>CATKUP010000012.1:3080000-3696000 GCA_949786385.1 Onychomys leucogaster | reverse complement strand
GCAAGAAGCATGCTCTTCTTTCCAGCGTCTCCATTACAGCAAGAAACATGAGCATGCACAGAAAAAAAGAACTGTGTTTCCTACTCATACGGACCATATCTAGTTGAACTCTGATTATGAAATTGTAACAAACCACAGCATCTCTTACATAGATGCTCTTTAGTTAATAGTGAAAAACGTGTTGGGTTCGTGAACTGTGTAAATTCATTTGAGCCGAAAAATCACTGGGTTTAGCAGATATGAACTCTTGCTTGTAGGAAGACACAGAGACTTTGGTTTAACTCCGTTTGTGAAGGGAAATTCAGACCAGTATTCTCATTCATGAGACACCCTCTGTTTTAACGCAAGAAGCATCCTCTTCGTTCCAGAGTCTGCAATACAGCAAGAAACATGAGCATGCACAGAAAAAAAGAACTGTGTTTCCTACTCATATGGACCATATCTAGTTGAACTCTGCTTATGAAACTGTAACAAACCACTGCATGTGTTCCATAGATGCCCTTTAGTTAATAGAGAAAAACGTGTTGGGTTCATGAACTGTGTAAATTCATTTGAGCCGAAAAACCCCTGGGTTAACCGGAAATGAACTCTTGCTTGTAGGAAGACACAGAGGCTTTTGTTTCACTCCGTTTGTGAAGGGAAATTCAGACCAGAGTTCTCTTCCATGAAATCCACTATGTTTCAACGCAAGAAGCATCCTCTTCTTTCCAGCGTCTCTAATACATCAAGAAACATGTGCATGCCCAGAAAAAAAGAACTGTGTTTCCTACTCATATGGACCATATCTAGTTGAACATCGCTTATGAATCTGTAACAAACCACAGCATGTCTTACATAGATGCTCTTTAGTTAATGGTGAAAATTGTGTTGGGTTCGTGAACTGTGTAAATTCATTTGAGCCGAAAAATCACTGGGTTTACCGGAAATGAACTCTTGCTTGTAGGAAGACACAGAACTTTGGTTTAACTCCGTTTGTGAAGGGAAATACAGACCAGTGTTCTCATCCATGAAACACCCTCTGTTTTAATGCAAGAAGCATCGTCTTCTTTCCAGAGTCTGCAATACAGCAAGAAATATGAGCATGTCCAGAAAAAAAGAACTGTGTTTCCTACTCAGACAGACCATATCTAGTTGAATTCTGCTCATTAAACTGTAACAAACCATAGCATCTCTTACATGGATGCTGTTTAGTTAATAGTGAAAATCGTGTTGGGTTCGTGAACTGTGAAAATTCATTTGAGCCGAAGAATCACTGGGTTTACCGGAAATGAACTCTTGCTTGTAGGAAGACAAAGAGCCTTTTATTTAACTCCGTATGTGAAGGGAAATTCAGACCAGTGTTCTCATCCCTAAAACACCCTCTGTTGTAACACAAGAAGCATCATGTTTTGTCCAGAATCTGCAATACAGCAAGAAATATGAGCATGTCCAGAAAAATGAACTGTTTCCTTCTCATACGGACCATATATAGTTGAACTCTGCTTATGAAACTTTAACAAACCACAGCATGTGTTACATAGATGCTCTTTAGTTAATAGTGAAAAACGTGTTGGGTTCTTGAACTGTGTAAATTCGTTTGAGCCCAAAAACCCCTGGGTTTACCGGAAATGAACTCTTGCTTGTAGGAAGACACAGAGGCTTTGGTTTCACTCCGTTTGTGAAGGGAAATTCAGGCCAGAGTTCTCATCCATGAAACTCACTCTGTTTTAACGCAAGAAGCATCCTCTTCTTTCAAGCGTCTCTAATACATCAGGAAACATGATCATGCCCAGAAAAAAAGAAATGTGTTTCCTACTCATACAGACCATATCTAGTTGAACTCTGCTTATGAAACTGTAACAAACCACAGCATGTGTTACATAGATGCCCTTTAGTTAATAGTGAAAAACGTGTTGGGTTCATGAACTGTGTAAATTCATTTGAGCCAAAAAACCCCCGGGTTTACTGGAAAGTAACTCTTGCTTGTAGGAAGACAGAGGGTTTGGTTTCACTCCATTTGTGAAGGGAAATTCAGACCAGAGTTCTCATCCATGAAACACACTCTGTTTTAACGCAAGAAGCATCCTCTTCTTTCCAGCATCTCTAATACATCAAGAAACATGAGCATGCCCAGAAAAAAAGAACTGTATTTCCTACTCATATGGACCATATCTAGTTGAACTATGCTTATGAAACTCTAACAAACCACAGCATATCTTACATAGATGCTCTTTAGTTAATAGCGCAAAACGTGTTTTATCGTGAATGTGTAAATTCATTTGAGCCGAAAAAAAACTGGGTTTACCGGATATGAATCTTGCTTTTAGGAAGACACAGAGACTTTGTTTAACTACGTTTCTGAAGAAAAATTCAGACCAGTGTTCTCATCCATGAAACATACTCTGTTTTAACGCAAGAAGCATGCTCTTCTTTCCATCGTCTCCAATACAGCAAGAAACATGAGCATGCCCAGAAAAAAAGAATTGTGTTTCCTACTCACACGGACCATATCTAGTTGAACTCTGCTTATGAAACTGTAACAAACCACAGCATCACTTACATAGATGCTCTTTAGTTAATAGTGAAAAACGTGTTGGGTTCGAGAACTGTGTCATTTCATTTGAGCCGAAAAACCCCTGCGTTTACCGGAAATGAACTCTTGCTTGTAGGAAGACACAGAGGCTTTGGTTTCACTCCGTTTGTGAAGGTAAATTCAGTCCAGAGTTCTCATCCATGAAACTCACTCTGTTTTAACGCAAGAAGCATCCTCTTCTTTCCAGCATCTCTAATACATCAGGAAACATGAGCATGCCCAGAAAAAAAGAACTGTGTTTCCTACTCATACGGACCATATCAAGTTGAACCCTGCTTATGATACTGTAACAAACCACAGCATCTCATACATAGATGCTCTTTAGTTAATAGTGAAAAACGTGTTGGGTTCGTGAACTGTGTAAATTCATTTGAGCCGAAAAATCACTGGGTTTAGCAGATATGAACTCTTGCTTGTAGGAAGACACAGAGACTTTGGTTTAACTCGTTTGTGAAGGGAAATTCAGACCAGTATTCTCATTCATGAGACACCCTCTGTTTTAACGCAAGAAGCATCCTCTTCGTTCCAGAGTCTGCAATACAGCAAGAAACATGAGCATGCACAGAAAAAAAGAACTGTGTTTCCTACTCATATGGACCATATCTAGTTGAACTCTGCTTATGAAACTGTAACAAACCACTGCATGTGTTCCATAGATGCCCTTTAGTTAATAGAGAAAAACGTGTTGGGTTCATGAACTGTGTAAATTCATTTGAGCCGAAAAACCCCTGGGTTAACCGGAAATGAACTCTTGCTTGTAGGAAGACACAGAGGCTTTTGTTTCACTCCGTTTGTGAAGGGAAATTCAGACCAGAGTTCTCTTCCATGAAATCCACTATGTTTCAACGCAAGAAGCATCCTCTTCTTTCCAGCGTCTCTAATACATCAAGAAACATGTGCATGCCCAGAAAAAAAGAACTGTGTTTCCTACTCATATGGACCATATCTAATTGAACATCGCTTATGAATCTGTAACAAACCACAGCATGTCTTACATAGATGCTCTTTAGTTAATAGTGAAAATTGTGTTGGGTTCGTGAACTGTGTAAATTCATTTGAGCCGAAAAATCACTGGGTTTACCGGAAATGAACTCTTGCTTGTAGGAAGACACAGAACTTTGGTTTAACTCCGTTTGTGAAGGGAAATACAGACCAGTGTTCTCATCCATGAAACACCCTCTGTTTTAATGCAAGAAGCATCGTCTTCTTTCCAGAGTCTGCAATACAGCAAGAAATATGAGCATGTCCAGAAAAAAAGAACTGTGTTTCCTACTCAGACGGACCATATCTAGTTGAACTCTGCTCATTACACTGTAACAAACCATAGCATCTCTTACATGGATGCTGTTTAGTTAATAGTGAAAATCGTGTTGGGTTCGTGAACTGTGAAAATTCATTTGAGCCGAAGAATCACTGGGTTTACCGGAAATGAACTCTTGCTTGTAGTAAGACAAAGAGCCTTTTATTTAACTCCGTATGTGAAGGGAAATTCAGACCAGTGTTCTCATCCCTAAAACACCCTCTGTTGTAACACAAGAAGCATCATGTTTTGTCCAGAATCTGCAATACAGCAAGAAATATGAGCATGTCCAGAAAAATGAACTGTTTCCTTCTCATACGGACCATATATAGTTGAACTCTGCTTATGAAACTTTAACAAACCACAGCATGTGTTACATAGATGCTCTTTAGTTAATAGTGAAAAACGTGTTGGGTTCTTGAACTGTGTAAATTCGTTTGAGCCCAAAAACCCCTGGGTTTACCGGAAATGAACTCTTGCTTGTAGGAAGACACAGAGGCTTTGGTTTCACTCCGTTTGTGAAGGGAAATTCAGGCCAGAGTTCTCATCCATGAAACTCACTCTGTTTTAACGCAAGAAGCATCCTCTTCTTTCAAGCGTCTCTAATACATCAGGAAACATGATCATGCCCAAAAAAAAAGAAATGTGTTTCCTACTCATACAGACCATATCTAGTTGAACTCTGCTTATGAAACTGTAACAAACCACAGCATGTGTTACATAGATGCCCTTTAGTTAATAGTGAAAACGTTTTGGGTTCATGAACTGTGTAAAATCATTTGAGCCAAAAAACCCCCGGGTTTACTGGAAAGAAACTCTTGCTTGTAGGAAGACACAGAGGCTTTGGTTTAACTCCGTTTGTGAAGGGAAATTAAGACCAGTGTTCACATCCATGAAACACCCTCTGTTTTAACGCAAGAAGCATCGTCTTCTTTCCAGAGTCTACAATACAGCAAGAAATATGAGCATGTCCAGAAAAAAAGAACTGTGTTTCCTACTCAGATGGACCGTATCTAGTTGAACTCTACTTATGAAACTGTAACAAACCACAGCACCTCTTACATAGATGCTCTTTAGTTAATAGTGAAAATCTTGTTGGGTTCTTGAAATGTGTAAATACATGTGAGCAAAAAAATCACTGGGTTTACCGGAAATGAAATCTTGCTTGTAGGAAGACACAGAGCCTTTGGTTTCACTCCGTTTGTGAAGGGAAATTCAGACCAGTATTATCATTCATGAAACACCCTCTGTTTTAAAGCAAGAAGCATCTTCTTCTTTCCAGAGTCTGCAATACAGCAAGTAATATGAGCATGTCCAGAAAAAAAGAACTGTGTTTCCTACTCAGACGAACCATACCTAGTTGAACTCTGCTTATGAAACTGTAACAAACCACAGCATCTCTTACATAGATGCTCTTTAGTTAATAGTGAAAAAACTTGTTGGGTTCGTAAACTGTGTAAATTCATTTGAGCCAAAAAATCACTGGGTTTAGCGGATATGAACTCTTGCTTGTAGGAAGACACAGAGACTTTGGTTTAACTCCGTTTGTGAAGGGAAATTCAGACAAGTGTTCTCATCCATGAAACACCCTCTGTTTTAACGCAAGAAGCCTTATCTTCGTTCCAGAGTCTGCAATACAGCAAGTAATATGAGCATGTCCAGAAAAAAAGAACTGTGTTTCCTACTCAGACGAACCATATCTAGTTGAACTCTGCTTATGAAACTGTGACAAACCACAGCATCTCTTACATAGAGGCTCTATAGTTAATAGTGAAATACTTGGGTTCGTGAACTGTGTAAATTCATTTGAGCCGAAAAAAAACTGGGTTTACCGGAAATGAACTCTTGCTTGTAGGAAGACACAGAGACTTTGGTTTAACTCCGTTTCTGAAGGAAAATTCAGAACAGTGTTCTCATCCATGAAACATACTCTGTTTTAACGCAAGAAGCATGCTCTTCTTTCCAGTGTCTCCATAACAGCAAGAAACATGAGCATGCACAGAAAAAAAGAACTGTGTTTCCTACTCATACGAACCATATCTAGTTGAACTCCGCTTATGAATCTGTAACAAACCACAGCATGTCTTAAATAGATGCTCTTTAGTTAATAGTGAAAATTGTGTTGGGTTCGTGAACTGTGTAAATTCATTTGAGCCGAAAAATCACTGGGTTTACCGGAAATGAACTCTTGCTTGTAGGAAGACACAGAGCCTTTGGTTTAACTCCGTTTGTGAAGGGAAATTCAGACCAGTGTTCTCATCCAAAAAACACCCTCTGTTTTAACGCAAGAAGCATCCTCTTCTTTCCAGAGTCTGCAATACAGCAAGAAATATGAGCATGTCCAGAAAAAAAGAACTGTGTTTCCTACTCAGACGGACCATATCTAGTTGAACTCTGCTCATTACACTGTAACAAACCATAGCATCTCTTACATGGATGCTGTTTAGTTAATAGTGAAAATCGTGTTGGGTTCGTGAACTGTGAAAATTCATTTGAGCCGAAGAATCACTGGGTTTACCGGAAATGAACTCTTGCTTGTAGGAAGACAAAGAGCCTTTTATTTAACTCCGTATGTGAAGGGAAATTCAGACCAGTGTTCTCATCCCTAAAACACCCTCTGTTGTAACACAAGAAGCATCATGTTTTGTCCAGAATCTGCAATACAGCAAGAAATATGAGCATGTCCAGAAAAATGAACTGTTTCCTTCTCATACGGACCATATATAGTTGAACTCTGCTTATGAAACTTTAACAAACCACAGCATGTGTTACATAGATGCTCTTTAGTTAATAGTGAAAAACGTGTTGGGTTCTTGAACTGTGTAAATTCGTTTGAGCCCAAAAACCCCTGGGTTTACCGGAAATGAACTCTTGCTTGTAGGAAGACACAGAGGCTTTGGTTTCACTCCGTTTGTGAAGGGAAATTCAGGCCAGAGTTCTCATCCATGAAACTCACTCTGTTTTAACGCAAGAAGCATCCTCTTCTTTCAAGCGTCTCTAATACATCAGGAAACATGATCATGCCCAGAAAAAAAGAAATGTGTTTCCTACTCATACAGACCATATCTAGTTGAACTCTGCTTCTGAAACTGTAACAAACCACAGCATGTGTTACATACATGCCCTTTAGTTAATAGTGAAAAACGTTTTGGGTTCATGAACTGTGTAAAATCATTTGAGCCAAAAAACCCCCGGGTTTACTGGAAAGAAACTCTTGCTTGTAGGAAGACACAGAGGCTTTGGTTTAACTCCGTTTGTGAAGGGAAATTAAGACCAGTGTTCTCATCCATGAAACACCCTCTGTTTTAACGCAAGAAGCATCGTCTTCTTTCCAGAGTCTACAATACAGCAAGAAATATGAGCATGTCCAGAAAAAAAGAACTGTGTTTCCTACTCAGACGGACCATATCTAGTTGAACTCTGCTCATTAAACTGTAACAAACCATAGCATCTCTTACATGGATGCTGTTTAGTTAATAGTGAAAATCGTGTTGGGTTCGTGAACTGTGAAAATTCATTTGAGCCGAAGAATCACTGGGTTTACCGGAAATGAACTCTTGCTTGTAGGAAGACAAAGAGCCTTTTATTTAACTCCGTATGTGAAGGGAAATTCAGACCAGTGTTCTCATCCCTAAAACACCCTCTGTTGTAACACAAGAAGCATCATGTTTTGTCCAGAATCTGCAATACAGCAAGAAATATGAGCATGTCCAGAAAAATGAACTGTTTCCTACTCATACGGACCATATATAGTTGAACTCTGCTTATGAAACTTTAACAAACCACAGCATGTGTTACATAGATGCTCTTTAGTTAATAGTGAAAAACGTGTTGGGTTCTTGAACTGTGTCAATTCGTTTGAGCCCAAAAACCCCTGGGTTTACCGGAAATGAACTCTTGCTTGTAGGAAGACACAGAGGCTTTGGTTTCACACCGTTTGTAAAGGGAAATTCGGGCCAGAGTTCTCATCCATGAAACTCACTCTGTTTTAACGCAAGAAGCATCCTCTTCTTTCAAGCTTCTCTAATACATCAGGAAACATGATCATGCCCAGAAAAAAAGAAATGGGTTTCCTACTCATACAGACCATATCTAGTTGAACTCTGCTTATGAAACTGTAACAAACCACAGCATGTGTTACATAGATGCCCTTTAGTTAATAGTGAAAAACGTGTTGGGTTCATGAACTGTGTAAATTCATTTGAGCCAAAAAACCCCCGGGTTTACTGGAAAGAAACTCTTGCTTGTAGGAAGACAGAGGGTTTGGTTTCACTCCATTTGTGAAGGGAAATTCAGACCAGAGTTCTCATCCATGAAACACACTCTGTTTTAACGCAAGAAGCATCCTCTTCTTTCCAGCGTCTCGAATACATCAAGAAACATGAGCATGCCCAGAAAAAAAGAACTGTGTTTCCTACTCATATGGACCATATCTAGTTGAACTATGCTTATGAAACTCTAACAAACCACAGCATCTCTTACATAGATGCTCTTTAGTTAATAGCGCAAAACGTGTTTTATCGTGAATGTGTAAATTCATTTGAGCCGAAAAAAAAACTGGGTTTACCGGATATGAACTCTTGCTTTTAGGAAGACACAGAGACTTTGTTTTAACTACGTTTCTGAAGAAAAATTCAGACCAGTGTTCTCATCCATGAAACATACTCTGTTTTAACGCAAGAAGCATGCTCTTCTTTCCATCGTCTCCAATACAGAAAGAAACATGAGCATGCCCAGAAAAAAAGAATTGTGTTTCCTACTCATACGGACCATATCTAGTTGAACTCTGCTTATGAAACTGTAACAAACCACAGCATCACTTACATAGATGCTCTTTAGTTAATAGTGAAAAACGTGTTGGGTTCGAGAACTGTGTCATTTCATTTGAGCCGAAAAGCCCCTGCGTTTACCGGAAATGAACTCTTGCTTGTAGGAAGACACAGAGGCTTTTGTTTCACTCCGTTTGTGAAGGGAAATTCAGACCAGAGTTCTCATCCATGAAACACCCTCTGTTTTAACGCAAGAAGCATTATCTTCATTCCAGAGTCTGCAATACTGCAAGTAATATGAGCATGTCCAGAAACAAAGAACTGTGTTTCCTCCTCTACTCATACGGACCATATCTAGTTGAACTCTGCTTATGAAACTGTAACAAACCACAGCATCTCTTACATAGAGGCTCTATAGTTAATAGTGAAATACTTGGGTTCGTGAACTGTGTAAATTCATTTGAGCCGAAAAAAAACTGGGTTTACCGGAAATGAACTCTTGCTTGTAGGAAGACACAGAGACTTTGGTTTAACTCCGTTTCTGAAGGAAAATTCAGAACAGTGTTCTCATCCATGAAACATACTCTGTTTTAACGCAAGAAGCATGCTCTTCTTTCCAGTGTCTCCATAACAGCAAGAAACATGAGCATGCACAGAAAAAAAGAACTGTGTTTCCTACTCATACGGACCATATCTAGTTGAACTCTGATTATGAAACTGTAACAAACCACAGCATGTGTTACATAGATGCCCTTTAGTTAATAGTGAAAATCGTGTTGTGTTCATGTACTCTGTAAATTCATTTGAGCCGAAAAACCCCTGGTTTTACCGGAAATGAACTCTTGCTTGTAGGAAGACACAGAGGCTTTGGTTTCACTCCGTTTGTGAAGGGAAATTCAGACCAGAGTTCTCATCCATGAAACCCACTCTGTTTTAACACAAGAAGCATCCTCTTCTTTCTAGCGTCTCTAATACATCAAGAAACATGTGCATGCCCAGAAAAAAAGAACTGTGTTTCCTATTCATATGGACCATATCTGGTTGAACTCCGCTTATGAATCTGTAACAAACCACAGCATGTCTTAAATAGATGCTCTTTAGTTAATAGTGAAAATTGTGTTGGGTTCGTGAACTGTGTAAATTCATTTGAGCCGAAAAATCACTGGGTTTACCGGAAATGAACTCTTGCTTGTAGGAAGACACAGAGCCTTTGGTTTAACTCCGTTTGTGAAGGGAAATTCAGACCAGAGTTCTCATCCATGAAACACACTCTGTTTTAACGCAAGAAGCATCCTCTTCTTTCCAGCGTCTCTAATACATCAAGAAACATGAGCATGCCCAGAAAAAAAGAACTGTGTTTCCTACTCATATGGACCATATCTAGTTGAACTATGCTTATGAAACTCTAACAAACCACAGCATCTCTTACATAGATGCTCTTTAGTTAATAGTGCAAAACGTGTTTTATCGTGAATGTGTAAATTCATTTGAGCCGAAAAAAAACTGGGTTTACCGGATATGAACTCTTGCTTTTAGGAAGACACAGAGACTTTGTTTTAACTACGTTTCTGAAGAAAAATTCAGACCAGTGTTCTCATCCATGAAACATACTCTGTTTTAACGCAAGAAGCATGCTCTTCTTTCCATCGTCTCCAATACAGAAAGAAACATGAGCATGCCCAGAAAAAAAGAATTGTGTTTCCTACTCATACGGACCATATCTAGTTGAACTCTGCTTATGAAACTGTAACAAACCACAGCATCACTTACATAGATGCTCTTTAGTTAATAGTGAAAAACGTGTTGGGTTCGAGAACTGTGTCATTTCATTTGAGCCGAAAAGCCCCTGCGTTTACCGGAAATGAACTCTTGCTTGTAGGAAGACACAGAGGCTTTTGTTTCACTCCGTTTGTGAAGGGAAATTCAGACCAGAGTTCTCATCCATGAAACACCCTCTGTTTTAACGCAAGAAGCATTATCTTCATTCCAGAGTCTGCAATACTGCAAGTAATATGAGCATGTCCAGAAAAAAAGAACTGTGTTTCCTACTCTACTCATACGGACCATATCTAGTTGAACTCTGCTTATGAAACTGTAACAAACCACAGCATCTCTTACATAGAGGCTCTATAGTTAATAGTGAAATACTTGGGTTCGTGAACTGTGTAAATTCATTTGAGCCGAAAAAAAACTGGGTTTACCGGAAATGAACTCTTGCTTGTAGGAAGACACAGAGACTTTGGTTTAACTCCGTTTCTGAAGGAAAATTCAGAACAGTGTTCTCATCCATGAAACATACTCTGTTTTAACGCAAGAAGCATGCTCTTCTTTCCAGCGTCTCCATTACAGCAAGAAACATGAGCATGCACAGAAAAAAAGAACTGTGTTTCCTACTCATACGGACCATATCTAGTTGAACTCTGATTATGAAACTGTAACAAACCACAGCATGTGTTACATAGATGCCCTTTAGTTAATAGTGAAAATCGTGTTGTGTTCATGTACTCTGTAAATTCATTTGAGCCGAAAAACCCCTGGTTTTACCGGAAATGAACTCTTGCTTGTAGGAAGACACAGAGGCTTTGGTTTCACTCCGTTTGTGAAGGGAAATTCAGACCAGAGTTCTCATCCATGAAACCCACTCTGTTTTAACACAAGAAGCATCCTCTTCTTTCTAGCGTCTCTAATACATCAAGAAACATGTGCATGCCCAGAAAAAAAGAACTGTGTTTCCTATTCATATGGACCATATCTGGTTGAACTCCGCTTATGAATCTGTAACAAACCACAGCATGTCTTAAATAGATGCTCTTTAGTTAATAGTGAAAATTGTGTTGGGTTCGTGAACTGTGTAAATTCATTTGAGCCGAAAAATCACTGGGTTTACCGGAAATGAACTCTTGCTTGTAGGAAGACACAGAGCCTTTGGTTTAACTCCGTTTGTGAAGGGAAATTCAGACCAGAGTTCTCATCCATGAAACACCCTCTGTTTTAACGCAAGAAGCATCCTCTTCTTTCCAGCGTCTCTAATACATCAAGAAACATGAGCATGCCCAGAAAAAAAGAACTGTGTTTCCTACTCATATGGACCATATCTAGTTGAACTATGCTTATGAAACTCTAACAAACCACAGCATCTCTTACATAGATGCTCTTTAGTTAATAGCGCAAAACGTGTTTTATCGTGAATGTGTAAATTCATTTGAGCCGAAAAAAAACTGGGTTTACCGGATATGAACTCTTGCTTTTAGGAAGACACAGAGACTTTGTTTTAACTACGTTTCTGAAGAAAAATTCAGACCAGTGTTCTCATCCATGAAACATACTCTGTTTTAACGCAAGAAGCATGCTCTTCTTTCCATCGTCTCCAATACAGAAAGAAACATGAGCATGCCCAGAAAAAAAGAATTGTGTTTCCTACTCATACGGACCATATCTAGTTGAACTCTGCTTATGAAACTGTAACAAACCACAGCATCACTTACATAGATGCTCTTTAGTTAATAGTGAAAAACGTGTTGGGTTCGAGAACTGTGTCATTTCATTTGAGCCGAAAAGCCCCTGCGTTTACCGGAAATGAACTCTTGCTTGTAGGAAGACACAGAGGCTTTTGTTTCACTCCGTTTGTGAAGGGAAATTCAGACCAGAGTTCTCATCCATGAAACACCCTCTGTTTTAACGCAAGAAGCATTATCTTCATTCCAGAGTCTGCAATACTGCAAGTAATATGAGCATGTCCAGAAAAAAAGAACTGTGTTTCCTACTCTACTCATACGGACCATATCTAGTTGAACTCTGCTTATGAAACTGTAACAAACCACAGCATCTCTTACATAGAGGCTCTATAGTTAATAGTGAAATACTTGGGTTCGTGAACTGTGTAAATTCATTTGAGCCGAAAAAAAACTGGGTTTACCGGAAATGAACTCTTGCTTGTAGGAAGACACAGAGACTTTGGTTTAACTCCGTTTCTGAAGGAAAATTCAGAACAGTGTTCTCATCCATGAAACATACTCTGTTTTAACGCAAGAAGCATGCTCTTCTTTCCAGCGTCTCCATTACAGCAAGAAACATGAGCATGCACAGAAAAAAAGAACTGTGTTTCCTACTCATACGGACCATATCTAGTTGAACTCTGATTATGAAACTGTAACAAACCACAGCATGTGTTACATAGATGCCCTTTAGTTAATAGTGAAAATCGTGTTGTGTTCATGTACTCTGTAAATTCATTTGAGCCGAAAAACCCCTGGTTTTACCGGAAATGAACTCTTGCTTGTAGGAAGACACAGAGGCTTTGGTTTCACTCCGTTTGTGAAGGGAAATTCAGACCAGAGTTCTCATCCATGAAACACACTCTGTTTTAACACAAGAAGCATCCTCTTCTTTCTAGCGTCTCTAATACATCAAGAAACATGTGCATGCCCAGAAAAAAAGAACTGTGTTTCCTATTCATATGGACCATATCTGGTTGAACTCCGCTTATGAATCTGTAACAAACCACAGCATGTCTTAAATAGATGCTCTTTAGTTAATAGTGAAAATTGTGTTGGGTTCGTGAACTGTGTAAATTCATTTGAGCCGAAAAATCACTGGGTTTACCGGAAATGAACTCTTGCTTGTAGGAAGACACAGAGCCTTTGGTTTAACTCCGTTTGTGAAGGGAAATTCAGACCAGTGTTCTCATCCAAAAAACACCCTCTGTTTTAACGCAAGAAGCATCCTCTTCTTTCCAGCGTCTCTAATACATCAAGAAACATGAGCATGCCCAGAAAAAAAGAACTGTGTTTCCTACTCATATGGACCATATCTAGTTGAACTATGCTTATGAAACTCTAACAAACCACAGCATCTCTTACATAGATGCTCTTTAGTTAATAGCGCAAAACGTGTTTTATCGTGAATGTGTAAATTCATTTGAGCCGAAAAAAAACTGGGTTTACCGGATATGAACTCTTGCTTTTAGGAAGACACAGAGACTTTGTTTTAACTACGTTTCGGAAAGAAAATTCAGACCAGTGTTCTCATCCATGAAACATACTCTGTTTTAACGCAAGAAGCATGCTCTTCTTTCCATCGTCTCCAATACAGCAAGAAACATGAGCATGCCCAGAAAAAAAGAATTGTGTTTCCTACTCATACGGACCATATCTAGTTGAACTCTGCTTATGAAACTGTAACAAACCACAGCATCACTTACAGAGATGCTCTTTAGTTAATAGTGAAAAACGTGTTGGGTTCGAGAACTGTGTCATTTCATTTGAGCCGAAAAACCCCTGCGTTTACCGGAAATGAACTCTTGCTTGTAGGAAGACACAGAGGCTTTTGTTTCACTCCGTTTGTGAAGGGAAATTCAGACCAGAGTTCTCATCCATGAAACACCCTCTGTTTTAACGCAAGAAGCATTATCTTCATTCCAGAGTCTGCAATACTGCAAGTAATATGAGCATGTCCAGAAAAAAAGAACTGTGTTTCCTACTCTACTCATACGGACTATATCTAGTTGAACTCTGCTTATGAAACTGTAACAAACCACAGCATCTCTTACATAGAGGCTCTATAGTTAATAGTGAAATACTTGGGTTCGTGAACTGTGTAAATTCATTTGAGCCGAAAAAAAACTGGGTTTACCGGAAATGAACTCTTGCTTGTAGGAAGACACAGAGACTTTGGTTTAACTCCGTTTCTGAAGGAAAATTCAGAACAGTGTTCTCATCCATGAAACATACTCTGTTTTAACGCAAGAAGCATGCTCTTCTTTCCAGCGTCTCCATTACAGCAAGAAACATGAGCATGCACAGAAAAAAAGAACTGTGTTTCCTACTCATACGGACCATATCTAGTTGAACTCTGATTATGAAACTGTAACAAACCACAGCATGTGTTACATAGATGCCCTTTAGTTAATAGTGAAAATCGTGTTGTGTTCATGTACTCTGTAAATTCATTTGAGCCGAAAAACCCCTGGTTTTACCGGAAATGAACTCTTGCTTGTAGGAAGACACAGAGGCTTTGGTTTCACTCCGTTTGTGAAGGGAAATTCAGACCAGAGTTCTCATCCATGAAACACACTCTGTTTTAACACAAGAAGCATCCTCTTCTTTCTAGCGTCTCTAATACATCAAGAAACATGTGCATGCCCAGAAAAAAAGAACTGTGTTTCCTATTCATATGGACCATATCTGGTTGAACTCCGCTTATGAATCTGTAACAAACCACAGCATGTCTTAAATAGATGCTCTTTAGTTAATAGTGAAAATTGTGTTGGGTTCGTGAACTGTGTAAATTCATTTGAGCCGAAAAATCACTGGGTTTACCGGAAATGAACTCTTGCTTGTAGGAAGACACAGAGCCTTTGGTTTAACTCCGTTTGTGAAGGGAAATTCAGACCAGTGTTCTCATCCAAAAAACACCCTCTGTTTTAACGCAAGAAGCATCCTCTTCTTTCCAGCGTCTCTAATACATCAAGAAACATGAGCATGCCCAGAAAAAAAGAACTGTGTTTCCTACTCATATGGACCATATCTAGTTGAACTATGCTTATGAAACTCTAACAAACCACAGCATCTCTTACATAGATGCTCTTTAGTTAATAGCGCAAAACGTGTTTTATCGTGAATGTGTAAATTCATTTGAGCCGAAAAAAACCTGGGTTTACCGGATATGAACTCTTGCTTTTAGGAAGACACAGAGACTTTGTTTTAACTACGTTTCGGAAAGAAAATTCAGACCAGTGTTCTCATCCATGAAACATACTCTGTTTTAACGCAAGAAGCATGCTCTTCTTTCCATCGTCTCCAATACAGCAAGAAACATGAGCATGCCCAGAAAAAAAGAATTGTGTTTCCTACTCATACGGACCATATCTAGTTGAACTCTGCTTATGAAACTGTAACAAACCACAGCATCACTTACAGAGATGCTCTTTAGTTAATAGTGAAAAACGTGTTGGGTTCGAGAACTGTGTCATTTCATTTGAGCCGAAAAACCCCTGCGTTTACCGGAAATGAACTCTTGCTTGTAGGAAGACACAGAGGCTTTGGTTTAACTCCGTTTGTGAAGGGAAATTCTGACCAGTGTTCTCATCCATGAAACACCCTCTGTTTTAACGCAAGAGGCATTATCTTCGTTCCAGAGTCTGCAATACAGCAAGTAATATGAGCATGTCCAGAAAAAAAGAACTGTGTTTCCTACTCAGACGAACCATATCTAGTTGAACTCTGCTTATGAAACTGTAACAAACCACAGCATCTCTTACATCAAGGCTCTATAGTTAATAGTGAAATACTTGGGTTCGTGAACTGTGTAAATTCATTTGAGCCGAAAAAAAAACTGGGTTTACCAGAAATGAACTCTTGCTTGTAGGAAGACACAGAGACTTTGGTTTAACTTCGTTTCTGAAGGAAAATTCAGACCAGTGTTCTCATCCATGAAACATACTCTGTTTTAACACAAGAAGCATGCTCTTCTTTCCATCGTCTCCAATACAGCAAGAAACATGAGCATGCCCAGAAAAAAAGAATTGTGTTTCCTACTCATACGGACCATATCTAGTTGAACTCTGCTTATGAAACTGTAACAAACCACAGCATCACTTACATAGATGCTCTTTAGTTAATAGTGAAAAACGTGTTGGGTTCGAGAACTGTGTCATTTCATTTGAGCCGAAAAGCCCCTGCGTTTACCGGAAATGAACTCTTGCTTGTAGGAAGACACAGAGGCTTTTGTTTCACTCCGTTTGTGAAGGGAAATTCAGACCAGAGTTCTCATCCATGAAACACCCTCTGTTTTAACGCAAGAAGCATTATCTTCATTCCAGAGTCTGCAATACTGCAAGTAATATGAGCATGTCCAGAAAAAAAGAACTGTGTTTCCTACTCTACTCATACGGACCATATCTAGTTGAACTCTGCTTATGAAACTGTAACAAACCACAGCATCTCTTACATAGAGGCTCTATAGTTAATAGTGAAATACTTGGGTTCGTGAACTGTGTAAATTCATTTGAGCCGAAAAAAAACTGGGTTTACCGGAAATGAACTCTTGCTTGTAGGAAGACACAGAGACTTTGGTTTAACTCCGTTTCTGAAGGAAAATTCAGAACAGTGTTCTCATCCATGAAACATACTCTGTTTTAACGCAAGAAGCATGCTCTTCTTTCCAGCGTCTCCATTACAGCAAGAAACATGAGCATGCACAGAAAAAAAGAACTGTGTTTCCTACTCATACGGACCATATCTAGTTGAACTCTGATTATGAAACTGTAACAAACCACAGCATGTGTTACATAGATGCCCTTTAGTTAATAGTGAAAATCGTGTTGTGTTCATGTACTCTGTAAATTCATTTGAGCCGAAAAACCCCTGGTTTTACCGGAAATGAACTCTTGCTTGTAGGAAGACACAGAGGCTTTGGTTTCACTCCGTTTGTGAAGGGAAATTCAGACCAGAGTTCTCATCCATGAAACCCACTCTGTTTTAACACAAGAAGCATCCTCTTCTTTCTAGCGTCTCTAATACATCAAGAAACATGTGCATGCCCAGAAAAAAAGAACTGTGTTTCCTATTCATATGGACCATATCTGGTTGAACTCCGCTTATGAATCTGTAACAAACCACAGCATGTCTTAAATAGATGCTCTTTAGTTAATAGTGAAAATTGTGTTGGGTTCGTGAACTGTGTAAATTCATTTGAGCCGAAAAATCACTGGGTTTACCGGAAATGAACTCTTGCTTGTAGGAAGACACAGAGCCTTTGGTTTAACTCCGTTTGTGAAGGGAAATTCAGACCAGTGTTCTCATCCAAAAAACACCCTCTGTTTTAACGCAAGAAGCATCCTCTTCTTTCCAGCGTCTCTAATACATCAAGAAACATGAGCATGCCCAGAAAAAGAACTGTGTTTCCTACTCATATGGACCATATCTAGTTGAACTATGCTTATGAAACTCTAACAAACCACAGCATCTCTTACATAGATGCTCTTTAGTTAATAGCGCAAAACGTGTTTTATCGTGAATGTGTAAATTCATTTGAGCCGAAAAAAAACTGGGTTTACCGGATATGAACTCTTGCTTTTAGGAAGACACAGAGACTTTGTTTTAACTACGTTTCGGAAAGAAAATTCAGACCAGTGTTCTCATCCATGAAACATACTCTGTTTTAACGCAAGAAGCATGCTCTTCTTTCCATCGTCTCCAATACAGCAAGAAACATGAGCATGCCCAGAAAAAAAGAATTGTGTTTCCTACTCATACGGACCATATCTAGTTGAACTCTGCTTATGAAACTGTAACAAACCACAGCATCACTTACAGAGATGCTCTTTAGTTAATAGTGAAAAACGTGTTGGGTTCGAGAACTGTGTCATTTCATTTGAGCCGAAAAACCCCTGCGTTTACCGGAAATGAACTCTTGCTTGTAGGAAGACACAGAGGCTTTTGTTTCACTCCGTTTGTGAAGGGAAATTCAGACCAGAGTTCTCATCCATGAAACACCCTCTGTTTTAACGCAAGAAGCATTATCTTCATTCCAGAGTCTGCAATACTGCAAGTAATATGAGCATGTCCAGAAAAAAAGAACTGTGTTTCCTACTCTACTCATACGGACCATATCTAGTTGAACTCTGCTTATGAAACTGTAACAAACCACAGCATCTCTTACATAGAGGCTCTATAGTTAATAGTGAAATACTTGGGTTCGTGAACTGTGTAAATTCATTTGAGCCGAAAAAAAACTGGGTTTACCGGAAATGAACTCTTGCTTGTAGGAAGACACAGAGACTTTGGTTTAACTCCGTTTCTGAAGGAAAATTCAGAACAGTGTTCTCATCCATGAAACATACTCTGTTTTAACGCAAGAAGCATGCTCTTCTTTCCAGCGTCTCCATTACAGCAAGAAACATGAGCATGCACAGAAAAAAAGAACTGTGTTTCCTACTCATACGGACCATATCTAGTTGAACTCTGATTATGAAACTGTAACAAACCACAGCATGTGTTACATAGATGCCCTTTAGTTAATAGTGAAAATCGTGTTGTGTTCATGTACTCTGTAAATTCATTTGAGCCGAAAAACCCCTGGTTTTACCGGAAATGAACTCTTGCTTGTAGGAAGACACAGAGGCTTTGGTTTCACTCCGTTTGTGAAGGGAAATTCAGACCAGAGTTCTCATCCATGAAACACACTCTGTTTTAACACAAGAAGCATCCTCTTCTTTCTAGCGTCTCTAATACATCAAGAAACATGTGCATGCCCAGAAAAAAAGAACTGTGTTTCCTATTCATATGGACCATATCTGGTTGAACTCCGCTTATGAATCTGTAACAAACCACAGCATGTCTTAAATAGATGCTCTTTAGTTAATAGTGAAAATTGTGTTGGGTTCGTGAACTGTGTAAATTCATTTGAGCCGAAAAATCACTGGGTTTACCGGAAATGAACTCTTGCTTGTAGGAAGACACAGAGCCTTTGGTTTAACTCCGTTTGTGAAGGGAAATTCAGACCAGTGTTCTCATCCAAAAAACACCCTCTGTTTTAACGCAAGAAGCATCCTCTTCTTTCCAGCGTCTCTAATACATCAAGAAACATGAGCATGCCCAGAAAAAAAGAACTGTGTTTCCTACTCATATGGACCATATCTAGTTGAACTATGCTTATGAAACTCTAACAAACCACAGCATCTCTTACATAGATGCTCTTTAGTTAATAGCGCAAAACGTGTTTTATCGTGAATGTGTAAATTCATTTGAGCCGAAGAAAACCTGGGTTTACCGGATATGAACTCTTGCTTTTAGGAAGACACAGAGACTTTGTTTTAACTACGTTTCGGAAAGAAAATTCAGACCAGTGTTCTCATCCATGAAACATACTCTGTTTTAACGCAAGAAGCATGCTCTTCTTTCCATCGTCTCCAATACAGCAAGAAACATGAGCATGCCCAGAAAAAAAGAATTGTGTTTCCTACTCATACGGACCATATCTAGTTGAACTCTGCTTATGAAACTGTAACAAACCACAGCATCACTTACAGAGATGCTCTTTAGTTAATAGTGAAAAACGTGTTGGGTTCGAGAACTGTGTCATTTCATTTGAGCCGAAAAACCCCTGCGTTTACCGGAAATGAACTCTTGCTTGTAGGAAGACACAGAGGCTTTGGTTTAACTCCGTTTGTGAAGGGAAATTCTGACCAGTGTTCTCATCCATGAAACACCCTCTGTTTTAACGCAAGAGGCATTATCTTCGTTCCAGAGTCTGCAATACAGCAAGTAATATGAGCATGTCCAGAAAAAAAGAACTGTGTTTCCTACTCAGACGAACCATATCTAGTTGAACTCTGCTTATGAAACTGTAACAAACCACAGCATCTCTTACATCAAGGCTCTATAGTTAATAGTGAAATACTTGGGTTCGTGAACTGTGTAAATTCATTTGAGCCGAAAAAAAAACTGGGTTTACCAGAAATGAACTCTTGCTTGTAGGAAGACACAGAGACTTTGGTTTAACTTCGTTTCTGAAGGAAAATTCAGACCAGTGTTCTCATCCATGAAACATACTCTGTTTTAACGCAAGAAGCATGCTCTTCTTTCCATCGTCTCCAATACAGCAAGAAACATGAGCATGCCCAGAAAAAAAGAATTGTGTTTCCTACTCATACGGACCATATCTAGTTGAACTCTGCTTATGAAACTGTAACAAACCACAGCATCACTTACAGAGATGCTCTTTAGTTAATAGTGAAAAACGTGTTGGGTTCGAGAACTGTGTCATTTCATTTGAGCCGAAAAACCCCTGCGTTTACCGGAAATGAACTCTTGCTTGTAGGAAGACACAGAGGCTTTTGTTTCACTCCGTTTGTGAAGGGAAATTCAGACCAGAGTTCTCATCCATGAAACACCCTCTGTTTTAACGCAAGAAGCATTATATTCATTCCAGAGTCTGCAATACTGCAAGTAATATGAGCATGTCCAGAAAAAAAGAACTGTGTTTCCTACTCTACTCATACGGACCATATCTAGTTGAACTCTGCTTATGAAACTGTAACAAACCACAGCATCTCTTACATAGAGGCTCTATAGTTAATAGTGAAATACTTGGGTTCGTGAACTGTGTAAATTCATTTGAGCCGAAAAAAAAACTGGGTTTACCGGAAATGAACTCTTGCTTGTAGGAAGACACAGAGACTTTGGTTTAACTCCGTTTCTGAAGGATAATTCAGAACAGTGTTCTCATCCATGAAACATACTCTGTTTTAACGCAAGAAGCATGCTCTTCTTTCCAGCGTCTCCATTACAGCAAGAAACATGAGCATGCACAGAAAAAAAGAACTGTGTTTCCTACTCATACGGACCATATCTAGTTGAACTCTGATTATGAAACTGTAACAAACCACAGCATGTGTTACATAGATGCCCTTTAGTTAATAGTGAAAATCGTGTTGTGTTCATGTACTCTGTAAATTCATTTGAGCCGAAAAACCCCTGGTTTTACCGGAAATGAACTCTTGCTTGTAGGAAGACACAGAGGCTTTGGTTTCACTCCGTTTGTGAAGGGAAATTCAGACCAGAGTTCTCATCCATGAAACACACTCTGTTTTAACACAAGAAGCATCCTCTTCTTTCTAGCGTCTCTAATACATCAAGAAACATGTGCATGCCCAGAAAAAAAGAACTGTGTTTCCTATTCATATGGACCATATCTGGTTGAACTCCGCTTATGAATCTGTAACAAACCACAGCATGTCTTAAATAGATGCTCTTTAGTTAATAGTGAAAATTGTGTTGGGTTCGTGAACTGTGTAAATTCATTTGAGCCGAAAAATCACTGGGTTTACCGGAAATGAACTCTTGCTTGTAGGAAGACACAGAGCATTTGGTTTAACTCCGTTTGTGAAGGGAAATTCAGACCAGTGTTCTCATCCAAAAAACACCCTCTGTTTTAACGCAAGAAGCATCCTCTTCTTTCCAGCGTCTCTAATACATCAAGAAACATGAGCATGCCCAGAAAAAAAGAACTGTGTTTCCTACTCATATGGACCATATCTAGTTGAACTATGCTTATGAAACTCTAACAAACCACAGCATCTCTTACATAGATGCTCTTTAGTTAATAGCGCAAAACGTGTTTTATCGTGAATGTGTAAATTCATTTGAGCCGAAAAAAACCTGGGTTTACCGGATATGAACTCTTGCTTTTAGGAAGACACAGAGACTTTGTTTTAACTACGTTTCGGAAAGAAAATTCAGACCAGTGTTCTCATCCATGAAACATACTCTGTTTTAACGCAAGAAGCATGCTCTTCTTTCCATCGTCTCCAATACAGCAAGAAACATGAGCATGCCCAGAAAAAAAGAATTGTGTTTCCTACTCATACGGACCATATCTAGTTGAACTCTGCTTATGAAACTGTAACAAACCACAGCATCACTTACAGAGATGCTCTTTAGTTAATAGTGAAAAACGTGTTGGGTTCGAGAACTGTGTCATTTCATTTGAGCCGAAAAACCCCTGCGTTTACCGGAAATGAACTCTTGCTTGTAGGAAGACACAGAGGCTTTGGTTTAACTCCGTTTGTGAAGGGAAATTCTGACCAGTGTTCTCATCCATGAAACACCCTCTGTTTTAACGCAAGAGGCATTATCTTCGTTCCAGAGTCTGCAATACAGCAAGTAATATGAGCATGTCCAGAAAAAAAGAACTGTGTTTCCTACTCAGACGAACCATATCTAGTTGAACTCTGCTTATGAAACTGTAACAAACCACAGCATCTCTTACATCAAGGCTCTATAGTTAATAGTGAAATACTTGGGTTCGTGAACTGTGTAAATTCATTTGAGCCGAAAAAAAAACTGGGTTTACCAGAAATGAACTCTTGCTTGTAGGAAGACACAGAGACTTTGGTTTAACTTCGTTTCTGAAGGAAAATTCAGACCATTGTTCTCATCCATGAAACATACTCTGTTTTAACGCAAGAAGCATGCTCTTCTTTCCAGCGTCTCCATTACAGCAAGAAACATGAGCATGCACAGAAAAAAAGAACTGTGTTTCCTACTCATACGAACCATATCTAGTTGAACTCCGCTTATGAATCTGTAACAAACCACAGCATGTCTTAAATAGATGCTCTTTAGTTAATAGTGAAAATTGTGTTGGGTTCGTGAACTGTGTAAATTCATTTGAGCCGAAAAATCACTGGGTTTACCGGAAATGAACTCTTGCTTGTAGGAAGACACAGAGCCTTTGGTTTAACTCTGTTTGTGAAGGGAAATTCAGACCAGTGTTCTCATCCAAAAAACACCCTCTGTTTTAACGCAAGAAGCATCCTCTTCTTTCCAGAGTCTGCAATACAGCAAGAAATATGAGCATGTCCAGAAAAAAAGAACTGTGTTTCCTACTCAGACGGACCATATCTAGTTGAACTCTGCTCATTACACTGTAACAAACCATAGCATCTCTTACATGGATGCTGTTTAGTTAATAGTGAAAATCGTGTTGGGTTCGTGAACTGTGAAAATTCATTTGAGCCGAAGAATCACTGGGTTTACCGGAAATGAACTCTTGCTTGTAGGAAGACAAAGAGCCTTTTATTTAACTCCGTATGTGAAGGGAAATTCAGACCAGTGTTCTCATCCCTAAAACACCCTCTGTTGTAACACAAGAAGCATCATGTTTTGTCCAGAATCTGCAATACAGCAAGAAATATGAGCATGTCCAGAAATATGAACTGTTTCCTACTCATACGGACCATATATAGTTGAACTCTGCTTATGAAACTTTAACAAACCACAGCATGTGTTACATAGATGCTCTTTAGTTAATAGTGAAAAACGTGTTGGGTTCTTGAACTGTGTCAATTCGTTTGAGCCCAAAAACCCCTGGGTTTACCGGAAATGAACTCTTGCTTGTAGGAAGACACAAAGGCTTTGGTTTCACACCGTTTATGAAGGAAAATTCAGGCCAGAGTTCTCATCCATGAAACTCACTCTGTTTTAACGCAAGAAGCATCCTCTTCTTTCAAGCTTCTCTAATACATCAGGAAACATGATCATGCCCAGAAAAAAAGAAATGTGTTTCCTACTCATACAGACCATATCCAGTTGAACTCTGCTTATGAAACTGTAACAAACCACAGCATGTGTTACATAGATGCCCTTTAGTTAATAGTGAAAAACGTGTTGGGTTCATGAACTGTGTAAATTCATTTGAGCCAAAAAACCCCCGGGTTTACTGGAAAGAAACTCTTGCTTGTAGGAAGACAGAGGGTTTGGTTTCACTCCATTTGTGAAGGGAAATTCAGACCAGAGTTCTCATCCATGAAACACACTCTGTTTTAACGCAAGAAGCATCCTCTTCTTTCCAGCGTCTCTAATACATCAAGAAACATGAGCATGCCCAGAAAAAAAGAACTGTGTTTCCTACTCATATGGACCATATCTAGTTGAACTATGCTTATGAAACTCTAACAAACCACAGCATCTCTTACATAGATGCTCTTTAGTTAATAGCGCAAAACGTGTTTTATCGTGAATGTGTAAATTCATTTGAGCCGAAAAAAAACTGGGTTTACCGGATATGAACTCTTGCTTTTAGGAAGACACAGAGACTTAGTTTTAACTACGTTTCTGAAGAAAAATTCAGACCAGTGTTCTCATCCATGAAACATACTCTGTTTTAACGCAAGAAGCATGCTCTTCTTTCCATCGTCTCCAATACAGCAAGAAACATGAGCATGCCCAGAAAAAAAGAATTGTGTTTCCTACTCACACGGACCATATCTAGTTGAACTCTGCTTATGAAACTGTAACAAACCACAGCATCACTTACATAGATGCTCTTTAGTTAATAGTGAAAAACGTGTTGGGTTCGAGAACTGTGTCATTTCATTTGAGCTGAAAAACCCCTGCGTTTACCGGAAATGAACTCTTGCTTGTAGGAAGACACAGAGGCTTTGGTTTCACTCCGTTTGTGAAGGTAAATTCAGTCCAGAGTTCTCATCCATGAAACTCACTCTGTTTTAACGCAAGAAGCATCCTCTTCTTACCAGCATCTCTAATACATCAGGAAACATGAGCATGCCCAGAAAAAAAGAACTGTGTTTCCTACTCATACGGACCATATCAAGTTGAACCCTGCTTATGATACTGTAACAAACCACAGCATCTCATACATAGATGCTCTTTAGTTAATAGTGAAAAACCTGGGTTCGTGAACTGTGTAACTTCATTTGAGCCGAATTTAAACTGGGTTTACCGGAAATGAACTCTTGCTTGTAGGAAGACAAAGAGACTTTGGTTTAAATCCGTTTCTGAAGGAAAATTCAGACCAGTGTTCATCCATGAAACATACTCTGTTTTAACGCAAGAAGCATGCTCTTCTTTCCATCGTCTCCAATACAGCAAGAAACATGAGCATGCCCAGAAAAAAAGAACTGTGTTTCCTACTCATATGGACCATATCTAGTTGAACTCTCCTTATGAAACTGTAACAAACCACAGCATCACTTACACAGATGCTCTTTAGTTAATAGTGTAAAACGTGTTGGGTTCGAGAACTGTGTCATTTCATTTGAGCCAAAAAACCCCTGGGTTTACCGGAAATAAACTCTTGCTTGTAGGAAGACACAGACACTTTGGTTTAACTTCGTTTCTGAAGGAAAATTCAGACCAGTGTTCTCATCCATGAAACATACTCTGTTTTAACGCAAGAAGCATGCTCTTCTTTCCAGCGTCTCCATTACAGCAAGAAACATGAGCATGCACAGAAAAAAAGAACTGTGTTTCCTACTCATACGGACCATATCTAGTTGAACTCTGCCTATGAAACTGTAACAAACCACAGCATCTCTTACATAGATGCTCTTTAGTTAATAGTGAAAAACGTGTTGGGTTCGTGAACTGTGTAAATTCATTTGAGCCGAAAAATCACTGGGTTTAGCAGATATGAACTCTTGCTTGTAGGAAGACACAGAGACTTTGGTTTAACTCCGTTTGTGAAGGGAAATTCAGACCAGTATTCTCATTCATGAGACACCCTCTGTTTTAACGCAAGAAGCATCCTCTTCGTTCCAGAGTCTGCAATACAGCAAGAAACATGAGCATGCACAGAAAAAAAGAACTGTGTTTCCTACTCATATGGACCATATCTAGTTGAACTCTGCTTATGAAACTGTAACAAACCACTGCATGTGTTCCATAGATGCCCTATAGTTAATAGAGAAAAACGTGTTGGGTTCATGAACTGTGTAAATTCATTTGAGCCGAAAAACCCCTGGGTTAACCGGAAATGAACTCTTGCTTGTAGGAAGACACAGAGGCTTTTGTTTCACTCCGTTTGTGAAGGGAAATTCAGACCAGAGTTCTCTTCCATGAAATCCACTCTGTTTTAACGCAAGAAGCATCCTCTTCTTTCCAGCGTCTCTAATACATCAAGAAACATGTGCATGCCCAGAAAAAAAGAACTGTGTTTCCTACTCATATGGACCATATCTAGTTGAACATCGCTTATGAATCTGTAACAAACCACAGCATGTCTTACATAGATGCTCTTTAGTTAATAGTGAAAATTGTGTTGGGTTCGTGAACTGTGTAAATTCATTTGAGCCGAAAAATCACTGGGTTTACCGGAAATGAACTCTTGCTTGTAGGAAGACACAGACCTTTGGTTTAACTCCGTTTGTGAAGGGAAATACAGACCAGTGTTCTCATCCATGAAACACCCTCTGTTTTAATGCAAGAAGCATCGTCTTCTTTCCAGAGTCTGCAATACAGCAAGAAATATGAGCATGTCCAGAAAAAAAGAACTGTGTTTCCTACTCAGACGGACCATATCTAGTTGAATTCTGCTCATTAAACTGTAACAAACCATAGCATCTCTTACATGGATGCTGTTTAGTTAATAGTGAAAATCGTGTTGGGTTCGTGAACTGTGAAAATTCATTTGAGCCGAAGAATCACTGGGTTTACCGGAAATGAACTCTTGCTTGTAGGAAGACAAAGAGCCTTTTATTTAACTCCGTATGTGAAGGGAAATTCAGACCAGTGTTCTCATCCCTAAAACACCCTCTGTTGTAACACAAGAAGCATCATGTTTTGTCCAGAATCTGCAATACAGCAAGAAATATGAGCATGTCCAGAAAAATGAACAGTTTCCTTCTCATACGGACCATATATAGTTGAACTCTGCTTATGAAACTTTAACAAACCACAGCATGTGTTACATAGATGCTCTTTTGTTAATAGTGAAAAACGTGTTGGGTTCTTGAACTGTGTAAATTCGTTTGAGCCCAAAAACCCCTGGGTTTACCGGAAATGAACTCTTGCTTGTAGGAAGACACAGAGGCTTTGGTTTCACTCCGTTTGTGAAGGGAAATTCAGGCCAGAGTTCTCATCCATGAAACTCACTCTGTTTTAACGCAAGAAGCATCCTCTTCTTTCAAGCGTCTCTAATACATCAGGAAACATGATCATGCCCAGAAAAAAAGAAATGTGTTTCCTACTCATACAGACCATATCTAGTTGAACTCTGCTTATGAAACTGTAACAAACCACAGCATGTGTTAAATAGATGCCCTTTAGTTAATAGTGAAAAACGTTTTGGGTTCATGAACTGTGTAAAATCATTTGAGCCAAAAAACCCCTGGGTTTACTGGAAAGAAACTCTTGCTTGTAGGAAGACACAGAGGCTTTGGTTTAACTCCGTTTGTGAAGGGAAATTAAGACCAGTGTTCTCATCCATGAAACACCCTCTGTTTTAACGCAAGAAGCATCGTCTTCTTTCCAGAGTCTACAATACAGCAAGAAATATGAGCATGTCCAGAAAAAAAGAACTGTGTTTCCTACTCAGATGGACCGTATCTAGTTGAACTCTACTTATGAAACTGTAACAAACCACAGCATCTCTTACATAGATGCTCTTTAGTTAATAGTGAAAAACGTGTTGGGTTCGTGAACTGTGTAAATTCATTTGAGCCGAAAAATCACTGGGTTTAGCAGATATGAACTCTTGCTTGTAGGAAGACACAGAGACTTTGGTTTAACTCCGTTTGTGAAGGGAAATTCAGACCAGTATTCTCATTCATGAGACACCCTCTGTTTTAACGCAAGAAGCATCCTCTTCGTTCCAGAGTCTGCAATACAGCAAGAAACATGAGCATGCACAGAAAAAAAGAACTGTGTTTCCTACTCATATGGACCATATCTAGTTGAACTCTGCTTATGAAACTGTAACAAACCACTGCATGTGTTCCATAGATGCCCTATAGTTAATAGAGAAAAACGTGTTGGGTTCATGAACTGTGTAAATTCATTTGAGCCGAAAAACCCCTGGGTTAACCGGAAATGAACTCTTGCTTGTAGGAAGACACAGAGGCTTTTGTTTCACTCCGTTTGTGAAGGGAAATTCAGACCAGAGTTCTCTTCCATGAAATCCACTCTGTTTTAACGCAAGAAGCATCCTCTTCTTTCCAGCGTCTCTAATACATCAAGAAACATGTGCATGCCCAGAAAAAAAGAACTGTGTTTCCTACTCATATGGACCATATCTAGTTGAACATCGCTATGAATCTGTAACAAACCACAGCATGTCTTACATAGATGCTCTTTAGTTAATAGTGAAAATTGTGTTGGGTTCGTGAACTGTGTAAATTCATTTGAGCCGAAAAATCACTGGGTTTACCGGAAATGAACTCTTGCTTGTAGGAAGACACAGACCTTTGGTTTAACTCCGTTTGTGAAGGGAAATACAGACCAGTGTTCTCATCCATGAAACACCCTCTGTTTTAATGCAAGAAGCATCGTCTTCTTTCCAGAGTCTGCAATACAGCAAGAAATATGAGCATGTCCAGAAAAAAAGAACTGTGTTTCCTACTCAGACGGACCATATCTAGTTGAATTCTGCTCATTAAACTGTAACAAACCATAGCATCTCTTACATGGATGCTGTTTAGTTAATAGTGAAAATCGTGTTGGGTTCGTGAACTGTGAAAATTCATTTGAGCCGAAGAATCACTGGGTTTACCGGAAATGAACTCTTGCTTGTAGGAAGACAAAGAGCCTTTTATTTAACTCCGTATGTGAAGGGAAATTCAGACCAGTGTTCTCATCCCTAAAACACCCTCTGTTGTAACACAAGAAGCATCATGTTTTGTCCAGAATCTGCAATACAGCAAGAAATATGAGCATGTCCAGAAAAATGAACTGTTTCCTTCTCATACGGACCATATATAGTTGAACTCTGCTTATGAAACTTTAACAAACCACAGCATGTGTTACATAGATGCTCTTTAGTTAATAGTGAAAAACGTGTTGGGTTCTTGAACTGTGTAAATTCGTTTGAGCCCAAAAACCCTGGGTTTACCGGAAATGAACTCTTGCTTGTAGGAAGACACAGAGGCTTTGGTTTCACTCCGTTTGTGAAGGGAAATTCAGGCCAGAGTTCTCATCCATGAAACTCACTCTGTTTTAACGCAAGAAGCATCCTCTTCTTTCAAGCGTCTCTAATACATCAGGAAACCTGATCATGCCCAGAAAAAAAGAAATGTGTTTCCTACTCATACAGACCATATCTAGTTGAACTCTGCTTATGAAACTGTAACAAACCACAGCATGTGTTACATAGATGCCCTTTAGTTAATAGTGAAAAACGTTTTGGGTTCATGAACTGTGTAAAATCATTTGAGCCAAAAAACCCCCGGGTTTACTGGAAAGAAACTCTTGCTTGTAGGAAGACACAGAGGCTTTGGTTTAACTCCGTTTGTGAAGGGAAATTAAGACCAGTGTTCTCATCCATGAAACACCCTCTGTTTTAACGCAAGAAGCATCGTCTTCTTTCCAGAGTCTACAATACAGCAAGAAATATGAGCATGTCCAGAAAAAAAGAACTGTGTTTCCTACTCAGATGGACCGTATCTAGTTGAACTCTACTTATGAAACTGTAACAAACCACAGCACCTCTTACATAGATGCTCTTTAGTTAATAGTGAAAATCTTGTTGGGTTCTTGAAATGTGTAAATACATTTGAGCAAAAAAATCACTGGGTTTACCGGAAATGAAATCTTGCTTGTAGGAAGACACAGAGCCTTTGGTTTCACTCCGTTTGTGAAGGGAAATTCAGACCAGTATTATCATTCATGAAACACCCTCTGTTTTAAAGCAAGAAGCATCTTCTTCTTTCCAGAGTCTGCAATACAGCAAGTAATATGAGCATGTCCAGAAAAAAAGAACTGTGTTTCCTACTCAGACGAACCATATCTAGTTGAACTCTGCTTATGAAACTGTAACAAACCACAGCATCTCTTACATAGATGCTCTTTAGTTAATAGTGAAAAACGGGTGGGGTTCGTAAACTGTGTAAATTCATTTGAGCCGAAAAATCACTGGGTTTAGCGGATATGAACTCTTGCTTGTAGGAAGACACAGAGACTTTGGTTTAACTCCGTTTGTGAAGGGAAATTCAGACAAGTGTTCTCATCCATGAAACACCCTCTGTTTTAACGCAAGAAGCCTTATCTTCGTTCCAGAGTCTGCAATACAGCAAGTAATATGAGCATGTCCAGAAAAAAAGAACTGTGTTTCCTACTCAGACGAACCATATCTAGTTGAACTCTGCTTATGAAACTGTGACAAACCACAGCATCTCTTACATAGAGGCTCTATAGTTAATAGTGAAATACTTGGGTTCGTGAACTGTGTAAATTCATTTGAGCCGAAAAAAATCTGGGTTTAACGGAAATGAACTCTTGCTTGTAGGAAGACACAGAGACTTTGGTTTAACTCCGTTTCTGAAGGAAAATTCAGAACAGTGTTCTCATCCATGAAACATACTCTGTTTTAACGCAAGAAGCATGCTCTTCTTTCCAGTGTCTCCATAACAGCAAGAAACATGAGCATGCACAGAAAAAAAGAACTGTGTTTCCTACTCATACGAACCATATCTAGTTGAACTCCGCTTATGAATCTGTAACAAACCACAGCATGTCTTAAATAGATGCTCTTTAGTTAATAGTGAAAATTGTGTTGGGTTCGTGAACTGTGTAAATTCATTTGAGCCGAAAAATCACTGGGTTTACCGGAAATGAACTCTTGCTTGTAGGAAGACACAGAGCCTTTGGTTTAACTCCGTTTGTGAAGGGAAATTCAGACCAGTGTTCTCATCCAAAAAACACCCTCTGTTTTAACGCAAGAAGCATCCTCTTCTTTCCAGAGTCTGCAATACAGCAAGAAATATGAGCATGTCCAGAAAAAAAGAACTGTGTTTCCTACTCAGACGGACCATATCTAGTTGAACTCTGCTCATTACACTGTAACAAACCATAGCATCTCTTACATGGATGCTGTTTAGTTAATAGTGAAAATCGTGTTGGGTTCGTGAACTGTGAAAATTCATTTGAGCCGAAGAATCACTGGGTTTACCGGAAATGAACTCTTGCTTGTAGGAAGACAAAGAGCCTTTTATTTAACTCCGTATGTGAAGGGAAATTCAGACCAGTGTTCTCATCCCTAAAACACCCTCTGTTGTAACACAAGAAGCATCATGTTTTGTCCAGAATCTGCAATACAGCAAGAAATATGAGCATGTCCAGAAAAATGAACTGTTTCCTACTCATACGGACCATATATAGTTGAACTCTGCTTATGAAACTTTAACAAACCACAGCATGTGTTACATAGATGCTCTTTAGTTAATAGTGAAAAACGTGTTGGGTTCTTGAACTGTGTCAATTCGTTTGAGCCCAAAAACCCCTGCGTTTACCGGAAATGAACTCTTGCTTGTAGGAAGACACAGAGACTTTGGTTTAACTCAGTTTGTGAAGGGAAATTCAGAACAGTATTCTCATTCATGAAACACCCTCTGTTTTAACGCAAGAAGCATCCTCTTCGTTCCAGAGTCCGCAATACAGCAAGAAACATGAGCATGCCCAGAAAAAAAGAACTGTGTTTCCTACTCATATGGACCATATCTAGTTGAACTCTGCTCATGAAACTGTAACAAACCACTGCATGTGTTACATAGATGCTCTTTAGTTAATAGTGAAAAACATGTTGGGTTCTTGAACTGTGTCAATTCGTTTGAGCCCAAAAACCCCTGGGTTTACCGGAAATGAACTCTTGCTTGTAGGAAGACACAGAGGCTTTGGTTTCACACCGTTTGTGAAGGGAAATTCAGGCCATAGTTCTCTTCCATGAAACTCACTCTGTTTTAACGCAAGAAGCATCCTCTTCTTTCAAGCGTCTCTAATACATCAGGAAACATGATCATGCCCAGAAAAAAAGAAATGTGTTTCCTACTCATACAGACCATATCTAGTTGAACTCTGCTTATGAAACTGTAACAAACCACAGCATGTGTTACATAGATGCCCTTTAGTTAATAGTGAAAAACGTGTTGGGTTCATGAACTGTGTAAATTCATTTGAGCCAAAAAACCCCCGGGTTTACTGGAAAGAAACTCTTGCTTGTAGGAAGACAGAGGGTTTGGTTTCACTCCATTTGTGAAGGGAAATTCAGACCAGAGTTCTCATCCATGAAACACACTCTGTTTTAACGCAAGAAGCATCCTCTTCTTTCCAGCGTCTCTAATACATCAAGAAACATGAGCATGCCCAGAAAAAAAGAACTGTGTTTCCTACTCATATGGACCATATCTAGTTGAACTCTGCTTATGAAACTGTAACAAACCACAGCATCACTTACATAGATGCTCTTTAGTTAACAGTGAAAAACGTGTTGGGTTCGAGAACTGTGTCATTTCATTTGAGCCGAAAAACCCCTGCGTTTACCGGAAATGAACTCTTGCTTGTAGGAAGACACAGAGGCTTTGGTTTAACTCCGTTTGTGAAGGGAAATTCTGACCAGTGTTCTCATCCATGAAACACCCTCTGTTTTAACGCAAGAAGCATTATCTTCGTTCCAGAGTCTGCAATACAGCAAGTAATATGAGCATGTCCAGAAAAATGAACTGTGTTTCCTACTCAGACGAACCATATCTAGTTGAACTCTGCTTATGAAACTGTAACAAACCACAGCATCTCTTACATAGAGGCTCTATAGTTAATAGTGAAATACTTGGGTTCGTGAACTGTGTAAATTCATTTGAGCCGAAAAAAACTGGGTTTACCGGAAATGAACTCTTGCTTGTAGGAAGACACAGAGACTTTGGTTTAACTTCGTTTCTGAAGGAAAATTCAGACCAGTGTTCTCATCCATGAAACATACTCTGTTTTAACGCAAGAAGCATGCTCTTCTTTCCAGCGTCTACATTACAGCAAGAAACATGAGCATGCACAGAAAAAAAGAACTGTGTTTCCTAGTCATACGGACCATATCTAGTTGAACTCTGCTTATGAAACTGTAACAAACCACAGCATCTTTTACATAGATGCTCTTTAGTTAATAGTTAAAAACGTGTTGGGTTCGTGAACTGTGTAAATTCATTTGAGCCGAAAAATCACTGGGTTTACCGGAAATGAACTCTTGCTTGTAGGAAGACACAGAGACTTTGGTTTAACTCCGTTTGTGAAGGGAAATTCAGAACAGTATTCTCATTCATGAAACACCCTCTGTTTTAACGCAAGAAGCATCCTCTTCGTTCCAGAGTCCGCAATACAGCAAGAAACATGAGCATGCCCAGAAAAAAAGAACTGAGTTTCCTACTCATATGGACCATATCTAGTTGAACTCTGCTTATGAAACTGTAACAAACCACTGCATGTGTTACATAGATGCCCTTTAGTTAATAGAGAAAAACGTGTTGGGTTCATGAACTGTGTAAATTCATTTGAGCCGAAAAACCCCTGCGTTAACCGGAAATGAACTCTTGCTTGTAGGAAGACACAGAGGCTTTTGTTTCACTCCGTTTGTGAAGGGAAATTCAGACCAGAGTTCTCATCCATGAAACACCCTCTGTTTTAACGCAAGAAGCATTATCTTCATTCCAGAGTCTGCAATACTGCAAGTAATATGAGCATGTCCAGAAAAAAAGAACTGTGTTTCCTACTCTACTCATACGGACCATATCTAGTTGAACTCTGCTTATGAAACTGTAACAAACCACAGCATCTCTTACATAGAGGCTCTATAGTTAATAGTGAAATACTTGGGTTCGTGAACTGTGTAAATTCATTTGAGCCGAAAAAAAACTGGGTTTACCGGAAATGAACTCTTGCTTGTAGGAAGACACAGAGACTTTGGTTTAACTCCGTTTCTGAAGGAAAATTCAGAACAGTGTTCTCATCCATGAAACAAACTCTGTTTTAACGCAAGAAGCATGCTCTTCTTTCCAGCGTCTCAATTACAGCAAGAAACATGAGCATGCACAGAAAAAAAGAACTGTGTTTCCTACTCATACGGACCATATCTAGTTGAACTCTGCTTATGAAACTGTAACAAACCACAGCATGTGTTACATAGATGCCCTTTAGTTAATAGTGAAAATCGTGTTGTGTTCATGTACTCTGTAAATTCATTTGAGCCGAAAAACCCCTGGTTTTACCGGAAATGAACTCTTGCTTGTAGGAAGACACAGAGGCTTTGGTTTCACTCCGTTTGTGAAGGGAAATTCAGACCAGAGTTCTCATCCATGAAACACACTCTGTTTTAACACAAGAAGCATCCTCTTCTTTCTAGCGTCTCTAATACATCAAGAAACATGTGCATGCCCAGAAAAAAAGAACTGTGTTTCCTATTCATATGGACCATATCTGGTTGAACTCCGCTTATGAATCTGTAACAAACCACAGCATGTCTTAAATAGATGCTCTTTAGTTAATAGTGAAAATTGTGTTGGGTTCGTGAACTGTGTAAATTCATTTGAGCCGAAAAATCACTGGGTTTACCGGAAATGAACTCTTGCTTATAGGAAGACACAGAGCCTTTGGTTTAACTCCGTTTGTGAAGGGAAATTCAGACCAGTGTTCTCATCCAAAAAACACCCTCTGTTTTAACGCAAGAAGCATCCTCTTCTTTCCAGAGTCTGCAATACAGCAAGAAATATGAGCATGTCCAGAAAAAAAGAACTGTGTTTCCTACTCAGACGGTCCATATCTAGTTGAACTCTGCTCATTAAACTGTTACAAACCATAGCATCTCTTACATGGATGCTGTTTAGTTAATAGTGAAAATCCTGTTGGGTTCGTGAACTGTGAAAATTCATTTGAGCCGAGGAATCACTGGGTTTACCGGAAATGAACTCTTGCTTGTAGGAAGACAAAGAGCCTTTTATTTAACTCCGTATGTGAAGGGAAATTCAGACCAGTGTTCTCATCCCTAAAACACCCTCTGTTGTAACACAAGAAGCATCATGTTTTGTCCAGAATCTGCAATACAGCAAGAAATATGAGCATGTCCAGAAAAATGAACTGTTTCCTACTCATACGGACCATATATAGTTGAACTCTGCTTATGAAACTTTAACAAACCACAGCATGTGTTACATAGATGCTCTTTAGTTAATAGTGAAAAACGTGTTGGGATCTTCAACTGTGTCAATTCGTTTGAGCCCAAAAACCCCTGGGTTTACCGGAAATGAACTCTTGCTTGTAGGAAGACACAGAGGCTTTGGTTTCACACCGTTTGTGAAGGGAAATTCAGGCCAGAGTTCTCATCCATGAAACTCACTCTGTTTTAACGCAAGAAGCATCCTCTTCTTTCAAGCGTCTCTAATACATCAGGAAACATGATCATGCCCAGAAAAAAAGAAATGTGTTTCCAACTCATACAGACCATATCTAGTTGAACTCTGCTTATGAAACTGTAACAAACCACAGCATGTGTTACATAGATGTCCTTTAGTTAATAGTGAAAAACTTGTTGGGTTCATGAACTGTGTAAAATCATTTGAGCCAAAAAACCCCCGGGTTTACTGGAAAGAAACTCTTGCTTGTAGGAAGACAGAGGGTTTGGTTTCACTCCATTTGTGAAGGGAAATTCAGACCAGAGTTCTCATCCATGAAACACACTCTGTTTTAACGCAAGAAGCATCCTCTTCCTTCCAGCGTCTCTAATACATCAAGAAACATGAGCATGCCCAGAAAAAAAGAACTGTGTTTCCTACTCATATGGACCATATCTAGTTGAACTATGCTTATGAAACTCTAACAAACCACAGCATCTCTTACATAGATGCTCTTTAGTTAATAGCGCAAAACGTGTTTTATCGTGAATGTGTAAATTCTTTTGAGCCGAAAAAAAACTGGGTTTACCGGATATGAACTCTTGCTTTTAGGAAGACACAGAGACTTTGTTTTAACTACGTTTCGGAAAGAAAATTCAGACCAGTGTTCTCATCCATGAAACATACTCTGTTTTAACGCAAGAAGCATGCTCTTCTTTCCATCGTCTCCAATACAGCAAGAAACATGAGCATGCCCAGAAAAAAAGAATTGTGTTTCCTACTCATACGGACCATATCTAGTTGAACTCTGCTTATGAAACTGTAACAAACCACAGCATCACTTACATAGATGCTCTTTAGTTAATAGTGAAAAACGTGTTGGGTTCGAGAACTGTGTCATTTCATTTGAGCCGAAAAACCCCTGCGTTTACCGGAAATGAACTCTTGATTGTAGGAAGACACAGAGGCTTTGGTTTCACTCCGTTTGTGAAGGTAAATTCAGTCCAGAGTTCTCATCCATGAAACTCACTCTGTTTTAACGCAAGAAGCATCCTCTTCTTTCCAGCATCTCTAATACATCAGGAAACATGAGCATGCCCAGAAAAAAAGAACTGTGTTTCCTACTCATACGGACCATATCAAGTTGAACCCTGCTTATGATACTGTAACAAACCACAGCATCTCATACATAGATGCTCTTTAGTTAATCGTGAAAAACCTGGGTTCGTGAACTGTGTAACTTCATTTGAGCCGAATTTAAACTGGGTTTACCGGAAATGAACTCTTGCTTGTAGGAAGAAAAAGAGACTTTGGTTTAAATCCGTTTCTGAAGGAAAATTCAGACCAGTGTTCATCCATGAAACATACTCTGTTTTATCGCAAGAAGCATGCTCTTCTTTAAAACGTCTCAAATACAGCAAGAAACATGAGCATGCCCAGAAAAAAAGAACTGTGTTTCCTACTCATATGGACCATATCTAGTTGAACTCTCCTTATGAAAGTGTAACAAACCACAGCATCACTTACATAGATGCTCTTTAGTTAATAGTGTAAAACGTGTTGGGTTCGAGAACTGTGTCATTTCATTTGAGCCAAAAAACCCCTGGGTTTACCGGAAATGAACTCTTGCTTGTAGGAAGACACAGAGACTTTGGTTTAACTTCGTTTCTGAAGGAAAATTCAGACCAGTGTTCTCATCCATGAAACATACTCTGTTTTAACGCAAGAAGCATGCTCTTCTTTCCAGCGTCTCCATTACAGCAAGAAACATGAGCATGCACAGAAAAAAAGAACTGTGTTTCCTACTCATACGGACCATATCTAGTTGAACTCTGCCTATGAAACTGTAACAAACCACAGCATCTCTTACATAGATGCTCTTTAGTTAATAGTGAAAAACGTGTTGGGTTCGTGAACTGTGTAAATTCATTTGAGCCGAAAAAAAACTGGGTTTACCGGAAATGAACTCTTGCTTGTAGGAAGACACAGAGACTTTGGTTTAACTCCGTTTCTGAAGGAAAATTCAGAACAGTGTTCTCATCCATGAAACAAACTCTGTTTTAACGCAAGAAGCATGCTCTTCTTTCCAGCGTCTCAATTACAGCAAGAAACATGAGCATGCACAGAAAAAAAGAACTGTGTTTCCTACTCATACGGACCATATCTAGTTGAACTCTGCTTATGAAACTGTAACAAACCACAGCATGTGTTACATAGATGCCCTTTAGTTAATAGTGAAAATCGTGTTGTGTTCATGTACTCTGTAAATTCATTTGAGCCGAAAAACCCCTGGTTTTACCGGAAATGAACTCTTGCTTGTAGGAAGACACAGAGGCTTTGGTTTCACTCCGTTTGTGAAGGGAAATTCAGACCAGAGTTCTCATCCATGAAACACACTCTGTTTTAACACAAGAAGCATCCTCTTCTTTCTAGCGTCTCTAATACATCAAGAAACATGTGCATGCCCAGAAAAAAAGAACTGTGTTTCCTATTCATATGGACCATATCTGGTTGAACTCCGCTTATGAATCTGTAACAAACCACAGCATGTCTTAAATAGATGCTCTTTAGTTAATAGTGAAAATTGTGTTGGGTTCGTGAACTGTGTAAATTCATTTGAGCCGAAAAATCACTGGGTTTACCGGAAATGAACTCTTGCTTATAGGAAGACACAGAGCCTTTGGTTTAACTCCGTTTGTGAAGGGAAATTCAGACCAGTGTTCTCATCCAAAAAACACCCTCTGTTTTAACGCAAGAAGCATCCTCTTCTTTCCAGAGTCTGCAATACAGCAAGAAATATGAGCATGTCCAGAAAAAAAGAACTGTGTTTCCTACTCAGACGGTCCATATCTAGTTGAACTCTGCTCATTAAACTGTTACAAACCATAGCATCTCTTACATGGATGCTGTTTAGTTAATAGTGAATATCCTGTTGGGTTCGTGAACTGTGAAAATTCATTTGAGCCGAGGAATCACTGGGTTTACCGGAAATGAACTCTTGCTTGTAGGAAGACAAAGAGCCTTTTATTTAACTCCGTATGTGAAGGGAAATTCAGACCAGTGTTCTCATCCCTAAAACACCCTCTGTTGTAACACAAGAAGCATCATGTTTTGTCCAGAATCTGCAATACAGCAAGAAATATGAGCATGTCCAGAAAAATGAACTGTTTCCTACTCATACGGACCATATATAGTTGAACTCTGCTTATGAAACTTTAACAAACCACAGCATGTGTTACATAGATGCTCTTTAGTTAATAGTGAAAAACGTGTTGGGATCTTCAACTGTGTCAATTCGTTTGAGCCCAAAAACCCCTGGGTTTACCGGAAATGAACTCTTGCTTGTAGGAAGACACAGAGGCTTTGGTTTCACACCGTTTGTGAAGGGAAATTCAGGCCAGAGTTCTCATCCATGAAACTCACTCTGTTTTAACGCAAGAAGCATCCTCTTCTTTCAAGCGTCTCTAATACATCAGGAAACATGATCATGCCCAGAAAAAAAGAAATGTGTTTCCAACTCATACAGACCATATCTAGTTGAACTCTGCTTATGAAACTGTAACAAACCACAGCATGTGTTACATAGATGTCCTTTAGTTAATAGTGAAAAACTTGTTGGGTTCATGAACTGTGTAAAATCATTTGAGCCAAAAAACCCCCGGGTGTACTGGAAAGAAACTCTTGCTTGTAGGAAGACAGAGGGTTTGGTTTCACTCCATTTGTGAAGGGAAATTCAGACCAGAGTTCTCATCCATGAAACACACTCTGTTTTAACGCAAGAAGCATCCTCTTCCTTCCAGCGTCTCTAATACATCAAGAAACATGAGCATGCCCAGAAAAAAAGAACTGTGTTTCCTACTCATATGGACCATATCTAGTTGAACTATGCTTATGAAACTCTAACAAACCACAGCATCTCTTACATAGATGCTCTTTAGTTAATAGCGCAAAACGTGTTTTATCGTGAATGTGTAAATTCTTTTGAGCCGAAAAAAAACTGGGTTTACCGGATATGAACTCTTGCTTTTAGGAAGACACAGAGACTTTGTTTTAACTACGTTTCGGAAAGAAAATTCAGACCAGTGTTCTCATCCATGAAACATACTCTGTTTTAACGCAAGAAGCATGCTCTTCTTTCCATCGTCTCCAATACAGCAAGAAACATGAGCATGCCCAGAAAAAAAGAATTGTGTTTCCTACTCATACGGACCATATCTAGTTGAACTCTGCTTATGAAACTGTAACAAACCACAGCATCACTTACATAGATGCTCTTTAGTTAATAGTGAAAAACGTGTTGGGTTCGAGAACTGTGTCATTTCATTTGAGCCGAAAAACCCCTGCGTTTACCGGAAATGAACTCTTGATTGTAGGAAGACACAGAGGCTTTGGTTTCACTCCGTTTGTGAAGGTAAATTCAGTCCAGAGTTCTCATCCATGAAACTCACTCTGTTTTAACGCAAGAAGCATCCTCTTCTTTCCAGCATCTCTAATACATCAGGAAACATGAGCATGCCCAGAAAAAAAGAACTGTGTTTCCTACTCATACGGACCATATCAAGTTGAACCCTGCTTATGATACTGTAACAAACCACAGCATCTCATACATAGATGCTCTTTAGTTAATCGTGAAAAACCTGGGTTCGTGAACTGTGTAACTTCATTTGAGCCGAATTTAAACTGGGTTTACCGGAAATGAACTCTTGCTTGTAGGAAGAAAAAGAGACTTTGGTTTAAATCCGTTTCTGAAGGAAAATTCAGACCAGTGTTCATCCATGAAACATACTCTGTTTTATCGCAAGAAGCATGCTCTTCTTTAAAACGTCTCAAATACAGCAAGAAACATGAGCATGCCCAGAAAAAAAGAACTGTGTTTCCTACTCATATGGACCATATCTAGTTGAACTCTCCTTATGAAAGTGTAACAAACCACAGCATCACTTACATAGATGCTCTTTAGTTAATAGTGTAAAACGTGTTGGGTTCGAGAACTGTGTCATTTCATTTGAGCCAAAAAACCCCTGGGTTTACCGGAAATGAACTCTTGCTTGTAGGAAGACACAGAGACTTTGGTTTAACTTCGTTTCTGAAGGAAAATTCAGACCAGTGTTCTCATCCATGAAACATACTCTGTTTTAACGCAAGAAGCATGCTCTTCTTTCCAGCGTCTCCATTACAGCAAGAAACATGAGCATGCACAGAAAAAAAGAACTGTGTTTCCTACTCATACGGACCATATCTAGTTGAACTCTGCCTATGAAACTGTAACAAACCACAGCATCTCTTACATAGATGCTCTTTAGTTAATAGTGAAAAACGTGTTGGGTTCGTGAACTGTGTAAATTCATTTGAGCCGAAAAATCACTGGGTTTAGCAGATATGAACTCTTGCTTGTAGGAAGACACAGAGACTTTGGTTTAACTCCGTTTGTGAAGGGAAATTCAGACCAGTATTCTCATTCATGAGGCACCCTCTGTTTTAACGCAAGAAGCATCCTCTTCGTTCCAGAGTCTGCAATACAGCAAGAAACATGAGCATGCACAGAAAAAAAGAACTGTGTTTCCTACTCATATGGACCATATCTAGTTGAACTCTGCTTATGAAACTGTAACAAACCACTGCATGTGTTCCATAGATGCCCTTTAGTTAATAGAGAAAAACGTGTTGGGTTCATGAACTGTGTAAATTCATTTGAGCCGAAAAACCCCTGGGTTAACCGGAAATGAACTCTTGCTTGTAGGAAGACACAGAGGCTTTTGTTTCACTCCGTTTGTGAAGGGAAATTCAGACCAGAGTTCTCTTCCATGAAATCCACTCTGTTTTAACGCAAGAAGCATCCTCTTCTTTCCAGCGTCTCTAATACATCAAGAAACATGTGCATGCCCAGAAAAAAAGAACTGTGTTTCCTACTCATATGGACCATATCTAGTTGAACATCGCTTATGAATCTGTAACAAACCACAGCATGTCTTACATAGATGCTCTTTAGTTAATAGTGAAAATTGTGTTGGGTTCGTGAACTGTGTAAATTCATTTGAGCCGAAAAATCACTGGGTTTACCGGAAATGAACTCTTGCTTGTAGGAAGACACAGACCTTTGGTTTAACTCCGTTTGTGAAGGGAAATACAGACCCGTGTTCTCATCCATGAAACACCCTCTGTTTTAATGCAAGAAGCATCGTCTTCTTTCCAGAGTCTGCAATACAGCAAGAAATATGAGCATGTCCAGAAAAAAAGAACTGTGTTTCCTACTCAGACGGACCATATCTAGTTGAATTCTGCTCATTAAACTGTAACAAACCATAGCATCTCTTACATGGATGCTGTTTAGTTAATAGTGAAAATCGTGTTGGGTTCGTGAACTGTGAAAATTCATTTGAGCCGAAGAATCACTGGGTTTACCGGAAATGAACTCTTGCTTGTAGGAAGACAAAGAGCCTTTTATTTAACTCCGTATGTGAAGGGAAATTCAGACCAGTGTTCTCATCCCTAAAACACCCTCTGTTGTAACACAAGAAGCATCATGTTTTGTCCAGAATCTGCAATACAGCAAGAAATATGAGCATGTCCAGAAAAATGAACTGTTTCCTTCTCATACGGACCATATATAGTTGAACTCTGCTTATGAAACTTTAACAAACCACAGCATGTGTTACATAGATGCTCTTTAGTTAATAGTGAAAAACGTGTTGGGTTCTTGAACTGTGTAAATTCGTTTGAGCCCAAAAACCCCTGGGTTTACCGGAAATGAACTCTTGCTTGTAGGAAGACACAGAGGCTTTGGTTTCACTCCGTTTGTGAAGGGAAATTCAGGCCAGAGTTCTCATCCATGAAACTCACTCTGTTTTAACGCAAGAAGCATCCTCTTCTTTCAAGCGTCTCTAATACATCAGGAAACATGATCATGCCCAGAAAAAAAGAAATGTGTTTCCTACTCAGATGGACCGTATCTAGTTGAACTCTACTTATGAAACTGTAACAAACCACAGCACCTCTTACATAGATGCTCTTTAGTTAATAGTGAAAATCTTGTTGGGTTCTTGAAATGTGTAAATACATTTGAGCAAAAAAATCACTGGGTTTACCGGAAATGAAATCTTGCTTGTAGGAAGACACAGAGCCTTTGGTTTCACTCCGTTTGTGAAGGGAAATTCAGACCAGTATTATCATTCATGAAACACCCTCTGTTTTAAAGCAAGAAGCATCTTCTTCTTTCCAGAGTCTGCAATACAGCAAGTAATATGAGCATGTCCAGAAAAAAAGAACTGTGTTTCCTACTCAGACGAACCATATCTAGTTGAACTCTGCTTATGAATCTGTAACAAACCACAGCATGTCTTAAATAGATGCTCTTTAGTTAATAATGAAAATTGTGTTGGGTTCGTGAACTGTGTAAATTCATTTGATCCGAAAAATCACTGGGTTTACCGGAAATGAACTCTTGCTTGTAGGAAGACACAGAGCCTTTGGTTTAACTCCGTTTGTGAAGGGAAATTCAGACCAGTGTTCTCATCCAAAAAACACCCTCTGTTTTAACGCAAGAAGCATCCTCTTCTTTCCAGAGTCTGCAATACAGCAAGAAATATGAGCATGTCCAGAAAAAAAGAACTGTGTTTCCTACTCAGACGGTCCATATCTAGTTGAACTCTGCTCATTACACTGTAACAAACCATAGCATCTCTTACATGGATGCTGTTTAGTTAATAGTGAAAATCGTGTTGGGTTCGTGAACTGTGAAAATTCATTTGAGCCGAAGAATCACTGGGTTTACCGGAAATGAACTCTTGCTTGTAGGAAGACAAAGAGCCTTTTATTTAACTCCGTATGTGAAGGGAAATTCAGACCAGTGTTCTCATCCCTAAAACACCCTCTGTTGTAACACAAGAAGCATCATGTTTTGTCCAGAATCTGCAATACAGCAAGAAATATGAGCATGTCCAGAAAAATGAACTGTTTCCTACTCATACGGACCATATATAGTTGAACTCTGCTTATGAAACTTTAACAAACCACAGCATGTGTTACATAGATGCTCTTTAGTTAATAGTGAAAAACGTGTTGGGTTCTTGAACTGTGTCAATTCGTTTGAGCCCAAAAACCCCTGGGTTTACCGGAAATGAACTCTTGCTTGTAGGAAGACACAGAGGCTTTGGTTTCACACCGTTTGTGAAGGGAAATTCAGGCCAGAGTTCTCATCCATGAAACTCACTCTGTTTTAACGCAAGAAGCATCCTCTTCTTTCAAGCTTCTCTAATACATCAGGAAACATGATCATGCCCAGAAAAAAAGAAATGTGTTTCCTACTCATACAGACCATATCTAGTTGAACTCTGCTTATGAAACTGTAACAACCACAGCATGTGTTACATAGATGCCCTTTAGTTAATAGTGAAAAACGTGTTGGGTTCATGAACTGTGTAAATTCATTTGAGCCAAAAAACCCCCGGGTTTACTGGAAAGAAACTCTTGCTTGTAGGAAGACAGAGGGTTTGGTTTCACTCCATTTGTGAAGGGAAATTCAGACCAGAGTTCCCATCCATGAAACACACTCTGTTTTAACGCAAGAAGCATCCTCTTCTTTCCAGCGTCTCTAATACATCAAGAAACATGAGCATGCCCAGAAAAAAAGAACTGTGTTTCCTACTCATATGGACCATATCTAGTTGAACTATGCTTATGAAACTCTAACAAACCACAGCATCTCTTACATAGATGCTCTTTAGTTAATAGCACAAAACGTGTTTTATCGTGAATGTGTAAATTCATTTGAGCCGAAAAAAAACTGGGTTTACCGGATATGAACTCTTGCTTTTAGGAAGACACAGAGACTTTGTTTTAACTACGTTTCTGAAGAAAAATTCAGACCAGTGTTCTCATCCATGAAACATACTCTGTTTTAACGCAAGAAGCATGCTCTTCTTTCCATCGTCTCCAATACAGAAAGAAACATGAGCATGCCCAGAAAAAAAGAATTGTGTTTCCTACTCATACGGACCATATCTAGTTGAACTCTGCTTATGAAACTGTAACAAACCACAGCATCACTTACATAGATGCTCTTTAGTTAATAGTGAAAAACGTGTTGGGTTCGAGAACTGTGTCATTTCATTTGAGCCGAAAAGCCCCTGCGTTTACCGAAAATGAACTCTGGCTTGTAGGAAGACACAGAGGCTTTTGTTTAACTCCGTTTGGGAAGGGAAATTCTGACCAGTGTTCTCATCCATGAAACACCTTCTGTTTTAATGCAAGAAGCATTATCTTCGTACCAGAATCTGCAATACAGCAAGTAATATGAGCATGTCCAGAAAAAAAGAACTGTGTTTCCTACTCAGACGAACCATATCTAGTTGAACTCTGCTTATGAAACTGTAACAAACCACAGCATCTCTTACATAGAGGCTCTATAGTTAATAGTGAAATACTTGGGTTCGTGAACTGTGTAAATTCATTTGAGCCGAAAAAAACCTGGGTTTACCGGAAATGAACTCTTGCTTGTAGGAAGACACAGAGACTTTCTTTAACTTCGTTTCTGAAGGAAAATTCAGACCAGTGTTCTCATCCATGAAACATACTCTGTTTTAACGCAAGAAGCATGCTCTTCTTTCCAGCGTCTCCATTACAGCAAGAAACATGAGCATGCACAGAAAAAAAGAACTGTGTTTCCTAGTCATACGGACCATATCTAGTTGAAATCTGCTTATGAAACTGTAACAAACCACAGCATCTTTTACATAGATGCTCTTTAGTTAATAGTTAAAAACGTGTTGGGTTCGTGAACTGTGTAAATTCATTTGAGCCGAAAAATCACTGGGTTTAGCGGATATGAACTCTTGCTTGTAGGAAGACACAGAGACTTTGGTTTAACTCCGTTTGTGAAGGGAAATTCAGAACAGTATTCTCATTCATGAAACACCCTCTGTTTTAACGCAAGAAGCATCCTCTTCGTTCCAGAGTCCGCAATACAGCAAGAAACATGAGCATGCCCAGAAAAAAAGAACTGTGTTTCCTACTCATATGGACCATATCTAGTTGAACTCTGCTTATGAAACTCTAACAAACCACAGCATCTCTTACATAGATGCTCTTTAGTTAATAGAGAAAAACGTGTTGGGTTCATGAACTGTGTAAATTCATTTGAGCCGAAAAACCCCTGCGTTAACCGGAAATGAACTCTTGCTTGTAGGAAGACACAGAGGCTTTTGTTTCACTCCGTTTGTGAAGGGAAATTCAGACCAGAGTTCTCATCCATGAAACACCCTCTGTTTTAACGCAAGAAGCATTATCTTCATTCCAGAGTCTGCAATACTGCAAGTAATATGAGCATGTCCAGAAAAAAAGAACTGTGTTTCCTATTCTACTCATACGGACCATATCTAGTTGAACTCTGCTTATGAAAGTGTAACAAACCACAGCATCTCTTACATAGAGGCTCTATAGTTAATAGTGAAATACTTGGGTTCGTGAACTGTGTAAATTCATTTGAGCCGAAAAAAAACTGGGTTTACCGGAAATGAACTCTTGCTTGTAGGAAGACACAGAGGCTTTGGTTTCACTCCGTTTGTGAAGGGAAATTCAGACCAGAGTTTTCATCCATGAAACCCACTCTGTTTTAACACAAGAAGCATCCTCTTCTTTCTAGCGTCTCTAATACATCAAGAAACATGTGCATGCCCAGAAAAAAAGAACTGTGTTTCCTATTCATATGGACCATATCTGGTTGAACTCCGCTTATGAATCTGTAACAAACCACAGCATGTCTTAAATAGATGCTCTTTAGTTAATAGTGAAAATTGTGTTGGGTTCGTGAACTGTGTAAATTCATTTGAGCCGAAAAATCACTGGGTTTACCGGAAATGAACTCTTGCTTGTAGGAAGACACAGAGCCTTTGGTTTAACTCCGTTTGTGAAGGGAAATTCAGACCAGTGTTCTCATCCAAAAAACACCCTCTGTTTTAACGCAAGAAGCATCCTCTTCTTTCCAGAGTCTGCAATACAGCAAGAAATATGAGCATGTCCAGAAAAAAAGAACTGTGTTTCCTACTCAGACGGTCCATATCTAGTTGAACTCTGCTCATTAAACTGTAACACACCATAGAATCTCTTACATGGATGCTGTTTAGTTAATAGTGAAAATCCTGTTGGGTTCGTGAACTGTGAAAATTCATTTGAGCCGAGGAATCACTGGGTTTACCGGAAATGAACTCTTGCTTGTAGGAAGACAAAGAGCCTTTTATTTAACTCCGTATGTGAAGGGAAATTCAGACCAGTGTTCTCATCCCTAAAACACCCTCTGTTGTAACACAAGAAGCATCATGTTTTGTCCAGAATCTGCAATACAGCAAGAAATATGAGCATGTCCAGAAAAATGAACTGTTTCCTACTCATACGGACCATATATAGTTGAACTCTGCTTATGAAACTTTAACAAACCACAGCATGTGTTACATAGATGCTCTTTAGTTAATAGTGAAAAACGTGTTGGGTTCTTGAACTGTGTCAATTCGTTTGAGCCCAAAAACCCCTGGGTTTACCGGAAATGAACTCTTGCTTGTAGGAAGACACAGAGGCTTTGGTTTCACACCGTTTGTGAAGGGAAATTCAGGCCAGAGTTCTCATCCATGAAACTCACTCTGTTTTAACGCAAGAAGCATCCTCTTCTTTCAAGCGTCTCTAATACATCAGGAAACATGATCATGCCCAGAAAAAAAGAAATGTGTTTCCTACTCATACAGACCATATCTAGTTGAACTCTGCTTATGAAACTGTAACAAACCACAGCATGTGTTACATAGATGTCCTTTAGTTAATAGTGAAAAACGTGTTGGGTTCATGAACTGTGTAAAATCATATGAGCCAAAAAACCCCCGGGTTTACTGGAAAGAAACTCTTGCTTGTAGGAAGACAGAGGGTTTGGTTTCACTCCGTTTGTGAAGGGAAATTCAGACCAGAGTTCTCATCCATGAAACACACTCTGTTTTAACGCAAGAAGCATCCTCTTCTTTCCAGCGTCTCTAATACATCAGGAAACATGAGCATGCCCAGAAAAAAAGAACTGTGTTTCCTACTCATATGGACCATATCTAGTTGAACTATGCTTATGAAACTCTAACAAACCACAGCATCTCTTACATAGATGCTCTTTAGTTAATAGCGCAAAACGTGTTTTATCGTGAATGTGTAAATTCATTTGAGCCGAAAAAAAACTGGGTTTACCGGATATGAACTCTTGCTTTTAGGAAGACACAGAGACTTTGTTTTAACTACGTTTCGGAAAGAAAATTCAGACCAGTGTTCTCATCCATGAAACATACTCTGTTTTAACGCAAGAAGCATGCTCTTCTTTCCATCGTCTCCAATACAGCAAGAAACATGAGCATGCCCAGAAAAAAAGAATTGTGTTTCCTACTCATACGGACCATATCTAGTTGAACTCTGCTTATGAAACTGTAACAAACCACAGCATCACTTACAGAGATGCTCTTTAGTTAATAGTGAAAAACGTGTTGGGTTCGAGAACTGTGTCATTTCATTTGAGCCGAAAAACCCCTGCATTTACCGGAAATGAACTCTTGCTTGTAGGAAGACACAGAGGCTTTGGTTTAACTCCGTTTGTGAAGGGAAATTCTGACCAGTGTTCTCATCCATGAAACATACTCTGTTTTAACGCAAGAGGCATTATCTTCGTTCCAGAGTCTGCAATACAGCAAGTAATATGAGCATGTCCAGAAAAAAAGAACTGTGTTTCCTACTCAGACGAACCATATCTAGTTGAACTCTGCTTATGAAACTGTAACAAACCACAGCATCTCTTACATCGAGGCTCTATAGTTAATAGTGAAATACTTGGGTTCGTGAACTGTGTAAATTCATTTGAGCCGAAAAAAAAACTGGGTTTACCAGAAATGAACTCTTGCTTGTAGGAAGACACAGAGACTTTGGTTTAACTTCGTTTCTGAAGGAAAATTCAGACCAGTGTTCTCATCCATGAAACATACTCTGTTTTAACGCAAGAAGCATGGTCTTCTTTCCAGCGTCTCCATTACAGCAAGAAACATGAGCATGCACAGAAAAAAAGAACTGTGTTTCCTAGTCATACGGACCATATCTAGTTGAACTCTGCTTATCAAACTGTAACAAACCACAGCATCTTTTACACAGATGCTCTTTAGTTAATAGTTAAAAACGTGTTGGGTTCGTGAACTGTGTAAATTCATTTGAGCCGAAAAATCACTGGGTTTAGCGGATATGAACTCTTGCTTCTAGGAAGACACAGAGACTTTGGTTTAACTCCGTTTGTGAAGGGAAATTCAGAACAGTATTCTCATTCATGAAACACCCTCTGTTTTAACGCAAGAAGCATCCTCTTCGTTCCAGAGTCCGCAATACAGCAAGAAACATGAGCATGCCCAGAAAAAAAGAACTGTGTTTCCTACTCATATGGACCATATCTAGTTGAACTCTGCTTATGAAACTGTAACAAACCACTGCATGTGTTACATAGATGCCCTTTAGTTAATAGAGAAAAACGTGTTGGGTTTATGAACTGTGTAATTTCATTTGAGCCGAAAAACCCCTGGGTTAACCGGAAATGAACTCTTGCTTGTAGCAAGACACAGAGGCTTTTGTTTCACTCCGTTTGTGAAGGGAAATTCAGACCAGAGTTCTCATCCATGAAACACCCTGTGTTTTAACGCAAGAAGCATTATCTTCATTCCAGAGTCTGCAATACTGCAAGTAATATGAGCATGTCCAGAAAAAAAGAACTGTGTTTCCTACTCTACTCATACGGACCATATCTAGTTGAACTCTGCTTATGAAACTGTAACAAACCACAGCATCTCTTACATAGAGGCTCTATAGTTAATAGTGAAATACTTGGGTTCGTGAACTGTGTAAATTCATTTGAGCCGAAAAAAAACTGGGTTTACCTGAAATGAACTCTTGCTTGTAGGAAGACACAGAGACTTTGGTTTAACTCCGTTTCTGAAGGAAAATTCAGAACAGTGTTCTCATCCATGTAACATACTCTGTTTTAACCCAAGAAGCATGCTCTTCTGTCCAGCGTCTCCATTACAGCAAGAAACATGAGCATGCACAGAAAAAAAGAACTGTGTTTCCTACTCATACGGACCATATCTAGTTGAACTCTGCTTATGAAACTGTAACAAACCACAGCATGTGTTACATAGATGCCCTTTAGTTAATAGTGAAAAACGTGTTGTGTTCATGTACTCTGTAAATTCATTTGAGCCGAAAAACCCCTGGTTTTACCGGAAATGAACTCTTGCTTGTAGGAAGACACAGAGGCTTTGGTTTCACTCCGTTTGTGAAGGGAAATTCAGACCAGAGTTCTCATCCATGAAACCCACTCTGTTTTAACACAAGAAGCATCCTCTTCTTTCTAGCGTCTCTAATACATCAAGAAACATGTGCATGCCCAGAAAAAAAAAGAACTGTGTTTCCTATTCATATGGACCATATCTGGTTGAACTCCGCTTATGAATCTGTAACAAACCACAGCATGTCTTAAATAGATGCTCTTTAGTTAATAGTGAAAATTGTGTTGGGTTCGTGAACTGTGTAAATTCATTTGAGCCGAAAAATCACTGGGTTTACCGGAAATGAACTCTTGCTTGTAGGAAGACACAGAGCCTTTGGTTTAACTCCGTTTGTGAAGGGAAAATCAGACCAGTGTTCTCATCCAAAAAACACCCTCTGTTTTAACGCAAGAAGCATCCTCTTCTTTCCAGAGTCTGCAATACAGCAAGAAATATGAGCATGTCCAGAAAAAAAGAACTGTGTTTCCAATCAGACGGTCCTTATCTAGTTGAACTCTGCTCATTAAACTGTAACAAACCATAGCATCTCTTACATGGATGCTGTTTAGTTAATAGTGAAAATCCTGTTGGGTTCGTGAACTGTGAAAATTCATTTGAGCCGAAGAATCACTGGGTTTACCAGAAATGAACTCTTGCTTGTAGGAAGACAAAGAGCCTTTTATTTAACTCCGTATGTGAAGGGAAATTCAGACCAGTGTTCTCATCCCTAAAACACCCTCTGTTGTAACACAAGAAGCATCATGTTTTGTCCAGAATCTGCAATACAGCAAGAAATATGAGCATGTCCAGAAAAATGAACTGTTTCCTACTCATACGGACCATATATAGTTGAACTCTGCTTATGAAACTTTAACAAACCACAGCATGGGTTACATAGATGCTCTTTACTTAATAGTGAAAAACGTGTTGGGTTCTTGAACTGTGTCAATTCGTTTGAGCCCAAAAACCCCGGGGTTTACCGGAAATGAACTCTTGCTTGTAGGAAGACACAGAGGCTTTGGTTTCACACCGTTTGTGAAGGGAAATTCAGGCCAGAGTTCTCATCCATGAAACTCACTCTGTTTTAACGCAAGAAGCATCCTCTTCTTTCAAGCGTCTCTAATACATCAGGAAAAATGATCATGACAAGAAAAAAAGAAATGTGTTTCCTACTCATACAGACCATATCTAGTTGAACTCTGCTTCTGAAACTGTAACAAACCACAGCATGTGTTACATACATGCCCTTTAGTTAATAGTGAAAAACTTGGGTTCGTGAACTGTGTAAATTCATTTGAGACGAAAAAAAACTGGGTTTACCGGAAATGAACTCTTGCTTGTAGGAAGACACAGAGACTTTGGTTTCACTCCATTTGTGAAGGGAAATTCAGACCAGAGTTCTCATCCATGAAACATACTCTGTTTTAACGCAAGATGCATGCTATTCTTTCCAGCGTCTCCATTAAAGCAAGAAACATGAGCATGCACAGAAAAAAAGAACTGTGTTTCCTACTCATACGCACCATATCTAGTTGAACTCTGCTTATGAAACTGTAACAAACCACAGCATGTGTTACATAGATGCCCTTTAGTTAATAGTGAAAAACGTGTTGGGTTCATGAACTGTGTAAATTCATTTGAGCCAAAAAACCCCCGGGTTTACTGGAAAGAAACTCTTGCTTGTAGGAAGACAGAGGGTTTGGTTTCACTCCATTTGTGAAGGGAAATTCAGACCAGAGTTCTCATCCATAAAACACACTCTGTTTTAACGCAAGAAGCATCCTCTTCTTTCCAGCGTCTCTAATACATCAAGAAACATGAGCATGCCCAGAAAAAAAGAACTGTGTTTCCTACTCATATGGACCATATCTAGTTGAACTATGCTTATGAAACTGTAACAAACCACAGCATCACTTACATAGATGCTCTTTAGTTAATAGTGAAAAACGTGTTGGGTTCGAGAACTGTGTCATTTCATTTGAGCGGAAAAACCCCTGCGTTTACCGGAAATGAACTCTTGCTTGTAGGAAGACACAGAGGCTTTGGTTTAACTCCGTTTGTGAAGGGAAATTCAGACCAGTGTTCTCATCCATGAAACACCCTCTGTTTTAACGCAAGAAGCATCGTCTTCTTTCCAGAGTCTACAATACAGCAAGAAATATGAGCATGTCCAGAAAAAAAGAACTGTGTTTCCTACTCAGATGGACCATATCTAGTTGAACTCTGCTTATGAAACTGTAACAAACCACAGCACCTCTTACATAGATGCTCTTTAGTTAATAGTGAAAATCTTGTTGGGTTCTTGAAATGTGTGAATACATTTGAGCAAAAAAATCACTGGGTTTACCGGAAATGAAATCTTGCTTGTAGGAAGACACAGAGCCTTTGGTTTCACTCCGTTTGTGAAGGGAAATTCAGACCAGTATTCTCATTCATGAAACACCCTCTGTTTTAATGCAAGAAGCATATTCTTCTTTCCAGAGTCTGCAATACAGCAAGTAATATGATCCTGTCCAGAAAAAAAGAACTGTGTTTCCTACTCAGACGAACCATATCTAGTTGAACTCTGCTTATGAAACTGTAACAAACCACAGCATGTCTTACATAGATGCTCTTTAGTTAATAGTGAAAATTGTGTTGGGTTCTTGAACTGTGTAAATTCGTTTGAGCCGAAAACCCCCGGGTTTACCGGAAATGAACTCTTGCTTGTAGGAAGACACAGAGGCTTTGGTTTCATTCCCTTTGTGAAGGGAAATTCAGACCAGAGTTCTCATCCATGAAACCCACTCTGTTTTAACGCAAGAAGCATCCTCTTCTTTTCAGCGTCTCTAATACATCAAGAAACATGTGCATGCCCAGAAAAAAAGAACTGTGTTTCCTACTCATAAGAAACATATCTAGTTGAACTCCACTTATGAATCTGTAACAAACCACAGCATGTCTTACATAGATGCTCTTTAGTTAATAGTGAAAATCTTGTTGGGTTCTTGAACTGTGTAAATTCATTTGAGCCGAAAAATCACTGGGTTTACCGGAAATGATCTCTTGCTTGTAGGAAGACACAGAGCCTTTGGTTTAACTCCGTTTGTGAAGGGAAATTCAGACCAGTGTTCTCATCCATGAAACACCCTCTGTTGTAACACAAGAAGCATCATGTTTTGTCCAGAATAGGCAATACAGCAAGAAATATGAGCATGTCCAGAAAAGTGAACTGTGTTTCCTACTCATATGGACCATATATAGTTTAACTCTTCTTATGAAACTTTAACAAACCACAGCGTGTGTTACATAGATGCTCTTTAGTTAATAGTGAAAAACGTGTTGGGTTCTTGAACTGTGTAAATTCATTTGAGCCCAAAAATCCCTGGGTTTACCGGAAATGAACTCTTGCTTGTAGGAAGACACAGAGCCGTTGGTTTCACTCCGTTTGTGATGGAAATTCAGACCAGAGCTCTCATCCATGAAACCCGAACTGTTTTAACGCAAGAAGCATCCTCTTCTTTCCAGCGTCTCTAATACATCAAGAAACATGTGCATGCACAGAAAAAAAGAACTGTGTTTCCTACTCATATGGACCATATCTAATTGAACTCAAATTATGAATCTGTAACAAACCACAGCATGTCTTACATAGATGCTCTTTAGTTAATAGTGAAAATTGTGTTGGGTTCGTGAACTGTGTAAATTCATTTGAGCCGAAAAATCACTGGGTTTACCGGAAATGAACTCTTGCTTGTACGAAGACACAGATCCTTTGGTTTAACTCTGTTTGTGAAGGGAAATTCAGACCAGTGTTCTCATCCATGAAACACCCTCTGTTTTAACGCAAGAAGCGTCATCTTCTTTCCAGAGTCTGCAATACAGCAAGAAATATGAGCATGTCCAGAAAAAAAGACCTGTGTTTCCTACTCAGACGGACCATATCTAGTTGAACTCTGCTCATTAAACTGTAACAAACCATAGCATCTCTTACATAGATGCTGTTTAGTTAATAGTGAAAATCGTGTTGGGTTCGTGAACTGTGTAAATTCATTTGAGCCAAAGAATCACGGGGTTTACCGGAAATGAACTCTTGCTTGTAGGAAGACAAAGAACCTTTTATTTAACTCCGTTTGTGAAGGGAAATTCAGACCAGTGTTCTCATCCCTGAAACACCCTCTGTTGTAACACAAGAAGCATCATGTTTTGTCCAGAATCTGCAATACAGCAAGAAATATGAGCATGTCCAGAAAAATGAACTGTGTTTCCTACTCATACGGACCATATCTAGTTCAACTCTGCTTATGAAACTGTAACAAACGACAGCATGTGTTACATAGATGCCCTTTAGTTAATAGTGAAAAACGTGTTGGGTTCATGTACTCTGTAAATTCATTTGAGCCGAAAAACCCCTGGGTTTACCAGAAATGAACTCTTGCTTGTAGGAAGACACAGAGGCTTTGGTTTCACTCCGCTTGTGAAGGGAAATTCAGACCAGAGTTCTCATCCATGAAACCCACTCTGTTTTAATGCAAGAAGCATCCTCTTCTTTCCAGCGTCTCTAATACATCAAGAAACATGTGCATGCCCAGAAAAAAAGAACTGTGTTTCCTTCTCATACGGACCATATCTAGTTGAACTCTGCTTATGAAACTGTAACAACCACAGCATGTGTTACATAGATGCCCTTTAGTTAATAGTGAAAAACGTGTTGGGTTTATGAACTGTGTAAATTCATTTGAGCCAAAAAACCCCAGGGTTTACTGGAAAGAAACTGTAGCTTGTAGGAAGACAGAGGGTTTGGTTTCACTCCATTTGTGAAGGGAAATTCAGACCAGAGTTCTCATCTATGAAACACACTCTGTTTCAACGCAAGAAGCATCCTCTTCTTTCCAGCGTCTCCAATACAGCAAGAAACATGAGCATGCCCAGAAAAAAAGAACTGTGTTTCCTACTCATACGGACCATATCTAGTTGAACTCTGCTTATGAAACTGTAACAAACCTCAGCATCACTTACATAGATGCTCTTTAGTTAGTAGTGAAAAACGTGTTGGGTTCGAGAACTGTGTCATTTCATTTGAGCCGAAAAACCCCTGCGTTTACCCGAAATGAACTCTTGCTTGTAGGAAGACACAGAGGCTTTGGTTTCACTCCGTTTGTGAAGCGAAATTCAGGCCAGAGTTCTCATCCATGAAACTCACTCTGTTTTAACGCAAGAAGCATGCTCTTCTTTCCATCGTCTCCAATACAGCAAGTAATATGAGCATGTCCAGAAAAAAAGAACTGTGTTTCCTACTCAGACGTACCATATCTAGTTGAACTCTGCTTATGAAACTGTAACAAACCACAGCCTCTCTTACATAGAGGCTCTATAGTTAATAGTGAAATACTTGGGTTCGTGAACTGTGTAAATTCATTTGATCCGAAAAAAACTGGGTTTACCGGAAATGAACTCTTGCTTGTAGGAAGACACAGAGACTTTGGTTTAACTTCGTTTCTGAAGGAAAATTCAGACCAGGGTTCTCATCCATGAAACATACTCTGTTTTAACGCAAGAAGCATGCTCTTCTTTCCAGCGTCTCCATTACAGCAAGAAACATGAGCATGCACAGATAAAAAGAACTGTGTTTCCTAGTCATACGGACCATATCTAGTTGAACTCTGCTTATGAAACTGTAACAAACCACAGCATCTTTTAAATAGATGCTCTTTAGTTAATAGTTAAAAACGTGTTGGGTTCGTGAACTGTGTAAATTCATTTGAGCCGAAAAATCACTGGGTTTAGCGGATATGAACTCTTGCTTGTAGGAAGACACAGAGACTTTGGTTTAACTCCGTTTGTGAAGGGAAATTCAGAACAGTATTCTCATTCATGAAACACCCTCTGTTTTAACGCAAGAAGCATCCTCTTCGTTCCAGAGTCCGCAATACAGCAAGAAACATGAGCATGCCCAGAAAAAAAGAACTGTGTTTCCTACTCATATGGACCATATCTAGTTTAACTATGCTTATGAAACTGTAACAAACCACAGCACCTCTTACATAGATGCTGTTTAGTTAATAGTGAAAATCTTGTTGGGTTCTTGAAATGTGTAAATACATTTGAGCAAAAAAATCACTGGGTTTACCGGAAATGAAATCTTGCTTGTAGGAAGACACAGAGCCTTTGGTTTCACTCCGTTTGTGAAGGGAAATTCAGACCAGTATTCTCATTCATGAAATACCCTCTGTTTTAACGCAAGAAGCATCTTCTTCTTTCCAGAGTCTGCAATACAGCAAGTAATATGAGCATGTCCAGAAAAAAAGAACTGTGTTTCCTACTCAGACGAACCATATCTAGTTGAACTCTGCTTTTGAAACTGTAACAAACCACAGCATCTCTTACATAGATGCTCTTTAGTTAATAGTGAAAAAACTTGTTGGGTTCGTAAACTGTGTAAATTCATTTGAGCCGAAAAATCACTGGGTTTAGTGGATATGAACTCTTGCTTGTAGGAAGACACATAGACTTTGGTTTAACTCCGATTGTGATGGGAAATTCAGACCAGTGTTCTCATCCATGAAACGCCCTCTGTTTTAACGCAAGAAGCATCGCCTTCTTTCCAGAGTCTACCATATAGAAAGATATATGAGCATGTGCAGAAAAAAAGAACTGTGTTTCCTACTCAGACGGACCATATCTAGTTGAACTCTGCTCATTAAACTGTAACAAACCACAGCATCACTTACATAGATGCTCTTTAGTTAATAGTGAAAAACGTGTTGGGTTCAGGAACTGTGTAAATTCATTTGAGCCGAAAAAAATAACTGGGTTTACCGGAAATGAACTCTTGCTTGTAGCAAGACACAGAGGCTTTGGTTTCACTCCGTTTGTGAAGGGAAATTCAGACCAGTATTCTCATTCATGAAACACCCTCTGTTTTAACGCAAGAAGCATTATCTTCGTTCCAGAGTCTGCAATACAGCAAGTAATATGAGCATGTCCAGAAAAAAAGAACTGTGCTTCCTACTCTACTCATACGGACCATATCTAGTTGAACTCTGCTTATGAAACTGTAACAAACCACAGCATCTCTTACATAGAGGCTCTATAGTTAATAGTGAAATACTTGGGTTCGTGAACTGTGTAAATTCATTTCAGTCGAAAAAAAACTGGGTTTACCGGAAATGAACTCTTGCTTGTAGGAAGACACAGAGACTTTGGTTTAACTCCGTTTCTGAAGGAAAATTCAGACCAGTGTTCTCATCCATGAAACATACTCTGTTTTAACGCAAGAAGCATGCTCTTATTTCCAGCGTCTACAATACAGCAAGAAACATGAGCATGCACTGAAAAAAAGAACTGTGTTTCCTACTCAGACGGACCATATCTATTTGAACTCTGCTCATTAAACTGTAACAAACCATAGCATCTCTTACATAGATCCTGTTTAGTTAATAGTGAAAATCGTGTTGGGTTCGTGAACTGTGTAAATTCATTTGAGCCGAAGAATCACGGGGTTTACCGGAAATGAACTATTGCTTGTAGGAAGACAAAGAACCTTTTATTAAACTCCGTTTGTGAAGGGAAATTCAGACCAGTGTTCTCATCCCTGAAACACCCTCTGTTGTAACACAAGAAGCATCATGTTTTGTCCAGAATCTGCAATACAGCAAGAAATATGAGCATGTCCAGAAAAATGAACTGTGTTTCCTACTCATTTGGACCATATCTAGTTGAACACTGCTTATGAAACTGTAACAAACCACAGCATGTGTTACATAGATGCACTTTAGTTAATAATGAAAAACGTGTTGGGTTCATGTACTCTGTAAATTCATTTGAGCCAAAAAACCCCTGTGTTTACCGGAAATGAACTCTTGCTTGTAGGAAGACACAGAGGCTTTGGTTTCACCCCGTTTGTGAGGGGAAATTCATACCAGAGTTCTCATCCATGAGACCCACTCTGTTTTAACGCAAGAAGCATCCTCTTCTTTCCTGTGTCTCTAATACATCAAGAAACATGTGCATGCCCAGAAAAAAAGAACTGTGTTTCCTACTCATATGGACCATATCTAGTTGAACTCCGCTTATGAATCTGTAACAAACCACAGCATGTCTTACATAGATGCTCTTTAGTTAATAGTGAAAATCTTGTTGGGTTCTTGAACTGTGTAAACACATTTGAGCCAAAAAATCACTTGGTTTACCGGAAATGAACTCTTGCTTGTAGGCAGACACAGAGCATTTGGTGTCACTCCGTTTGTGAAGGGAAATTCAGACCAGTGTTCTCATCCATGAAACGCCCTCTGTTTTAATGCAAGAAGCATCGCCTTCTTTCCAGAGTCTACCATATAGAAAGATATATGAGCATGTGCAGAAAAAAAGAACTGTGTTTCCTACTCAGACGGACCATATCTAGTTGAGCTCTGCTCATTAAACTGTAACAAACCACAGCATCACTTACATAGATGCTCTTTAGTTAATAGTGAAAAACGTGTTGGGTTCGAGAACTGTGTCATTTCATTTGAGCCGAAAAACCCCTGCGTTTACCCGAAATGAACTCTTGCTTGTAGCAAGACACAGAGGCTTTGGTTTAACTCCGTTTGTGAAGGGAAATTCAGACCAGTGTTCTCCTCCATGAAACACCCTCTGTTTTAACGCAAGAAGCATCGTCTTCTTTCCAGAGTCTGCAATACAGCAAGAAATATGAGCATGTCTAGAAAAAAAGAACTGTGTTTCCTACTCAGACGGACCATAACTAGTTGAACTCTGCTCATTGAACTGTAACAAACCATAGCATCTCTTAAATAGATGCTGTTTAGTTAATAGTGAAAATCGTGTTGGGTTCGTAAACTGTGTAAATTCATTTGAGCCGAAGAATCACTGGGTTTACCGGAAATGAACTCTTGCTTGTAGGAAGACAAAGAGCCTTTTATTTAACTCCGTTTATGAAGGGAAATTCAGACCAGTGTTCTCATCCCTGAATCACCCTCTGCTGTAACACAAGAAGCATCATGTTTTGTCCAGAATCTGCAATACAGCAAGAAATATGAGCATGTCCAGAAAAATGAACTGTGTTTCCTACTCATACGGACCATATATAGTTGAACTCTGCTTATGAAACTTTAACAAACCACAGCCTGTGTTACATAGATGCTCTTTAGTTAATAGTGAAAAACGTGTTGGGTTCTTGAACTGTGTAAATTCATTTGAGCCCAAAAGCCCCTGGGTTTACCGGAAATGAACTCTTGCTTGTAGGAAGACACAGAGGCTTTGGTTTCACTCCATTTGTGAAGGGAAATTCAGACCAGTATTCTCATTCATGAAACACCCTCTGTTTTAACGCAAGAAGCATTATCTTCGTTCCAGAGTCTACAATACAGCAAGTAATGTGAGCATGTCCAGAAATAAAGAACTGTGTTTCCTACTCATACGGACCATATCTAGTTGAACTCTGCTTATGAAACTGTAACAAACCACAGCATCTCTTACATAGAGGCTCTATAGTTAATAGTGAAATACTTGGGTTCGTGAACTGTGTAAATTCATTTCAGTCGAAAAAAAACTGGGTTTACCGGAAATGAACTCTTGCTTGTAGGAAGACACAGAGACTTTGGTTTAACTCCGTTTCTGAAGGAAAATTCAGACCAGTGTTCTCATCCATGAAACATACTCTGTTTTAACGCAAGAAGCATGCTCTTATTTCCAGCGTCTACAATACAGCAAGAAACATGAGCATGCACTGAAAAAAAGAACTGTGTTTCCTACTCAGACGGACCATATCTATTTGAACTCTGCTCATTAAACTGTAACAAACCATAGCATCTCTTACATAGATCCTGTTTAGTTAATAGTGAAAATCGTGTTGGGTTCGTGAACTGTGTAAATTCATTTGAGCCGAAGAATCACGGGGTTTACCGGAAATGAACTATTGCTTGTAGGAAGACAAAGAACCTTTTATTAAACTCCGTTTGTGAAGGGAAATACAGACCAGTGTTCTCATCCCTGAAACACTCTCTGTTGTAACACAAGAAGCATCATGTTTTGTCCAGAATCTGCAATACAGCAAGAAATATGAGCATGTCCAGAAAAATGAACTGTGTTTCCTACTCATTTGGACCATATCTAGTTGAACACTGCTTATGAAACTGTAACAAACCACAGCATGTGTTACATAGATGCACTTTAGTTAATAATGAAAAACGTGTTGGGTTCATGTACTCTGTAAATTCATTTGAGCCAAAAAACCCCTGTGTTTACCGGAAATGAACTCTTGCTTGTAGGAAGACACAGAGGCTTTGGTTTCACCCCGTTTGTGAGGGGAAATTCATACCAGAGTTCTCATCCATGAGACCCACTCTGTTTTAACGCAAGAAGCATCCTCTTCTTTCCTGCGTCTCTAATACATCAAGAAACATGTGCATGCCCAGAAAAAAAGAACTGTGTTTCCTACTCATATGGACCATATCTAGTTGAACTCCGCTTGTGAATCTGTAACAAACCACAGCATGTCTTACATAGATGCTCTTTAGTTAATAGTGAAAATCTTGTTGGGTTCTTGAACTGTGTAAACACATTTGAGCCAAAAAATCACTTGGTTTACCGGAAATGAACTCTTGCTTGTAGGCAGACACAGAGCATTTGGTGTCACTCCGTTTGTGAAGGGAAATTCAGACCAGTGTTCTCATCCATGAAACGCCCTCTGTTTTAATGCAAGAAGCATCGCCTTCTTTCCAGAGTCTACCATATAGAAAGATATATGAGCATGTGCAGAAAAAAAGAACTGTGTTTCCTACTCAGACGGACCATATCTAGTTGAGCTCTGCTCATTAAACTGTAACAAACCACAGCATCACTTACATAGATGCTCTTTAGTTAATAGTGAAAAACGTGTTGGGTTCGAGAACTGTGTCATTTCATTTGAGCCGAAAAACCCCTGCGTTTACCCGAAATGAACTCTTGCTTGTAGGAAGACACAGAGGCTTTGGTTTAACTCCGTTTGTGAAGGGAAATTCAGACCAGTGTTCTCCTCCATGAAACACCCTCTGTTTTAACGCAAGAAGCATCGTCTTCTTTCCAGAGTCTGCAATACAGCAAGAAATATGAGCATGTCTAGAAAAAAAGAACTGTGTTTCCTACTCAGACGGACCATATCTAGTTGAACTCTGCTCATTGAACTGTAACAAACCATAGCATCTCTTAAATAGATGCTGTTTAGTTAATAGTGAAAATCGTGTTGGGTTCGTAAACTGTGTAAATTCATTTGAGCCGAAGAATCACTGGGTTTACCGGAAATGAACTCTTGCTTGTAGGAAGACAAAGAGCCTTTTATTTAACTCCGTTTATGAAGGGAAATTCAGACCAGTGTTCTCATCCCTGAATCACCCTCTGCTGTAACACAAGAAGCATCATGTTTTGTCCAGAATCTGCAATACAGCAAGAAATATGAGCATGTCCAGAAAAATGAACTGTGTTTCCTACTCATACGGACCATATATAGTTGAACTCTGCTTATGAAACTTTAACAAACCACAGCCTGTGTTACATAGATGCTCTTTAGTTAATAGTGAAAAACGTGTTGGGTTCTTGAACTGTGTAAATTCATTTGAGCCCAAAAGCCCCTGGGTTTACCGGAAATGAACTCTTGCTTGTAGGAAGACACAGAGGCTTTGGTTTCACTCCATTTGTGAAGGGAAATTCAGACAAGTATTCTCATTCATGAAACACCCTCTGTTTTAACGCAAGAAGCATTATCTTCGTTCCAGAGTCTACAATACAGCAAGTAATGTGAGCATGTCCAGAAATAAAGAACTGTGTTTCCTACTCATACGGACCATATCTAGTTGAACTCTGCTTATGAAACTGTAACAAACCACAGCATCTCTTACATAGAGGCTCTATAGTTAATAGTGAAATACTTGGGTTGGTGAACTGTGTAAATTCATTTGAGTCGAAAAAAAACTGGGTTTACCGGAAATGAACTCTTGCTTGTAGGAAGACACAGAGACTTTGGTTTAACTCCGTTTCTGAAGGAAAATTCAGACCAGTGTTCTCATCCATGAAACATACTCTCTTTTAACGCAAGAAGCATGCTCTTCTTTCCAGCGTCTCCAATACAGCAAGAAAAATGAGCATGCACAGAAAAAAAGAACAGTGTTTCCTACTCATACGTACCATATCTAGTTGAACTCCGCTTATGAATCTGTAACAAACCACAGCATGTCTTAAATAGATGCTCTTTAGTTAATAGTGAAAATTGTGTTGGGTTCGTGAACTGGGTAAATTCATTTGAGCCGAAAAATCACTGGGTTTACCGGAAATGAACTCTTGCTTGTAGGAAGACAAAGAACCTTTTATTTAACTCCGTTTGTGAAGGGAAATTCAGACCAGTGTTCTCATCCCTGAAACACCCTCTGTTGTAACACAAGAAGCATCATGTTTTGTCCAGAATCTGCAATACAGCAAGAAATATGAGCATGTCCAGAAAAATGAACTGTGTTTCCTACTCATACGGACCATATATAGTTGAACTCTGCTTATGAAACTTTAACAAACCACAGCATGTGTTACATAGATGCTCTTTAGTTAATAGTGAAAAACGTGTTGGGTTCTTGAACTGTGTAAATTCATTTGAGCCCAAAAACCCCTGTCTTTACCGGAAATGAATTCTTGCTTGTAGGAAGACACAGAGGCTTTGGTTTCCCTCCGTTTGTGAAGGGAAATTCAGGCCAGAGTTCTCATCCATGAAACTCACTCTGTTTTAACGCAAGAAGCATCCTCTTCTTTCCAGCATCTCTAATACATCTGAAACATGAGCATGCCCAGAAAAAAAGAACTGTGTTTCCTACTCATATGGACCATATCTAGTTAAACCCTGCTTATGATACTGTTACAAATCACAGCATCTCTTACATAGATGCTCTTTAGTTAATAGTGAAAATATTGTTGGGTTCGTGAACTGTGTAAATACATTTGAGCCCAAAAATCCCTGGGTTTACCGGAAATGAACTCTTGTTTGTAGGAAGACACAGAGCCTTTGGTTTAACTCCGTTTGTGAAGGGAAATTCAGACCAGTGTTCTCCTCCATGAAACACCCTCTGTTTTAATGCCAGAAGCATCGTCTTCTTTCCAGAGTCTGCAATACAGCAAGAAATATGAGCATGTCTAGAAAAAAAGAACTGTGTTTCCTACTCAGACGGACCATATCTATTTGAACTCTGCTCATTAAACTGTAACAAACCATAGCATCTCTTACATAGATGCTGTTTAGTTAATAGTGAAAATCGTGTTGGGTTCTTGAACTGTGTAAGTTCATTTGAGCCCAAAAGCCCCTGGGTTTACCGGAAATGAACTCTTGCTTGTAGGAAGACACAGAGGCTTTGGTTTCACTCCATTTGTGAAGCGAAATTCAGGCCAGAGTTCTCATCCATGAAACTCACTCTGTTTTAACGCAAGAAGCATGCTCTTCTTTCCATCGTCTCCAATACAGCAAGAAACATGAGCATGCCCAGAAAAAAAGAAATGTGTTTCTTACTCTTACGGACCATATCTAGTTGAACCATGCTTATGATACTGTAACAAACCGCAGCATCTCTTACATAGATGCTCTTTAGTTAATAGTGAAAAACTTGGGTTCGTGAACTGTGTAAATTCATTTGAGCCGAAAAAAAAACTGCGTTTACCGGAAATGAAATCTTAATTGTAGGAAGAGACAGAGACTTTGGTTTAACTCCGTTTCTGAAGGAAAATTCAGACCAGTGTTCTCATCCATGAAACATACTCTGTTTTAACGCAAGAAGCATGCTCTTCTTTCCAGCGTCTCCAATACAGCAAGAAACATGAGCATGCACAGAAAAAAAGAACTGTGTTTCCTACTCATATGGACCATATCTAGTTGAACTATGCTTATGAAACTCTAACAAACCACAGCATTCTTACATAGATGCTCTTTAGTTAATAGTGCAAAATGTGTTTTATCGTGAATGTGTAAATTCATTTGAGCCGAAAAAATCCCTGGGTTTACCGGATATGAACTCTTGCTTTCAGGAAGACACAGAGACTTTGGTTTAACTACGTTTCTGAAGGAAAATTCAGACCAGTGATCTCATCCATGAAACATACTCTGTTTTAACGCAAGAAGCATGCTCTTCTTTCCATCGTCTCCAATACAGCAAGAAACATGAGCATGCCCAGAAAAAAAGAACTGTGTTTCCTACTCATAGGGACCATATCTAGTTGAACTATGCTTATAAAACTGTAACAAACTACAGCATCACTTACATAGATGCTCTTTAGTTAACAGTGAAAATCGTGTTTGGTTCGTGAACTTTGTAAATTCATTTGAGGCGAAGAATCACTGGGTTTACCGGAAATGAACTCTTGCTTGTAGGAAGACAAAGAGCCTTTTGTTTAACTCCGTTTATGAAGGGAAATTCAGACCAGTGTTCTCATCCCTGAAACACCCTCTGCTGCAACACCAGGAGCATCATGTTTTGTCCAGAATCTGCAATACAGCAAGAAATATGAGCATGTCCAGAAAAAAGAACTGTGTTTCCTACTCAGAGGGACCATATCCAGTTGAACTCTGCTCATTAAACTGTAACAAACCATAGCATCTCTTACATAGATGCTGTTTAGTTAATAGTGAAAATCGTGTTGGGTTCGCGAACTGTGTAAATTCATTTGAGCCCAAAAACCCCTGGGTTTACCGGAAATGAACTCTTGCTTGTAGGAAGACACAGAGGCTTTGGTTTCACTCCGTTTGTGAAGCGAAATTTAGGCCAGAGTTCTCATCCATGAAACTCAGTCTGTTTTAACGCAAGAAGCATGCTCTTCTTTCCATCGTCTCCAATACAGCAAGAAACATGAGCATGCCCAGAAAAAAAGAAATGTGTTTCCTACTCTTACGGACCATATCTAGTTGAACCATGCTTATGATACTGTAACAAACCACAGCATCTCTTACATAGATGCTCTTTAGTTAATAGTGAAAAACTTGGGTTCGTGAACTGTGTAAATTCATTTGAGCCGAAAAAAAAACTGGGTTTACCGGAAATGAACTCTTACATGTAGGAAGACACAGAGACTTTGGTTTAACTCCGTTTCTGAAGGAAAATTCAGACCAGTGTTCTCATCCATGAAACGCCCTCTGTTTTAACGCAAGAAGCATCGCCTTCTTTCCAGAGTCTACCATATAGAAAGATATATGAGCATGTGCAGAAAAAAAGAACTGTGTTTCCTACTCAGACGGACCATATCTAGTTGAACTCTGCTCATTAAACTGTAACAAACCACAGCATCACTTACATAGATGCTCTTTAGTTAATAGTGAAAAACGTGTTGGGTTCAGGAACTGTGTAAATTCATTTGAGCCGAAAAAAATAACTGGGTTTACCGGAAATGAAATCTTGCTTGTAGCAAGACACAGAGGCTTTGGTTTCACTCCGTTTGTGAAGGGAAATTCAGACCAGTATTCTCATTCATGAAACACCCTCTGTTTTAACGCAAGAAGCATTATCTTCGTTCCAGAGTCTGCAATACAGCAAGTAATGTGAGCATGTCCAGAAAAAAAGAACTGTGCTTCCTACTCTACTCATACGGACCATATCTAGTTGAACTCTGCTTATGAAACTGTAACAAACCACAGCATCTCTTACATAGAGGCTCTATAGTTAATAGTGAAATACTTGGGTTCGTGAACTGTGTAAATTCATTTCAGTCGAAAAAAAACTGGGTTTACCGGAAATGAACTCTTGCTTGTAGGAAGACACAGAGACTTTGGTTTAACTCCGTTTCTGAAGGAAAATTCAGACCAGTGTTCTCATCCATGAAACATACTCTGTTTTAACGCAAGAAGCATGCTCTTATTTCCAGCGTCTACAATACAGCAAGAAACATGAGCATGCACTGAAAAAAAGAACTGTGTTTCCTACTCAGACGGACCATATCTATTTGAACTCTGCTCATTAAACTGTAACAAACCATAGCATCTCTTACATAGATCCTGTTTAGTTAATAGTGAAAATCGTGTTGGGTTCGTGAACTGTGTAAATTCATTTGAGCCGAAGAATCACGGGGTTTACCGGAAATGAACTATTGCTTGTAGGAAGACAAAGAACCTTTTATTAAACTCCGTTTGTGAAGGGAAATACAGACCAGTGTTCTCATCCCTGAAACACTCTCTGTTGTAACACAAGAAGCATCATGTTTTGTCCAGAATCTGCAATACAGCAAGAAATATGAGCATGTCCAGAAAAATGAACTGTGTTTCCTACTCATTTGGACCATATCTAGTTGAACACTGCTTATGAAACTGTAACAAACCACAGCATGTGTTACATAGATGCACTTTAGTTAATAATGAAAAACGTGTTGGGTTCATGTACTCTGTAAATTCATTTGAGCCAAAAAACCCCTGTGTTTACCGGAAATGAACTCTTGCTTGTAGGAAGACACAGAGGCTTTGGTTTCACCCCGTTTGTGAGGGGAAATTCATACCAGAGTTCTCATCCATGAGACCCACTCTGTTTTAACGCAAGAAGCATCCTCTTCTTTCCTGCGTCTCTAATACATCAAGAAACATGTGCATGCCCAGAAAAAAAGAACTGTGTTTCCTACTCATATGGACCATATCTAGTTGAACTCCGCTTATGAATCTGTAACAAACCACAGCATGTCTTACATAGATGCTCTTTAGTTAATAGTGAAAATCTTGTTGGGTTCTTGAACTGTGTAAACACATTTGAGCCAAAAAATCACTTGGTTTACCGGAAATGAACTCTTGCTTGTAGGCAGACACAGAGCATTTGGTGTCACTCCGTTTGTGAAGGGAAATTCAGACCAGTGTTCTCATCCATGAAACGCCCTCTGTTTTAATGCAAGAAGCATCGCCTTCTTTCCAGAGTCTACCATATAGAAAGATATATGAGCATGTGCAGAAAAAAAGAACTGTGTTTCCTACTCAGACGGACCATATCTAGTTGAGCTCTGCTCATTAAACTGTAACAAACCACAGCATCACTTACATAGATGCTCTTTAGTTAATAGTGAAAAACGTGTTGGGTTCGAGAACTGTGTCATTTCATTTGAGCCGAAAAACCCCTGCGTTTACCCGAAATGAACTCTTGCTTGTAGGAAGACACAGAGGCTTTGGTTTAACTCCGTTTGTGAAGGGAAATTCAGACCAGTGTTCTCCTCCATGAAACACCCTCTGTTTTAACGCAAGAAGCATCGTCTTCTTTCCAGAGTCTGCAATACAGCAAGAAATATGAGCATGTCTAGAAAAAAAGAACTGTGTTTCCTACTCAGACGGACCATATCTAGTTGAACTCTGCTCATTGAACTGTAACAAACCATAGCATCTCTTAAATAGATGCTGTTTAGTTAATAGTGAAAATCGTGTTGGGTTCGTAAACTGTGTAAATTCATTTGAGCCGAAGAATCACTGGGTTTACCGGAAATGAACTCTTGCTTGTAGGAAGACAAAGAGCCTTTTATTTAACTCCGTTTATGAAGGGAAATTCAGACCAGTGTTCTCATCCCTGAATCACCCTCTGCTGTAACACAAGAAGCATCATGTTTTGTCCAGAATCTGCAATACAGCAAGAAATATGAGCATGTCCAGAAAAATGAACTGTGTTTCCTACTCATACGGACCATATATAGTTGAACTCTGCTTATGAAACTTTAACAAACCACAGCCTGTGTTACATAGATGCTCTTTAGTTAATAGTGAAAAACGTGTTGGGTTCTTGAACTGTGTAAATTCATTTGAGCCCAAAAGCCCCTGGGTTTACCGGAAATGAACTCTTGCTTGTAGGAAGACACAGAGGCTTTGGTTTCACTCCATTTGTGAAGGGAAATTCAGACCAGTATTCTCATTCATGAAACACCCTCTGTTTTAACGCAAGAAGCATTATCTTCGTTCCAGAGTCTACAATACAGCAAGTAATGTGAGCATGTCCAGAAATAAAGAACTGTGTTTCCTACTCATACGGACCATATCTAGTTGAACTCTGCTTATGAAACTGTAACAAACCACAGCATCTCTTACATAGAGGCTCTATAGTTAATAGTGAAATACTTGGGTTGGTGAACTGTGTAAATTCATTTGAGTCGAAAAAAAACTGGGTTTACCGGAAATGAACTCTTGCTTGTAGGAAGACACAGAGACTTTGGTTTAACTCCGTTTCTGAAGGAAAATTCAGACCAGTGTTCTCATCCATGAAACATACTCTCTTTTAACGCAAGAAGCATGCTCTTCTTTCCAGCGTCTCCAATACAGCAAGAAAAATGAGCATGCACAGAAAAAAAGAACAGTGTTTCCTACTCATACGTACCATATCTAGTTGAACTCCGCTTATGAATCTGTAACAAACCACAGCATGTCTTAAATAGATGCTCTTTAGTTAATAGTGAAAATTGTGTTGGGTTCGTGAACTGGGTAAATTCATTTGAGCCGAAAAATCACTGGGTTTACCGGAAATGAACTCTTGCTTGTAGGAAGACAAAGAACCTTTTATTTAACTCCGTTTGTGAAGGGAAATTCAGACCAGTGTTCTCATCCCTGAAACACCCTCTGTTGTAACACAAGAAGCATCATGTTTTGTCCAGAATCTGCAATACAGCAAGAAATATGAGCATGTCCAGAAAAATGAACTGTGTTTCCTACTCATACGGACCATATATAGTTGAACTCTGCTTATGAAACTTTAACAAACCACAGCATGTGTTACATAGATGCTCTTTAGTTAATAGTGAAAAACGTGTTGGGTTCTTGAACTGTGTAAATTCATTTGAGCCCAAAAACCCCTGTCTTTACCGGAAATGAATTCTTGCTTGTAGGAAGACACAGAGGCTTTGGTTTCCCTCCGTTTGTGAAGGGAAATTCAGGCCAGAGTTCTCATCCATGAAACTCACTCTGTTTTAACGCAAGAAGCATCCTCTTCTTTCCAGCATCTCTAATACATCTGAAACATGAGCATGCCCAGAAAAAAAGAACTGTGTTTCCTACTCATATGGACCATATCTAGTTAAACCCTGCTTATGATACTGTTACAAATCACAGCATCTCTTACATAGATGCTCTTTAGTTAATAGTGAAAATATTGTTGGGTTCGTGAACTGTGTAAATACATTTGAGCCCAAAAATCCCTGGGTTTACCGGAAATGAACTCTTGTTTGTAGGAAGACACAGAGCCTTTGGTTTAACTCCGTTTGTGAAGGGAAATTCAGACCAGTGTTCTCCTCCATGAAACACCCTCTGTTTTAATGCCAGAAGCATCGTCTTCTTTCCAGAGTCTGCAATACAGCAAGAAATATGAGCATGTCTAGAAAAAAAGAACTGTGTTTCCTACTCAGACGGACCATATCTATTTGAACTCTGCTCATTAAACTGTAACAAACCATAGCATCTCTTACATAGATGCTGTTTAGTTAATAGTGAAAATCGTGTTGGGTTCTTGAACTGTGTAAGTTCATTTGAGCCCAAAAGCCCCTGGGTTTACCGGAAATGAACTCTTGCTTGTAGGAAGACACAGAGGCTTTGGTTTCACTCCATTTGTGAAGCGAAATTCAGGCCAGAGTTCTCATCCATGAAACTCACTCTGTTTTAACGCAAGAAGCATGCTCTTCTTTCCATCGTCTCCAATACAGCAAGAAACATGAGCATGCCCAGAAAAAAAGAAATGTGTTTCCTACTCTTACGGACCATATCTAGTTGAACCATGCTTATGATACTGTAACAAACCGCAGCATCTCTTACATAGATGCTCTTTAGTTAATAGTGAAAAACTTGGGTTCGTGAACTGTGTAAATTCATTTGAGCCGAAAAAAAAACTGCGTTTACCGGAAATGAAATCTTAATTGTAGGAAGAGACAGAGACTTTGGTTTAACTCCGTTTCTGAAGGAAAATTCAGACCAGTGTTCTCATCCATGAAACATACTCTGTTTTAACGCAAGAAGCATGCTCTTCTTTCCAGCGTCTCCAATACAGCAAGAAACATGAGCATGCACAGAAAAAAAGAACTGTGTTTCCTACTCATATGGACCATATCTAGTTGAACTATGCTTATGAAACTCTAACAAACCACAGCATTCTTACATAGATGCTCTTTAGTTAATAGTGCAAAATGTGTTTTATCGTGAATGTGTAAATTCATTTGAGCCGAAAAAATCCCTGGGTTTACCGGATATGAACTCTTGCTTTCAGGAAGACACAGAGACTTTGGTTTAACTACGTTTCTGAAGGAAAATTCAGACCAGTGATCTCATCCATGAAACATACTCTGTTTTAACGCAAGAAGCATGCTCTTCTTTCCATTGTCTCCAATACAGCAAGAAACATGAGCATGCCCAGAAAAAAAGAAATGTGTTTCCTACTCTTACGGACCATATCTAGTTGAACCATGCTTATGATACTGTAACAAACCACAGCATTCTTACATAGATGCTCTTTAGTTAATAGTGAAAAACTTGGGTTCGTGAACTGTGTAAATTCATTTGAGCCGAAGAATCACTGGGTTTAGTGGAAATGAACTCTTGCTTGTAGGAAGACAAAGAGCCTTTTATTTAACTCCGTTTATGAAGGGAAATTCAGACCAGTGTTCTCATCCCTGAAACACCCTCTGCTGCAACACAAGAAGCATCATGTTTTGTCCAGAATCTGCAATACAGCAAGAAATATGAGCATGTCCAGAAAAATGAACTGTGTTTCCTACTCATACGGACCATATATAGTTGAACTCTGCTTATGAAACTTTAACAAACCACAGCATGTGTTACATAGATGCTCTTTAGTTAATAGTGAAAAACGTGTTGGGTTCTTGAACTGTGTAAATTCATTTGAGCCCAAAAACCCCTGGCTTTACCGGAAATGAACTCTTGCTTGTAGGAAGACACAGAGGCTTTGGTTTCACTCCGTTTGTGAAGGGAAATTCAGGCCAGAGTTCTCATCCATGAAACTCACTCTGTTTTAACGCAAGAAGCATCCTCTTCTTTCCAGCATCTCTAATACATCAGGAAACATGAGCATGCCCAGAAAAAAAGAACTGTGTTTCCTACTCATACGGACCATATCTAGTTAAACCCTGCTTATGATACTGTTACAAATCACAGCATCTCTTACATAGATGCTCTTTAGTTAATAGTGAAAATATTGTTGGGTTCGTGAACTGTGTAAATACATTTGAGCCCAAAAATCCCTGGGTTTACCGGAAATGAACTCTTGCTTGTAGGAAGACACAGAGCCTTTGGTTTAACTCCGTTTGTGAAGGGAAATTCAGACCAGTGTTCTCCTCCATGAAACACCCTCTGTTTTAATGCAAGAAGCATCGTCTTCTTTCCAGAGTCTGCAATACAGCAAGAAATATGAGCATGTCTAGAAAAAAAGAACTGTGTTTCCTACTCAGACGGACCATATCTATTTGAACTCTGCTCATTAAACTGTAACAAACCATAGCATCTCTTACATAGATGCTGTTTAGTTAATAGTGAAAATCGTGTTGGGTTCTTGAACTGTGTAAGTTCATTTGAGCCCAAAAGCCCCTGGGTTTACCGGAAATGAACTCTTGCTTGTAGGAAGACACAGAGGCTTTGGTTTCACTCCATTTGTGAAGCGAAATTCAGGCCAGAGTTCTCATCCATGAAACTCACTCTGTTTTAACGCAAGAAGCATGCTCTTCTTTCCATCGTCTCCAATACAGCAAGAAACATGAGCATGCCCAGAAAAAAAGAAATGTGTTTCCTACTCTTACGGACCATATCTAGTTGAACCATGCTTATGATACTGTAACAAACCGCAGCATCTCTTACATAGATGCTCTTTAGTTAATAGTGAAAAACTTGGGTTCGTGAACTGTGTAAATTCATTTGAGCCGAAAAAAAAAACTGCGTTTACCGGAAATGAAATCTTAATTGTAGGAAGAGACAGAGACTTTGGTTTAACTCCGTTTCTGAAGGAAAATTCAGACCAGTGTTCTCATCCATGAAACACACTCTGTCTTAACGCAAGAAGCATGCTCTTCTTTCCAGCGTCTCCAATACAGCAAGAAACATGAGCATGCACAGAAAAAAAGAACTGTGTTTCCTACTCATATGGACCATATCTAGTTGAACTATGCTTATGAAACTCTAACAAACCACAGCATTCTTACATAGATGCTCTTTAGTTAATAGTGCAAAACGTGTTTTTTCGTGAATGTGTAAATTCATTTGAGCCGAAAAAATCCCTGGGTTTACCGGATATGAACTCTTGCTTTCAGGAAGACACAGAGACTTTGGTTTAACTACGTTTCTGAAGGAAAATTCAGACCAGTGATCTCATCCATGAAACATACTCTGTTTTAACGCAAGAAGCATGCTCTTCTTTCCATTGTCTCCAATACAGCAAGAAACATGAGCATGCCCAGAAAAAAAGAAATGTGTTTCCTACTCTTACGGACCATATCTAGTTGAACTCCGCTTATGAATCTGTAACAAACCACAGCATGTCTTAAATAGATGCTCTTTAGTTAATAGTGAAAATTGTGTTGGGTTCGTGAAATGTGTAAATTCATTTGAGCCGAAAAATCACTGGGTTTACCGGAAATGAACTCTTGCTTGTAGGAAGACACAGAGCCTTTGGTTTAACTCCGATTGTGAAGGGAAATTCAGACCAGTGTTCTCATCCATGAAACACCCTCTGTTTTAACGCAAGAAACATTGTCTTCTTTCCAGAGTCTGCAATACAGCAAGAAATATGAGCATGTCCAGAAAAAAAGAACTGTGTTTCCTACTCAGACGGACCATATCTATTTGAACTCTGCTCATTAAACTGTAACAAACCATAGCATCTCTTACATAGATCCTGTTTAGTTAATAGTGAAAATCGTGTTGGGTTCGTGAACTGTGTAAATTCATTTGAGCCGAAGAATCACGGGGTTTACCGGAAATGAACTCTTGCTTGTAGGAAGACAAAGAACCTTTTATTAAACTCCGTTTGTGAAGTGTAATTAAGACCAGTGTTCTCATCCCTGAAACACCCTCTGTTGTAACACAAGAAGCATCATGTTTAGTCCAGAATCTGCAATACAGCAAGAAATATGAGCATGTCCAGAAAAATGAACTGTGTTTCCTACTCATATGGACCATATCTAGTTGAACTCTGCTTATGAAACTGTAACCAACCACAGCATGTGTTACATAGATGCACTTTAGTTAAGAGTAAAAAACGTGTAGGGTTCATGTACTCTGTAAATTCATTTGAGCCGAAAAACCCCTGGGTTTACCGGAAATGAACTCTTGCTTGTAGGAAGACACAGAGGCTTTGGTTTCACCCTGTTTGTGAAGGGAAATTCAGACCAGAGTTCTCATCCATGAAACCCACTCTGTTTTAACGCAAGAAGCATCCTCTTCTTTCCAGCGTCTCTAATACATCAAGAAACATGTGCATGCCCAGAAAAAAAGAACTGTGTTTCCTACTCATATGGACCATATCTAGTTGAACTCCACTTATGAATCTGTAACAAACCACAGCATGTCTTACATAGATGCTCTTTAGTTAATAGTGAAAATCTTGTTGGGTTCTTGAACTGTGTAAACACATTTGAGCCAAAAAATCACTTGGTTTACCGGAAATGAACTCTTGCTTGTAGGAAGACACAGAGCATTTGGTTTCACTCCGTTTGTGAAGGGAAATTCAGACCAGTATTCTCATTCATGAAACACCCTCTGTTTTAACGCAAGAAGCATCCTCTTCGTTCCAGAGTCTGCAATAGAGCAAGTAATATGAGCATGTCCAGAAATAAAGAACTGTGTTTCCTACTCATACGTACCATATCTAGTTGAACTCTGCTCATTAAACTGTAACAAACCATAGCATCTCTTACATAGATGCTGTTTAGTTAATAGTGAAAATCGTGTTGGGTTCGTGAACTGTGTAAATTCATTTGAGCCAAAGAATCACGGGGTTTACCGGAAATGAACTCTTGCTTGTAGGAAGACAAAGAACCTTTTATTTAACTCCGTTTGTGAAGGGAAATTCAGACCAGTGTTCTCATCCCTGAAACACCCTCTGTTGTAACACAAGAAGCATCATGTTTTGTCCAGAATCTGCAATACAGCAAGAAATATGAGCATGTCCAGAAAAATGAACTGTGTTTCCTACTCATACGGACCATATCTAGTTCAACTCTGCTTATGAAACTGTAACAAACGACAGCATGTGTTACATAGATGCCCTTTAGTTAATAGTGAAAAACATGTTGGGTTCATGTACTCTGTAAATTCATTTGAGCCGAAAAACCCCTGGGTTTACCAGAAATGAACTCTTGCTTGTAGGAAGACACAGAGGCTTTGGTTTCACTCCGCTTGTGAAGGGAAATTCAGACCAGAGTTCTCATCCATGAAACCCACTCTGTTTTAATGCAAGAAGCATCCTCTTCTTTCCAGCGTCTCTAATACATCAAGAAACATGTGCATGCCCAGAAAAAAAGAACTGTGTTTCCTTCTCATACGGACCATATCTAGTTGAACTCTGCTTATGAAACTGTAACAACCACAGCATGTGTTACATAGATGCCCTTTAGTTAATAGTGAAAAACGTGTTGGGTTTATGAACTGTGTAAATTCATTTGAGCCAAAAAACCCCAGGGTTTACTGGAAAGAAACTGTAGCTTGTAGGAAGACAGAGGGTTTGGTTTCACTCCATTTGTGAAGGGAAATTCAGACCAGAGTTCTCATCTATGAAACACACTCTGTTTCAACGCAAGAAGCATCCTCTTCTTTCCAGCGTCTCCAATACAGCAAGAAACATGAACATGCCCAGAAAAAAAGAACTGTGTTTCCTACTCATACGGACCATATCTAGTTGAACTCTGCTTATGAAACTGTAACAAACCTCAGCATCACTTACAAAGATGCTCTTTAGTTAGTAGTGAAAAACGTGTTGGGTTCGAGAACTGTGTCATTTCATTTGAGCCGAAAAACCCCTGCGTTTACCCGAAATGAACTCTTGCTTGTAGGAAGACACAGAGGCTTTGGTTTCACTCCGTTTGTGAAGCGAAATTCAGGCCAGAGTTCTCATCCATGAAACTCACTCTGTTTTAACGCAAGAAGCATGCTCTTCTTTCCATCGTCTCCAATACAGCAAGTAATATGAGCATGTCCAGAAAAAAAGAACTGTGTTTCCTACTCAGACGTACCATATCTAGTTGAACTCTGCTTATGAAACTGTAACAAACCACAGCATCTCTTACATAGAGGCTCTATAGTTAATAGTGAAATACTTGGGTTCGTGAACTGTGTAAATTCATTTGATCCGAAAAAAACTGGGTTTACCGGAAATGAACTCTTGCTTGTAGGAAGACACAGAGACTTTGGTTTAACTTCGTTTCTGAAGGAAAATTCAGACCAGGGTTCTCATCCATGAAACATACTCTGTTTTAACGCAAGAAGCATGCTCTTCTTTCCAGCGTCTCCATTACAGCAAGAAACATGAGCATGCACAGATAAAAAGAACTGTGTTTCCTAGTCATACGGACCATATCTAGTTGAACTCTGCTTATGAAACTGTAACAAACCACAGCATCTTTTAAATAGATGCTCTTTAGTTAATAGTTAAAAACGTGTTGGGTTCGTGAACTGTGTAAATTCATTTGAGCCGAAAAATCACTGGGTTTAGCGGATATGAACTCTTGCTTGTAGGAAGACACAGAGACTTTGGTTTAACTCCGTTTGTGAAGGGAAATTCAGAACAGTATTCTCATTCATGAAACACCCTCTGTTTTAACGCAAGAAGCATCCTCTTCGTTCCAGAGTCCGCAATACAGCAAGAAACATGAGCATGCCCAGAAAAAAAGAACTGTGTTTCCTACTCATATGGACCATATCTAGTTTAACTATGCTTATGAAACTGTAACAAACCACAGCACCTCTTACATAGATGCTGTTTAGTTAATAGTGAAAATCTTGTTGGGTTCTTGAAATGTGTAAATACATTTGAGCAAAAAAATCACTGGGTTTACCGGAAATGAAATCTTGCTTGTAGGAAGACACAGAGCCTTTGGTTTCACTCCGTTTGTGAAGGGAAATTCAGACCAGTATTCTCATTCATGAAATACCCTCTGTTTTAACGCAAGAAGCATCTTCTTCTTTCCAGAGTCTGCAATACAGCAAGTAATATGAGCATGTCCAGAAAAAAAGAACTGTGTTTCCTACTCAGACGAACCATATCTAGTTGAACTCTGCTTATGAAACTGTAACAAACCACAGCATCTCTTACATAGATGCTCTTTAGTTAATAGTGAAAAAACTTGTTGGGTTCGTAAACTGTGTAAATTCATTTGAGCCGAAAAATCACTGGGTTTAGTGGATATGAACTCTTGCTTGTAGGAAGACACATAGACTTTGGTTTAACTCCGATTGTGATGGGAAATTCAGACCAGTGTTCTCATCCATGAAACGCCCTCTGTTTTAACGCAAGAAGCATCGCCTTCTTTCCAGAGTCTACCATATAGAAAGATATATGAGCATGTGCAGAAAAAAAGAACTGTGTTTCCTACTCAGACGGACCATATCTAGTTGAACTCTGCTCATTAAACTGTAACAAACCACAGCATCACTTACATAGATGCTCTTTAGTTAATAGTGAAAAACGTGTTGGGTTCAGGAACTGTGTAAATTCATTTGAGCCGAAAAAAATAACTGGGTTTACCGGAAATGAACTCTTCCTTGTAGCAAGACACAGAGGCTTTGGTTTCACTCCGTTTGTGAAGGGAAATTCAGACCAGTATTCTCATTCATGAAACACCCTCTGTTTTAACGCAAGAAGCATTATCTTCGTTCCAGAGTCTGCAATACAGCAAGTAATATGAGCATGTCCAGAAAAAAAGAACTGTGCTTCCTACTCTACTCATACGGACCATATCTAGTTGAACTCTGCTTATGAAACTGTAACAAACCACAGCATCTCTTACATAGAGGCTCTATAGTTAATAGTGAAATACTTGGGTTCGTGAACTGTGTAAATTCATTTCAGTCGAAAAAAAACTGGGTTTACCGGAAATGAACTCTTGCTTGTAGGAAGACACAGAGACTTTGGTTTAACTCCGTTTCTGAAGGAAAATTCAGACCAGTGTTCTCATCCATGAAACATACTCTGTTTTAACGCAAGAAGCATGCTCTTATTTCCAGCGTCTACAATACAGCAAGAAACATGAGCATGCACTGAAAAAAAGAACTGTGTTTCCTACTCAGACGGACCATATCTATTTGAACTCTGCTCATTAAACTATAACAAACCATAGCATCTCTTACATAGATCCTGTTTAGTTAATAGTGAAAATCGTGTTGGGTTCGTGAACTGTGTAAATTCATTTGAGCCGAAGAATCACGGGGTTTACCGGAAATGAACTATTGCTTGTAGGAAGACAAAGAACCTTTTATTAAACTCTGTTTGTGAAGGGAAATTCAGACCAGTGTTCTCATCCCTGAAACACCCTCTGTTGTAACACAAGAAGCATCATGTTTTGTCCAGAATCTGCAATACAGCAAGAAATATGAGCATGTCCAGAAAAATGAACTGTGTTTCCAACTCATTTGGACCATATCTAGTTGAACACTGCTTATGAAACTGTAACAAACCACAGCATGTGTTACATAGATGCACTTTAGTTAATAATGAAAAACGTGTTGGGTTCATGTACTCTGTAAATTCATTTGAGCCAAAAAACCCCTGTGTTTACCGGAAATGAACTCTTGCTTGTAGGAAGACACAGAGGCTTTGGTTTCACCTCGTTTGTGAGGGGAAATTCATACCAGAGTTCTCATCCATGAGACCCACTCTGTTTTAACGCAAGAAGCATCCTCTTCTTTCCTGCGTCTCTAATACATCAAGAAACATGTGCATGCCCAGAAAAAATGAACTGTGTTTCCTACTCATATGGACCATATCTAGTTGAACTCCGCTTATGAATCTGTAACAAACCACAGCATGTCTTACAAAGATGCTCTTTAGTTAATAGTGAAAATCTTGTTGGGTTCTTGAACTGTGTAAACACATTTGAGCCAAAAAATCACTTGGTTTACCGGAAATGAACTCTTGCTTGTAGGCAGACACAGAGCATTTGGTGTCACTCCGTTTGTGAAGGGAAATTCAGACTAGTGTTCTCATCCATGAAACGCCCTCTGTTTTAATGCAAGAAGCATCGCCTTCTTTCCAGAGTCTACCATATAGAAAGATATATGAGCATGTGCAGAAAATAAGAACTGTGTTTCCTAGTCAGACGGACCATATCTAGTTGAGCTCTGCTCATTAAACTGTAACAAACCACAGCATCACTTACATAGATGCTCTTTAGTTAATAGTGAAAAACGTGTTGGGTTCGAGAACTGTGTCATTTCATTTGAGCCGAAAAACCCCTGCGTTTACCCGAAATGAACTCTTGCTTGTAGGAAGACACAGAGGCTTTGGTTTAACTCCGTTTGTGAAGGGAAATTCAGACCAGTGTTCTCCTCCATGAAACACCCTCTGTTTTAACGCAAGAAGCATCGTCTTCTTTCCAGAGTCTGCAATACAGCAAGAAATATGAGCATGTCTAAAAAAAAGAACTGTGTTTCCTACTCGAACGGACCATATCTAGTTGAACTCTGCTCATTGAACTGTAACAAACCATAGCATCTCTTAAATAGATGCTGTTTAGTTAATAGTGAAAATCGTGTTGGGTTCGTAAACTGTGTAAATTCATTTGAGCCGAAGAATCACTGGGTTTAGTGGAAATGAACTCTTGCTTGTAGGAAGACAAAGAGCCTTTTATTTAACTCCGTTTATGAAGGGAAATTCAGACCAGTGTTCTCATCCCTGAAACACCCTCTGCTGCAACATAAGAAGCATCATGTTTTGTCCAGAATCTGCAATACAGCAAGAAATATGAGCATGTCCAGAAAAATGAACTGTGTTTCCTACTCATACGGACCATATATAGTTGAACTCTGCTTATGAAACTTTAACAAACCACAGCATGTGTTACATAGATGCTCTTTAGTTAATAGTGAAAAACGTGTTGGGTTCTTGAACTGTGTAAATTCATTTGAGCCCAAAAACCCCTGGCTTTACCAGAAATGAACTCTTGCTTGTAGGAAGACACAGAGGCTTTGGTTTCACTCCGTTTGTGAAGGGAAATTCAGGCCAGAGTTCTCATCCATGAAACTCACTCTGTTTTAACACAAGAAGCATCCTCTTCTTTCCAGCATCTCTAATACATCAGGAAACATGAGCATGCCCAGAAAAAAAGAACTGTGTTTCCTACTCATACGGACCATATCTAGTTAAACCCTGCTTATGATACTGTTACAAATCACAGCATCTCTTACATAGATGCTCTTTAGTTAATAGTGAAAATATTGTTGGGTTCGTGAACTGTGTAAATACATTTGAGCCCAAAAATCACTGGGTTTACCGGAAATGAACTCTTGCTTGTAGGAAGACACAGAGCCTTTGGTTTAACTCCGTTTGTGAAGGGAAATTCAGACCAGTGTTCTCATCCATGAAACACCCTCTGTTTTAATGCAAGAAGCATCGTCTTCTTTCCAGAGTCTGCAATACAGCAAGAAATATGAGCATGTCTAGAAAAAAAGAACTGTGTTTCCTACTCAGACGGACCATATCTATTTGAACTCTGCTCATTAAACTGTAACAAACCATAGCATCTCTTACATAGATGCTGTTTAGTTAATAGTGAAAATCGTGTTGGGTTCTTGAACTGTGTAAGTTCATTTGAGCCCAAAAGCCCCTGAGTTTACCGGAAATGAACTCTTGCTTGTAGGAAGACACAGAGGCTTTGGTTTCACTCCATTTGTGAAGCGAAATTCAGGCCAGAGTTCTCATCCATGAAACTCACTCTGTTTTAACGCAAGAAGCATGCTCTTCTTTCCATCGTCTCCAATACAGCAAGAAACATGAGCATGCCCAGAAAAAAAGAAATGTGTTTCCTACTCTTACGGACCATATCTAGTTGAACCATGCTTATGATACTGTAACAAACCGCAGCATCTCTTACATAGATGCTCTTTAGTTAATAGTGAAAAACTTGGGTTCGTGAACTGTGTAAATTCATTTGAGCCGAAAAAAAAAACTGCGTTTACCGGAAATGAAATCTTAATTGTAGGAAGAGACAGAGACTTTGGTTTAACTCCGTTTCTGAAGGAAAATTCAGACCAGTGTTCTCATCCATGAAACATACTCTGTCTTAACGCAAGAAGCATGCTCTTCTTTCCAGCGTCTCCAATACAGCAAGAAACATGAGCATGTACAGAAAAAAAGAACTGTGTTTCCTACTCATATGGACCATATCTAGTTGAACTATGCTTATGAAACTCTAACAAACCACAGCATTCTTACATAGATGCTCTTTAGTTAATAGTGCAAAACGTGTTTTTTCGTGAATGTGTAAATTCATTTGAGCCGAAAAAATCCCTGGGTTTACCGGATATGAACTCTTGCTTTCAGGAAGACACAGAGACTTTGGTTTAACTACATTTCTGAAGGAAAATTCAGACCAGTGATCTCATCCATGAAACATACTCTGTTTTAACGCAAGAAGCATGCTCTTCTTTCCATTGTCTCCAATACAGCAAGAAACATGAGCATGCCCAGAAAAAAAGAAATGTGTTTCCTACTCTTACGGACCATATCTAGTTGAACTCCGCTTATGAATCTGTAACAAACCACAGCATGTCTTAAATAGATGCTCTTTAGTTAATAGTGAAAATTGTGTTGGGTTCGTGAAATGTGTAAATTCATTTGAGCCGAAAAATCACTGGGTTTACCGGAAATGAACTCTTGCTTGTAGGAAGACACAGAGCCTTTGGTTTAACTCCGATTGTGAAGGGAAATTCAGACCAGTGTTCTCATCCATGAAACACCCTCTGTTTTAACGCAAGAAACATTGTCTTCTTTCCAGAGTCTGCAATACAGCAAGAAATATGAGCATGTCCAGAAAAAAAGAACTGTGTTTCCTACTCAGACGGACCATATCTATTTGAACTCTGCTCATTAAACTGTAACAAACCATAGCATCTCTTACATAGATGCTGTTTAGTTAATAGTGAAAATCGTGTTGGGTTCGTGAACTGTGTAAATTCATTTGAGCCGAAGAATCACGGGGTTTACCGGAAATGTACTCTTGCTTGTAGGAAGACAAAGAGCCTTTTATTTAACTCCGTTTGTGAAGAGAAATTCAGGCCAGAATTCTCATACATGAAACTCACTCTGTTTTAACGCAAGAAGCATCCTCTTCTTTCCAGCATCTCTAATACATCAGGAAACATGAGCATGCCCAGAAAAAAAGAACTGTGTTTCCTACTCATACGGACCATATCTAGTTGAACCCTGCTTATGATACTGTTACAAACCACAGCATCTCTTACATAGATGCTCTTTAGTTAATAGTGAAAATCTTGTTGGGTTCTTGAACTGTGTAAACACATTTGAGCCAAAAAATCACTGGGTTTACCGGAAATGAACTCTTGCTTGTAGGAAGACACAGAGCATTTGGTTTCACTCCCTTTGTGAAGGGAAATTCAGATCAGTATTCTCATTCATGAAACACCCTCTGTTTTAACGCAAGAAGCATCCTCTTCGTTCCAGAGTCTGCAATACAGCAAGTAATGTGAGCATGTCCAGAAATAAAGAACTGTGTTTCCTAATCATACGGACGATATCTAGTTGAACTCTGCTTATGAAACTGTAAGAAACCACAGCATCTCTTACATAGATGCTCTTTAGTTAATAGTGAAAAACTTGGGTTCGTGAACTGTGTAAATTCATTTGAGCCGAAAAAAAACTGGGTTTACCGGGAATGAACTCTTACTTGTAGGAAGACACAGAGACTTTGGTTTAACTCCGTTTGTGAAGGGAAATTCAGACCAGTGTTCTCATCCCTGAAACACCCTCTGCTGTAACACAGGAAGCATCATGTTTTGTCCAGAATCTGCAATACAGCAAGAAATATGAGCATGTCCAGAAAAATGAACTGTGTTTCCTACTCATACGGACCATATATAGTTGAACTCTGCTTATGAAGCTGTAACAAACCACAGCATGTGTTACATAGATGCCCTTTAGTTAATAGTGAAAAACGTGTTGGGTTCATGTACTCTGTAAATTCATTTGAGCCGAAAAACCCCTGGGTTTACCGGAAATGAACTCTTGCTTGTAGGAAGACACAGAGGCTTTGGTTTCACTCCGTTTGTGAAGGGAAATTCAGGCCAGAGTTCTCATCCATGAAACCCACTCTGTTTTAACACAAGAAGCATCCTCTTCTTTCTAGCGTCTCTAATACATCAAGAAACATGTGCATGCCCAGAAAAAAAGAACTGTGTTTCCTATTCATATGGACCATATCTAGTTGAACTCCGCTTATGAATCTGTAACAAACCACAGCATGTCTTTCATAGATGCTCTTTAGTTAATTGTGAAAATTGTGTTGGGTTCGTGAACTGTGTAAATTCATTTGAGCCATAAAATCACTGGGTTTACCGGAAATGAACTCTTGCTTGTAGGAAGACACAGAGCCTTTGTTTTAACTCCGTTTGTGAAGGGAAACGCAGACCAGTGTTCTCATCCATGAAACACCCTCTGTTTTAACGCAAGAAGCATCGTCTTCTTTCCAGAGTCTGCAATACAGCAAGAAATATGAGCATGTCCAGTAAAATGAACTGTGTTTCCTACTCATACGGACCATATCTAGTTGAACTCTGCTTATGAAACTGTAACAAACCACAGCATGTGTTACATAGATGCCCTTTAGTTAATAGTGAAAAACGTGTTGGGTTCATGTACTCTGTAAATTCATTTCAGCCCAAAAACCCCTGGGTTTACCGGAAATGAACTCTTGCTTGTAGGAAGACACAGAGCCTTTGGTTTCACTCCGTTTGTGAAGGGAAATTCAGACCAAAGTTCTCATCCATGAAACCCACTCTGTTTTAATGCAAGAAGCATCCTCTTCTTTCCAGCGTCTCTAATACATCAAGAAACATGTGCATGCCCAGAAAAAAAGAACTGTGTTTCCTACTCATACGGACCATATCTAGTTGAACTCCGCTTATGAATCTGCAACAAACCACAGCATGTGTTACATAGATGCTCTTTAGTTAATAGTGAAAAACGTGTTGGGTTCTTGAACTGTGTAAATTCATTTGAGCCCAAAAACCCCTGGCTTTACCGGAAATGAACTCTTGCTTGTAGGAAGACACTGAGGCTTTGGTTTCACTCCGGTAGTGAAGAGAAATCCAGGCCAGAGTTCTCATCCATGAAACTCACTCTGTTTTAACGCAAGAAGCATCCTCTTCTTTCCAGCATCTCTAATACATCAGGAAACATGAGCTTGCCCAGAAAAAAAGAACTGTGTTTCCTACTCATACGGACCATATCTAGTTGAACCCTGCTTATGATACTGTTACAAACCACAGCATCTCTTACATAGATGCTCTTTAGTTAATAGTGAAAATCTTGTTAGGTTCTTGAACTGTGTAAACACATTTGAGCCAAAAAATCACTGGGTTTACCGGAAATGAACTCTTGATTGTAGGAAGACACAGAGCATTTGGTTTCACTCTGTTTGTGAAGGGAAATTCAGACCAGTATTCTCATTCATGAAACACCCTCTGTTTTAATGCAAGAAGCATCCTCTTCGTTCCAGAGTCTGCAATACAGCAAGTAATATGAGCATGTCCAGAAATAAAGAACTGTGTTTCCTACTCATACGGACCATATCTAGTTGAAATCTGCTTATGAAACTGTAAGAAACCACAGCATCTTTTACATAGATGCTCTTTAGTTAATAGTGAAAAACTTGGGTTCGTGAACTGTGTAAATTCATTTGAGCCGAAAAAAAACTGGGTTTACCGGAAATGAACTCTTGCTTGTAGGAAGACACAGAGACTTTGGTTTAACTCCGTTTTTGAAGGAAAATTCAGACCAGTGTTCTCATCCATGAAACATACTCTGTTTTAACGCAAGAAGCATGCTCTTCTTTCCAGCGTCTCCAATACAGCAAGAAACATGAGCATGCACAGAAAAAAAGAACTGTGTTTCCTACTCATACGGACCATATCTAGTTGAACTCTGCTTATGAATCTGTAACAAACCACAGCATGTCTTAAATAGATGCTCTTTAGTTAATAGTGAAAATTGTGTTGGGTTCGTGAAATGTGTAAATTCATTTGAGCCGAAAAATCACTGGGTTTACCGGAAATGAACTCTTGCTTGTAGGAAGACACAGAGCCTTTGGTTTAACTCCGTTTGTGAAGGGAAATTCAGACCAGTGTTCTCATCCATGAAACACCCTCTGTTTTAACGCAAGAAACATTGTCTTCTTTCCAGAATCTGCAATACAGCAAGAAATATGAGAATGTCCAGAAAAAAGAACTGTGTTTCCTACTCAGCCGGACCATATCTATTTGAACTCTGCTCATTAAACTGTAACAAACCATAGCATCTCTTACATAGATGCTGTTTAGTTAATAGTGAAAATCGTGTTGGGTTCGTGAACTGTGTAAATTCATTTGAGCCGAAGAATCACGGGGTTTACCGGAAATGAACTCTTGCTTGTAGGAAGACAAAGAACCTTTTATTTAACTCCGTTTGTGAAGGGAAATTCAGACCAGTGTTCTCATCCCTGAAACACCCTCTGTTGTAACACAAGAAGCATCATGTTTTGTCCAGAATCTGCAATACAGCAAGAAATATGAGCATGTCCAGAAAAATGAACTGTGTTTCATACTCATACGGAGCATATATAGTTGAACTCTGCTTATGAAACTTTAACAAACCACAGCATGTGTTACATAGATCCTCTTTAGTTAATAGTGAAAAACGTGTTGGGTTCTTGAACTGTGTAAATTCATTTGAGCCCAAAAACCCCTGGCTTTACCGGAAATGAACTCTTGCTTGTAGGAAGACACTGAGGCTTTGGTTTAACTCCGTTTGTGAAGAGAAATTCAGGCCAGAATTCTCATCCATGAAACTCACTCTGTTTTAACGCAAGAAGCATCCTCTTCTTTCCAGCATCTCTAATACATCAGGAAACATGAGCATGCCCAGAAAAAAAGAACTGTGTTTCCTACTCATACGGACCATATCTAGTTGAACCCTGCTTATGATACTGTTACAAACCACAGCATCTCTTACATAGATGCTCTTTAGTTAATAGTGAAAATCTTGTTGGGTTCTTGAACTGTGTAAACACATTTGAGCCGAAAAAAACTGGGTTTACCGGAAATGAACTCTTACTTGTAGGAAGACACAGAGACTTTGGTTTAACTCCGTTTGTGAAGGGAAATTAAGACCAGTGTTCTCATCCATGAAACACCCTCTGTTTTAACACAAGAAGCATCGTCGTCTTTCCAGAGTCTGCAATACAGCAAGAAATATGAGCATGTCCAAAAAAAAAGAACTGTGTTTCCTAATCAGACGGACCATATCTAGTTGAACTCTGCTCATTAAACTGTAACAAACCATAGCATCTTTACATAGATGCTGTTTAGTTAATAGTGAAAATCGTGTTGGGTTCGTGAACTGTGTAAATTCATTTGAGCCGAAGGATCACTGTGTTTACCGGAAATGAACTCTTGCTTGTAGGAAGACAAAGTGCCTTTTATTTAACTCCGTTTATGAAGGGAAATTCAGACCAGTGTTCTCATCCCTGAAACACCCTCTGCTGTAACACAGGAAGCATCATGTTTTGTCCAGAATCTGCAATACAGCAAGAAATATGAGCATGTCCAGAAAAATGAACTGTGTTTCCTACTCATACGGACCATATATAGTTGAACTCTGCTTATGAAGCTGTAACAAACCACAGCATGTGTTACATAGATGCCCTTTAGTTAATAGTGAAAAACGTGTTGGGTTCATGTACTCTGTAAATTCATTTGAGCCGAAAAACCCCTGGGTTTACCGGAAATGAACTCTTGCTTGTAGGAAGACACAGAGGCTTTGGTTTCACTCCGTTTGTGAAGGGAAATTCAGACCAGAGTTCTCATCCATGAAACCCACTCTGTTTTAACACAAGAAGCATCCTCTTCTTTCTAGCGTCTCTAATACATCAAGAAACATGTGCATGCCCAGAAAAAAAGAACTGTGTTTCCTATTCATATGGACCATATCTAGTTGAACTCCGCTTATGAATCTGTAACAAACCACAGCATGTCTTACATAGATGCTCTTTAGTTAATTGTGAAAATTGTGTTGGGTTCGTGAACTGTGTAAATTCATTTGAGCCATAAAATCACTGGGTTTACCGGAAATGAACTCTTGCTTGTAGGAAGACACAGAGCCTTTGTTTTAACTCCGTTTGTGAAGGGAAATGCAGACCAGTGTTCTCATCCATGAAACACCCTCTGTTTTAACGCAAGAAGCATCGTCTTCTTTCCAGAGTCTGCAATACAGCAAGAAATATGAGCATGTCCAGTAAAATGAACTGTGTTTCCTACTCATACGGATCATATCAAGTTGAACTCTGCTTATGAAACTGTAACAAACTACAGCATGTGTTACATAGATGCCCTTTAGTTAATAGTGAAATACGTGTTGGGTTCATGTACTCTGTAAATTCATTTGAGCCCAAAAACCCCTGGGTTTACCGGAAATGAACTCTTGCTTGTAGGAAGACACAGAGCCTTTGGTTTCACTCCGTTTGTGAAGGGAAATTCAGACCAGAGTTCTCATCCATGAAACCCACTCTGTTTTAATGCAAGAAGCATACTCTTCTTTCCAGCGTCTCTGATACATCAAGAAACATGTGCATGCCCAGAAAAAAAGAACTGTGTTTCCTACTCATACGGACCATATCTAGTTGAACTCCGCTTATGAATCTGCAACAAACCACAGCATGTGTTACATAGATGCTCTTTAGTTAATAGTGAAAAACGTGTTGGGTTCTTGAACTGTGTAAATTCATTTGAGCCCAAAAACCCCTGGCTTTACCGGAAATGAACTCTTGCTTGTAGGAAGACACTGAGGCTTTGGTTTCACTCCGGTAGTGAAGAGAAATCCAGGCCAGAGTTCTCATCCATGAAACTCACTCTGTTTTAACGCAAGAAGCATCCTCTTCTTTCCAGCATCTCTAATACATCAGGAAACATGAGCTTGCCCAGAAAAAAAGAACTGTGTTTCCTACTCATACGGACCATATCTAGTTGAACCCTGCTTATGATACTGTTACAAACCACAGCATCTCTTACATAGATGCTCTTTAGTTAATAGTGAAAATCTTGTTAGGTTCTTGAACTGTGTAAACACATTTGAGCCAAAAAATCACTGGGTTTACCGGAAATGAACTCTTGATTGTAGGAAGACACAGAGCATTTGGTTTCACTCTGTTTGTGAAGGGAAATTCAGACCAGTATTGTCATTCATGAAACACCCTCTGTTTTAATGCAAGAAGCATCCTCTTCGTTCCAGAGTCTGCAATACAGCAAGTAATATGAGCATGTCCAGAAATAAAGAACTGTGTTTCCTACTCATACGGACCATATCTAGTTGAACTCTGCTTATGAAACTGTAAGAAACCACAGCATCTTTTACATAGATGCTCTTTAGTTAATAGTGAAAAACTTGGGTTCGTGAACTGTGTAAATTCATTTGAGCCGAAAAAAAACTGGGTTTACCGGAAATGAACTCTCACTTGTAGGAAGACACAGGGACTTTGGTTTAACTCCGTTTGTGAAGGGAAATTCAGACCAGTGTTCTCATCCATGAAACACCCTCTGTTTTAACGCAAGAAGCATCGTCGTCTTTCCAGAGTCTGCAATACAGCAAGAAATATGAGCATGTCCAGAAAAAAAGAACTGTGTTTCCTACTCAGACAGACCATATCTAGTTGAACTCTGCTCATTAAACTGTAACAAACCATAGCATCTCTTACATAGCTGCTGTTTAGTTAATAGTGAAAATCGTGTTGCGTTCGTGAACTGTGTAAATTCATTTGAGCCGAAGAATCACTGGGTTTACCGGAAATGAACTCTTGCTTGTAGGAAGACAAAGAGCCTTTTATTTAACTCCGTTTATGAAGGGAAATTCAGACCAGTGTTCTCATCCCTGAAACACCCTCTGCTGTAACACAAGAAGCATCATGTTTTGTCCAGAATCTGCAATACAGCAAGAAATATTAGCATGTCCAGAAATATGAACTGTGTTTCCTACTCATATGGACCATACATAGTTGAACTCTGCTTATGAAACTTTAACAAACCACAGCATGTGTTACATATATGCTCTTTAGTTAATAGTGAAAAACGTGTTGGGTTCTTGAACTGTGTAAATTCATTTGAGCCCAAAAGCCCCTGGGTTTACCGGAAATGAACTCTTGCTTGTAGGAAGAGACAGAGGCTTTGGTTTCACTCCGTTTGTGAAGGGAAATTCAGACCAGAGTTCTCATCCATGAAACCCACTCTGTTTTAATGCAAGAAGCATCCTCTGCTTTCCAGCATCTCTAATACATCAAGAAACATGTGCATGCCCAGAAAAACAGAACTGTGTTTCCTACTCATATGGACCATATCTAGTTGAACTCCGCTCATGAAACTCTAACAAACCACAGCATCTCTTACATAGATGCTCTTTAGTTAATAGTGCAAAACGTGTTTTTTCGTGAATGTGTAAATTCATTTGAGCCGAAAAAATCCCTGGGTTTACCGGATATGAACTCTTGCTTCCAGGAAGACACAGAGACTTTGGTTTAACTATGTTTCTGAAGGAAAATTCTGACCAGTGATCTCATCCATGAAACGTAGTCTGTTTTAACGCAAGAAGCATGCTCTTCTTTCCATCGTCTCCAATACAGCAAGAAACATGAGCATGCCCAGAAAAAAAGAACTGTGTTTCCTACTCATACAGACCATATCTAGTTGAACTCTGCTTATAAAACTCTAACAAACCACAGCATCACTTACATAGATTCTCGTTAGTTAATAGTGAAAATCGTGTTGTGTTCGTGAACTGTGTAAATTCATTTGAGCCGAAGAATCACTGGGTTTACCGGAAATGAACTCTTGCTTGTAGGAAGACAAAGAGCCCTTATTTAACTCCGTTTATGAAGGGAAATTCAGACCAGTGTTCTCATCCCTGAAAAACCCTCTGCTGCAACACAAGAAACATCATGTTTTGTCCAGAATCTGCAATACAGCAAGAAATATGAGCATGTCCAGAAAAATGAACTGTGTTTCCTACTCATACGGACCATATATAGTTTAACTCTGCTTATGAAACTTTAACAAACCACAGCATGTGTTACATAGATGCTCTTTAGTTAATAGTGAAAAACGTGTTGGGTTCTTAAATTGTGTAAATTCATTTGAGCCCAAAAACCCCTGGCTTTACCGGGAATGAACTCTTGCTTGTAGGAAGACACAGAGGCTTTATTTCACTCCGTTTGTGAAGGGAAATTCAGGCCAGAGTTCTCATCCATGTAACTCACTCTGTTTTAACGCAAGAAGCATCCTCTTCTTTCCAGCATCTCTAATCCATCAGGAAACATGAGCATGCCCAGAAAAAAAGAACTGTGTTTCCTACTCAGACGGACCATATCTAGTTGAACTCTGCTCATTAAACTGTAACAAACCATAGCATCTCTTACATAGATGCTGTTTAGTTAATAGTGAAAATCGTGTTCGGTTCGTAAACTGTGTAAATTCATTTGAGCCGAAGAATCACTGGGTTTACCGGAAATGAACTCTTGCTTGTAGGAAGACAAAGAGCCTTTTATTTAACTCCGTTTATGAAGGGAAATTCAGACCAGTGTTCTCATCCCTGAATTACCCTCTGCTGTAACACAAGAAGCATCATGTTTTATCCAGAATCTGCAATACAGCAAGAAATATGAGCATGTCCAGAAAAATGAACTGTGTTTCCTACTCATACGGACCATATATAGTTGAACTCTGCTTATGAAACTGTAACAAACCACAGCATCTCTTACATAGACGCTCTATAGTTAATAGTGAAATACTTGGGTTCCTGAACTGTGTAAATACATTTGAGTCGAAAAAAAACTGGGTTTACCGGAAATGAACTCTTGCTTGTAGGAAGACACAGAGACTTTGGTTTAACTCCGTTTCTGAAGGAAAATTCAGACAAGTGTTCTCATCCATGAAACATACTCTGTTTTAACGCAAGAAGCATTCTCTTCTTTCCAGCGTCTCCAATACAGCAAGAAACATGAGCATGCACAGAAAAAAAGAACTGTGTTTCCTACTCATACGGACCATATCTAATTGAACTCCGCTTATGAATCTGTAACAAACCACAGCATGTCTTAAATAGATGCTCTTTAGTTACTAGTGAAAATTGTGTTGGGTTCGTGAACTGTGTAAATTCATTTGAGCCGAAAAATCACTGGGTTTACCGGAAATGAACTCTTGCTTGTAGGAAGACACAGAGCCTTTGGTTTAACTCCGTTTGTGAAGGGAAATTCAGACCAGTGTTCTCCTCCATGAAACACCCTCTGTTTTAATGCAAGAAGCATCGTCTTCTTTCCAGAGTCTGCAATACAGCAAGAAATATGAGCATGTCTAGAAAAAAAGAACTGTGTTTCCTACTCAGACGGACCATATCCAGTTGAACTCTGCTCATTAAACTGTAACAAACCATAGCATCTCTTACATAGATGCTGTTTAGTTAATAGTGAAAATCGCGTTGGGTTCGTGAACTGTGTAAATTCATTTGAGCCCAAAAACCCCTGGGTTTACCGGAAATGAACTCTTGCTTGTAGGAAGACACAGAGGCTTTGGTTTCACTCCGTTTGTGAAGCGAAATTTAGGCCAGAGTTCTCATCCATGAAACTCACTCTGTTTTAACGCAAGAAGCATGCTCTTCTTTCCATCGTCTCCAATACAGCAAGAAACATGAGCATGCCCAGAAAAAAAGAAATGTGTTTCCTACTCTTACGGACCATATCTAGTTGAACCATGCTTATGATACTGTAACAAACCACAGCATCTCTTACATAGATGCTCTTTAGTTAATAGTGCAAAACGTGTTTTTTCATGAATGTGTAAATTCATTTGAGCCGAAAAACTCCCTGGGTTTACCGGATATGAACTCTTGATTTCAGGAAGACACAGAGACTTTGGTTTAACTACGTTTCTGAAGGAAAATTCAGACCAGTGATCTCATCCATGAAACATACTCTGTTTTAACGCAAGAAGCATGCTCTTCTTTCCTGCGTCTCCAATACAGCAAGAAACATGAGCATGCCCAGAAAAAAAGAACTGTGATTCCTACTCATACGGACCATATCTAGTTGAACTCTGCTTATAAAACTGTAACAAACCACAGCATCACTTACATAGATGCTCTTTACTTAATAGTGAAAAACGTGTTGGGTTCTTGAACTGTGTAAATTCATTTGAGCCCAAAAACCCCTGGCTTTACCGGAAATGAACTCTTGCTTGTAGGAAGACTCAGAGGCTTTGGTTTAAATCCGTTTGTGAAGGGAAATTCAGGCCAGAGTTCTCATCCATGTAACTCACTCTGTTTTAACGCAAGAAGCATCCTCTTCTTTCCAGCATCTCTAATACATCAGGAAACATGAGCATGCCCAGAAAAAAAGAACTGTGTTTCCTACTCATACGGACCATATCTAGTTGAACCCTGCTTATGATATTGTTACAAACCACAGCATCTCTTACACAGATGCTCTTTAGTTAATAGTGAAAATATTGTTGGGTTCTTGAACTGTGTAAATACATTTGAACCCAAAAATCACTGGGTTTACCGGAAATGAACTCTTGCTTGTAGGAAGACACAGAGCATTTGGTTTCACTCCGTTTGTGAAGGGAAATTCAGACCAGTATTCTCATTCATGAAACACCCTCTGTTTTAACGCAAGAAGCATCCGCTTTGTTCCAGAGTCTGCAATACAGCAAGTAATATGAGCATGCACAGAAAAAAAGAACTGTGTTTCCTACTCATATGGTCCATATGTAGTTGAACTATGCTTATGAAACTCTAACAAACCACAGCATCTCTTACATAGATGCTCTTTAGTTAATAGTGCAAAACGTGTTTTTTCGTGAATGTGTAAATTCATTTGAGCCGAAAAAATCCCTGGGTTTACCGGATATGAACTCTTGCTTTCAGGAAGACACAGAGACTTTGGTTTAACTACGTTTCTGAAGGAAAATTCAGACCAGTGATCTCATCCATGAAACATACTCTGTTTTAACGCAAGAAGCATGCTCTTCTTTCCATCGTCTCCAATACAGCAAGAAACATGAGCATGCCCAGAAAAAAAGAACTGTGTTTCCTACTCATAGGGACCATATCTAGTTGAACTATGCTTATAAAACTGTAACAAACTACAGCATCACTTACATAGATGCTCTTTAGTTAATAGTGAAAATCGTGTTTGGTTCGTGAACTTTGTAAATTCATTTGAGGCGAAGAATCACTGGGTTTACCGGAAATGAACTCTTGCTTGTAGGAAGACAAAGAGCCTTTTGTTTAACTCCGTTTATGAAGGGAAATTCAGACCAGTGTTCTCATCCATGAAACATACTCAGTTTTAATGCAAGAAGCATGCTCTTCTTTCCAGCGTCTCCAATACAGCAAGAAACATGAGCATGCACAGAAAAAAAGAACTGTGTTTCCTCCTCATACGGACCATATCTAGTTGAACTCTGCTTATGAAACTGTAACAAACCACAGCATGTGTTACATAGATGCTCTTTAGTTAATAGTGAAAAACTTGGGTTCGTGAACTGTGTAAATTCATTTGAGCCGAAAAAAAACTGGGTTTACCGGAAATGAACTCTTACTTGTAGGAAGACACAGAGACTTTTGTTTACTACGTTTCTGAAGGAAAATTCAGACCAGTGATCTCATCCATGAAACATACTCTGTTTTAACGCAAGAAGCATGCTCTTCTTTCCATCGTCTCCAATACAGCAAGAAACATGAGCATACCCAGAAAAAAAGAACTGTGTTTCCTACTCATAGGGACCATATCTAGTTGAACTCTGCTTATAAAACTGTAACAAACCACAGCATCACTTACATAGATGCTCTTTACTTAATAGTGAAAAACGTGTTGGGTTCGTGAACTGTGTAAATTCATTTGAGCCCAAAAACCCCTGGCTTTACCAGAAATGAACTCTTGCTTGTAGGAAGACACAGAGGCTTTGGTTTCACTCTGTTTGTGAAGCAAAATTCAGGCCAGAGTTCTCATCCATGAAACTCACTCTGTTTTAACGCAAGAAGCATGCTCTTCTTTCCATCGTCTCCAATACAGCAAGAAACATGAGCATGCCCAGAAAAAAAGAAATGTGTTTCCTACTCTTACGGACCATATCTAGTTGAACCACGCTTATGATACTGTAACAAACCAGAGCATCTCTTACATAGATGCTCTTTAGTTAATAGTGAAAAACTTGGGTTCGTGAACTGTGTAAATTCATTTGAGCCGAAAAAAAACTGGGTTTACCGGAAATGAACTCTTACTTGTAGGAAGACACAGAGACTTTTATTTAACTCCGTGTCTGAAGGAAAATTCAGACCAGTGATCTCATCCATGAAACATACTCTGTTTTAACGCAAGAAACATGCTCTTCTTTCCATCGTCTCCAATACAGCCAGAAACATGAGCATGCCCAGAAAAAAAGAACTGTGTTTCCTACTCATACAGACCATATCTAGATGAACTCTGCTTATAAAACTGTAGAAAACACAGCATCACTTACATAGATGCTCTTTAGTTAATAGTGAAAAACGTGTTGGGTTCGAGAACTGTGTCATTTCATTTGAGCCGAAAAACCCCTGGGTTTATCGGAAATGAACTCTTGCTTGTAGGAAGACACAGAGGCTTTGGTTTAACTCCGTTTGTGAAGGGAAATTCAGACCAGTGTTCTCATCCATGAAACACCCTCTGTTTTAACGCAAGAAGCATCCTCTTCTTTCAAGAGTCTGCAATGCAGCAAGAAATATGAGCATGTCCTGAAAAAAAGAACTGTGTTTCCTACTCAGACGGACCATATCTAGTTGAACTCTGCTTATGAAACTGTAACAAACCACAGCATCTCTTACATAGATGCTCTTTAGTTAATAGTGAAAAACGTGTTGGGTTCGTGAACTTTGTAATTTCATTTGAGCCAAAATATCACTGGGTTTACTGGAAATGAAATCTTGCTTGTAGAAAGACACAGAGACTTTGGTTTAACTCCGTTTCTGAAGGAAAATTCAGACCAGTGATCTCATCCATGAAACACACTCTTTTTTAAAGCAAGAAGCATCCTCTTCTTTCCATCGTCTCCAATACAGGAAGAAACATGAGCATGCCCAGAAAAAAAGAACTGTGTTTCCTACTCTTATGGACCATATCTAGTTGAACCATGCTTATGATACTGTAACAAACCACAGCATCTCTTACATAGATGCTCTTTAGTTAATAGTGAAAAACTTGGGTTCGTGAATAGTGTAAATTCATTTGAGCCGAAAAAAAACTGGGTTTACCGGAAATGAACTCTTAATTGTAGGAAGAGACAGAGATTTTGGTTTAACTCCGTTTCTGAAGGAAAATTCAGTCCAGTGTTCTGATCCATGAAACATACTCTGTTTTAACGCAAGAAGCATGCTCTTCTTTCCAGCGTCTCCAATACAGCAAGAGACATGAGCATGCACAGAAAAAAAGAACTGTGTTTCCTACTCATATGGACCATATGTAGTTGAACTATGCTTATGAAACTCTAACAAACCACAGCATCTCTTACATAGATGCTCTTTAGTTAATAGTGCAAAACGTGTTTTTTCGTGAATGTGTAAATTCATTTGAGCCGAAAAAATCCCTGGGTTTACCGGATATGAACTCTTGCTTTCAGGAAGACACAGAGACTTTGGTTTAACTACGTTTCTGAAGGAAAATTCAGACCAGTGATCTCATCCATGAAACATACTCTGTTTTAACGCAAGAAGCATGCTCTTCTTTCCATCGTCTCCAATACAGCAAGAAACATGAGCATGCCCAGAAAAAAAGAACTGTGTTTCCTACTCATAGGGACCATATCTAGTTGAACTATGCTTATAAAACTGTAACAAACTACAGCATCACTTACATAGATGCTCTTTAGTTAATAGTGAAAATCGTGTTTGGTTCGTGAACTTTGTAAATTCATTTGAGGCGAAGAATCACTGGGTTTACCGGAAATGAACTCTTGCTTGTAGGAAGACAAAGAGCCTTTTGTTTAACTCCGTTTATGAAGGGAAATTCAGACCAGTGTTCTCATCCCTGAAACACCCTCTGCTGCAACACCAGGAGCATCATGTATTGTCCAGAATCTGCAATACAGCAAGAAATATGAGCATGTTCAGAAAAAAGAACTGTGTTTCCTACTCAGAGGGACCATATCCAGTTGAACTCTGCTCATTAAACTGTAACAAACCATAGCATCCCTTACATAGATGCTGTTTAGTTAATAGTGAAAATCGTGTTGGGTTCGCGAACTGTGTAAATTCATTTGAGCCCAAAAACCCCTGGGTTTACCGGAAATGAACTCTTGCTTGTAGGAAGACACAGAGGCTTTGGTTTCACTCCGTTTGTGAAGCGAAATTTAGGCCAGAGTTCTCATCCATGAAACTCACTCTGTTTTAACGCAAGAAGCATGCTCTTCTTTCCATCGTCTCCAATACAGCAAGAAACATGAGCATGCCCAGAAAAAAAGAAATGTGTTTCCTACTCTTACGGACCATATCTAGTTGAACCATGCTTATGATACTGTAACAAACCACAGCATCTCTTACATAGATGCTCTTTAGTTAATAGTGAAAAACTTGGGTTCGTGAACTGTGTAAATTCATTTGAGCCGAAAAAAAAACTGGGTTTACCGGAAATGAACTCTTACTTGTAGGAAGACACAGAGACTTTGGTTTAACTCCGTTTCTGAAGGAAAATTCAGACCAGTGTTCTCATCCATGAAACATACTCTGTTTTAACGCAAGAAGCATGCTCTTCTTTCCAGCGTCTCCAATACAGCAAGAAACATGAGCATGCACAGAAAAAAAGAACTGTGTTTCCTACTCATATGGACCATACCTAGTTGAACTATGCTTATGAAACTCTAACAAACCACAGCATCTCTTACATAGATGCTCTTTAGTTAATAGTGCAAAACGTGTTTTTTCATGAATGTGTAAATTCATTTGAGCCGAAAAAATCCCTGGGTTTACCGGATATGAACTCTTGATTTCAGGAAGACACAGAGACTTTGGTTTAACTATGTTTCTGAAGGAAAATTCAGACCAGTGATCTCATCCATGAAACATACTCTGTTTTAACGCAAGAAGCATGCTCTTCTTTCCTGCGTCTCCAATACAGCAAGAAACATGAGCATGCCCAGAAAAATAGAACTGTGATTCCTACTCATACGGACCATATCTAGTTGAACTCTGCTTATAAAACTGTAACAAACCACAGCATCACTTACATAGATGCTCTTTACTTAATAGTGAAAAACGTGTTGGGTTCTTGAACTGTGTAAATTCATTTGAGCCCAAAAACCCCTGGCTTTACCGGAAATGAACTCTTGCTTGTAGGAAGACTCAGAGGCTTTGGTTTAAATCCGTTTGTGAAGGGAAATTCAGGCCAGAGTTCTCATCCATGTAACTCACTCTGTTTTAACGCAAGAAGCATCCTCTTCTTTCCAGCATCTCTAATACATCAGGAAACATGAGCATGTCCAGAAAAAAAGAACTGTGTTTCCTACTCATACGGACCATATCTAGTTGAACCCTGCTTATGATATTGTTACAAACCACAGCATCTCTTACACAGATGCTCTTTAGTTAATAGTGAAAATATTGTTGGGTTCTTGAACTGTGTAAATACATTTGAACCCAAAAATCACTGGGTTTACCGGAAATGAACTCTTGCTTGTAGGAAGACACAGAGCATTTGGTTTCACTCCGTTTGTGAAGGGAAATTCAGACCAGTATTCTCATTCATGAAACACCCTCTGTTTTAACGCAAGAAGCATCCTCTTCGTTCCAGAGTCTGCAATACAGCAAGTAATATGAGCATGTCCAGAAATAAAGAACTGTGTTTCCTACTCATACGGACCATATCTAGTTGAACTCTGCTTATGAAACTGTAACAAACCACAGCATCTCTTACATAGATGCTCTTTAGTTAATAGTGAAAAACTTGGGTTCGTGAACTGTGTAAATTCATTTGAGCCGAAAAAAAACTGGGTTTACCGGAAATGAACTCTTACTTGTAGGAAGACACAGAGACTTTGGTTTAACTCCGTTTGTGAAGGGAAATACAGACCAGTGTTCTCATCCATGAAACACCCTCTGTTTTAATGCAAGAAGCATCGTCTTCATTCCAGAGTCTGCAATACAGCAAGAAATATGAGCATGTCCAGAAAAATGAACTGTGTTTCCTACTCATACGGACCTTATATAGTTGAACTCTGCTTATGAAACTTTAACAAACCACAGCATGTGTTACATAGATGCTCTTTAGTTAATAGTGAAAAACATGTTGGGTTCTTGAACTGTGTATATTCATTTGAGCCCGAAAGCCCCTGGGTTTACCGGAAATGAACTCTTGCCTGTAGGAAGACACAGAGGCTTTGGTTTCACTCCGTTTTTGAAGCGAAATTCAGGCCAGAGTTCTCATCCATGAAACTCACTCTGTTTTAACGCAAGAAGCATGCTCTTCTTTCCATCGTCTCCAATACAGCAAGAAACATGAGCATGCCCAGAAAAAAAGAAATGTGTTTCCTACTCTTACGGACCATATCTAGTTGAACCATGCTTATGATACTGTAACAAACCACAGCATCTCTTACATAGATGCTCTTTAGTTAATATTGAAAAACTTGGGTTCGTGAATTGTGTAAATTCATTTGAGCCGAAAAAAAACTGGGTTTACCGGAAATGAACTCTTAATTGTAGGAAGAGACAGAGATTTTGGTTTAACTCCGTTTCTGAAGGAAAATTCAGTCCAGTGTTCTGATCCATGAAACATACTCTGTTTTAACGCAAGAAGCATGCTCTTCTTTCCAGCGTCTCCAATACAGCAAAAAACATGAGCATGCACAGAAAAAAAGAACTGTGTTTCCTACTCATATGGACCATATGTAGTTGAACTATGCTTATGAAACTCTAACAAACCACAGCATCTCTTACATAGATGCTCTTTAGTTAATAGTGCAAAACGTGTTTTTTCGTGAATGTGTAAATTCATTTGAGCCGAAAAAATCCCTGGGTTTACCGGATATGAACTCTTGCTTTCAGGAAGACACAGAGACTTTGGTTTAACTACGTTTCTGAAGGAAAATTCAGACCAGTGATCTCATCCATGAAACATACTCTGTTTTAACGCAAGAAGCATGCTCTTCTTTCCATCGTCTCCAATACAGCAAGAAACATGAGCATGCCCAGAAAAAAAGAACTGTGTTTCCTACTCATAGGGACCATATCTAGTTGAACTATGCTTATAAAACTGTAACAAACTACAGCATCACTTACATAGATGCTCTTTAGTTAACAGTGAAAATCGTGTTTGGTTCGTGAACTTTGTAAATTCATTTGAGGCGAAGAATCACTGGGTTTACCGGAAATGAACTCTTGCTTGTAGGAAGACAAAGAGCCTTTTGTTTAACTCCGTTTATGAAGGGAAATTCAGACCAGTGTTCTCATCCCTGAAACACCCTCTGCTGCAACACCAGGAGCATCATGTTTTGTCCAGAATCTGCAATACAGCAAGAAATATGAGCATGTCCAGAAAAAAGAACTGTGTTTCCTACTCAGAGGGACCATATCCAGTTGAACTCTGCTCATTAAACTGTAACAAACCATAGCATCTCTTACATAGATGCTGTTTAGTTAATAGTGAAAATCGTGTTGGGTTCGCGAACTGTGTAAATTCATTTGAGCCCAAAAACCCCTGGGTTTACCGGAAATGAACTCTTGCTTGTAGGAAGACACAGAGGCTTTGGTTTCACTCCGTTTGTGAAGCGAAATTTAGGCCAGAGTTCTCATCCATGAAACTCAGTCTGTTTTAACGCAAGAAGCATGCTCTTCTTTCCATCGTCTCCAATACAGCAAGAAACATGAGCATGCCCAGAAAAAAAGAAATGTGTTTCCTACTCTTACGGACCATATCTAGTTGAACCATGCTTATGATACTGTAACAAACCACAGCATCTCTTACATAGATGCTCTTTAGTTAATAGTGAAAAACTTGGGTTCGTGAACTGTGTAAATTCATTTGAGCCGAAAAAAAAACTGGGTTTACCGGAAATGAACTCTTACATGTAGGAAGACACAGAGACTTTGGTTTAACTCCGTTTCTGAAGGAAAATTCAGACCAGTGTTCTCATCCATGAAACATACTCTGTTTTAACGCAAGAAGCATGCTCTTCTTTCCAGCGTCTCCAATACAGCAAGAAACATGAGCATGCACAGAAAAAAAGAACTGTGTTTCCTACTCATATGGACCATACCTAGTTGAACTATGCTTATGAAACTCTAACAAACCACAGCATCTCTTACATAGATGCTCTTTAGTTAATAGTGCAAAACGTGTTTTTTCATGAATGTGTAAATTCATTTGAGCCGAAAAAATCCCTGGGTTTACCGGATATGAACTCTTGATTTCAGGAAGACACAGAGACTTTGGTTTAACTACGTTTCTGAAGGAAAATTCAGACCAGTGATCTCATCCATGAAACATACTCTGTTTTAACGCAAGAAGCATGCTCTTCTTTCCATCGTCTCCAATACAGCAAGAAACATGAGCATGCCCAGAAAAAAAGAACTGTGATTCCTACTCATACGGACCATATCTAGTTGAACTCTGCTTATAAAACTGTAACAAACCACAGCATCACTTACATAGATGCTCTTTACTTAATAGTGAAAAACGTGTTGGGTTCTTGAACTGTGTAAATTCATTTGAGCCCAAAAACCCCTGGCTTTACCGGAAATGAACTCTTGCTTGTAGGAAGACTCAGAGGCTTTGGTTTAAATCCGTTTGTGAAGGGAAATTCAGGCCAGAGTTCTCATCCATGTAACTCACTCTGTTTTAACGCAAGAAGCATCCTCTTCTTTCCAGCATCTCTAATACATCAGGAAACATGAGCATGCCCAGAAAAAAAGAACTGTGTTTCCTACTCATACGGACCATATCTAGTTGAACCCTGCTTATGATATTGTTACAAACCACAGCATCTCTTACACAGATGCTCTTTAGTTAATAGTGAAAATATTGTTGGGTTCTTGAACTGTGTAAATACATTTGAACCCAAAAATCACTGGGTTTACCGGAAATGAACTCTTGCTTGTAGGAAGACACAGAGCATTTGGTTTCACTCCGTTTGTGAAGGGAAATTCAGACCAGTATTCTCATTCATGAAACACCCTCTGTTTTAACGCAAGAAGCATGCTCTTCTTTCCATCGTCTCCAATACAGCAAGAAACATGAGCATGCCCAGAAAAAAAGAACTGTGTTTCCTACTCATAGGGACCATATCTAGTTGAACTCTGCTTATGAAACTGTAACAAACCACAGCATCTCTTACATAGATGCTCTTTAGTTAATAGTGGAAAACTTGGGTTCGTGAACTGTGTAAATTCATTTGAGCCGAAAAAAAACTGGGTTTACCGGAAATGTACTCTTACTTGTAGGAAGACACAGAGACTTTGGTTTAACTCCGTTTGTGAAGGGAAATACAGACCAGTGTTCTCATCCATGAAACACCCTCTGTTTTAACGCAAGAAGCATCGTCTTCTTTCCAGAGTCTGCAATACAGCAAGAAATATGAGCATGTCCAGAAAAAAAGAACTGTGTTTCCTATTCAGACGGACCATATCTAGTTGAACTCTGCTCATTAAACTATAACAAACCATAGCATAACTTACATAGATGCTGTTTAGTTATTAGTGAAAATCGTGTTGGGTTCGTGAACTGTGTAAATTCATTTGAGCCGAAGAATACTGGGTTTACCGGAAGTGAACTGTTGCCTGTAGGAAGACAAAGAGCCTTTTATTTAACTCCGTTTATGAAGGGAAATTCAGACCAGTGTTCTCATCCCTGAAACACCCTCTGCTGTAACACAAGAAGCATCATGTTTTGTCCAGAATCTGCAATACAGCAAGAAATATGAGCATGTCCAGAAAAATGAACTGTGTTTCCTACTCATACGGACCATATACAGTTGAACTCTGCTTATGAAACTTTAACAAACCACAGCATGTGTTACATAGATGCTCTTTAGTTAATAGTGAAAAACATGTTGGGTTCTTGAACTGTGTATATTCATTTGAGCCCGAAAGACCCTGGGTTTACCGGAAATGAACTCTTGCCTGTAGGAAGACACAGAGGCTTTGGTTTCACTCCGTTTTTGAAGCGAAATTCAGGCCAGAGTTCTCATCCATGAAACTCACTCTGTTTTAACGCAAGAAGCATGCTCTTCTTTCCATCGTCTCCAATACAGGAAGAAACATGAGCATGCCTAGAAAAAAAGAACTGTGTTTCCTACTCTTACGGACCATATCTAGTTGAACCATGCTTATGAAACTGTAACAAACCACAGCATCTCTTACATAGATGCTCTTTATTAAGGGTGAAAAACTTGGGTTCGTGAATTGTGTAAATTCATTTGAGCCGAAAAAAAACTGGGTTTACCGGATATGAACTCTTGCTTTCAGGAAGACACAGAGACTTTGGTTTAACTACGTTTCTGAAGGAAAATTCAGACCAGTGATCTCATCCATGAAACATACTCTGTTTTAACGCAAGAAGCATGCTCTTCTTTCCATCGTCTCCAATACAGCAAGAAACATGAGCATGCCCAGAAAAAAAGAACTGTGTTTCCTACTCATAGGGACCATATCTAGTTGAACTATGCTTATAAAACTGTAACAAACTACAGCATCACTTACATAGATGCTCTTTAGTTAACAGTGAAAATCGTGTTTGGTTTGTGAACTTTGTAAATTCATTTGAGGCGAAGAATCACTGGGTTTACCGGAAATGAACTCTTGCTTGTAGGAAGACAAAGAGCCTTTTGTTTAACTCCGTTTATGAAGGGAAATTCAGACCAGTGTTCTCATCCCTGAAACACCCTCTGCTGCAACACCAGGAGCATCATGTTTTGTCCAGAATCTGCAATACAGCAAGAAATATGAGCATGTCCAGAAAAAAGAACTGTGTTTCCTACTCAGAGGGACCATATCCAGTTGAACTCTGCTCATTAAACTGTAACAAACCATAGCATCTCTTACATAGATGCTGTTTAGTTAATAGTGAAAATCGTGTTGGGTTCGCGAACTGTGTAAATTCATTTGAGCCCAAAAACCCCTGGGTTTACCGAAAATGAACTCTTGCTTGTAGGAAGACACAGAGGCTTTGGTTTCACTCCGTTTGTGAAGCGAAATTTAGGCCAGAGTTCTCATCCATGAAACTCAGTCTGTTTTAACGCAAGAAGCATGCTCTTCTTTCCATCGTCTCCAATACAGCAAGAAACATGAGCATGCCCAGAAAAAAAGTAATGTGTTTCCTACTCTTACGGACCATATCTAGTTGAACCATGCTTATGATACTGTAACAAACCACAGCATCTCTTACATAGATGCTCTTTAGTTAATAGTGAAAAACTTGGGTTCGTGAACTGTGTAAATTCATTTGAGCCGAAAAAAAAACTGGGTTTACCGGAAATGAACTCTTACATGTAGGAAGACACAGAGACTTTGGTTTAACTCCGTTTCTGAAGGAAAATTCAGACCAGTGTTCTCATCCATGAAACATACTCTGTTTTAACGCAAGAAGCATGCTCTTCTTTCCAGCGTCTCCAATACAGCAAGAAACATGAGCATGCACAGAAAAAAAGAACTGTGTTTCCTACTCATATGGACCATACCTAGTTGAACTATGCTTATGAAACTCTAACAAACCACAGCATCTCTTACATAGATGCTCTTTAGTTAATAGTGCAAAACGTGTTTTTTCATGAATGTGTAAATTCATTTGAGCCGAAAAAATCCCTGGGTTTACCGGATATGAACTCTTGATTTCAGGAAGACACAGAGACTTTGGTTTAACTACGTTTCTGAAGGAAAATTCAGACCAGTGATCTCATCCATGAAACATACTCTGTTTTAACGCAAGAAGCATGCTCTTCTTTCCATCGTCTCCAATACAGCAAGAAACATGAGCATGCCCAGAAAAAAAGAACTGTGATTCCTACTCATACGGACCATATCTAGTTGAACTCTGCTTATAAAACTGTAACAAACCACAGCATCACTTACATAGATGCTCTTTACTTAATAGTGAAAAACGTGTTGGGTTCTTGAACTGTGTAAATTCATTTGAGCCCAAAAACCCCTGGCTTTACCGGAAATGAACTCTTGCTTGTAGGAAGACTCAGAGGCTTTGGTTTAAATCCGTTTGTGAAGGGAAATTCAGGCCAGAGTTCTCATCCATGTAACTCACTCTGTTTTAACGCAAGAAGCATCCTCTTCTTTCCAGCATCTCTAATACATCAGGAAACATGAGCATGCCCAGAAAAAAAGAACTGTGTTTCCTACTCATACGGACCATATCTAGTTGAACCCTGCTTATGATATTGTTACAAACCACAGCATCTCTTACACAGATGCTCTTTAGTTAATAGTGAAAATATTGTTGGGTTCTTGAACTGTGTAAATACATTTGAACCCAAAAATCACTGGGTTTACCGGAAATGAACTCTTGCTTGTAGGAAGACACAGAGCATTTGGTTTCACTCCGTTTGTGAAGGGAAATTCAGACCAGTATTCTCATTCATGAAACACCCTCTGTTTTAACGCAAGAAGCATGCTCTTCTTTCCATCGTCTCCAATACAGCAAGAAACATGAGCATGCCCAGAAAAAAAGAACTGTGTTTCCTACTCATAGGGACCATATCTAGTTGAACTCTGCTTATGAAACTGTAACAAACCACAGCATCTCTTACATAGATGCTCTTTAGTTAATAGTGGAAAACTTGGGTTCGTGAACTGTGTAAATTCATTTGAGCCGAAAAAAAACTGGGTTTACCGGAAATGTACTCTTACTTGTAGGAAGACACAGAGACTTTGGTTTAACTCCGTTTGTGAAGGGAAATACAGACCAGTGTTCTCATCCATGAAACACCCTCTGTTTTAACGCAAGAAGCATCGTCTTCTTTCCAGAGTCTGCAATACAGCAAGAAATATGAGCATGTCCAGAAAAAAAGAACTGTGTTTCCTATTCAGACGGACCATATCTAGTTGAACTCTGCTCATTAAACTATAACAAACCATAGCATAACTTACATAGATGCTGTTTAGTTATTAGTGAAAATCGTGTTGGGTTCGTGAACTGTGTAAATTCATTTGAGCCGAAGAATACTGGGTTTACCGGAAGTGAACTGTTGCCTGTAGGAAGACAAAGAGCCTTTTATTTAACTCCGTTTATGAAGGGAAATTCAGACCAGTGTTCTCATCCCTGAAACACCCTCTGCTGTAACACAAGAAGCATCATGTTTTGTCCAGAATCTGCAATACAGCAAGAAATATGAGCATGTCCAGAAAAATGAACTGTGTTTCCTACTCATACGGACCATATACAGTTGAACTCTGCTTATGAAACTTTAACAAACCACAGCATGTGTTACATAGATGCTCTTTAGTTAATAGTGAAAAACATGTTGGGTTCTTGAACTGTGTATATTCATTTGAGCCCGAAAGACCCTGGGTTTACCGGAAATGAACTCTTGCCTGTAGGAAGACACAGAGGCTTTGGTTTCACTCCGTTTTTGAAGCGAAATTCAGGCCAGAGTTCTCATCCATGAAACTCACTCTGTTTTAACGCAAGAAGCATGCTCTTCTTTCCATCGTCTCCAATACAGGAAGAAACATGAGCATGCCTAGAAAAAAAGAACTGTGTTTCCTACTCTTACGGACCATATCTAGTTGAACCATGCTTATGAAACTGTAACAAACCACAGCATCTCTTACATAGATGCTCTTTATTAAGGGTGAAAAACTTGGGTTCGTGAATTGTGTAAATTCATTTGAGCCGAAAAAAAACTGGGTTTACCGGAAATGAACTCTTACTTGTAGGAAGACACAGAGACTTTGGTTTAACTCCGTTTCTGAAGGAAAATTCAGACCAGTGTTCTCATCCATGAAACATACTCTGTTTTAACGCAAGAAGCATGCTCTTCTTTCCAGCGTCTTCAATACAGCAAGAAACATGAGCATGCCCAGAAAAAAAGAACTGTGTTTCCTACTCATATGGACCATATGTAGTTGAACTATGCTTATGAACCTCTAACAAACCACAGCATCTCTTACATAGATGCTCTTTAGTTAATAGTGCAAAACGTGTTTTTTCGTGAATGTGTAAATTCATTTGAGCCGAAAAAATCCCTGGGTTTACCGGATATGAACTCTTGCTTTCAGGAAGACACAGAGACTTTGGTTTAACTACGTTTCTGAAGGAAAATTCAGACCAGTGATCTCATCCATGAAACATACTCTGTTTTAACGCAAGAAGCATGCTCTTCTTTCCATCGTCTCCAATACAGCAAGAAACATGAGCATGCCCAGAAAAAAAGAACTGTGTTTCCTACTCATAGGGACCATATCTAGTTGAACTCTGCTTATAAAACTGTAACAAACTACAGCATCACTTACATAGATGCTCTTTAGTTAATAGTGAAAATCGTGTTGGGTTCGTGAACTTTGTAAATTCATTTGAGCCGAAGAATCACTGGGTTTACCGGAAATGAACTCTTGCTTGTAGGAAGACAAAGAGCCTTTTGTTTAACTCCGTTTATGAAGGGAAATTCAGACCAGTGTTCTCATCCCTGAAACACCCTCTGCTGCAACACCAGGAGCATCATGTTTTGTCCAGAATCTGCAATACAGCAAGAAATATGAGCATGTCCAGAAAAATGAACTGTGTTTCCTACTCATAAGGACCATATACAGTTGAACTCTGCTTATGAAACTTTAACAAACCACAGCATGTGTTACACAGATGCTCTTTAGTTAATAGTGAAAAACGTGTTGGGTTCTTGAACTGTGTAAATTCATTTGAGCCCAAAAACCCCTGGCTTTACCGGAAATGAACTCTTGCTTGTAGGAAGACACAGAGGCTTTGGTTTCACTCCGTTTGTGAAGGGAAATTCAGGCCAGAGTTCTCATCCATGTAACTCACTCTGTTTTAACGCAAGAAGCATCCTCTTCTTTCCAGCATCTCTAATACATCAGGAAACATGAGCATGCCCAGAAAAAAAGAACTGTGTTTCCTACTCATACGGACCATATCTAGTTGAACCCTGGTTATGATATTGTTACAAACCACAGCATCTCTTACACAGATGCTCTTTAGTTAATAGTGAAAATATTGTTGGGTTCTTGAACTGTTTAAATACATTTGAAACCAAAAATCACTGGGTTTACCGGAAATGAAATCTTGCTTGTAGGAAGACACAGAGCATTTGGTTTCACTCCGTTTGTGAAGGGAAATTCAGACCAGTATTCTCATTCATGAAACACCCTCTGTTTTAACGCAAGAAGCATCCTCTCGTTCCAGAGTCTGCAATACAGCAAGTAATATGAGCATGTCCAGAAATAAAGAACTGTGTTTCCTACTCATACGGACCATATCTAGTTGAACTCTGCTTATGAAACTGTAACAAACCACAGCATCTCTTACATAGATGCTCTTTAGTTAATAGTGAAAAACGTGTTGGGTTTGAGAACTGTGTCATTTCATTTGAGCCGAAAAACCCCTGGGTTTATCGGAAATGAACTCTTGCTTGTAGGAAGACACAGAGGCTTTGGTTTAACTCCGTTTGTGAAGGGAAATTCAGACCAGTGTTCTCATCCATGAAACACCCTCTGTTTTAACGCAAGAAGCATCGTCTTCTTTCAAGAGTCTGCAATGCAGCAAGAAATATGAGCATGTCCTGAAAAAAAGAACTGTGTTTCCTACTCAGACGGACCATATCTAGTTGAACTCTGCTTATGAAACTGTAACAAACCACAGCATCTCTTACATAGATGCTCTTTAGTTAATAGTGAAAAACGTGTTCGTTTCGTGAACTTTGTAATTTCATTTGAGCCAAAATATCACTGGGTTTACTGGAAATGAAATCTTGCTTGTAGAAAGACACAGAGACTTTGGTTTAACTCCGTTTCTGAAGGAAAATTCAGACCAGTGATCTCATCCATGAAACACACTCTTTTTTAAAGCAAGAAGCATCCTCTTCTTTCCATCGTCTCCAATACAGGAAGAAACATGAGCATGCCCAGAAAAAAAGAACTGTGTTTCCTACTCTTATGGACCATATCTAGTTGAACCATGCTTATGATACTGTAACAAACCACAGCATCTCTTACATAGATGCTCTTTAGTTAATAGTGAAAAACTTGGGTTCGTGAATAGTGTAAATTCATTTGAGCCGAAAAAAAACTGGGTTTACCGGAAATGAACTCTTAATTGTAGGAAGAGACAGAGATTTTGGTTTAACTCCGTTTCTGAAGGAAAATTCAGACCAGTGTTCTGATCCATGAAACATACTCTGTTTTAACGCAAGAAGCATGCTCTTCTTTCCAGCGTCTCCAATACAGCAAGAAACATGAGCATGCACAGAAAAAAAGAACTGTGTTTCCTACTCATATGGACCATATGTAGTTGAACTATGCTTATGAAACTCTAACAAACCACAGCATCTCTTACATAGATGCTCTTTAGTTAATAGTGCAAAACGTGTTTTTTCGTGAATGTGTAAATTCATTTGAGCCGAAAAAATCCCTGGGTTTACCGGATATGAACTCTTGCTTTCAGGAAGACACAGAGACTTTGGTTTAACTACGTTTCTGAAGGAAAATTCAGACCAGTGATCTCATCCATGAAACATACTCTGTTTTAACGAAAGAAGCATGCTCTTCTTTCCATAGTCTCCAATACAGCAAGAAACATGAGCATGCCCAGAAAAAAAGAACTGTGTTTCCTACTCATAGGGACCATATCTAGTTGAACTATGCTTATAAAACTGTAACAAACTACAGCATCACTTACATAGATGCTCTTTAGTTAATAGTGAAAATCGTGTTTGGTTCGTGAACTTTGTAAATTCATTTGAGGCGAAGAATCACTGGGTTTACCGGAAATGAACTCTTGCTTGTAGGAAGACAAAGAGCCTTTTGTTTAACTCCGTTTATGAAGGGAAATTCAGACCAGTGTTCTCATCCCTGAAACACCCTCTGCTGCAACACCAGGAGCATCATGTTTTGTCCAGAATCTGCAATACAGCAAGAAATATGAGCATGTTCAGAAAAAAGAACTGTGTTTCCTACTCAGAGGGACCATATCCAGTTGAACTCTGCTCATTAAACTGTAACAAACCATAGCATCCCTTACATAGATGCTGTTTAGTTAATAGTGAAAATCGTGTTGGGTTCGCGAACTGTGTAAATTCATTTGAGCCCAAAAACCCCTGGGTTTACCGGAAATGAACTCTTGCTTGTAGGAAGACACAGAGGCTTTGGTTTCACTCCGTTTGTGAAGCGAAATTTAGGCCAGAGTTCTCATCCATGAAACTCACTCTGTTTTAACGCAAGAAGCATCCTCTTCTTTCCAGCATCTCTAATACATCAGGAAACATGAGCATGCCCAGAAAAAAAGAACTGTGTTTCCTACTCATACGGACCATATCTAGTTGAACCCTGGTTATGATATTGTTACAAACCACAGCATCTCTTACACAGATGCTCTTTAGTTAATAGTGAAAATATTGTTGCGTTCTTGAACTGTTTAAATACATTTGAACCCAAAAATCACTGGGTTTACCGGAAATGAACTCTTGCTTGTAGGAAGACACAGAGCATTTGGTTTCACTCCGTTTGTGAAGGGAAATTCAGACCAGTATTCTCATTCATGAAACACCCTCTGTTTTAACGCAAGAAGCATCCTCTTCGTTCCAGTCTTCAATACAGCAAGTAATATGAGCATGTCCAGAAATAAAGAACTGTGTTTCCTACTCATACGGACCATATCTAGTTGAACTCTGCTTATGAAACTGTAACAAAACACAGCATCTCTTACATAGATGCTCTTTAGTTAATAGTGAAAAACTGGGGTTCGTGAACTGTGTAAATTCATTTGAGTCGAAAAAAAACTGGGTTTACCGGAAATGAACTCTTGCTTGTAGGAAGACACAGAGGCTTTGGTTTCACTCCGTTTGTGAAGCGAAATTCAGGCCAGAGTTCTCATCCATGAAACTCACTCTGTTTTAACGCAAGAAGCAGGCTCTTCTTTCCATCGTCTACAATACAGCAAGAAACATGAGCATGCCCAGAAAAAAAGAAATGTGTTTCCTACTCTTACGGACCATATCTAGTTGAACCATGCTTATGATACTGTAACAAACCACAGCATCTCTTACATAGATGCTCTTTAGTTAATAGTGAAAAACTTGGGTTCGTGAACTGTGTAAATTCATTTGAGCCGAAAAAAAACTGGGTTTACCGGAAATGAACTCTTAATTGTAGGAAGAGACAGACACTTTGGTTTAACTCCGTTTCTGAAGGAAAATTCAGGCCAGTGTTCTCATCCATGAAACATACTCTGTTTTAACGCAAGAAGCATGCTCTTCTTTCCAGCGTCTCCAATACAGCAAGAAACATGAGCATGCCCAGAAAAAAAGAACTGTGTTTCCTACTCATATGGACCATATCTAGTTGAACTATGCTTATGAAACTCTAACAAACCACAGCATCTCTTACATAGATGCTCTTTAGTTAATAGTGCAAAACGTGTTTTTTCATGAATGTGTAAATTCATTTGAGCCAAAAAAATCCCTGGGTTTACCGGATATGAACTCTTGCTTTCAGGAAGACACAGAGACTTTGGTTTAACTACGTTTCTGAAGGAAAATTCAGACCAGTGATCTCATCCATGAAACATACTCTGTTTTAACGCAAGAAGCATGCTCTTCTTTCCATCGTCTCCAATACAGCAAGAAACATGAGCATGCCCAGAAAAAAAGAACTGTGTTTCCTACTCATAGGGACCATATCTAGTTGAACTCTGCTTATAAAACTGTAACAAACTACAGCATCACTTACATAGATGCTCTTTAGTTAATAGTGAAAATCATGTTGGGTTCGTGAACTTTGTAAATTCATTTGAGCCGAAGAATCACTGGGTTTACCGGAAATGAACTCTTGCTTGTAGGAAGACAAAGAGCCTTTTGTTTAACTCCGTTTATGAAGGGAAATTCAGACCAGTGTTCTCATCCCTGAAACACCCTCTGCTGCAACACCAGGAGCATCATGTTTTGTCCAGAATCTGCAATACAGCAAGAAATATGAGCATGTCCAGAAAAATGAACTGTGTTTCCTACTCATAAGGACCATATACAGTTGAACTCTGCTTATGAAACTTTAACAAACCACAGCATGTGTTACACAGATGCTCTTTAGTTAATAGTGAAAAACGTGTTGGGTTCTTGAACTGTGTAAATTCATTTGAGCCCAAAAACCCCTGGCTTTACCGGAAATGAACTCTTGCTTGTAGGAAGACACAGAGGCTTTGGTTTCACTCCGTTTGTGAAGGGAAATTCAGGCCAGAGTTCTCATCCATGTAACTCACTCTGTTTTAACGCAAGAAGCATCCTCTTCTTTCCAGCATCTCTAATACATCAGGAAACATGAGCATGCCCAGAAAAAAAGAACTGTGTCTCCTACTCATACGGACCATATCTAGTTGAACCCTGGTTATGATATTGTTACAAACCACAGCATCTCTTACACAGATGCTCTTTAGTTAATAGTGAAAATATTGTTGGGTTCTTGAACTGTGTAAATACATTTGAACCCAAAAATCACTGGGTTTACCAGAAATGAACTCTTGCTTGTAGGAAGACACAGAGCATTTGGTTTCACTCCGTTTATGAAGGGAAATTCAGACCAGTATTCTCATTCATGAAACACCCTCTGTTTTAACGCAAGAAGCATCCTCTTCGTTCCAGAGTCTGCAATACAGCAAGTAATATGAGCATGTCCAGAAATAAAGAACTGTGTTTCCTACTCATACGGACCATATCTAGTTGAACTCTGCTTATGAAACTGTAACAAACCACAGCATCTCTTACATAGATGCTCTTTATTTAATAGTGAAAAACTGGGGTTCGTGAACTGTGTAAATTCATTTGAGTCGAAAAAAAACTGGGTTTACCGGAAATGAACTCTTACTTGTAGGAAGACACATAGACTTTGGTTTAACTCCGTTTGTGAAGGGAAATTCAGACCAGTGTTCTCATCCATGAAACACCCTCTGTTTTAACGCAAGAAGCATCGTCTTCTTTCCAGAGTCTGCAATACAGCAAGAAATAGGAGCATGTCCAGAAAAAAAGAACTGTGTTTCCTACTCAGAGGGACCATATCCAGTTGAACTCTGCTCATTAAACTGTAACAAACCATAGCATCTCTTACATAGATGCTGTTTAGTTAATAGTGAAAATCGTGTTGGGTTCGTGAACTGTGTAAATTCATTTGAGCCCCAAAACCCCTGGGTTTACCGGAAATGAACTCTTGCTTGTAGGAAGACACAGAGGCTTTGGTTTCACTCCGTTTGTGAAGCGAAATTAAGGCCAGAGTTCTCATCCATGAAACTCACTCTGTTTTAACGCAAGAAGCATGCTCTTCTTTCCATCGTCTACAATACAGCAAGAAACATGAGCATGCCCAGAAAAAAAGAAATGTGTTTCCTACTCTTACGGACCATATCTAGTTGAACCATGCTTATGATACTGTAACAAACCACAGCATCTCTTACATAGATGCTCTTTAGTTAATAGTGAAAAACTTGGGTTCGTGAACTGTGTAAATTCATTTGAGCCGAAAAAAAACTGGGTTTACCGGAAATGAACTCTTACTTGTAGGAAGACACAGAGACTTTGGTTTCACTCCGTTTCTGAAGGAAAATTCAGACCAGTGTTCTCATCCATGAAACATACTCTTTTTTAACGCAAGAAGCATGCTCTTCTTTCCAGCGTCTCCAATATAGCAAGAAACATGAGCATGCACAGAAAAAAAGAACTGTGTTTCCTACTCATATGGACCATATCTAGTTGAACTATGCTTATGAAACTCTAACAAACCACAGCATCTCTTACATAGATGCTCTTTAGTTAATAGTGCAAAACGTGTTTTTTCGTGAATGTGTAAATTCATTTGAGCCGAAAAAATCCCTGGGTTTACCGGATATGAACTCTTGCTTTCAGGAAGACACAGAGACTTTGGTTTAACTACGTTTCTGAAGGAAAATTCAGACCAGTGATCTCATCCATGAAACATACTCTGTTTTAACGCAAGAAGCATGCTCTTCTTTCCATCGTCTCCAATACAGCAAGAAACATGAGCATGCCCAGAAAAAAAGAACTGTGTTTCCTACTCATAGGGACCATATCTAGTTGAACTCTGCTTATAAAACTGTAACAAACTACAGCATCACTTACATAGATGCTCTTTAGTTAATAGTGAAAATCGTGTTGGGTTCGTGAACTTTGTAAATTCATTTGAGCCGAAGAATCACTGGGTTTACCGGAAATGAACTCTTGCTTGTAGGAAGACAAAGAGCCTTTTGTTTAACTCCGTTTATGAAGGGAAATTCAGACCAGTGTTCTCATCCCTGAAACACCCTCTGCTGCAACACCAGGAGCATCATGTTTTGTCCAGAATCTGCAATACAGCAAGAAATATGAGCATGTCCAGAAAAATGAACTGTGTTTCCTACTCATAAGGACCATATACAGTTGAACTCTGCTTATGAAACTTTAACAAACCACAGCATGTGTTACACAGATGCTCTTTAGTTAATAGTGAAAAACGTGTTGGGTTCTTGAACTGTGTAAATTCATTTGAGCCCAAAAACCCCTGGCTTTACCGGAAATGAACTCTTGCTTGTAGGAAGACACAGAGGCTTTGGTTTCACTCCGTTTGTGAAGGGAAATTCAGGCCAGAGTTCTCATCCATGTAACTCACTCTGTTTTAACGCAAGAAGCATCCTCTTCTTTCCAGCATCTCTAATACATCAGGAAACATGAGCATGCCCAGAAAAAAAGAACTGTGTCTCCTACTCATACGGACCATATCTAGTTGAACCCTGGTTATGATATTGTTACAAACCACAGCATCTCTTACACAGATGCTCTTTAGTTAATAGTGAAAATATTGTTGGGTTCTTGAACTGTGTAAATACATTTGAACCCAAAAATCACTGGGTTTACCAGAAATGAACTCTTGCTTGTAGGAAGACACAGAGCATTTGGTTTCACTCCGTTTGTGAAGGGAAATTCAGACCAGTATTCTCATTCAAGAAACACCCTCTGTTTTAACGCAAGAAGCATCCTCTTCGTTCCAGAGTCTGCAATACAGCAAGTAATATGAGCATGTCCAGAAATAAAGAACTGTGTTTCCTACTCATACGGACCATATCTAGTTGAACTCTGCTCATTAAACTGTAACAAACCACAGCATCTCTTACATAGATGCTCTTTATTTAATAGTGAAAAACTGGGGTTCGTGAACTGTGTAAATTCATTTGAGTCGAAAAAAAACTGGGTTTACCGGAAATGAACTCTTACTTGTAGGAAGACACATAGACTTTGGTTTAACTCCGTTTGTGAAGGGAAATTCAGACCAGTGTTCTCATCCATGAAACACCCTCTGTCTTAACGCAAGAAGCATCGTCTTCTTTCCAGAGTCTGCAATACAGCAAGAAATAGGAGCATGTCCAGAAAAAAAGAACTGTGTTTCCTACTCAGAGGGACCATATCCAGTTGAACTGTGCTCATTAAACTGTAACAAACCATAGCATCTCTTACATAGATGCTGTTTAGTTAATAGTGAAAATCGTGTTGGGTTCGTGAACTGTGTAAATTCATTTGAGCCGAAGAATCACTGGGTTTACCGGAAATGAACTCTTGCTTGTAGGAAGACACAGAGGCTTTGGTTTCACTCCGTTTGTGAAGCGAAATTCAGGCCAGAGTTCTCATCCATGAAACTCACTCTGTTTTAACGCAAGAAGCATGCTCTTCTTTCCATCGTCTACAATACAGCAAGAAACATGAGCATGCCCAGAAAAAAAGAAATGTGTTTCCTACTCTTACGGACCATATCTAGTTGAACCATGCTTATGATACTGTAACAAACCACAGCATCTCTTACATAGATGCTCTTTAGTTAATAGTGAAAAACTTGGGTTCGTGAACTGTGTAAATTCATTTGAGCCGAAAAAAAACTGGGTTTACCGGAAATGAACTCTTACTTGTAGGAAGACACAGAGACTTTGGTTTCACTCCGTTTCTGAAGGAAAATTCAGACCAGTGTTCTCATCCATGAAACATACTCTTTTTTAACGCAAGAAGCATGCTCTTCTTTCCAGCGTCTCCAATACAGCAAGAAACATGAGCATGCACAGAAAAAAAGAACTGTGTTTCCTACTCATATGGACCATATCTAGTTGAACTATGCTTATGAAACTCTAACAAACCACAGCATCTCTTACATAGATGCTCTTTAGTTAATAGTGCAAAACGTGTTTTTTCGTGAATGTGTAAATTCATTTGAGCCGAAAAAATCCCTGGGTTTACCGGATATGAACTCTTGCTTTCAGGAAGACACAGAGACTTTGGTTTAACTACGTTTCTGAAGGAAAATTCAGACCAGTGATCTCATCCATGAAACATACTCTGTTTTAACGCAAGAAGCATGCTCTTCTTTCCATCGTCTCCAATACAGCAAGAAACATGAGCATGCCCAGAAAAAAAGAACTGTGTTTCCTACTCATAGGGACCATATCTAGTTGAACTCTGCTTATAAAACTGTAACAAACTACAGCATCACTTACATAGATGCTCTTTAGTTAATAGTGAAAATCGTGTTGGGTTCGTGAACTTTGTAAATTCATTTGAGCCGAAGAATCACTGGGTTTACCGGAAATGAACTCTTGCTTGTAGGAAGACAAAGAGCCTTTTGTTTAACTCCGTTTATGAAGGGAAATTCAGACCAGTGTTCTCATCCCTGAAACACCCTCTGCTGCAACACCAGGAGCATCATGTTTTGTCCAGAATCTGCAATACAGCAAGAAATATGAGCATGTCCAGAAAAATGAACTGTGTTTCCTACTCATAAGGACCATATACAGTTGAACTCTGCTTATGAAACTTTAACAAACCACAGCATGTGTTACACAGATGCTCTTTAGTTAATAGTGAAAAACGTGTTGGGTTCTTGAACTGTGTAAATTCATTTGAGCCCAAAAACCCCTGGCTTTACCGGAAATGAACTCTTGCTTGTAGGAAGACACAGAGGCTTTGGTTTCACTCCGTTTGTGAAGGGAAATTCAGGCCAGAGTTCTCATCCATGTAACTCACTCTGTTTTAACGCAAGAAGCATCCTCTTCTTTCCAGCATCTCTAATACATCAGGAAACATGAGCATGCCCAGAAAAAAAGAACTGTGTTTCCTACTCATACGGACAATATCTAGTTGAACCCTGCTTATGATACTGTTACAAACCACAGCATCTCTTACATAGATGCTCTTTAGTTAATAGTGAAAATCTTGTTGGGTTCTTGAACTGTGTAAATTCATTTGAGCCCAAAAACCCCTGGGTTTACCCGGAAATGAACTCTTGCTTGTAGGAAGACACAGAGGCTTTGGTTTCACTCCGTTTGTGAAGCGAAATTCAGACCAGTGTTCTCATCCATGAAACATACTCTGTTTTAACGCAAGAAGCATGCTCTTCTTTCCAGCGTCTCCAATACAGCAAGAAACATGAGCATGCCCAGAAAAAAAGAACTGTTTCCTACTCATATGGACCATATCTAGTTGAACTATGCTTATGAAACTCTAACAAACCACAGCATCTCTTACATAGATGCTCTTTAGTTAATAGTGCAAAACGTGTTTTTTCGTGAATGTGTAAATTCATTTGAGCCGAAAAAATCCCTGGGTTTACCGGATATGAACTCTTGATTTCAGGAAGACACAGAGACTTTGGTTTAACTACGTTTCTGAAGGAAAATTCAGACCAGTGATCTCATCCATGAAACATACTCTGTTTTAACGCAAGAAACATGCTCTTCTTTCCTGCGTCTCCAATACAGCAAGAAACATGAGCATGCCCAGAAAAAAAGAACTGTGATTCCTACTCAGAGGGACCATATCCAGTTGAACTCTGCTCATTAAACTGTAACAAACCATAGCATCTCTTACATAGATGCTGTTTAGTTAATAGTGAAAAACGTGTTAGGTTCGTGAACTGTGTAAATTCATTTGAGCCGAAGAATCACTGGGTTTACCGGAAATGAACTCTTGCTTTTAGGAAGACAAAGAGCCTTTTATTTAACTCCGTTTGTGAAGCGAAATTCAGACCAGTGTTCTCATCCCTGAAACACCCTCTGTTTTAAAACAAGAAGCATCATGTTCTGTCCAGAATCTGCAATACAGCAAGAAATATGAGCATGTCCAGAAAAATGAACTCTGTTTCCAACTCATACAGACCATATCTAGTTGAACCCTGCTTATGATACTGTAACAAACCACAGCATCTCTTACATAGATGCTCTTTAGTTAATAGTGAAAATCTTGTTGGGTTCTTGAACTGTGTAAATACATTTGAGCCAAAAAAATCACTGGGTTTACCGGAAATGAACTCTTGCTTGTAGGAAGACACAGAGCCTTTGGTTTCATTCCGTTTGTGAAGGGAAATTCAGACCACCATTCTCATTCATGAAACACCCTCCGTTTTAATGCAAGAAGCATCCTCTTCTTTCCAGAGTCTGCAATACAGCAAGTAATATGAGCATGTCCAGAAAAAAAGAAATGTGTTTCCTACTCATACGGACTATATCTAGTTGAACTCTGCTTATGAAACTGTAACAAACCACAACATCTTTTACATTGATGCCCTTTAGTTAATAGTGAAAAACTTGAGTTTGTGAACTGTGTAAATTCATTTAAGCCGAAAAAAACTGGGTTTACCGGAAATGAACTCTTGCTTGTAGGAAGACACAGAGACTTTGGTTTAACTCCGTTTTTGAAGGAAAATTCAGACCAGTGTTCTCATCCATGAAACATACACTGTTTTAACGCAAGAAGCATGCTCTTCTTTCCAGCGTCTCCGATACAGCAAGAAATATGAGCATGCCCAGAAAAAAAGAATTGTGTTTCCTACTCATACGGACCATATCTAGTTGAACTCTGCTTATAAAATTGTAACAAACCACAGCATCTCTTACATAGATGCTGTTTAGTTAATAGTGAAAATCGTGTTGGGTTCGTGAACTGTGTAAATTCATTTGAGCCCAAAAACCCCTGGCTTTACCGGAAATGAACTCTTGCTTGTAGGAAGACACAGAGCCTTTGGTTTCATTCCGTTTGTGAAGGGAAAATCAGACCACCATTCTCATTCATGAAACACCCTCCGTTTTAATGCAAGAAGCATCCTCTTCTTTCCAGAGTCTGCAATACAGCAAGTAATATGAGCATGCCCAGAAAAAAAGAACTGTGTTTCCTACTCATATGGACAATATCTAGTTGAACCCTGCTTATGATACTGTTACAAACCACAGCATCTCTTACATAGATGCTCTTTGGTTAATAGTGAAAATCTTGTTGGGTTCTTGAACTGTGTAAATACATTTGAGCCAAAAATCACTGGGTTTACCGGAAATGAACTCTTCCTTGTAGGAAGACACAGAGACTTTGGTTCAACTCTGTTTGTGAAGGGAAATTCAGACCAGTGTTCTCATCCATGAAACACCCTCTGTTTTAACGCAAGAAGCATCGTCTTCTTTCCAGAGTCTGCAATGCAGCAAGAAATATGAGCATGTCCAGAAAAAAAGAACTGTGTTTCCTACTCAGACGGACCATATCTAGTTGAACTCTGCTCATTAAACTGTAACAAACCATAGCATCTCTTACATAGATGCTGTTTAGTTAATAGTGAAAATCGTGTTGGGTTCGTGAACTGTGTAAATTTATTTGAGCCGATGAATCACTGGGTTTACCGGAAGTGAACTCTTGCTTGTAGGAAGACAAAGAGCCTTTTATTTATCTCCGTTTATGAAGGGAAATTCAGACCAGTGTTCTCATCCCTGAAACACCCTCTGCTGTAACACAAGAAGCATCATGTTTTGTCCAGAATCTGCAATACAGCAAGAAATATGAGCATGTCCAGAAAAATGAACTGTGTTTCCTACTCATAAGGACCATATACAGTTGAACTCTGCTTATGAAACTTTAACAAACCACAGCATGTGTTACACAGATGCTCTTTAGTTAATAGTGAAAAACGTGTTGGGTTCTTGAACTGTGTAAATTCATTTGAGCCCAAAAACCCCTGGCTTTACCGGAAATGAACTCTTGCTTGTAGGAAGACACAGAGGCTTTGGTTTCACTCCGTTTGTGAAGGGAAATTCAGGCCAGAGTTCTCATCCATGTAACTCACTCTGTTTTAACGCAAGAAGCATCCTCTTCTTTCCAGCATCTCTAATACATCAGGAAACATGAGCATGCCCAGAAAAAAAGAACTGTGTTTCCTACTCATACGGACAATATCTAGTTGAACCCTGCTTATGATACTGTTACAAACCACAGCATCTCTTACATAGATGCTCTTTAGTTAATAGTGAAAATCTTGTTGGGTTCTTGAACTGTGTAAATTCATTTGAGCCCAAAAACCCCTGGGTTTACCCGGAAATGAACTCTTGCTTGTAGGAAGACACAGAGGCTTTGGTTTCACTCCGTTTGTGAAGCGAAATTCAGACCAGTGTTCTCATCCATGAAACATACTCTGTTTTAACGCAAGAAGCATGCTCTTCTTTCCAGCGTCTCCAATACAGCAAGAAACATGAGCATGCCCAGAAAAAAAGAACTGTTTCCTACTCATATGGACCATATCTAGTTGAACTATGCTTATGAAACTCTAACAAACCACAGCATCTCTTACATAGATGCTCTTTAGTTAATAGTGCAAAACGTGTTTTTTCGTGAATGTGTAAATTCATTTGAGCCGAAAAAATCCCTGGGTTTACCGGATATGAACTCTTGATTTCAGGAAGACACAGAGACTTTGGTTTAACTACGTTTCTGAAGGAAAATTCAGACCAGTGATCTCATCCATGAAACATACTCTGTTTTAACGCAAGAAACATGCTCTTCTTTCCTGCGTCTCCAATACAGCAAGAAACATGAGCATGCCCAGAAAAAAAGAACTGTGATTCCTACTCAGAGGGACCATATCCAGTTGAACTCTGCTCATTAAACTGTAACAAACCATAGCATCTCTTACATAGATGCTGTTTAGTTAATAGTGAAAAACGTGTTAGGTTCGTGAACTGTGTAAATTCATTTGAGCCGAAGAATCACTGGGTTTACCGGAAATGAACTCTTGCTTTTAGGAAGACAAAGAGCCTTTTATTTAACTCCGTTTGTGAAGCGAAATTCAGACCAGTGTTCTCATCCCTGAAACACCCTCTGTTTTAAAACAAGAAGCATCATGTTCTGTCCAGAATCTGCAATACAGCAAGAAATATGAGCATGTCCAGAAAAATGAACTCTGTTTCCAACTCATACAGACCATATCTAGTTGAACCCTGCTTATGATACTGTAACAAACCACAGCATCTCTTACATAGATGCTCTTTAGTTAATAGTGAAAATCTTGTTGGGTTCTTGAACTGTGTAAATACATTTGAGCCAAAAAAATCACTGGGTTTACCGGAAATGAACTCTTGCTTGTAGGAAGACACAGAGCCTTTGGTTTCATTCCGTTTGTGAAGGGAAATTCAGACCACCATTCTCATTCATGAAACACCCTCCGTTTTAATGCAAGAAGCATCCTCTTCTTTCCAGAGTCTGCAATACAGCAAGTAATATGAGCATGTCCAGAAAAAAAGAAATGTGTTTCCTACTCATACGGACTATATCTAGTTGAACTCTGCTTATGAAACTGTAACAAACCACAACATCTTTTACATTGATGCCCTTTAGTTAATAGTGAAAAACTTGAGTTTGTGAACTGTGTAAATTCATTTAAGCCGAAAAAAACTGGGTTTACCGGAAATGAACTCTTGCTTGTAGGAAGACACAGAGACTTTGGTTTAACTCCGTTTTTGAAGGAAAATTCAGACCAGTGTTCTCATCCATGAAACATACACTGTTTTAACGCAAGAAGCATGCTCTTCTTTCCAGCGTCTCCGATACAGCAAGAAATATGAGCATGCCCAGAAAAAAAGAATTGTGTTTCCTACTCATACGGACCATATCTAGTTGAACTCTGCTTATAAAATTGTAACAAACCACAGCATCTCTTACATAGATGCTGTTTAGTTAATAGTGAAAATCGTGTTGGGTTCGTGAACTGTGTAAATTCATTTGAGCCCAAAAACCCCTGGCTTTACCGGAAATGAACTCTTGCTTGTAGGAAGACACAGAGCCTTTGGTTTCATTCCGTTTGTGAAGGGAAAATCAGACCACCATTCTCATTCATGAAACACCCTCCGTTTTAATGCAAGAAGCATCCTCTTCTTTCCAGAGTCTGCAATACAGCAAGTAATATGAGCATGCCCAGAAAAAAAGAACTGTGTTTCCTACTCATATGGACAATATCTAGTTGAACCCTGCTTATGATACTGTTACAAACCACAGCATCTCTTACATAGATGCTCTTTGGTTAATAGTGAAAATCTTGTTGGGTTCTTGAACTGTGTAAATACATTTGAGCCCAAAATCACTGGGTTTACCGGAAATGAACTCTTCCTTGTAGGAAGACACAGAGACTTTGGTTCAACTCTGTTTGTGAAGGGAAATTCAGACCAGTGTTCTCATCCATGAAACACCCTCTGTTTTAACGCAAGAAGCATCGTCTTCTTTCCAGAGTCTGCAATGCAGCAAGAAATATGAGCATGTCCAGAAAAAAAGAACTGTGTTTCCTACTCAGACGGACCATATCTAGTTGAACTCTGCTCATTAAACTGTAACAAACCATAGCATCTCTTACATAGATGCTGTTTAGTTAATAGTGAAAATCGTGTTGGGTTCGTGAACTGTGTAAATTTATTTGAGCCGATGAATCACTGGGTTTACCGGAAGTGAACTCTTGCTTGTAGGAAGACAAAGAGCCTTTTATTTATCTCCGTTTATGAAGGGAAATTCAGACCAGTGTTCTCATCCCTGAAACACCCTCTGCTGTAACACAAGAAGCATCATGTTTTGTCCAGAATCTGCAATACAGCAAGAAATATGAGCATGTCCAGAAAAATGAACTGTGTTTCCTACTCATACGGACCATATATAGTTGAACTCTGCTTATGAAACTTTAACAAACCACAGCATGTTTTACATAGATGCTCTTTAGTTAATAGTGAAAAACGTTTTGGGTTCTTGAACTGTGTAAATTCATTTGAGCCCAAAAACCCCTGGGTTTACCGAAAATGAACTCTTGCTTGTAGGAAGACACAGAGGCTTTGGTTTCACTCCGTTTGTGAAGCGAAATTCAGGCCAGAGTTCCCATCCATGAAACTCACTCTGTTTTAACGCAAGAAGCATGCTCTTCTTTCCATCGTCTCCAATACAGCAAGAAACATGAGCATGCCCAGAAATAAAGAAATGTTCTTCCCACTCTTACGGACCATATCTAGTTGAACCATGCTTATGATACTGTAACAAACCACAGCATCTCTTACATAGATGCTCTTTAGTTAATAGTGAAAAACTTGAATTCGTGAACTGTGTAAATTCATTTGAGCCGAAAAAAAACTGGGTTTACCGGAAATGAACTCTTAATTGTAGGAAGAGACAGAGACTTTGGTTTAACTCCGTTTCTGAAGGAAAATTCAGACCAGTGTTCTCATCCATGAAACATACTCTGTTTTAACGCAAGAAGCATGCTCTTCTTTCCAGCGTCTCCAATACAGCAAGAAACATGAGCATGCACAGAAAAAAAGAACTGTGTTTCCTACTCATATAGACCATATCTAGTTGAACTATGCTTATGAAACTCTAACAAACCACAGCATCTCTTACATAGATGCTCTTTAGTTAATAGTGAAAAACTTGAATTCGTGAACTGTGTAAATTCATTTGAGCCGAAAAAATCCCTGGGTTTACCGGATATGAACTCTTGCTTTCAGGAAGACACAGAGACTTTGCTTTAACTACGTTTCTGAAGGAAAATTCAGACCAGTGATCTCATCCATGAAACATACTCTGTTTTAACGCAAGAAGCATGCTCTTCTTTCCATCGTCTCCAATACAGCAAGAAACATGAGCATGCCCAGAAAAAAAGAACTGTGTTTCCTACTCATACGGACCATATCTAGTTGAACTCTGCTTATAAAACTGTAACAAACCACAGCATCACTTACATAGATGCTGTTTAGTTAATAGTGAAAATCGTGTTGGGTTTGAGAACTGTGTCATTTCATTTCAGCTGAAAAACCCCTAGGTTTATCGGAAATGAACTCTTGCTTGTAGGAAGACACAGAGGCTTTGGTTTAACTCCGTTTGTGAAGGGAAATTCAGACCAGTGTTCTCATCCATGAAACACCCTCTATTTTAACGCAAGAAGCATCGTCTTCTTTCCAGAGTCTGCAATGCAGCAAGAAATATGAGAATGTCCAGAAAAAAAGAACTGTGTTTCCTACTCAGACGGACCATATCTAGTTGAACTCTGCTCATTAAACTGTAGCAAACCATAGCATCTCTTACATAGATGCTGTTTAGTTAATAGTGAAAATCGTGTTGGTTTCCTGAACTGTGTAAATTCATTTGAGCCCAAAAACCCTTGTCTTTACCGGAAATGAACTCTTGCTTGTAGGAAGACACAGAGCATTTGGATTCACTCCGTTTGTGAAGGGAAATTCAGGCCAGAGTTCTCATCCATGTAACTCACTCTGTTTTAACGCAAGAAGCATCCTCTTCTTTCCAGCATCTCTAATACATCAGGAAACATGAGCATGCCCAGAAAAAAAGAACTGTGTTTCCTACTCATACGGACAATATCTAGTTGAACCCTGCTTATGATACTGTAACAAACCACAGCATCTCTTACATAGATGCTCTTTAGTTAATAGTGAAAATCTTGTTGGGTTCTTGAACTGTGTAAATACATTTGAGCCAAAAAAATCACTGGGTTTACCGGAAATGAACTCTTGCTTGTAGGAAGACACAGAGCCTTTGGTTTCATTCCGTTTGTGAAGGGAAATTCAGACCACCATTCTCATTCATGAAACACCCTCCGTTTTAATGCAAGAAGCATCCTCTTCTTTCCAGAGTCTGCAATACAGCAAGTAATATGAGCATGTCCAGAAAAAAAGAAATGTGTTTCCTACTCATACGGACTATATCTAGTTGAACTCTGCTTATGAAACTGTAACAAACCACAACATCTTTTACATTGATGCCCTTTAGTTAATAGTGAAAAACTTGAGTTTGTGAACTGTGTAAATTCATTTAAGCCGAAAAAAACTGGGTTTACCGGAAATGAACTCTTGCTTGTAGGAAGACACAGAGACTTTGGTTTAACTCCGTTTTTGAAGGAAAATTCAGACCAGTGTTCTCATCCATGAAACATACACTGTTTTAACGCAAGAAGCATGCTCTTCTTTCCAGCGTCTCCGATACAGCAAGAAATATGAGCATGCCCAGAAAAAAAGAATTGTGTTTCCTACTCATACGGACCATATCTAGTTGAACTCTGCTTATAAAATTGTAACAAACCACAGCATCTCTTACATAGATGCTGTTTAGTTAATAGTGAAAATCGTGTTGGGTTCGTGAACTGTGTAAATTCATTTGAGCCCAAAAACCCCTGGCTTTACCGGAAATGAACTCTTGCTTGTAGGAAGACACAGAGCCTTTGGTTTCATTCCGTTTGTGAAGGGAATATCAGACCACCATTCTCATTCATGAAACACCCTCCGTTTTAATGCAAGAAGCATCCTCTTCTTTCCAGAGTCTGCAATACAGCAAGTAATATGAGCATGCCCAGAAAAAAAGAACTGTGTTTCCTACTCATATGGACAATATCTAGTTGAACCCTGCTTATGATACTGTTACAAACCACAGCATCTCTTACATAGATGCTCTTTGGTTAATAGTGAAAATCTTGTTGGGTTCTTGAACTGTGTAAATACATTTGAGCCCAAAATCACTGGGTTTACCGGAAATGAACTCTTCCTTGTAGGAAGACACAGAGACTTTGGTTCAACTCTGTTTGTGAAGGGAAATTCAGACCAGTGTTCTCATCCATGAAACACCCTCTGTTTTAACGCAAGAAGCATCGTCTTCTTTCCAGAGTCTGCAATGCAGCAAGAAATATGAGCATGTCCAGAAAAAAAGAACTGTGTTTCCTACTCAGACGGACCATATCTAGTTGAACTCTGCTCATTAAACTGTAACAAACCATAGCATCTCTTACATAGATGCTGTTTAGTTAATAGTGAAAATCGTGTTGGGTTCGTGAACTGTGTAAATTTATTTGAGCCGATGAATCACTGGGTTTACCGGAAGTGAACTCTTGCTTGTAGGAAGACAAAGAGCCTTTTATTTATCTCCGTTTATGAAGGGAAATTCAGACCAGTGTTCTCATCCCTGAAACACCCTCTGCTGTAACACAAGAAGCATCATGTTTTGTCCAGAATCTGCAATACAGCAAGAAATATGAGCATGTCCAGAAAAATGAACTGTGTTTCCTACTCATACGGACCATATATAGTTGAACTCTGCTTATGAAACTTTAACAAACCACAGCATGTTTTACATAGATGCTCTTTAGTTAATAGTGAAAAACGTGTTGGGTTCTTGAACTGTGTAAATTCATTTGAGCCCAAAAACCCCTGGGTTTACCGAAAATGAACTCTTGCTTGTAGGAAGACACAGAGGCTTTGGTTTCACTCCGTTTGTGAAGCGAAATTCAGGCCAGAGTTCTCATCCATGAAACTCACTCTGTTTTAACGCAAGAAGCATGCTCTTCTTTCCATCGTCTCCAATACTGCAAGAAACATGAGCATGCCCAGAAAAAAAGAAATGTGTTTCCTACTCTTACGGACCATATCTAGTTGAACCATGCTTAAGATACTGTAACAAACCACAGCATCTCTTACATAGAGGCTCCTTAGTTAATAGTGAAAAACTTGGGTTCGTGAACTGTGTAAATTCATTTGAGCCGAAAAAAAACTGGGTTTACTGGAAATGAACTCTTACTTGTAGGAAGAGACAGAGACTTTGGTTTAACTCCGTTTCTGAAGGAAAATTCAGACCAGTGTTCTCATCCATGAAACATACTCTGTTTTAATGCAAGAAGCATGCTCTTCTTTCCAGCGTCTCCAATACAGCAAGAAACATGAGCATGCACAGAAAAAACGAACTGTGTTTCCTACTCATATAGACCATATCTAGTTGAACTATGCTTATGAAACTCTAACAAACCACAGCATCTCTTACATAGATGCTCTTTAGTTAATAGTGCAAAACGTGTTTTTTCGTGAATGTGTAAATTCATTTGAGCCGAAAAAATCCCTGGGTTTACCGGATATGAACTCTTGCTTTCAGGAAGACACAGAGACTTTGCTTTAACTACATTTCTGAAGGAAAATTCAGACCAGTGATCTCATCCATGAAACATACTCTGTTTTAACGCAAGAAGCATGCTCTTCTTTCCATAGTCTCCAATACAGCAAGAAACATGAGCATGCCCAGAAAAAAAGAACTGTGTTTCCTACTCAAACGGACCATATCTAGTTGAACTCTGCTTATAAAACTGTAACAAACCACAGCATCACTTACATAGATGCTGTTTAATTAATAGTGAAAATCGTGTTGCGTTCGTGAACTGTGTAAATTCATTTGAGCCGAAGAATTACTGGGTTTACCGGAAATGAACTCCTGCTTGTAGGAAGACACAGAGACTTTGGTTTAACTCCGTTTGTGAAGGGAAATTCAGACCAGTGTTCTCATCCATGAAACACCCTCTGCTTTAACGCAAGAAGCATCGTCTTCTTTCCAGAGTCTGCAATACAGCAAGAAATATGAGCATGTCCAGAAAAAAAGAACTGTGTTTCCTACTCAGAGGGACCATATCTAGTTGAACTCTGCTCATTAAACTGTAACAAACCATAGCATCTCTTACATAGATGCTGTTTAGTTAATAGTGAAAATCGTGTTGGTTTCGTGAACTGTGTAAATTCATTTGAGCCCAAAAACCCCTGGGTTTACCGGAAATGAACTCTTGCTTGTAGGAAGACACAGAGGCTTTGGTTTCACTCCGTTTGTGAAGTGAAATTCAGGCCAAGTTCCCATCCATGAAACTCACTCTGTTTTAACGCAAGAAGCATGCTCTTCTTTCCATCGTCTCCAATACAGCAAGAAACATGAGCATGCCCAGAAAAAAAGAAATGTGCTTCCTACTCTTACGGACCATATCTAGTTGAACCATGCTTATGATACTGTAACAAACCACAGCATCTCTTACATAGATGCTCTTTAGTTAATAGTGAAAAACTTGGGTTCGTGAACTTTGTAAATTCATTTGAGCACAAAAAAATCTGGGTTTACCGGAAATGAACTCTTACTTGTACGAAGACACAGAGACTTTAGTTTAACTTCATTTCTGAAGGAAAATTCAGACCAGTGTTCTCATCCATGAAACATACTCTGTTTTAACGCAAGAAGCATGCTCTTCTTTCCAGCGTCTCCAATACAGCAAGAAACATGAGCACGCACAGAAAAAAAGAACTGTGTTTCCTACTCATATGGACCATATCTAGTTGAACTATGCTTATGAAACTCTAACAAACCACAGCATCTCTTACATAGATGCTTTTTAGTTAATAGTGCAAAACGTGTTTTTTCGTGAATGTGCAAATTCATTTGAGCCGAAAAAATCCCTGGGTTTACCAGATATGAACTCTTGATTTCAGGAAGACACAGAGACTTTGGTTTAACTACGTTTCTGAAGGAAAATTCAGACCAGTGATCTCATCCATGAAACATACTCTGTTTTAACGCAAGAAGCATGCTCTTCTTTCCATCGTCTCCAATACAGCAAGAAACATGAGCATGCCCAGAAAAAAAGAACTGTGTTTCCTACTCATACGGACCATATCTAGTTGAACTCTGCTTATAAAACTGTAACAAACCACAGCATCACTTACATAGATGCTGTTTAGTTAATAGTGAAAATCGTGTTGGGTTTGAGAACTGTGTCATTTCATTTGAGCCGAAAAACCCCTAGGTTTATCGGAAATGAACTCTTGCTTGTAGGAAGACACAGAGGCTTTGGTTTAACTCCGTTTGTGAAGGGAAATTCACACCAGTGTTCTCTACCATGAAACACCCTCTATTTTAACGCAAGAAGCATCGTATTCTTTCCAGATTGTGCAATGCAGCAAGAAATATGAGCATGTCCAGAAAAAAAGAACTGTGTTTCCTACTCAGACGGACCATATCTAGTTGAACTCTGCTCATTAAACTGTAGCAAACCATAGCATCTCTTACATAGATGCTGTTTAGTTAATAGTGAAAATCGTGTTGGGTTCGTGAACTGTGTAAATTCATTTGAGCCCAAAAACCCCTGGCTTTACCGGAAATGAACTCTTGCTTGTAGGAAGACACAGACCATTTGGTTTCACTCCGTTTGTGAAGGGAAATTCAGGCCAGAGTTCTCATCCATGTAACTCACTCTGTTTTAACGCAAGAAGCATCCTCTTCTTTCCAGCATCTCTAATACATCAGGAAAAATGAGCATGCCCAGAAAAAAAGAACTGTGTTTCCTATTCATACGGACCATATCTAGTTGAACCCTGCTTATGAAACTGTAACAAACCACAGCATCTCTTACATAGATGCTCTTTAGTTAATAGTGAAAAACTTGGGTTCGTGAACTGTGTAAATTCATTTGAGTCGAAAAAAAACTGGGTTTACCGGAAATGAACTCTTACTTGTAGGAAGACACAGAGACTTTGGTTTAACTCTGTTTGTGAAGGGAAATTCAGACCAGTGTTCTCATCCATGAAACACCCTCTGTTTTAACGCAAGAAGCATCGTCTTCTTTCCAGAGTCTACAATACAGCAAGAAATATGAGCATGTCCAGAAAAAAAGAACTGTGTTTCCTACTCAGAGGGACCATATCTAGTTGAACTCTGCTCATTAAACTGTAACAAACCATAGCATCTCTTACATAGATGCTGTTTAGTTAATAGTGAAAATCGTGTTGGGTTCGTGAACTGTGTAAATTCATTTGAGCCGAAGAATCACTGGGTTTACCGGAAATGAACTCTTGCTTGTAGGAAGACAAAGAGCCTTTTATTTAACTCCGTTTGTGAAGGGAAATTCAGACCAGTGTTCTCATCCCTGAAACACCCTCTGCTGTAACACAAGAAGCATCATGTTTTGTCCAGAATCTGCAATACAGCAAGAAATATGAGCATGTCCAGAAAAATGAACTGTGTTTCCTACTCATACAGACCATATCTAGTTGAACCCTGCTTATGATACTGTAACAAACCACAGCATCTCTTACATAGATGCTCTTTAGTTAATAGTGAAAATCTTGTTGGGTTCTTGAACTGTGTAAATACATTTGAGCCAAAAAAATTACTGGGTTTACCGGAAATGAACTCTTGCTTGTAGGAAGACACAGAGCCTTTGGTTTCAGTCCGCTTTTGAAGGGAAATTCAGACCACCATTCTCATTCATGAAACTCACTCTGTTTTAACGCAAGAAGCATGCTCTTCTTTCCATCGTCTCCAATACAGCAAGAAACATGAGCATGCCCAGAAAAAAAGAAATGTGTTTCCTACTCATATGGACCATATCTAGTTGAACTATGCTTATGAAACTCTAACAAACCACAGTAACTCTTACATAGATGCTCTTTAGTTAATAGTGCAAAACGTGTTTTTTCGTGAATGTGTAAATTCATTTGAGCCGAAAAAATCCCTGGGTTTACCGGATATGAACTCTTGCTTTCAGGAAGACACAGAGACTTTGCTTTAACTACGTTTCTGAAGGAAAATTCAGACCAGTGATCTCATCCATGAAACATACTCTGTTTTAACGCAAGAAGCATGCTCTTCTTTCCATCGTCTCCAATACAGCAAGAAACATGAGCATGCCCAGAAAAAAAGAACTGTGTTTCCTACTCAAACGGACCATATCTAGTTGAACTCTGCTTATAAAACTGTAACAAACCACAGCATCACTTACATAGATGCTCTTTAGTTAATAGTGAAAATCGTGTTGCGTTCGTGAACTGTGTAAATTCATTTGAGCCGAAGAATCACTGGGTTTACCGGAAATGAACTCCTGCTTGTAGGAAGACACAGAGACTTTGGTTTAACTCCGTTTGTGAAGGGAAATTCAGACCAGTGTTCTCATCCATGAAACACCCTCTGCTTTAACGCAAGAAGCATCGTCTTCTTTCCAGAGTCTGCAATACAGCAAGAAATATGAGCATGTCCAGAAAAAAAGAACTGTGTTTCCTACTCAGAGGGACCATATCTCGTTGAACTCTGCACATTAAACTGTAACAAACCATAGCATCTCTTACATAGATGCTGTTTAGTTAATAGTGAAAATCGTGTTGGTTTCGTGAACTGTGTAAATTCATTTGAGCCCAAAAACCCCTGGGTTTACCGGAAATGAACTCTTGCTTGTAGGAAGACACAGAGGCTTTGGTTTCACTCCGTTTGTGAAGTGAAATTCAGGCCAAAGTTCCCATCCATGAAACTCACTCTGTTTTAACGCAAGAAGCATGCTCTTCTTTCCATCGTCTCCAATACAGCAAGAAACATGAGCATGCCCAGAAATAAAGAAATGTGCTTCCTACTCTTACGGACCATATCTAGTTGAACCATGCTTATGATACTGTAACAAACCACAGCATCTCTTACATAGATGCTCTTTAGTTAATAGTGAAAAACTTGAATTCGTGAACTGTGTAAATTCATTTGAGCCGAAAAAAAACTGGGTTTACCGGAAATGAACTCTTAATTGTAGGAAGAGACAGAGACTTTGGTTTAACTCCGTTTATGAAGGAAAATTCAGACCAGTGTTCTCATCCATGAAACATACTCTGTTTTAACGCAAGAAGCATGCTCTTCTTTCCAGCGTCTCCAATACAGCAAGAAACATGAGCATGCACAGAAAAAAAGAACTGTGTTTCCTACTCATATAGACCATATCTATTTGAACTATGCTTATGAAACTCTAACAAACCACAGCATCTCTTACATAGATGCTCTTTAGTTAATAGTGCAAAACGTGTTTTTTCGTGAATGTGTAAATTCATTTGAGCCGAAAAAATCCCTGGGTTTACCGGATATGAACTCTTGCTTTCAGGAAGACACAGAGACTTTGCTTTAACTACGTTTCTGAAGGAAAATTCAGACCAGTGATCTCATCCATGAAACATACTCTGTTTTAACGCAAGAAGCATGCTCTTCTTTCCATCGTCTCCAATACAGCAAGAAACATGAGCATGCCCAGAAAAAAAGAACTGTGTTTCCTACTCATACGGACCATATCTAGTTGAACTCTGCTTATAAAACTGTAACAAACCACAGCATCACTTACATAGATGCTGTTTAGTTAATAGTGAAAATCGTGTTGGGTTTGAGAACTGTGTCATTTCATTTCAGCTGAAAAACCCCTAGGTTTATCGGAAATGAACTCTTGCTTGTAGGAAGACACAGAGGCTTTGGTTTAACTCCGTTTGTGAAGGGAAATTCAGACCAGTGTTCTCATCCATGAAACACCCTCTATTTTAACGCAAGAAGCATCGTCTTCTTTCCAGAGTCTGCAATGCAGCAAGAAATATGAGAATGTCCAGAAAAAAAGAACTGTGTTTCCTACTCAGACGGACCATATCTAGTTGAACTCTGCTCATTAAACTGTAGCAAACCATAGCATCTCTTACATAGATGCTGTTTAGTTAATAGTGAAAATCGTGTTGGTTTCGTGAACTGTGTAAATTCATTTGAGCCCAAAAACCCTTGGCTTTACCGGAAATGAACTCTTGCTTGTAGGAAGACACAGAGCATTTGGATTCACTCCGTTTGTGAAGGGAAATTCAGGCCAGAGTTCTCATCCATGTAACTCACTCTGTTTTAACGCAAGAAGCATCCTCTTCTTTCCAGCATCTCTAATACATCAGGAAACATGAGCATGCCCAGAAAAAAAGAACTGTGTTTCCTACTCATACGGACAATATCTAGTTGAACCCTGCTTATGATACTGTAACAAACCACAGCATCTCTTACATAGATGCTCTTTAGTTAATAGTGAAAATCTTGTTGGGTTCTTGAACTGTGTAAATACATTTGAGCCAAAAAAATCACTGGGTTTACCGGAAATGAACTCTTGCTTGTAGGAAGACACAGAGCCTTTGGTTTCATTCCGTTTGTGAAGGGAAATTCAGACCACCATTCTCATTCATGAAACACCCTCCGTTTTAATGCAAGAAGCATCCTCTTCTTTCCAGAGTCTGCAATACAGCAAGTAATATGAGCATGTCCAGAAAAAAAGAAATGTGTTTCCTACTCATACGGACTATATCTAGTTGAACTCTGCTTATGAAACTGTAACAAACCACAACATCTTTTACATTGATGCCCTTTAGTTAATAGTGAAAAACTTGAGTTTGTGAACTGTGTAAATTCATTTAAGCCGAAAAAAACTGGGTTTACCGGAAATGAACTCTTGCTTGTAGGAAGACATAGAGACTTTGGTTTAACTCCGTTTTTGAAGGAAAATTCAGACCAGTGTTCTCATGCATGAAACATACACTGTTTTAACGCAAGAAGCATGCTCTTCTTTCCAGCGTCTCCGATACAGCAAGAAATATGAGCATGCCCAGAAAAAAAGAATTGTGTTTCCTACTCATACGGACCATATCTAGTTGAACTCTGCTTATAAAATTGTAACAAACCACAGCATCTCTTACATAGATGCTGTTTAGTTAATAGTGAAAATCGTGTTGGGTTCGTGAACTGTGTAAATTCATTTGAGCCCAAAAACCCCTGGCTTTACCGGAAATGAACTCTTGCTTGTAGGAAGACACAGAGCCTTTGGTTTCATTCCGTTTGTGAAGGGAAAATCAGAGCACCATTCTCATTCATGAAACACCCTCCGTTTTAATGCAAGAAGCATCCTCTTCTTTCCAGAGTCTGCAATACAGCAAGTAATATGAGCATGCCCAGAAAAAAAGAACTGTGTTTCCTACTCGTATGGACAATATCTAGTTGAACCCTGCTTATGATACTGTTACAAACCACAGCATCTCTTACATAGATGCTCTTTGGTTAATAGTGAAAATCTTGTTGGGTTCTTGAACTGTGTAAATACATTTGAGCCCAAAATCACTGGGTTTACCGGAAATGAACTCTTCCTTGTAGGAAGACACAGAGACTTTGGTTCAACTCTGTTTGTGAAGCGAAATTCAGACCAGTGTTCTCATCCATGAAACACCCTCTGTTTTAACGCAAGAAGCATCGTCTTCTTTCCAGAGTCTGCAATGCAGCAAGAAATATGAGCATGTCCAGAAAAAAAGAACTGTGTTTCCTACTCAGACGGACCATATCTAGTTGAACTCTGCTCATTAAACTGTAACAAACCATAGCATCTCTTACATAGATGCTGTTTAGTTAATAGTGAAAATCGTGTTGGGTTCGTGAACTGTGTAAATTTATTTGAGCCGATGAATCACTGGGTTTACCGGAAGTGAACTCTTGCTTGTAGGAAGACAAAGAGCCTTTTATTTATCTCCGTTTATGAAGGGAAATTCAGACCAGTGTTCTCATCCCTGAAACACCCTCTGCTGTAACACAAGAAGCATCATGTTTTGTCCAGAATCTGCAATACAGCAAGAAATATGAGCATGTCCAGAAAAATGAACTGTGTTTCCTACTCATACGGACCATATATAGTTGAACTCTGCTTATGAAACTTTAACAAACCACAGCATGTTTTACATAGATGCTCTTTAGTTAATAGTGAAAAACGTGTTGGGTTCTTGAACTGTGTAAATTCATTTGAGCCCAAAAACCCCTGGGTTTACCGAAAATGAACTCTTGCTTGTAGGAAGACACAGAGGCTTTGGTTTCACTCCGTTTGTGAAGCGAAATTCAGGCCAGAGTTCTCATCCATGAAACTCACTCTGTTTTAACGCAAGAAGCATGCTCTTCTTTCCATCGTCTCCAATACTGCAAGAAACATGAGCATGCCCAGAAAAAAAGAAATGTGTTTCCTACTCTTACGGACCATATCTAGTTGAACCATGCTTAAGATACTGTAACAAACCACAGCATCTCTTACATAGAGGCTCCTTAGTTAATAGTGAAAAACTTGGGTTCGTGAACTGTGTAAATTCATTTGAGCCGAAAAAAAACTGGGTTTACTGGAAATGAACTCTTAATTGTAGGAAGACACAGAGACTTTGGTTTAACTCCGTTTCTGAAGGAAAATTCAGACCAGTGTTCTCATCCATGAAACATACTCTGTTTTAATGCAAGAAGCATGCTCTTCTTTCCAGCGTCTCCAATACAGCAAGAAACATGAGCATGCACAGAAAAAAAGAACTGTGTTTCCTACTCATATAGACCATATCTAGTTGAACTATGCTTATGAAACTCTAACAAACCACAGCATCTCTTACATAGATGCTCTTTAGTTAATAGTGCAAAACGTGTTTTTTCGTGAATGTGTAAATTCATTTGAGCCGAAAAAATCCCTGGGTTTACCGGATATGAACTCTTGCTTTCAGGAAGACACAGAGACTTTGCTTTAACTACGTTTCTGAAGGAAAATTCAGACCAGTGATCTCATCCATGAAACATACTCTGTTTTAACGCAAGAAGCATGCTCTTCTTTCCATAGTCTCCAATACAGCAAGAAACATGAGCATGCCCAGAAAAAAAGAACTGTGTTTCCTACTCAAACGGACCATATCTAGTTGAACTCTGCTTATAAAACTGTAACAAACCACAGCATCACTTACATAGATGCTGTTTAATTAATAGTGAAAATCGTGTTGCGTTCGTGAACTGTGTAAATTCATTTGAGCCGAAGAATTACTGGGTTTACCGGAAATGAACTCCTGCTTGTAGGAAGACACAGAGACTTTGGTTTAACTCCGTTTGTGAAGGGAAATTCAGACCAGTGTTCTCATCCATGAAACACCCTCTGCTTTAACGCAAGAAGCATCGTCTTCTTTCCAGAGTCTGCAATACAGCAAGAAATATGAGCATGTCCAGAAAAAAAGAACTGTGTTTCCTACTCAGAGGGACCATATCTAGTTGAACTCTGCTCATTAAACTGTAACAAACCATAGCATCTCTTACATAGATGCTGTTTAGTTAATAGTGAAAATCGTGTTGGTTTCGTGAACTGTGTAAATTCATTTGAGCCCAAAAACCCCTGGGTTTACCGGAAATGAACTCTTGCTTGTAGGAAGACACAGAGGCTTTGGTTTCACTCCGTTTGTGAAGTGAAATTCAGGCCAAGTTCCCATCCATGAAACTCACTCTGTTTTAACGCAAGAAGCATGCTCTTCTTTCCATCGTCTCCAATACAGCAAGAAACATGAGCATGCCCAGAAAAAAAGAAATGTGCTTCCTACTCTTACGGACCATATCTAGTTGAACCATGCTTATGATACTGTAACAAACCACAGCATCTCTTACATAGATGCTCTTTAGTTAATAGTGAAAAACTTGGGTTCGTGAACTTTGTAAATTCATTTGAGCACAAAAAAATCTGGGTTTACCGGAAATGAACTCTTACTTGTAGGAAGACACAGAGACTTTAGTTTAACTTCATTTCTGAAGGAAAATTCAGACCAGTGTTCTCATCCATGAAACATACTCTGTTTTAACGCAAGAAGCATGCTCTTCTTTCCAGCGTCTCAAATACAGCAAGAAACATGAGCACGCACAGAAAAAAAGAACTGTGTTTCCTACTCATATGGACCATATCTAGTTGAACTATGCTTATGAAACTCTAACAAACCACAGCATCTCTTACATAGATGCTCTTTAGTTAATAGTGCAAAACGTGTTTTTTCGTGAATGTGCAAATTCATTTGAGCCGAAAAAATCCCTGGGTTTACCAGATATGAACTCTTGATTTCAGGAAGACACAGAGACTTTGGTTTAACTACGTTTCTGAAGGAAAATTCAGACCAGTGATCTCATCCATGAAACATACTCTGTTTTAACGCAAGAAGCATGCTCTTCTTTCCATCGTCTCCAATACAGCAAGAAACATGAGCATGCCCAGAAAAAAAGAACTGTGTTTCCTACTCATACGGACCATATCTAGTTGAACTCTGCTTATAAAACTGTAACAAACCACAGCATCACTTACATAGATGCTGTTTAGTTAATAGTGAAAATCGTGTTGGGTTTGAGAACTGTGTCATTTCATTTGAGCCGAAAAACCCCTAGGTTTATCGGAAATGAACTCTTGCTTGTAGGAAGACACAGAGGCTTTGGTTTAACTCCGTTTGTGAAGGGAAATTCAGACCAGTGTTCTCATCCATGAAACACCCTCTATTTTAACGCAAGAAGCATCGTATTCTTTCCAGATTCTGCAATGCAGCAAGAAATATGAGCATGTCCAGAAAAAAAGAACTGTGTTTCCTACTCAGACGGACCATATCTAGTTGAACTCTGCTCATTAAACTGTAGCAAACCATAGCATCTCTTACATAGATGCTGTTTAGTTAATAGTGAAAATCGTGTTGGGTTCGTGAACTGTGTAAATTCATTTGAGCCCAAAAACCCCTGGCTTTACCGGAAATGAACTCTTGCTTGTAGGAAGACACAGACCATTTGGTTTCACTCCGTTTGTGAAGGGAAATTCAGGCCAGAGTTCTCATCCATGTAACTCACTCTGTTTTAACGCAAGAAGCATCCTCTTCTTTCCAGCATCTCTAATACATCAGGAAAAATGAGCATGCCCAGAAAAAAAGAACTGTGTTTCCTATTCATACGGACCATATCTAGTTGAACCCTGCTTATGAAACTGTAACAAACCACAGCATCTCTTACATAGATGCTCTTTAGTTAATAGTGAAAAACTTGGGTTCGTGAACTGTGTAAATTCATTTGAGTCGAAAAAAAACTGGGTTTACCGGAAATGAACTCTTACTTGTAGGAAGACACAGAGACTTTGGTTTAACTCTGTTTGTGAAGGGAAATTCAGACCAGTGTTCTCATCCATGAAACACCCTCTGTTTTAACGCAAGAAGCATCGTCTTCTTTCCAGAGTCTACAATACAGCAAGAAATATGAGCATGTCCAGAAAAAAAGAACTGTGTTTCCTACTCAGAGGGACCATATCTAGTTGAACTCTGCTCATTAAACTGTAACAAACCATAGCATCTCTTACATAGATGCTGTTTAGTTAATAGTGAAAATCGTGTTGGGTTCGTGAACTGTGTAAATTCATTTGTGCCGAAGAATCACTGGGTTTACCGGAAATGAACTCTTGCTTGTAGGAAGACAAAGAGCCTTTTATTTAACTCCGTTTGTGAAGGGAAATTCAGACCAGTGTTCTCATCCCTGAAACACCCTCTGCTGTAACACAAGAAGCATCATGTTTTGTCCAGAATCTGCAATACAGCAAGAAATATGAGCATGTCCAGAAAAATGAACTGTGTTTCCTACTCATACGGACCATATATAGTTGAACTCTGCTTATGAAACTTTAACAAACCACAGCATGTTTTACATAGATGCTCTTTAGTTAATAGTGAAAAACGTGTTGGGTTCTTGAACTGTGTAAATTCATTTGAGCCCAAAAACCCCTGGGTTTACCGAAAATGAACTCTTGCTTGTAGGAAGACACAGAGGCTTTGGTTTCACTCCGTTTGTGAAGCGAAATTCAGGCCAGAGTTCTCATCCATGAAACTCACTCTGTTTTAACGCAAGAAGCATGCTCTTCTTTCCATCGTCTCCAATACTGCAAGAAACATGAGCATGCCCAGAAAAAAAGAAATGTGTTTCCTACTCTTACGGACCATATCTAGTTGAACCATGCTTAAGATACTGTAACAAACCACAGCATCTCTTACATAGAGGCTCCTTAGTTAATAGTGAAAAACTTGGGTTCGTGAACTGTGTAAATTCATTTGAGCCGAAAAAAAACTGGGTTTACTGGAAATGAACTCTTAATTGTAGGAAGACACAGAGACTTTGGTTTAACTCCGTTTCTGAAGGAAAATTCAGACCACTGTTCTCATCCATGAAACATACTCTGTTTTAATGCAAGAAGCATGCTCTTCTTTCCAGCGTCTCCAATACAGCAAGAAACATGAGCATGCACAGAAAAAAAGAACTGTGTTTCCTACTCATATAGACCATATCTAGTTGAACTATGCTTATGAAACTCTAACAAACCACAGCATCTCTTACATAGATGCTCTTTAGTTAATAGTGCAAAACGTGTTTTTTCGTGAATGTGTAAATTCATTTGAGCCGAAAAAATCCCTGGGTTTACCGGATATGAACTCTTGCTTTCAGGAAGACACAGAGACTTTGCTTTAACTACGTTTCTGAAGGAAAATTCAGACCAGTGATCTCATCCATGAAACATACTCTGTTTTAACGCAAGAAGCATGCTCTTCTTTCCATAGTCTCCAATACAGCAAGAAACATGAGCATGCCCAGAAAAAAAGAACTGTGTTTCCTACTCAAACGGACCATATCTAGTTGAACTCTGCTTATAAAACTGTAACAAACCACAGCATCACTTACATAGATGCTGTTTAATTAATAGTGAAAATCGTGTTGCGTTCGTGAACTGTGTAAATTCATTTGAGCCGAAGAATTACTGGGTTTACCGGAAATGAACTCCTGCTTGTAGGAAGACACAGAGACTTTGGTTTAACTCCGTTTGTGAAGGGAAATTCAGACCAGTGTTCTCATCCATGAAACACCCTCTGCTTTAACGCAAGAAGCATCGTCTTCTTTCCAGAGTCTGCAATACAGCAAGAAATATGAGCATGTCCAGAAAAAAAGAACTGTGTTTCCTACTCAGAGGGACCATATCTAGTTGAACTCTGCTCATTAAACTGTAACAAACCATAGCATCTCTTACATAGATGCTGTTTAGTTAATAGTGAAAATCGTGTTGGTTTCGTGAACTGTGTAAATTCATTTGAGCCCAAAAACCCCTGGGTTTACCGGAAATGAACTCTTGCTTGTAGGAAGACACAGAGGCTTTGGTTTCACTCCGTTTGTGAAGTGAAATTCAGGCCAAGTTCCCATCCATGAAACTCACTCTGTTTTAACGCAAGAAGCATGCTCTTCTTTCCATCGTCTCCAATACAGCAAGAAACATGAGCATGCCCAGAAAAAAAGAAATGTGCTTCCTACTCTTACGGACCATATCTAGTTGAACCATGCTTATGATACTGTAACAAACCACAGCATCTCTTACATAGATGCTCTTTAGTTAATAGTGAAAAACTTGGGTTCGTGAACTTTGTAAATTCATTTGAGCACAAAAAAATCTGGGTTTACCGGAAATGAACTCTTACTTGTAGGAAGACACAGAGACTTTAGTTTAACTTCATTTCTGAAGGAAAATTCAGACCAGTGTTCTCATCCATGAAACATACTCTGTTTTAACGCAAGAAGCATGCTCTTCTTTCCAGCGTCTCAAATACAGCAAGAAACATGAGCACGCACAGAAAAAAAGAACTGTGTTTCCTACTCATATGGACCATATCTAGTTGAACTATGCTTATGAAACTCTAACAAACCACAGCATCTCTTACATAGATGCTCTTTAGTTAATAGTGCAAAACGTGTTTTTTCGTGAATGTGCAAATTCATTTGAGCCGAAAAAATCCCTGGGTTTACCAGATATGAACTCTTGATTTCAGGAAGACACAGAGACTTTGGTTTAACTACGTTTCTGAAGGAAAATTCAGACCAGTGATCTCATCCATGAAACATACTCTGTTTTAACGCAAGAAGCATGCTCTTCTTTCCATCGTCTCCAATACAGCAAGAAACATGAGCATGCACAGAAAAAAAGAACGGTGTTTCCTACTCATACGGACCATATCTAGTTGAACTCTGCTTATAAAACTGTAACAAACCACAGCATCACTTACATAGATGCTGTTTAGTTAATAGTGAAAATCGTGTTGGGTTTGAGAACTGTGTCATTTCATTTGAGCCGAAAAACCCCTAGGTTTATCGGAAATGAACTCTTGCTTGTAGGAAGACACAGAGGCTTTGGTTTAACTCCGTTTGTGAAGGGAAATTCAGACCAGTGTTCTCATCCATGAAACACCCTCTATTTTAACGCAAGAAGCATCGTATTCTTTCCAGATTCTGCAATGCAGCAAGAAATATGAGCATGTCCAGAAAAAAAGAACTGTGTTTCCTACTCAGACGGACCATATCTAGTTGAACTCTGCTCATTAAACTGTAGCAAACCATAGCATCTCTTACATAGATGCTGTTTAGTTAATAGTGAAAATCGTGTTGGGTTCGTGAACTGTGTAAATTCATTTGAGCCCAAAAACCCCTGGCTTTACCGGAAATGAACTCTTGCTTGTAGGAAGACACAGACCATTTGGTTTCACTCCGTTTGTGAAGGGAAATTCAGGCCAGAGTTCTCATCCATGTAACTCACTCTGTTTTAACGCAAGAAGCATCCTCTTCTTTCCAGCATCTCTAATACATCAGGAAAAATGAGCATGCCCAGAAAAAAAGAACTGTGTTTCCTATTCATACGGACCATATCTAGTTGAACCCTGCTTATGAAACTGTAACAAACCACAGCATCTCTTACATAGATGCTCTTTAGTTAATAGTGAAAAACTTGGGTTCGTGAACTGTGTAAATTCATTTGAGTCGAAAAAAAACTGGGTTTACCGGAAATGAACTCTTACTTGTAGGAAGACACAGAGACTTTGGTTTAACTCTGTTTGTGAAGGGAAATTCAGACCAGTGTTCTCATCCATGAAACACCCTCTGTTTTAACGCAAGAAGCATCGTCTTCTTTCCAGAGTCTACAATACAGCAAGAAATATGAGCATGTCCAGAAAAAAAGAACTGTGTTTCCTACTCAGAGGGACCATATCTAGTTGAACTCTGCTCATTAAACTGTAACAAACCATAGCATCTCTTACATAGATGCTGTTTAGTTAATAGTGAAAATCGTGTTGGGTTCGTGAACTGTGTAAATTCATTTGAGCCGAAGAATCACTGGGTTTACCGGAAATGAACTCTTGCTTGTAGGAAGACAAAGAGCCTTTTATTTAACTCCGTTTGTGAAGGGAAATTCAGACCAGTGTTCTCATCCCTGAAACATCCTCTGTTTTAAAACAAGAAGCATCATGTTCTGTCCAGAATCTGCAATACAGCAAGAAATATGAGCATGTCCAGAAAAATGAACTGTGTTTCCTACTCATACAGACCATATCTAGTTGAACCCTGCTTATGATACTGTAACAAACCACAGCATCTCTTACATAGATGCTCTTTAGTTAATAGTGAAAATCTTGTTGGGTTCTTGAACTGTGTAAATACATTTGAGCCAAAAAAATTACTGGGTTTACCGGAAATGAACTCTTGCTTGTAGGAAGACACAGAGCCTTTGGTTTCAGTCCGCTTTTGAAGGGAAATTCAGACCACCATTCTCATTCATGAAACTCACTCTGTTTTAACGCAAGAAGCATGCTCTTCTTTCCATCGTCTCCAATACAGCAAGAAACATGAGCATGCCCAGAAAAAAAGAAATGTGTTTCCTACTCATATGGACCATATCTAGTTGAACTATGCTTATGAAACTCTAACAAACCACAGCAACTCTTACATAGATGCTCTTTAGTTAATAGTGCAAAACGTGTTTTTTCGTGAATGTGTAAATTCATTTGAGCCGAAAAAATCCCTGGGTTTACCGGATATGAACTCTTGCTTTCAGGAAGACACAGAGACTTTGCTTTAACTACGTTTCTGAAGGAAAATTCAGACCAGTGATCTCATCCATGAAACATACTCTGTTTTAACGCAAGAAGCATGCTCTTCTTTCCATCGTCTCCAATACAGCAAGAAACATGAGCATGCCCAGAAAAAAAGAACTGTGTTTCCTACTCAAACGGACCATATCTAGTTGAACTCTGCTTATAAAACTGTAACAAACCACAGCATCACTTACATAGATGCTCTTTAGTTAATAGTGAAAATCGTGTTGTGTTCGTGAACTGTGTAAATTCATTTGAGCCGAAGAATCACTGGGTTTACCGGAAATGAACTCCTGCTTGTAGGAAGACACAGAGACTTTGGTTTAACTCCGTTTGTGAAGGGAAATTCAGACCAGTGTTCTCATCCATGAAACACCCTCTGCTTTAACGCAAGAAGCATCGTCTTCTTTCCAGAGTCTGCAATACAGCAAGAAATATGAGCATGTCCAGAAAAAAAGAACTGTGTTTCCTACTCAGAGGGACCATATCTCGTTGAACTCTGCACATTAAACTGTAACAAACCATAGCATCTCTTACATAGATGCTGTTTAGTTAATAGTGAAAATCGTGTTGGTTTCGTGAACTGTGTAAATTCATTTGAGCCCAAAAACCCCTGGGTTTACCGGAAATGAACTCTTGCTTGTAGGAAGACACAGAGGCTTTGGTTTCACTCCGTTTGTGAAGTGAAATTCAGGCCAAAGTTCCCATCCATGAAACTCACTCTGTTTTAACGCAAGAAGCATGCTCTTCTTTCCATCGTCTCCAATACAGCAAGAAACATGAGCATGCCCAGAAATAAAGAAATGTGCTTCCTACTCTTACGGACCATATCTAGTTGAACCATGCTTATGATACTGTAACAAACCACAGCATCTCTTACATAGATGCTCTTTAGTTAATAGTGAAAAACTTGAATTCGTGAACTGTGTAAATTCATTTGAGCCGAAAAAAAACTGGGTTTACCGGAAATGAACTCTTAATTGTAGGAAGAGACAGAGACTTTGGTTTAACTCCGTTTATGAAGGAAAATTCAGACCAGTGTTCTCATCCATGAAACATACTCTGTTTTAAGCAAGAAGCATGCTCTTCTTTCCAGCGTCTCCAATACAGCAAGAAACATGAGCATGCACAGAAAAAAAGAACTGTGTTTCCTACTCATAAAGACCATATCTAGTTGAACTATGCTTATGAAACTCTAACAAACCACAGCATCTCTTACATAGATGCTCTTTAGTTAATAGTGCAAAACGTGTTTTTTCGTGAATGTGTAAATTCATTTGAGCCGAAAAAATCCCTGGGTTTACCGGATATGAACTCTTGCTTTCAGGAAGACACAGAGACTTTGCTTTAACTACGTTTCTGAAGGAAAATTCAGACCAGTGATCTCATCCATGAAACATACTCTGTTTTAACGCAAGAAGCATGCTCTTCTTTCCATCGTCTCCAATACAGCAAGAAACATGAGCATGCCCAGAAAAAAAGAACTGTGTTTCCTACTCATACGGACCATATCTAGTTGAACTCTGCTTATAAAACTGTAACAAACCACAGCATCACTTACATAGATGCTGTTTAGTTAATAGTGAAAATCGTGTTGGGTTTGAGAACTGTGTCATTTCATTTGAGCTGAAAAACCCCTAGGTTTATCGGAAATGAACTCTTGCTTGTAGGAAGACACAGAGGCTTTGGTTTAACTCCGTTTGTGAAGGGAAATTCAGACCAGTGTTCTCATCCATGAAACACCCTCTATTTTAACGCAAGAAGCATCGTCTTCTTTCCAGAGTCTGCAATGGAGCAAGAAATATGAGAATGTCCAGAAAAAAAGAACTGTGTTTCCTACTCAGACGGACCATATCTAGTTGAACTCTGCTCATTAAACTGTAGCAAACCATAGCATCTCTTACATAGATGCTGTTTAGTTAATAGTGAAAATCGTGTTGGTTTCGTGAACTGTGTAAATTCATTTGAGCCCAAAAACCCCTGGGTTTACCGGAAATGAACTCTTGCTTGTAGGAAGACACAGAGGCTTTGGTTTCACTCCGTTTGTGAAGTGAAATTCAGGCCAGAGTTCCCATCCATGAAACTCACTCTGTTTTAACGCAAGAAGCATGCTCTTCTTTCCATCGTCTCCAATACAGCAAGAAACATGAGCATGCCCAGAAAAAAAGAAATGTGCTTCCTACTCTTACGGACCATATCTAGTTGAACCATGCTTATGATACTGTAACAAACCACAGCATCTCTTACATAGATGCTCTTTAGTTAATAGTGAAAAACTTGGGTTCGTGAACTTTGTAAATTCATTTGAGCCGAAAAAAATCTGGGTTTACCGGAAATGAACTCTTACTTGTAGGAAGACACAGAGACTTTAGTTTAACTTCATTTCTGAAGGAAAATTCAGACCAGTGTTCTCATCCATGAAACATACTCTGTTTTAACGCAAGAAGCATGCTCTTCTTTCCAGCGTCTCAAATACAGCAAGAAACATGAGCACGCACAGAAAAAAAGAACTGTGTTTCCTACTCATATGGACCATATCTAGTTGAACTATGCTTATGAAACTCTAACAAACCACAGCATCTCTTACATAGATGCTCTTTAGTTAATAGTGCAAAACGTGTTTTTTCGTGAATGTGCAAATTCATTTGAGCCGAAAAAATCCCTGGGTTTACCAGATATGAACTCTTGATTTCAGGAAGACACAGAGACTTTGGCTTAACTACGTTTCTGAAGGAAAATTCAGACCAGTGATCTCATCCATGAAACATACTCTGTTTTAACGCAAGAAGCATGCTCTTCTTTCCATCGTCTCCAATACAGCAAGAAACATGAGCATGCCCAGAAAAAAAGAACTGTGTTTCCTACTCAAACGGACCATATCTAGTTGAACTCTGCTTATAAAACTGTAACAAACCACAGCATCACTTACATAGATGCTCTTTAGTTAATAGTGAAAATCGTGTTGTGTTCGTGAACTGTGTAAATTCATTTGAGCCGAAGAATCACTGGGTTTACCGGAAATGAACTCCTGCTTGTAGGAAGACACAGAGACTTTGGTTTAACTCCGTTTGTGAAGGGAAATTCAGACCAGTGTTCTCATCCATGAAACACCCTCTGCTTTAACGCAAGAAGCATCGTCTTCTTTCCAGAGTCTGCAATACAGCAAGAAATATGAGCATGTCCAGAAAAAAAGAACTGTGTTTCCTACTCAGAGGGACCATATCTCGTTGAACTCTGCACATTAAACTGTAACAAACCATAGCATCTCTTACATAGATGCTGTTTAGTTAATAGTGAAAATCGTGTTGGTTTCGTGAACTGTGTAAATTCATTTGAGCCCAAAAACCCCTGGGTTTACCGGAAATGAACTCTTGCTTGTAGGAAGACACAGAGGCTTTGGTTTCACTCCGTTTGTGAAGTGAAATTCAGGCCAAAGTTCCCATCCATGAAACTCACTCTGTTTTAACGCAAGAAGCATGCTCTTCTTTCCATCGTCTCCAATACAGCAAGAAACATGAGCATGCCCAGAAATAAAGAAATGTGCTTCCTACTCTTACGGACCATATCTAGTTGAACCATGCTTATGATACTGTAACAAACCACAGCATCTCTTACATAGATGCTCTTTAGTTAATAGTGAAAAACTTGAATTCGTGAACTGTGTAAATTCATTTGAGCCGAAAAAAAACTGGGTTTACCGGAAATGAACTCTTAATTGTAGGAAGAGACAGAGACTTTGGTTTAACTCCGTTTATGAAGGAAAATTCAGACCAGTGTTCTCATCCATGAAACATACTCTGTTTTAACGCAAGAAGCATGCTCTTCTTTCCAGCGTCTCCAATACAGCAAGAAACATGAGCATGCACAGAAAAAAAGAACTGTGTTTCCTACTCATATAGACCATATCTAGTTGAACTATGCTTATGAAACTCTAACAAACCACAGCATCTCTTACATAGATGCTCTTTAGTTAATAGTGCAAAACGTGTTTTTTCGTGAATGTGTAAATTCATTTGAGCCGAAAAAATCCCTGGGTTTACCGGATATGAACTCTTGCTTTCAGGAAGACACAGAGACTTTGCTTTAACTACGTTTCTGAAGGAAAATTCAGACCAGTGATCTCATCCATGAAACATACTCTGTTTTAACGCAAGAAGCATGCTCTTCTTTCCATCGTCTCCAATACAGCAAGAAACATGAGCATGCCCAGAAAAAAAGAACTGTGTTTCCTACTCATACGGACCATATCTAGTTGAACTCTGCTTATAAAACTGTAACAAACCACAGCATCACTTACATAGATGCTGTTTAGTTAATAGTGAAAATCGTGTTGGGTTTGAGAACTGTGTCATTTCATTTGAGCTGAAAAACCCCTAGGTTTATCGGAAATGAACTCTTGCTTGTAGGAAGACACAGAGGCTTTGGTTTAACTCCGTTTGTGAAGGGAAATTCAGACCAGTGTTCTCATCCATGAAACACCCTCTATTTTAACGCAAGAAGCATCGTCTTCTTTCCAGAGTCTGCAATGGAGCAAGAAATATGAGAATGTCCAGAAAAAAAGAACTGTGTTTCCTACTCAGACGGACCATATCTAGTTGAACTCTGCTCATTAAACTGTAGCAAACCATAGCATCTCTTACATAGATGCTGTTTAGTTAATAGTGAAAATCGTGTTGGTTTCGTGAACTGTGTAAATTCATTTGAGCCCAAAAACCCCTGGGTTTACCGGAAATGAACTCTTGCTTGTAGGAAGACACAGAGGCTTTGGTTTCACTCCGTTTGTGAAGTGAAATTCAGGCCAGAGTTCCCATCCATGAAACTCACTCTGTTTTAACGCAAGAAGCATGCTCTTCTTTCCATCGTCTCCAATACAGCAAGAAACATGAGCATGCCCAGAAAAAAAGAAATGTGCTTCCTACTCTTACGGACCATATCTAGTTGAACCATGCTTATGATACTGTAACAAACCACAGCATCTCTTACATAGATGCTCTTTAGTTAATAGTGAAAAACTTGGGTTCGTGAACTTTGTAAATTCATTTGAGCCGAAAAAAATCTGGGTTTACCGGAAATGAACTCTTACTTGTAGGAAGACACAGAGACTTTAGTTTAACTTCATTTCTGAAGGAAAATTCAGACCAGTGTTCTCATCCATGAAACATACTCTGTTTTAACGCAAGAAGCATGCTCTTCTTTCCAGCGTCTCAAATACAGCAAGAAACATGAGCACGCACAGAAAAAAAGAACTGTGTTTCCTACTCATATGGACCATATCTAGTTGAACTATGCTTATGAAACTCTAACAAACCACAGCATCTCTTACATAGATGCTCTTTAGTTAATAGTGCAAAACGTGTTTTTTCGTGAATGTGCAAATTCATTTGAGCCGAAAAAATCCCTGGGTTTACCAGATATGAACTCTTGATTTCAGGAAGACACAGAGACTTTGGCTTAACTACGTTTCTGAAGGAAAATTCAGACCAGTGATCTCATCCATGAAACATACTCTGTTTTAACGCAAGAAGCATGCTCTTCTTTCCATCGTCTCCAATACAGCAAGAAACATGAGCATGCCCAGAAAAAAAGAACTGTGTTTCCTACTCATACGGACCATATCTAGTTGAACTCTGCTTATAAAACTGTAACAAACCACAGCATCACTTACATAGATGCTGTTTAGTTAATAGTGAAAATCGTGTTGGGTTTGAGAACTGTGTCATTTCATTTGAGCCGAAAAACCCCTAGGTTTATCGGAAATGAACTCTTGCTTGTAGGAAGACACAGAGGCTTTGGTTTAACTCCGTTTGTGAAGGGAAATTCAGACCAGTGTTCTCATCCATGAAACACCCTCTATTTTAACGCAAGAAGCATCGTATTCTTTCCAGATTCTGCAATGCAGCAAGAAATATGAGCATGTCCAGAAAAAAAGAACTGTGTTTCCTACTCAGACGGACCATATCTAGTTGAACTCTGCTCATTAAACTGTAGCAAACCATAGCATCTCTTACATAGATGCTGTTTAGTTAATAGTGAAAATCGTGTTGGGTTCGTGAACTGTGTAAATTCATTTGAGCCCAAAAACCCCTGGCTTTACCGGAAATGAACTCTTGCTTGTAGGAAGACACAGACCATTTGGTTTCACTCCGTTTGTGAAGGGAAATTCAGGCCAGAGTTCTCATCCATGTAACTCACTCTGTTTTAACGCAAGAAGCATCCTCTTCTTTCCAGCATCTCTAATACATCAGGAAAAATGAGCATGCCCAGAAAAAAAGAACTGTGTTTCCTATTCATACGGACCATATCTAGTTGAACCCTGCTTATGAAACTGTAACAAACCACAGCATCTCTTACATAGATGCTCTTTAGTTAATAGTGAAAAACTTGGGTTCGTGAACTGTGTAAATTCATTTGAGTCGAAAAAAAACTGGGTTTACCGGAAATGAACTCTTACTTGTAGGAAGACACAGAGACTTTGGTTTAACTCTGTTTGTGAAGGGAAATTCAGACCAGTGTTCTCATCCATGAAACACCCTCTGTTTTAACGCAAGAAGCATCGTCTTCTTTCCAGAGTCTACAATACAGCAAGAAATATGAGCATGTCCAGAAAAAAAGAACTGTGTTTCCTACTCAGAGGGACCATATCTAGTTGAACTCTGCTCATTAAACTGTAACAAACCATAGCATCTCTTACATAGATGCTGTTTAGTTAATAGTGAAAATCGTGTTGGGTTCGTGAACTGTGTAAATTCATTTGAGCCGAAGAATCACTGGGTTTACCGGAAATGAACTCTTGCTTGTAGGAAGACAAAGAGCCTTTTATTTAACTCCGTTTGTGAAGGGAAATTCAGACCAGTGTTCTCATCCCTGAAACATCCTCTGTTTTAAAACAAGAAGCATCATGTTCTGTCCAGAATCTGCAATACAGCAAGAAATATGAGCATGTCCAGAAAAATGAACTGTGTTTCCTACTCATACAGACCATATCTAGTTGAACCCTGCTTATGATACTGTAACAAACCACAGCATCTCTTACATAGATGCTCTTTAGTTAATAGTGAAAATCTTGTTGGGTTCTTGAACTGTGTAAATACATTTGAGCCAAAAAAATTACTGGGTTTACCGGAAATGAACTCTTGCTTGTAGGAAGACACAGAGCCTTTGGTTTCAGTCCGCTTTTGAAGGGAAATTCAGACCACCATTCTCATTCATGAAACTCACTCTGTTTTAACGCAAGAAGCATGCTCTTCTTTCCATCGTCTCCAATACAGCAAGAAACATGAGCATGCCCAGAAAAAAAGAAATGTGTTTCCTACTCATATGGACCATATCTAGTTGAACTATGCTTATGAAACTCTAACAAACCACAGCAACTCTTACATAGATGCTCTTTAGTTAATAGTGCAAAACGTGTTTTTTCGTGAATGTGTAAATTCATTTGAGCCGAAAAAATCCCTGGGTTTACCGGATATGAACTCTTGCTTTCAGGAAGACACAGAGACTTTGCTTTAACTACGTTTCTGAAGGAAAATTCAGACCAGTGATCTCATCCATGAAACATACTCTGTTTTAACGCAAGAAGCATGCTCTTCTTTCCATCGTCTCCAATACAGCAAGAAACATGAGCATGCCCAGAAAAAAAGAACTGTGTTTCCTACTCAAACGGACCATATCTAGTTGAACTCTGCTTATAAAACTGTAACAAACCACAGCATCACTTACATAGATGCTCTTTAGTTAATAGTGAAAATCGTGTTGTGTTCGTGAACTGTGTAAATTCATTTGAGCCGAAGAATCACTGGGTTTACCGGAAATGAACTCCTGCTTGTAGGAAGACACAGAGACTTTGGTTTAACTCCGTTTGTGAAGGGAAATTCAGACCAGTGTTCTCATCCATGAAACACCCTCTGCTTTAACGCAAGAAGCATCGTCTTCTTTCCAGAGTCTGCAATACAGCAAGAAATATGAGCATGTCCAGAAAAAAAGAACTGTGTTTCCTACTCAGAGGGACCATATCTCGTTGAACTCTGCACATTAAACTGTAACAAACCATAGCATCTCTTACATAGATGCTGTTTAGTTAATAGTGAAAATCGTGTTGGTTTCGTGAACTGTGTAAATTCATTTGAGCCCAAAAACCCCTGGGTTTACCGGAAATGAACTCTTGCTTGTAGGAAGACACAGAGGCTTTGGTTTCACTCCGTTTGTGAAGTGAAATTCAGGCCAAAGTTCCCATCCATGAAACTCACTCTGTTTTAACGCAAGAAGCATGCTCTTCTTTCCATCGTCTCCAATACAGCAAGAAACATGAGCATGCCCAGAAATAAAGAAATGTGCTTCCTACTCTTACGGACCATATCTAGTTGAACCATGCTTATGATACTGTAACAAACCACAGCATCTCTTACATAGATGCTCTTTAGTTAATAGTGAAAAACTTGAATTCGTGAACTGTGTAAATTCATTTGAGCCGAAAAAAAACTGGGTTTACCGGAAATGAACTCTTAATTGTAGGAAGAGACAGAGACTTTGGTTTAACTCCGTTTATGAAGGAAAATTCAGACCAGTGTTCTCATCCATGAAACATACTCTGTTTTAACGCAAGAAGCATGCTCTTCTTTCCAGCGTCTCCAATACAGCAAGAAACATGAGCATGCACAGAAAAAAAGAACTGTGTTTCCTACTCATATAGACCATATCTAGTTGAACTATGCTTATGAAACTCTAACAAACCACAGCATCTCTTACATAGATGCTCTTTAGTTAATAGTGCAAAACGTGTTTTTTCGTGAATGTGTAAATTCATTTGAGCCGAAAAAATCCCTGGGTTTACCGGATATGAACTCTTGCTTTCAGGAAGACACAGAGACTTTGCTTTAACTACGTTTCTGAAGGAAAATTCAGACCAGTGATCTCATCCATGAAACATACTCTGTTTTAACGCAAGAAGCATGCTCTTCTTTCCATCGTCTCCAATACAGCAAGAAACATGAGCATGCCCAGAAAAAAAGAACTGTGTTTCCTACTCATACGGACCATATCTAGTTGAACTCTGCTTATAAAACTGTAACAAACCACAGCATCACTTACATAGATGCTGTTTAGTTAATAGTGAAAATCGTGTTGGGTTTGAGAACTGTGTCATTTCATTTGAGCTGAAAAACCCCTAGGTTTATCGGAAATGAACTCTTGCTTGTAGGAAGACACAGAGGCTTTGGTTTAACTCCGTTTGTGAAGGGAAATTCAGACCAGTGTTCTCATCCATGAAACACCCTCTATTTTAACGCAAGAAGCATCGTCTTCTTTCCAGAGTCTGCAATGGAGCAAGAAATATGAGAATGTCCAGAAAAAAAGAACTGTGTTTCCTACTCAGACGGACCATATCTAGTTGAACTCTGCTCATTAAACTGTAGCAAACCATAGCATCTCTTACATAGATGCTGTTTAGTTAATAGTGAAAATCGTGTTGGTTTCGTGAACTGTGTAAATTCATTTGAGCCCAAAAACCCCTGGGTTTACCGGAAATGAACTCTTGCTTGTAGGAAGACACAGAGGCTTTGGTTTCACTCCGTTTGTGAAGTGAAATTCAGGCCAGAGTTCCCATCCATGAAACTCACTCTGTTTTAACGCAAGAAGCATGCTCTTCTTTCCATCGTCTCCAATACAGCAAGAAACATGAGCATGCCCAGAAAAAAAGAAATGTGCTTCCTACTCTTACGGACCATATCTAGTTGAACCATGCTTATGATACTGTAACAAACCACAGCATCTCTTACATAGATGCTCTTTAGTTAATAGTGAAAAACTTAGGTTCGTGAACTTTGTAAATTCATTTGAGCCGAAAAAAATCTGGGTTTACCGGAAATGAACTCTTACTTGTAGGAAGACACAGAGACTTTAGTTTAACTTCATTTCTGAAGGAAAATTCAGACCAGTGTTCTCATCCATGAAACATACTCTGTTTTAACGCAAGAAGCATGCTCTTCTTTCCAGCGTCTCAAATACAACAAGAAACATGAGCATGCACAGAAAAAAAGAACTGTGTTTCCTACTCATATAGACCATATCTAGTTGAACTATGCTTATGAAACTCTAACAAACCACAGCATCTCTTACATAGATGCTCTTTAGTTAATAGTGCAAAACGTGTTTTTTCGTGAATGTGTAAATTCATTTGAGCCGAAAAAATCCCTGGGTTTACCGGATATGAACTCTTGCTTTCAGGAAGACACAGAGACTTTGCTTTAACTACGTTTCTGAAGGAAAATTCAGACCAGTGATCTCATCCATGAAACATACTCTGTTTTAACGCAAGAAGCATGCTCTTCTTTCCATCGTCTCCAATACAGCAAGAAACATGAGCATGCCCAGAAAAAAAGAAATGGGTTTCCTACTCATACGGACCATATCTAGTTGAACTCTGCTCATTAAACTGTAACAAACCACAGCATCACTTACATAGATGCTGTTTAGTTAATAGTGAAAATCGTGTTGGGTTTGAGAACTGTGTCATTTCATTTGAGCTGAAAAACCCCTAGGTTTATCGGAAATGAACTCTTGCTTGTAGGAAGACACAGAGGCTTTGGTTTAACTCCGTTTGTGAAGGGAAATTCAGACCAGTGTTCTCATCCATGAAACACCCTCTATTTTAACGCAAGAAGCATCGTCTTCTTTCCAGAGTCTGCAATGCAGCAAGAAATATGAGCATGTCCAGAAAAAAAGAACTGTGTTTCCTACTCAGACGGACCATATCTAGTTGAACTCTGCTCATTAAACTGTAGCAAACCATAGCATCTCTTACATAGATGCTGTTTAGTTAATAGTGAAAATCGTGTTGGTTTCGTGAACTGTGTAAATTCATTTGAGCCCAAAAACCCCTGGGTTTACCGGAAATGAACTCTTGCTTGTAGGAAGACACAGAGGCTTTGGTTTCACTCCGTTTGTGAAGTGAAATTCAGGCCAGAGTTCCCATCCATGAAACTCACTCTGTTTTAACGCAAGAAGCATGCTCTTCTCTCCAGCGTCTCCAATACAGCAAGAAACATGAGCATGCCCAGAAAAAAAGAACTGTGTTTCCTATTCATACGGACCATATCTAGTTGAACCCTGCTTATGAAACTGTAACAAACCACAGCATCTCTTACGTAGATGCTCTTTAGTTAATAGTGAAAAACTTGGGTTCGTGAACTGTGTAAATTCATTTGAGCCGAAAAAAAAGTGGGTTTACCGGAAATGAACTCTTACTTGTAGGAAGACACAGAGACTTTGGTTTAACTCCGTTTGTGAAGGGAAATTCAGACCAGTGTTCTCATCCATGAAACACCCTCTGTTTTAACGCAAGAAGCATCATCTTCTTTCCAGAGTCTGCAATACAGCAAGAAATATGAGCATGTCCAGAAAAAAAGAACTGTGTTTCCTACTCAGAGGGACCATATCTAGTTGAACTCTGCTCATTAAACTGTAACAAACCATAGCATCTCTTACATAGATGCTGTTTAGTTAATAGTGAAAAACTTGGGTTCGTGAACTTTGTAAATTCATTTGAGCCGAAAAAAATCTGGGTTTACCGGAAATGAACTCTTACTTGTAGGAAGACACAGAGACTTTAGTTTAACTTCATTTCTGAAGGAAAATTCAGACCAGTGTTCTCATCCATGAAACATACTCTGTTTTAACGCAAGAAGCATGCTCTTCTTTCCAGCGTCTCAAATACAACAAGAAACATGAGCATGCACAGAAAAAAAGAATTGTGTTTCCTACTCATATGGACCATATCTAGTTGAACTATGCTTATGAAACTCTAACAAACCACAGCATCTCTTACATAGATGCTCTTTAGTTAATAGTGCAAAACGTGTTTTTTCGTGAATGTGCAAATTCATTTGAGCCGAAAAAATCCCTGGGTTTACCAGATATGAACTCTTGATTTCAGGAAGACACAGAGACTTTGGTTTAACTACGTATCTGAAGGAAAATTCAGACCAGTGATCTCATCCATGAAACATACTCTGTTTTAACGCAAGAAGCATGCTCTTCTTTCCATCGTCTCCAATACAGCAAGAAACATGAGCATGCCCAGAAAAAAAGAACTGTGTTTCCTACTCATACGGACCATATCTAGTTGAACTCTGCTTATAAAACTGTAACAAACCACAGCATCATTTACATAGATGCTGTTTAGTTAATAGTGAAAATCGTGTTGGGTTTGAGAACTGTGTCATTTCATTTGAGCCGAAAAACCCCTAGGTTTTTCGGAAATGAACTCTTGCTTGTAGGAAGACACACAGGCTTTGGTTTAACTCCGTTTGTGAAGGGAAATTCAGACCAGTGTTCTCATCCATGAAACACCCTCTATTTTAACGCAAGAAGTATCGTCTTCTTTCCAGAGTCTGCAATGCAGCAAGAAATATGAGCATGTCCAGAAAAAAAGAACTGTGTTTCCTACTCAGACGGACCATATCTAGTTGAACTCTGCTCATTAAACTGTAGCAAACCATAGCATCTCTTACATAGATGCTGTTTAGTTAATAGTGAAAATCGTGTTGGGTTCGTGAACTGTGTAAATTCATTTGAGCCCAAAAACCCCTGGCTTTACCGGAAATGAACTCTTGCTTGTAGGAAGACACAGAGCATTTGGTTTCACTCCGTTTGTGAAGGGAAATTCAGGCCAGAGTTCTCATCCATGTAACTCACTCTGTTTTAACGCAAGAAGCATCCTCTTCTTTCCAGCATCTCTAATACATCAGGAAACATGAGCATGCCCAGAAAAAAAGAACTGTGTTTCCTATTCATACGGACCATATCTAGTTGAACCCTGCTTATGAAACTGTAACAAACCACAGCATCTCTTACATAGATGCTCTTTAGTTAATAGTGCAAAACGTGTTTTTTCGTGAATGTGCAAATTCATTTGAGCCGAAAAAATCCCTGGGTTTACCAGATATGAACTCTTGATTTCAGGAAGACACAGAGACTTTGGTTTAACTACGTTTCTGAAGGAAAATTCAGACCAGTGATCTCATCCATGAAACATACTCTGTTTTAACGCAAGAAGCATGCTCTTCTTTCCATCGTCTCCAATACAGCAAGAAACATGAGCATGCCCAGAAAAAAAGAACTGTGTTTCCTACTCATACAGACCATATCTAGTTGAACCCTGCTTATGATACTGTTACAAACCACAGCATCTCTTACATAGATGCTCTTTAGTTAATAGTGAAAATCTTGTTGGGTTCTTGAACTGTGTAAATACATTTGAGCCAAAAAATCACTGGGTTTACCAGAAATGAACTCTTGCTTGTAGGAAGACACAGAGCATTTGGTTTCACTCCGTTTGTGAAGGGAAATTCAGACCAGTATTCTCATTCATGAAACACCCTCTGTTTTAACGCAAGAAGCATCCTCTTCTTTCCAGAGTCTGCAATACAGCAAGTAATATGAGCATGTCCAGAAATAAAGAATTGTGTTTCCTACTCATACGGACCATATCTAGTTGAACTCTGCTTATGAAACTGTAACAAACCACAGCATCTCTTACATAGATGCTCTTTAGTTAATAGTGAAAAACTTGGGTTCGTGAACTGTGTAAATTCATTTGAGCCGAAAAAAAACTGGGTTTACCGGAAATGAACTCTTACTTGTAGGAAGACAGAGAGACTTTGGTTTAACTCCGTTTGTGAAGGGAAATTCAGACCAGTGTTCTCATCCATGAAACACCCTCTGTTTTATCGCAAGAAGCATCATCTTCTTTCCAGAGTCTGCAATACAGCAAGAAATATGAGCATGTCCAGAAAAAAAGAACTGTGTTTCCTACTCAGAGTGACCATATCTAGTTGAACTCTGCTCATTAAACTGTAACAAACCATAGCATCTCTTACATAGATGCTGTTTAGTTAATAGTGAAAATCGTGTTGGGTTCGTGAACTGTGTAAATTCATTTGAGCCGAAGAATCACTGGGTTTACCGGAAGTGAACTCTTGCTTGTAGGAAGACAAAGAGCCTTTTATTTAACTCCGTTTATGAAGGGAAATTCAGACCAGTGTTCTCATCCCTGAAACACCCTCTTCTGTAACACAAGAAGCATCATGTTTTGTCCAGAATCTGCAATACAGCAAGAAATATGAGCATGTCCAGAAAAATGAACTGTGTTTCCTACTCATACGCACCATATATAGTTGAACTCTGCTTATGAAACTTTTACAAACCACAGCATGTGTTACATAGATGCTCTTTAGTTAATAGTGAAAAACGTGTTGGCTTTTTGAACTGTGTAAATTCATTTGAGCCCAAAAGCCCCTGGGTTTACCGGAAATGAACTCTTGCTTGTAGGAAGACACAGAGGCTTTGGTTTCACTCCGTTTGTGAAGCAAAATTCAGGCCAGAGTTCCCATCCATGAAATGCACTCTGTTTTAACGCAAGAAGCATGCTCTTCTTTCCAACCTCTCCAATACAGCAAGAAACATGAGCATGCCCAGAAAAAAAGAAATGTGTTTCCTACTCTTACGGACCATATCTAGTTGAACCATGCTTATGATACTGTAACAAACCACAGCATCTCTTACATAGATGCTCTTTAGTTAATAGTGAAAAACTGGGGTCGTGAACTGTGTAAATTCATTTGAGTCGAAAAAAAACTGGGTTTACCGGAAATGAACTCTTACTTGTAGGAAGACACAGAGACTTTGGTTTAACTCCATTTGTGAAGGGAAATTCAGACCAGTGTTCTCATCCATGAAACACCCTCTGTTTTAACGCAAGAAGCATCGTCTTCTTTCCAGAGTCTGCAATACAGCAAGAAATATGAGCATGTCCAGAAAAAAAGAACTGTGTTTCCTACTCAGAGGGACCATATCTATTTGAACTATGCTTATGAAACTCTAACAAACCACAGCATCTCTTACATAGATGCTCTTTAGTTAATAGTGCAAAACGTGTTTTTTCGTGAATGTGTAAATTCATTTGAGCCGAAAAAATCCCTGGGTTTACCTGATATGAACTCTTGATTTCAGGAAGACACAGAGACTTTGGTTTACTACGTTTCTGAAGGAAAATTCAGACCAGTGATCTCATCGATGAAACATACTCTGTTTTAACGCAAGAAGCATGCTCTTCTTTCCATCGTCTCCAGTACAGCAAGAAACATGAGCATGCCCAGAAAAAAAGAACTGTGGTTCCTACTCATACGGACCATATCTAGTTGAACTCTGCTTATAAAACTGTAACAAACCACAGCATCACTTACATAGATGCTCTTTAGTTAATAGTGAAAAACGTGTTGGGTTCGAGAACTGTGTCATTTCATATGAGCCGAAAAACCCCTGGGTTTATCGGAAATGAACTCATGCTTGTAGGAAAACACAGAGGCTTTGGATTAACTCCGTTTGTGAAGGGAAATTCAGACCAGTGTTCTCATCCATGAAACACCCTCTGTTTTAACGCAAGAAGCATCGTCTTCTTTCCAGAGTTTGCAATGCAGCAAGAAATATGAGCATGTCCAGAAAAATGAACTGTGATTCCTACTCAGACGGACCATATCTAGTTGAACTCTGATTTTGAAACTGTAAAAAACCACAGCATGTGTTACATAGATGCTCTTTAGTTAATAGTGAAAAACGTGTTGGGTTCATGAACTGTTTAAATTATTTGAGCCCAAAAACCCCTGGGTTTACCGGAAATGAACTCTTGCTTGTAGGAAGACACAGAGGCTTTGGTTTCACTCCGTTTGTGAAGGGAAATTAAGGCCAGAGTTCTCTTCCATGAAACACACTGTTTTAACGCAATAAGCATCCTCTTCTTTCCAGTTTCTCTAATACATCAGGAAATATGAGCATGTCCAGAAAAAAAGAATTGTGTTTCCTACGCATACGGACCATATCTTGTTGAACTCTGCTTATAAAACTGTAACAATCCACAACTTGTGTTACATAGATGCCCTTTAGTTAATAGTGAAAAACTGGGGTCATGAACTGTGTAAATTCATTTGAGTCGAAAAAAAAACTGGGTTTATCGGAAATGAACTCTTACCTGTAGGAAGACACAGGGACTTTGGTATAATTCCGTTTGTGAAGGGAAATTCAGACCAGTGTTCTCATCCATGAAACACCCTCTGTTTTAACGCAAGAAGCATGGTCTTCTTTCCAGAGTCTGCAATACAGCAAGAAATATGAGCATGTCCAGAAAAAAAGACCTGTGTCTCCTACTCAGACGGACCATATATAGTTGAACTCTGCTCATTAAACTGTAAGAAACCACAGCATCTATTACATAGATGCTCTTTAGTTAATAGTACAAAACGTGCTGGGTTCTTAAACTGTGTAAATTCATTTGAGCCCAAAAACCCCTGGGTTTACCGAAAATGAACTCTTGCTTGTAGGAAGACACAGAGGCTTTGGTTTCACTCTGTTTGTGAAGTGAAATTCAGGCCAGAGTTCTCATCCATGAAACTCACTCTGTTTTAACGCAAGAAGCATGCTCTTCTTTCCAGCGTCTCAAATACAGCAAGAAACATGAGCATGCATAGAAAAAAAGAACTGTGTTTCCTACTCATACGGACCATATCTATTTGAACTATGCTTATGAAACTCTAACAAACCACAGCATCTCTTACATAGATGCTCTTTAGTTAATAGTGCAAAACGTGTTTTTTCGTGAATGTGCAAATTCATTTGAGCCGAAAATACCCTGGGTTTACCAGATATGAACTCTTGATTTCAGGAAGACACAGAGACTTTGGTTTAACTACGTTTCTGAAGGAAAATTCAGACCAGTGATCTCATCCATGAAACATACTCTGTTTTAACGCAAGAAGCATGCTCTTCTTTCCATCGTCTCCAATACAGCAAGAAACATGAGCATGCCCAGAAAAAAAGAACTGTGTTTCCTACTCATACGGACCATATCTAGTTGAACTCTGCTTATAAAACTGTAACAAACCACAGCATCACTTACATAGATGCTGTTTAGTTAATAGTGAAAATCGTGTTGGGTTTGAGAACTGTGTCATTTCATTTGAGCCGAAAAACCCCTGGGTTTATCGGAAATGAACTCTTGCTTGTAGGAAGACACAGAGGCTTTGGTTTAACTCCGTTTGTGAAGGGAAATTCAGACCAGTGTTCTCATCCATGAAACACCCTCTGTTTTAACGCAAGAAGAATCGTCGTCTTTCCAGAGTCTGCAATGCAGCAAGAAATATGAGCATGTCCAGAAAAAAAGAACTGTGTTTCCTACTCAGACGGACCATATCTAGTTGAACTCTGCTCATTAAACTGTAACAAACCATAGCATCTCTTACATAGATGCTGTTAAGTTAATAGTGAAAATCGTGTTGGGTTCGTGAACTGTGTAAATTCATTTGAGCCCAAAAACCCCTGGCTTTACCGGAAATGAACTCTTGCTTGTAGGAAGACACAGAGCATTTGGTTTCACTCCGTTTGTGAAGGGAAATTCAGGCCAGAGTTCTCATCCATGTAACTCACTCTGTTTTAACGCAAGAAGCATCCTCTTCTTTCCAGCATCTCTAATACATCAGGAAACATGAGCATGCCCAGAAAAAAAGAACTGTGTTTCCTATTCATACGGACCATATCTAGTTGAACCCTGCTTATGATACTGTTACAAACCACAGCATCTCTTACATAGATGCTCTTTAGTTAATATTGAAAATCTTGTTGGGTTCTTGAACTGTGTAAATACATTTGAGCCAAAAAATCACTGGGTTTACCAGAAATGAACTCTTGCTTGTAGGAAGAACCAGAGCATTTGGTTTCACTCCGTTTGTGAAGGGAAATTCAGACCAGTATTCTCATTCATGAAACACCCTCTGTTTTAACGCAAGAAGCATCCTCTTCGTTCCAGAGTCTGCAATACAGCAAGTAATATGAGCATGTCCAGAAATAAAGAATTGTGTTTCCTACTCATACGGACCATATCTAGTTGAACTCTGCTTATGAAACTGTAACAAACCACAGCATCTCTTACATAGATGCTCTTTAGTTAATTGTGAAAAACTTGGGTTCGTGAACTGTGTAAATTCATTTGAGCCGAAAAAAAACTGGGTTTACCGGAAATGAACTCTTACTTGTAGGAAGACACAGAGACTTTGGTTTAACTCCGTTTGTGAAGGGAAATTCAGACCAGTGTTCTCATCCATGAAACACCCTCTGTTTTAACGCAAGAAGCATCATCATCTTTCCAGAGTCTGCAATACAGCAAGAAATATGAGCATGTCCAGAAAAAAAGAACTGTGTTTCCTACTCAGAGGGACCATATCTAGTTGAACTCTGCTCATTAAACTGTAACAAACCATAGCATCTCTTACATAGATGCTGTTTAGTTAATAGTGAAAAACGTGTTGGGTTCATGAACTGTTTAAATTATTTGAGCCCAAAAACCCCTGGGTTTACCGGAAATGAACTCTTGCTTTTTGGAAGACACAGAAGCTTTGGTTTCACTCCGTTTGTGAAGGGAAATTAAGGAAGAGTTCTCATCCATGAAACACACTGTTTTAACGCAATAAGCATCCTCTTCTTTCCAGTGTCTCTAATACATCAGGAAATATGAGCATGTCCAGAAAAAAAGAATTGTGTTTCCTACGCATACGGACCATATCTTGTTGAACTCTGCTTATAAAACTGTAACAATCCACAACTTGTGTTACATAGATGCCCTTTAGTTAATAGTGAAAAACTGGGGTCGTGAACTGTGTAAATTCATTTGAGTCGAAAAAAAAACTGGGTTTATCGGAAATGAACTCTTACCTGTAGGAAGACACAGATACTTTGGTTTAACTCCGTTTGTGAAGGGAAATTCAGACCAGTGTTCTCATCCATGAAACACCCTCTGTTTTAACGCAAGAAGCATGGTCTTCTTTCCAGAGTCTGCAATACAGCAAGAAATATGAGCATGTCCAGAAAAATGAACTGTGTTTCCTAATCATACGGACCATATATAGTTGAACTCTGCTTATGAAACTTTTACAAACCACAGCATGTGTTACATAGATGCTCTTTAGTTAATAGTGAAAAACGTGTTGGGTTCTTGAACTGTGTAAATTCATTTGAGCCCAAAAGCCCCTGGGTTTACCGGAAATGAACTCTTGCTTGTAGGAAGACACAGAGGCTTTGGTTTCACTCCGTTTGTGAAGCGAAATTCAGGCCTGAGTTCCCATCCATGAAATGCACTCTGTTTTAACGCAAGAAGCATGCTCTTCTTTCCAGCGTCTCCAATACAGCAAGAAACATGAGCATGCCCAGAAAAAAAGAACTGTGTTTCCTACGCATATGGACCATATCTAGTTGAACCATGCTTATGATACTGTAACAAACCACAGCATCTCTTACATAGATGCTCTTTAGTTAATAGTGAAAAACTTCGGTTCGTGAACTGTGTAAATTCATTTGAGCCGAAAAAAAACTGGGTTTCCCGGAAATGAACTCTTACTTTTAGGAAGACACAGAGACTTTGGTTTAACTCCGTTTGTGAAGGGAAATTCAGACCAGTGTTCTCATCCATGAAACATACTTTTTTTTAACGCAAGAAGCATCGTCTTCTTTCCAGAGTCTGCATTACAGCAAGAAATATGAGCATGTCCAAAAAAAAAGAACTGTGTTTCCTACTCAGACGGACCATATCTAGTTGACCTCTGCTCACTAAACTGTAACAAACCATACCATCTCTTACATAGATGCTGTTTAGTTAATAGTGAAAATCGTGTTGGGTTCGTGAACTGTGTAAATTCATTTGAGCCTAAGAATCACTGGGTTTACCGGAAATGAACTCTTGCTTGTAGGAAGACAAAGAGCCTTTTATTTAACTCCGTTTATGAAGGGAAATTCAGACCAGTGTTCTCATCCCTGAATCACCCTCTGCTTTAACACAAGAAGCATCATGTTTTGTCCAGAATCTGAAATACAGCAAGAAATATGAGCACGTCCAGAAAAATGAACTGTGTTTCCTACTCATACGTACCATATATAGTTGAACTGTGCTTATGAAACTGTAAAAAACCACAGCATGTGTTACATAGATGCTCTTTAGTTAATAGTGAAAAACGTGTTGGGTTCATGAACTGTTTAAATTATTTGAGCCCAAAAACCCCTGGGTTTACCGGAAATGAACTCTTGCTTGTAGGAAGACACAGAAGCTTTGGTTTCACTCCGTTTGTGAAGGGAAATTAAGGCCAGAGTTCTCATCCATGAAACACACTGTTTTAACGCAATAAGCATCCTCTTCTTTCCAGTGTCTCTAATATATCAGGAAATATGAGCATGTCCAGAAAAAAAGAATTGTGTTTCCTACGCATACGGACCATATCTTGTTGAACTCTGCTTATAAAACTGTAACAATCCACAACTTGTGTTACATAGATGCCCTTTAGTTAATAGTGAAAAACTGGGGTCGTGAACTGTGTAAATTCATTTGAGTCGAAAAAAAAACTGGGTCTATCGGAAATGAACTCTTACCTGTAGGAAGACACAGAGACTTTGGTTTAACTCCGTTTGTGAAGGGAAATTCAGACCAGTGTTCTCATCCATGAAACACCCTCTGTTTTAACGCAAGAAGCATGGTCTTCTTTCCAGAGTCTGCAATACAGCAAGAAATATGAGCATGTCCAGAAAAATGAACTGTGTTTCCTAATCATACGGACCATATATAGTTGAACTCTGCTTATGAAACTTTTACAAACCACAGCATGTGTTACATAGATGCTCTTTAGTTAATAGTGAAAAACGTGTTGGGTTCTTGAACTGTGTGAATTCATTTGAGCCCAAAAGCCCCTGGGTTTACCGGAAATGAACTCTTGGTTGTAGGAAGACACAGAGGCTTTGGTTTCACTCCGTTTGTGAAGCGAAATTCAGGCCTGAGTTCCCATCCATGAAATGCACTCTGTTTTAACGCAAGAAGCATGCTCTTCTTTCCAGCGTCTCCAATACAGCAAGAAACATGAGCATGCCCAGAAAAAAAGAACTGTGTTTCCTACTCATATGGACCATATCTAGTTGAACCATGCTTATGATACTGTAACAAACCACAGCATCTCTTACATAGATGCTCTTTAGTTAATAGTGAAAAACTTCGGTTCGTGAAATGTGTAAATTCATTTGAGCCGAAAAAAAACTGGGTTTACCGGAAATGAACTCTTACTTTTAGGAAGACACAGAGACTTTGGTTTAACTCCGTTTGTGAAGGGAAATTCAGACCAGTGTTCTCATCCATGAAACATACTTTTTTTTAACGCAAGAAGCATCGTCTTCTTTCCAGAGTCTGCAATACAGCAAGAAATATGAGCATGTCCAAAAAAAAAGAACTGTGTTTCCTACTCAGACGGACCATATCTAGTTGACCTCTGCTCACTAAACTGTAACAAACCATACCATCTCTTACATAGATGCTGTTTAGTTAATAGTGAAAATCGTGTTGGGTTCGTGAACTGTGTAAATTCATTTGAGCCGAAGAATCACTGGGTTTACCGGAAATGAACTCTTGCTTGTAGGAAGACAAAGAGCCTTTTATTTAACTCCGTTTATGAAGGGAAATTCAGACCGGTGTTCTCATCCCTGAATCACCCTCTGCTTTAACACAAGAAGCATCATGTTTTGTCCAGAATCTGCAATACAGCAAGAAATATGAGCACGTCCAGAAAAATGAACTGTGTTTCCTACTCATACGTACCATATATAGTTGAACTGTGCTTATGAAACTGTAAAAAACCAAAGCATGTGTTACATAGATGCTCTTTAGTTAATAGTGAAAAACGTGTTGGGTTCTTGAACTGTGTAAATTCATTTGAGCCCAAAAACCCCTGGGTTTACCGGAAATGAACTCTTGCTTGTTGGAAGACACAGAGGCTTTGGTTTCACTCTGTTTGTGAAGCAAAATTCAGGCCAGAGTTCTCATCCATGAAACTCACTCTGTTTTAACGCAAGAAGCATGCTCTTCTTTCCATCGTCTCCAATACAGCAAGAAACATGAGCATGCCCAGAAAAAAAGAAATGTGTTTCCTACTCCTACGGACCATATCTAGTTGAACCATGCTTATGATACTGTAACAAACCACAGCATCTCTTACATAGATGCTCTTTAGTTAATAGTGAAAAACTTCGGTTCGTGAACTGTGTAAATTCATTTGAGCCGAAAAAAAACTGGGTTTACCGGAAATGAACTCCTACTTTTAGGAAGACACAGAGACTTTGGTTTAACTCCGTTTGTGAAGGGAAATTCAGACCAGTGTTCTCATCCATGAAACACCCCCTGTTTTAACGCAAGAAGCATCGTCTTCTTTCCAGAGTCTGCAATACAGCAAGAAATATGAGCATGTCCAAAAAAAAAGAACTGAGTTTCCTACTCAGACGGACCATATCTAGTTGAACTCTGCTCACTAAACTGTAACAAACCATAGCATCTCTTACATAGATGCTGTTTAGTTAATAGTGAAAATCGTGTTGGGTTCGTGAACTGTGTAAATTCATTTGAGCCGAAGAATCACTGGGTTTACCGGAAATGAACTCTTGCTTGTAGGAAGACAAAGAGCCTTTTATTTAACTCCGTTTATGAAGCGAAATTCAGACCAGTGTTCTCATCCCTGAATCACCCTCTGCTGTAAACAAGAAGCACCATGTTTTGTCCAGAATCTGCAATACAGCAAGAAATATGAGCACGTCCAGAAAAATGAACTGTGTTTCCTACTCATACGTACCATATATAGTTGAACTCTGCTTATGAAACTGTAAAAAACCACAGCATGTGTTACATAGATGCTCTTTAGTTAATAGTGAAAAACGTGTTGGGTTCTTGAACTGTGTAAATTCATTTGAGCCCAAAAACCCCTGGGTTTACCGGAAATGAACTCTTGCTTGTTGGAAGACACAGAGGCTTTGGTTTCACTCTGTTTGTGAAGCGAAATTCAGGCCAGAGTTCTCATCCATGAAACTCACTCTGTTTTAACGCAAGAAGCATGCTCTTCTTTCCATCGTCTCCAATACAGCAAGAAACATGAGCCTGCCCAGAAAAAAAGAAATGTGTTACCTGCTCCTACGGACCATATCTAGTTGAACCATGCTTATGATACTGTAACAAACCACAGCATCTCTTACATAGATGCTCTTTAGTTAATAGTGAAAAACTTGGGTTTGTGAACTGTGTAAATTCATTTGAGCCGAAAAAAAACTGGGTTTACCGGAAATGAACACTTAATTGTAGGAAGAGACAGAGACTTTGGTTTAACTCCGTTTCTGAGGGAAAATTCAGACCAGTGTTCTCATCCAAGAAACATACTCTGTTTTAACGCAAGAAGCATGCTCTTCTTTCCAGCGTCTCCAATACAGCAAGAAACATGAGCATGCACAGAAAAAAAGAACTGTGTCTCCTACTCATATGGACCATATCTAGTTGAACTATGCTTATGAAACTCTAACAAACCACAGCATCTCTTACATAGATGCTCTTTAGATAATAGTGCAAAACGTGTTTTTTCGTGAATGTGTAAATTCATTTGAGCCGAAAAAATGCCTGGGTTTACCGGATATGAAGTCTTGCTTTCTGGAAGACACAGAGACTTTGGTTTAACTAAGTTTATGAAGGAAAATTCAGACCAGTGATCTCATCCATGACACACCCTCTGTTTTAACGCAAGAAGCATGCACTTCTTTCCATCTTCTCCAATACAGCAAGAAACATGAGCATGCCCAGAAAAAAAGAACTGTGTTTCCTACTCATACGGACCATATCTAGTTGAACTCTGCTTATAAAACTGTAACAAACCACAGCATCACTCACATAGATGCTCTTTAGTTAATAGTGAAAATCGTGTTCGGTTCGTGAACTGTGTAAATTCATTTGAGCCGAAGAATCACTGGGTTTACCGGAAATGAACTCTTGCTTGTAGGAAGACAAAGGGCCTTTTATTTAACTCCGTTTATGAAGGGAAATTCAGACCAGTGTTCTCATCCCTGAAACACCCTCTGCTGTAACACAAGAGGCATCATGTTTTGTCCAGAATCTGCAATACAGCAAGAAATATGAGCATGTCCAGAGAAATGAACTGTGTTTCCTACTCATACGGACCATATATAGTTGAACTCTGCTCATGAAAGTTTAACAAACCACAGCATGTGTTACATAGATGCTCTTTAGTTAATAGTGAAAATCTTGTTGGGTTCTTGAACTGTGTAAATACATTTGAGCCAAAAATCACTGGGTTTACCGGAAATGAACTCTTGCTTGTAGGAAGACACAGAGCATTTGGTTTCACTCCGTTTGTGAAGGGAAATTCAGACCAGTATTCTCATTCATGAAACACCCTCTGTTTTAACGCAAGAAGCATCCTCTTCGTTCCAGAGTCTGCAATCCAGCAAGTAATATGAGCATGTCCAGAAATAAAGAACTGTGTTTCCTACTCATACGGACCATATCTAGTTGAACTCTGCTTATGAAAGTGTAACAAACCACAGCATCTCTTACATAGATGCTCTTTAGTTAATAGGGAAAAACTGGGGTTCGTGAACTGTGTAAATTCATTTGAGTCGAAAAAAACCTGGGTTTACCGGAAATGAACTCTTACTTGTAGGAAGACACAGAGACTTTGGTTTAACTCCCTTTCTGAAGGGAAATTCAGACCAGTGTTCTCATCCATGAAACACCCTCTGTTTTAACGCAAGAAGCATCGTCTTCTTTCCAGAGTCTGCAATACAGCAAGAAATATGAGCATGTCCAGAAAAAAAGAACTGTGTTTCCTACTCAGAGGGACCATATCTAGTTGAACTCTGCTCATTAAACTGTAACAAACCATAGCATCTCTTACATAGATGCTGTTTAGTTAATAGTGAAAATCGTGTTGGGTTCGTGAACTGTGTAAATTCATTTGAGCCCAAAAACCCCTGGGTTTACCGAAAATGAACTCTTGCTTGTAGGAAGACACAGAGGCTTTGGTTTCACTCCGTTTGTGAAGCGAAATTCAGGCCAGAGTTCTCATCCATGAAACTCACTCTGTTTAAACGCAAGAAGCATGCTCTTCTTTCCATCGTCTGCAATACAGCAAGAAACATGAGCATGCCCAGAAAAAAAGAAATCTGTTTCCTACTCTTACGGACCATATCTAGTTGAACCATGCTTATGATACTGTAACAAACCACAGCATCTCTTACATAGATGCTCTTTAGTTAATAGTGAAAAACTTGGGTTCGTGAACTGTGTAAATTCATTTGAGCCGAAAAAAAACTGGGTTTACCGGAAATGAACTCTTACTTGTAGGAAGACACAGAGACTTTGGTTTAACTCCCTTTCTGAAGGAAAATTCAGACCAGTGTTCTCATCCATGAAACATACTCTGTTTTAACGCAAGAAGCATGCTCTTCTTTCCATCGTCTCCAATACAGCAAGAAACATGAGCATGCCCAGAAAAAAAGAAATCTGTTTCCTACTCTTACGGACCATATCTAGTTGAACCATGCTTATGATACTGTAACAAACCACAGCATCTCTTACATAGATGCTCTTTAGTTAATAGTGCAAAACGTGTTTTTTCGTGAATGTGTAAATTCATTTGAGCCGAAAAAATCCCTGGGTTTACCGGATATGAACTCTTGATTTCAGGAAGACACAGAGACTCTGGTTTAACTATGTTTCTGAAGGAAAATTCAGACCAGTGTTCTCATCCATGAAACATACTGTTTTAACGCAAGAAGCATGCTCTTCTTTCCATCGTCTCCAGTACAGCAAGAAACATGAGCATGCCCAGAAAAAAAGAACGGTGTTTCCTACTCATACGGACCATATCTAGTTGAACTCTGGTCATTAAAATGTAACAAACCACAGCATCACTTACATAGATGCTCTTTAGTTAATAGTGAAAAACGTGTTGGGTTCGAGAACTGTGTCATTTCATTTGAGCCGAAAAACCCCTGGGTTTATCGGAAATGAACTCATGCATGTAGGAAGACACAGAGGCTTTGGTTTAACTCCGTTTGTGAAGGGAAATTCAGACCAGTGTTCTCATCCATGAAACACCCTCTGTTTTAACGCAAGAAGCATCGTCTTCTTTTCAGAGTTTGCAATGCAGCAAGAAATATGAGCATGTCCAGAAAAAAAGAACTGTGTTTCCTACTCAGACGGACCATATCTAGTCGAACTCTGGTCATTAAACTGTAACAAACCATAGCATCTCTTACATAGATGCTGTTTAGTTAATAGTGAAATTCGTGTTGGGTTCGTGAACTGTGTAAATTCATTTGAGCCCAAAAACCCCTGGCTTTACCGGAAATGGACTCTTGCTTGTAGGAAGACACAGAGCATTTGGTTTCACTCCGTTTGTGAAGGGAAATTCAGGCCAGAGTTCTCATCCATGTAACTCACTCTGTTTTAACGCAAGAAGCATCCTCTTCTTTCCAGCATCTCTAATACATCAGGAAACATGAGCATGCTCAGAAAAAAAGAACTGTGTTTCCTACTCATAAGGACCATATCTAGTTGAATCCTGCTTATGATACTGTTACAAACCACAGCATCTCTTACATAGATGCTCTTTAGTTAATAGTGGAAAAACTTGGGTTCCTGAACTGTGTAAATTCATTTGAGCCGAAAAAAAACTGGGTTTACCGGAAATGAACTCTTACTTGTAGGAAGACACAGAGACTTTGGTTTAACTCCGTTTGTGAAGAGAAATTCAGACCAGTGTTCTCATCCATGAAACACCCTCTGTTTTAACGCAAGAAGCATCGTCTTCTTTCCAGAGTCTGTAATACAGCAAGAAATATGAGCATGTCCAGAAAAAAGAACTGTGTTTCCTACTCAGACGGACCATATCTAGTTGAACTCTGCTCATTAAACTGTAACAAACCATAGCATCTCTTACATAGATGCTGTTTAGTTAATAGTGAAAATCGTGTTGGGTTCCTGAACTGTGTAAATTCATTTGAGCCAAGGAATCACTGCGTTTACCGGAAATGAACTCTTGCTTGTAGGAAGACAAAGATCCTTTTATTTAACTCCGTTTATGAAGGGAAATACAGACCCGTGTTCTCATCCCTGAAACACCCTCTGCTGTAACACAAGAAGCATCATGTTTTGTCCAGAATCTGCAATACAGCAAGAAATATGAGCATGTCCAGAAAAATGAACTGTGTTTCCTACTCATACGGACCATATATAGTTGAACTCTGCTTATGAAACTGTAAAAAACCACAGCATGTGTTACATAGATGCTCTTTAGTTAATAGTGAAAAACGTGTTGGGTTCATGAACTGTTTAAATTTATTTGAGCCCAAAAACCCCTCGGTATACCGGAAATGAACTCTTGCTTGTAGGAAGACACAGAGGCTTTGGTTTCACTCCGTTTGTGAAGGGAAATTCAGGCCAGAGTTCTCATCCATGAAACACACTCTGTTTTAACGCAATAAGCATCCTCTTCTTTCCAGCGTCTCTAATACATCAGGAAATATGAGCATGTCCAGAAAAAAAGAACTGTGTTTCCTACTCATACGGACCATATCTACTTGAACTCTGCTTATGAATCTGTAACAAATCACAGCATCTCTTACATAGATGCTCTTTAGTTAATAGTGAAAAACATGTTGGGTTCGTGAACTGTGTAAATTCATTTGAGCCGAAAAATCACTGGGTTTAGCGGATATTAACTCTTGCTTTTAGGAAGACACAGATACTTTGGTTTAACTCCGTTTCTGAAGGAAAATTCAGACCAGTGCTCTCATCCATGAAACATACTCTGTTTTAACGCAAGAAGCATCCTCTTCTTTCCAGAGTCTGCAATACAGCAAGAAATATGAGCATTTCCAGAAAAATGAAAAGTGTTTCCTACTCATACGGACCATATATAGTTGAACTCTGCTTATGAAAGTGTAAAAAACGACAGCATGTGTTACATAGATGCTCTTTAGTTAATAGTGAAAAACGTGTTGTGGTCATGAACTGTGTAAATTCATTTGAGTCCAAAAACCCCTGGGTTTACCGAAAATGAACTCTTGCTTGTAGGAGGACACAGAGGCTTTGGTTTCACTCCATTTGTGAAGAGAACTCAGGCCAGAGTTCTCATCCATGAAACACACTCTGTTTTAACGCAAGAAGCATCCTCTTCTTTCCAGCATCTCCAATACAGCAAGAAACATGAGCATGCCCAGAAAAAAAGAACTGAGTTTCCTACTCGTACAGACCATATCTAGTTGAACTCTGCTTATGAAACTGTAACAATCCACAACATGTGTTACATAGATGCCCTTTAGTTAATAGTGAAAAACGTGTTGGGTTCATGAAATGTGTAAATTCATTTGAGCCGAAAAACCCTGGGTTTACCGGAAATGAATTCTTGCTTGTAGGAAGACACAGAGAATTTGGTTTAACTCCGTTTGTGAAGGGAAATTCAGACCAGTGTTCTCATCCATGAAACACTCTCTGTTTTAACGCAAGAAGCATCGTCTTCTTTCCAGAGTCTGCAATACAGCAAGAAATATGAGCATATCCAGAAAAAAAGAACTGAGTTTCCTACTCGTACGGACCATATCTAGTTGAACTCTGCTTATGAATCTGTAACAAATCACAGCATCTCTTACATAGATGCTCTTTAGTTAATAGTGAAAAACATGTTGGGTTCGTGAACTGTGTAAATTCATTTTAGCCGAAAAATCACTGGGTTTAGCGGATATGAACTCTTGCTTTTAGGAAGACACAGATACTTTGGTTTAACTCCGTTTCTGAAGGAAAATTCAGACCAGTGTTCTCATCCATGAAATATACTCTGTTTTAACGCAATTAGCATGTTCTTCTTTACAGCATCTCTAGTACAGCAAGAAACATGAGCATGCCCAGAAAAAAAGAACTGTGATTCCTACTCATATGGACCATATCTGTTTGAACTCTGCTCATTAAACTGTAACAAACCATAGCATCTCTTACATAGATGCTGTTTAGTTAATAGTGAAAATCGTGTTGGGTTCGTGAACTGTGTAAATTCATTTGAGCCGAAGAATCACTGGGTTTACTGGAAATGAACTCTTGCTTGTAGGAAGACAAAGAGCCTTTTATTTAACTCCGTTTGTGAAGGGAAATTCAGACCAGTGTTCTCATCCCTGAAACACCCTCTGTTTTAACACAAGAAGCATCATGTTCTGTCCAGAATATGCAATACAGCAAGAAATATGAGCATGTCCAGAAAAATGAACTGTGTTTCCTACTCATACGGACCATATATAGTTGAACTCTGCTTATGAAAATGTAAAAAACCACAGCATGTGTTACATAGATGCTCTTTAGTTAATAGTGAAAAACGTGGTGGGTTCATGAACTGTTTAAATTTATTTGAGCCCAAAAACACCTCGCTTTACCGGAAATGAACTCTTGCTTGTAGGAAGACACAGAGGCTTTGGTTTCACTCCGTTTGTGAAGGGAAATTCAGGCCAGAGTTCTCATCCATGAAACACACTCTGTTTTAACGCAAGAAGCATCCTCTTCTTTCCAGCGTCTCTAATACATCAGGAAATATGAGCATGTCCAGAAAAAAAGAACTGTTTTTCCTACTCATACGGACCATATCTAGTTGAAACCTGTTTATGATACTGTAACAAACCACAGAATCTCTTACATAGATGCTCTTTAGTTAATAGTGAAAAACTTGAGTTCGTGAATTGTGTAAATTCATTTGAGCCAAAAAAAAAATTGGTTTACCGGAAATGAACTCTTGCGTGTAGGAAGACACAGAGACTTTGGTTTAACTCCGTTTCTGAAGGAAAATTCAGACCAGTGTTCTCATCCATGAAACATACTCTGTTTTAATGCAAGAAGCATGCTCTTCTTTCCAGCGTCTCCAATACAGCAAGAAACATGAGCATGCCCAGAAAAAAACAAGTGTGTTTCCTACTCGTACGGCCCATATCTAGTTGAACTCTGCTTTTGAAACTGAACAATCCACAACATGTGTTACATAGATGCCCTTTAGTTAATAGTGAAAAACGTGTTGGGTTCGAGAAATGTGTAAATTCATTTGAGACGAAAAACCCTGGGTTTACCGGAAATGAACTCTTGCTTGTAGGAAGACACAGAGGCTTTGGTTTCACTCCATTTGTGAAGGGAAATTCAGACCAGAGTTCTCATGCATGCAACACACTCTGTTTTAACGCAAGCAGCATGCTCTTCTTTCCAGCGTCTCCAATACAGCAAGAAATATGAGCATTCCCAGATAAAAATAACTGAATTTCTTACTCATCCGGACCATATCTAGTTGAAATCTGCTTATGAAACTGTAACAATCCACAAATTGTGTTACATAGATGCCCTTTAGTTAATAATGAAAAACGTGTTGGGTTCATGAACTGTGTAAATTCTTTTGAGCCGAAAAACCCCTGGGTTTACCGGAAATGAACTCTTGCATGTAGGAGGACACAGAGGCTTTGGTTTCACTCCATTTGTGAAGGGAAATTCAGACCAGAGTTCTCATCCATGAAACACACTCTGTTTTAACGCAGGAAGCATTCTCTTCTTTCCAGCCTCTCTAATACATCAAGAAACATGAGCATGCCCAGAAAAAAAGAACTGTGTTTCCTACTCATATGGACCATATCTAGTTGAACTCTGCTTATGAAACTCTAACAAACCACAGCATCTCTTACATAGATGCTCTTTAGTTAATAGTGAAAATCTTGTTTTTTCGTGAACTGTGTTAATTCATTTGAGCCGAAAAAAAAAAAATGGGTTTACCGGAAATGAACTCTTGCTTGTAGGAAGACAAAGAGCCTTTGGTTTCACTCCGTTTGTGAAGGGAAATTCAGACCAATATTCTCATTCATGAAACACCCTCTGTTTTATCGCAAGAAGCATCCTCTTCTTTCCAGAGTCTGCAATAAAGCAAGAAATATGAGCATGTCCAGAAAAATGAACTGTGTTTCCTACTCATACGGATCATATATAGTTGAACTCTGCTTATGAAGCTGTAAAAAACCACAGCATGTGTTACAGAGATGCTCTTTAGTTAATAGTGAAAAACGTGTTGGGTTCATGAACTGTGTAAATTCATTTGAGCCCAAAAACCCCTGGGTTTACCGGAAATGAACTCTTGCTTGTAGGAAGACACAGAGGCTTTGGTTTCACTCCGTTTGTGAAGGGATATTCAGGCCAGAGTTCTCATCCATGAAACACAATCTGTTTTAACAAAACAAGCATCCTCTTCTTTCCAGCGTCTCTAATACATCAGGAAACTTAAGCATGCCAAGAAAAAAAGAACTGTGTTTCCTACTCATAGGGACCACATCTAGTTGAAACCTGTTTATGATACTGTAACAAACCACAGAATCTCTTACATAGATGCTCTTTAGTTAATAGTGAAAAACTTGAGTTCGTGAATTGTGTAAATTCATTTGAGCCAAAAAAAAACTGGGTTTACCGGAAATGAACTCTTGCATGTAGGAAGACACAGAGACTTTGGTTTAACTCCGTTTCTGAAGGAAAATTCAGACCAGTGTTCTCATCCATGAAACATACTCTGTTTTAATGCAAGAAGCATGCTCTTCTTTCCAGCGTCTCCCATACAGCAAGAAACATGAGCATGCCCAGAAAAAAACAAGTGTGTTTCCTACTCGTACGGCCCATATCTAGTTGAACTCTGCTTTTGAAACTGAACAATCCACAACATGTGTTACATAGATGCCCTTTAGTTAATAGTGAAAAACGTGTTGGGTTCATGAAATGTGTAAATTCATTTGAGACGAAAAACCCTGGGTTTACCGGAAATGAACTCTTGCTTGTAGGAAGACACAGAGGCTTTGGTTTCACTCCATTTGTGAAGGGAAATTCAGACCAGAGTTCTCATGCATGCAACACACTCTGTTTTAACGCAAGCAGCATGCTCTTCTTTCCAGCGTCTCCAAAACAGCAAGAAATATGAGCATTCCCAGATAAAAATAACTGAATTTCCTACTCATACGGACCATATCTAGTTGAACTCTGCTTATGAAAGTGTAACAAACCACAGCATGTGTGACATAGATGCTCTTTAGTTAATAGTGAAAAACGTGTTGGCTTCATGAACTGTATAAATTCATTTGAGCCCAAAAAACCCCTGGGTTTTCCGGAAATGAACTCTTGCTTGTAGGAAGACACAGAGCCTTTGGTTTCACTCCGTTTGTGAAGGGAAATTCAGACCAGTATTCTCATTCATGAAACTCCCTCTGTTTTAACGCAAGAAGCATCCTCTTCTTTCCAGAGTCTGCAATACAGCAAGTAATATGAGCATGTCCAGAAATAAAGAACTGTGTTTCCTACTCATAGGGACCATATCTAGTTGAACTCTGCTCATGAAACTGTAACAAACCGCAGCATCTCTTAAATAGATGTTCTTTAGTTAATAGTGAAAAACGCATTGGGTTTGAGAACTGTGTAATTTCATTTGAGCTGAAAGACCCCTGCGTTTACCGGAAATGAACTCTTGCTTGTAGGAAGACACAGAGGCTTTGGTTTCACTCCATTTGTGAAGGGAAATTCAGACCAGAGTTCTCATCCATGAAACACACTCTGTTTTAACGCAAGAAGCATCCTCTTCTTTCCAGTGTCTCTAATACATCAAGAAACATGAGCATGCCCAGAAAAAAAGAACTGTGTTTCCTACTCATATGGACCATATCTAGTTGAACTCTGCTTATGAAACTCTAACAAACCACAGCATCTCTTACATAGATGCTCTTTAGTTAATAGTGCAAAACGTGTTTTATCGTGAATTGTGTAAATTCATTTGAGCCCAAAAATCCCTGGGTTTACCAGATATGAACTCTTGCTTTTAGGAAGACACAGAGACTTTGGTTTAACTCCGTTTCTGAAGGAAAATTCAGACCAGTGTTCTCATCCATGAAACATACTCTGTTTTAATGCAAGAAGCATGCTCTTCTTTCCAGCGTCTCCCATACAGCAAGAAACATGAGCATGCCCAGAAAAAAACAAGTGTGTTTCCTACTCGTACGGCCCATATCTAGTTGAACCCTGCTTTTGAAACTGAACAATCCACAACATGTGTTACATAGATGCCCTTTAGTTATTAGTGAAAAACGTGTTGGGTTCATGAAATGTGTAAATTCATTTGAGCCGAAAAACCCTGGGTTTACCGGAAATGAACTCTTGCTTGTAGGAAGACACAGAGCCTTTGGTTTCACTCCATTTGTGAAGGGAAATTCAGACCAGAGTTCTCATGCATGCAACAAACTCTGTTTTAACGCAAGCAGCATGCTCTTCTTTCCAGCGTCTCCAATACAGCAAGAAATATGAGCATTCCCAGATAAAAATAACTGAATTTCCTACTCATACGGACCATATCTAGTTGAACTCTGCTTATGAAAGTGTAACAAACCACAGCATGTGTGACATAGATGCTCTTTAGTTAATAGTGAAAAACGCATTGGGTTTGAGAACTGTGTAATTTCATTTGAGCTGAAAGACCCCTGGGTTTACCGGAAATGAACTCTTGCTTGTAGGAAGACACAGAGGCTTTGGTTTCACTCCATTTGTGAAGGGAAATTCAGACCAGAGTTCTCATCCATGAAACACACTCTGTTTTAACGCAAGAAGCATCCTCTTCTTTCCAGTGTCTCTAATACATCAAGAAACATGAGCATGCCCGGAAAAAAGGACTGTGTTTCCTACTCATATGGACCATATCTAGTTGAACTCTGCTTATGAAACTCTAACAAACCACAGCATCTCTTACATAGATGCTCTTTAGTTAATAGTGCAAAACGTGTTTTATTGTGAATTGTGTAAATTCATTTGAGCCCAAAAAATCCCTGGGTTTACCAGATATGAACTCTTGCTTTTAGGAAGATACAGAGACTTTGGTTTAATACGTTTCTGAAGGAAAATTCAGTCCAGTGTTCTCATCCATGAAACATACTCTGTTTTAACGCATGAAGCATGCTCTTCTTTCCATTGTCTCCAATACAGCAGGAAACATGAGCATGCCCAGAAAAAAAAAAACTTTGTATCCTACTCATACGGACCATATCTAGTTGAACTCTGCTAATGAAACTGTAAAAACCACAGCATCACTTACATATATGCTCTTTGGTTAATAGTGAAAAAAGTTTTGTGTTCGTGGACTGTTTATATTCTTTTGAGCCGAAAAACCGCTGGGTTTACCGGAAATGAATTCTTGCTTGTAGGAAGACAAAGAGGCTTTGGTTTCACTCCGTTTGTGAAGGGAAATTCAGACCAGAGTTCTCATCCATGAAACCCACTCTGTTTTAACGCAAGAAGCATCCTCTTCTTTCCAGCGTCTCTAATACAGCAAGAAATATGAGCATGCCCAGAAAAAAATAAGTGTGTTTCCTACTCATACGGACCATATCTACTTGAACTCTGATTATGAAACTCTAACAAACCACAGCATCTCTTACATAGATACTGTTTAGTTAATAGTGAAAAACGTGTTGGGTTCGAGAACTGTGTAATTTCATGTGGGCCGAAAAACCCCTGGTTTTACCGGAAATGAACTCTTGCTTGTAGGAAGACACAGAGGCTTTGGTTTCACTCCATTTGTGAATGGAAATTCAATCCAGAGTTCTCATCCATGAAACACACTCTGTTTTAAAGCAAGAAGCATCCTCTTCTTTCCAGCGTCTCTAATACATCAGGAAACATGAGCATGCCCAGAAAAAAAGAACTACGTTTCCTATTCATATGGACCATATGTAGTTGAACCCTGCTTATGATACTGTAACAAACCAGAGCATCTCTTACATAGATGCTCTTTAGTTAATAGTGAAAATCTTGTGGGGTTCTGAACTGTGTAAATTCATTAGAGCCGAAGAATCACTGGGTTTACCGGAAATGAACTATTGCTTGTAGGAAGACAAAGAGCTTTTTATTTAACTCCGTTTGTGAAGGGAAATTCAGACCAGTGTTCTCATCCCTGAAACACCCTCTGTTTTAACACAAGAAGCATCATGTTCTGTCCAGAATCTGCAATACAGCAAGAAATATGAGCATGTCCAGAAAAATGAACTGTGTTTCCTACTCATACGGAACATATATAGTTGAACTCTGCTTATGAAACTGTAAAAAACCACAGCATGTGTTACATAGATGCTCTTTAGTTAATAGTAAAAACGTGTTGGGTTCAAGAACTGTGTAAATTCATTTGAGCCGAAATACCCCTGGATTTACCGGAAATGAACTCTTGCTTGTAGGAAGACACAGAGGCTTTGGTTTTACTCCGTTTGTGATGGGAAATTCAGGCCAGAGTTCTCATCCATGAACCCCACTCTGTTTTAACGCAAGAATCATCCTCTTCTTCCCAGCGTCTCTAATACATCAAGAAACATGTGCATGCCCAGAAAAAAAGAACTGTGTTTCCTTCTCATATGGACCATATCTAGTTGAACTCCGCTTATGAACCTGAAAGAAATCACAGCATCTCTTACAAAGATGCTCTTTAGTTAATAATGAAAAACGTGTTGGGTTCATGAAATGTGTAAATTCATTTGAGCCAAAAAACCCCTGGGTTTACCGGAAATGAACTCTTGCTTGTAGGAAGACACAGAGTCTTTGGTTTCACTCCATTTGTGAAGGGAAATTCAGACCAGAGTTCTCATCCATGAAACCCCATCTGTTTTAACGCAAGAAGCATCCTCTTTTTTCCAGCGTCTCTAATACAGCAAGAAACATGAGCATGCCCAGAAAAAAAGAACTGTGTTTCCTACTCATATGGACCATATCTAGTTGAACTCTGCTTATGAAACTCTAACAAACCACAGCATCTCTTACATAGATGCTCTTTAGTTAATAGTGCAAAACGTGTTTTATCGTGAATTGTGTAAATTCATTTGAGCCCAAAAATCCCTGGGTTTACCAGATATGAACTCTTGCTTTTAGGAAGACACAGAGACTTTGGTTTAACTCCGTTTCTGAAGGAAAATTCAGACCAGTGTTCTCATCCATGAAACATACTCTGTTTTAATGCAAGAAGCATGCTCTTCTTTCCAGCGTCTCCCATACAGCAAGAAACATGAGCATGCCCAGAAAAAAACAAGTGTGTTTCCTACTCGTACGGCCCATATCTAGTTGAACCCTGCTTTTGAAACTGAACAATCCACAACATGTGTTACATAGATGCCCTTTAGTTATTAGTGAAAAACGTGTTGGGTTCATGAAATGTGTAAATTCATTTGAGCCGAAAAACCCTGGGTTTACCGGAAATGAACTCTTGCTTGTAGGAAGACACAGAGGCTTTGGTTTCACTCCATTTGTGAAGGGAAATTCAGACCAGAGTTCTCATGCATGCAACACACTCTGTTTTAACGCAAGCAGCATGCTCTTCTTTCCAGCGTCTCCAATACAGCAAGAAATATGAGCATTCCCAGATAAAAATAACTGAATTTCCTACTCATACGGACCATATCTAGTTGAACTCTGCTTATGAAAGTGTAACAAACCACAGCATGTGTGACATAGATGCTCTTTAGTTAATAGTGAAAAACGCATTGGGTTTGAGAACTGTGTAATTTCATTTGAGCTGAAAGACCCCTGGGTTTACCGGAAATGAACTCTTGCTTGTAGGAAGACACAGAGGCTTTGGTTTCACTCCATTTGTGAAGGGAAATTCAGACCAGAGTTCTCATCCATGAAACACACTCTGTTTTAACGCAAGAAGCATCCTCTTCTTTCCAGTGTCTCTAATACATCAAGAAACATGAGCATGCCCAGAAAAAAAGAACTGTGTTTCCTACTCATATGGACCATATCTAGTTGAACTCTGCTTATGAAACTCTAACAAACCACAGCATCTCTTACATAGATGCTCTTTAGTTAATAGTGCAAAACGTGTTTTATCGTGAATTGTGTAAATTCATTTGAGCCCAAAAAATCCCTGGGTTTACCAGATATGAACTCTTGCTTTTAGGAAGACACAGAGACTTTGGTTTAACTACGTTTCTGAAGGAAAATTCAGTCCAGTGTTCTCATCCATGAAACATACTCTGTTTTAACGCAAGAAGCATGCTCTTCTTTCCATCGTCTCCAATACAGCAGGAAACATGAGCATGCCCAGAAAAAAAAAAACTTTGTATCCTACTCATACGGACCATATCTAGTTGAACTCTGCTAATGAAACTGTAAAAACCACAGCATCACTTACATATATGCTCTTTCGTTAATAGTGAAAAATGTTTTGTGTTCGTGGACTGTTTATATTCTTTTGAGCCGAAAAACCGCTGGGTTTACCGGAAATGAATTCTTGCTTGCAGGAAGACAAAGAGGCTTTGGTTTCACTCCGTTTGTGAAGGGAAATTCAGACCAGAGTTCTCATCCATGAAACCCACTCTGTTTTAACGCAAGAAGCATCCTCTTCTTTCCAGCGTCTCTAATACAGCAAGAAATATGAGCATGCCCAGAAAAAAATAAGTGTGTTTCCTACTCATACGGACCATATCTACTTGAACTCTGATTATGAAACTCTAACAAACCACAGCATCTCTTACATAGATACTGTTTAGTTAATAGTGAAAAACGTGTTGGGTTCGAGAACTGTGTAATTTCATGTGGGCCGAAAAACCCCTGGTTTTACCGGAAATGAACTCTTGCTTGTAGGAAGACACAGAGGCTTTGGTTTCACTCCATTTGTGAATGGAAATTCAAGCCAGAGTTCTCATCCATGAAACACACTCTGTTTTAAAGCAAGAAGCATCCTCTTCTTTCCAGCGTCTCTAATACATCAGGAAACATGAGCATGCCCAGAAAAAAAGAACTACGTTTCCTATTCATATGGACCATATGTAGTTGAACCCTGCTTATGATACTGTAACAAACCAGAGCATCTCTTACATAGATGCTCTTTAGTTAATAGTGAAAATCTTGTGGGGTTCTGAACTGTGTAAATTCATTAGAGCCGAAGAATCACTGGGTTTACCGGAAATGAACTATTGCTTGTAGGAAGACAAAGAGCTTTTTATTTAACTCCGTTTGTGAAGGGAAATTCAGACCAGTGTTCTCATCCCTGAAACACCCTCTGTTTTAACACAAGAAGCATCATGTTCTGTCCAGAATCTGCAATACAGCAAGAAATATGAGCATGTCCAGAAAAATGAACTGTGTTTCCTACTCATACGGAACATATATAGTTGAACTCTGCTTATGAAACTGTAAAAAACCACAGCATGTGTTACATAGATGCTCTTTAGTTAATAGTAAAAACGTGTTGGGTTCAAGAACTGTGTAAATTCATTTGAGCCGAAATACCCCTGGATTTACCGGAAATGAACTCTTGCTTGTAGGAAGACACAGAGGCTTTGGTTTTACTCCGTTTGTGATGGGAAATTCAGGCCAGAGTTCTCATCCATGAACCCCACTCTGTTTTAACGCAAGAATCATCCTCTTCTTCCCAGCGTCTCTAATACATCAAGAAACATGTGCATGCCCAGAAAAAAAGAACTGTGTTTCCTTCTCATATGGACCATATCTAGTTGAACTCCGCTTATGAACCTGAAAGAAATCACAGCATCTCTTACAAAGATGCTCTTTAGTTAATAATGAAAAACGTGTTGGGTTCATGAAATGTGTAAATTCATTTGAGCCAAAAAACCCCTGGGTTTACCGGAAATGAACTCTTGCTTGTAGGAAGACACAGAGTCTTTGGTTTCACTCCATTTGTGAAGGGAAATTCGACAAGAGTTCTCATCCATGAAACACACTCTGTTTTAACGCAAGAAGCATCCTCTTCTTTCCAGCGTATCTAATACATCAAGAAACATGAACATGCCCAGAAAAAAAGAACTGTGTTTCCTACTCATATGGACCATAACTAGTTGAACTCTGCTTATGAAACTCTAACAAACCACAGCATTTCTTACATAGATGCTCTTAAGTTAATAGTGCAAAACGTGTTTTTTCGTGAATAGTGTAAATTCATTTGAGCCGAAAAAATCCCTGGGTTTACCGGATATGAACTCTTGCTTTTAGGAAGACACAGAGACTTTGGTTTAACTACGTTTCTGAAGGAAAATTCAGTCCAGTGTTCTCATCCATGAAACATACTCAGTTTTAACGCAAGTAGCATGCTCTTCTTTCCATCGTCTCCAATACAGCAAGAAACATGAGCATTTTTAGAAAAAAAGAACTGTGTTTACTACTCATACGGACCATATCTAGTTGAACTCTGCTTATGAAACTGTAAAAACCACAGCATCACTTACATATATGCTCTTTCGTTAATAGTGAAAAAAGTTTTGTGTTCGTGGACTGTTAAATTCTTTTGAGCCGAAAAACCCCTGGGTTTACCGGAAATAAACTCTTGCTTGTAGGAAGATACAGAGGCTTTGGTTTCACTCCATTTGTGAAGGGAAATTCAGACCAGAGTTCTCATCCATGAAACCCCATCTGTTTTAACGCAAGAAGCATCCTCTTTTTTCCAGCGTCTCTAATACAGCAAGAAACATGAGCATGCCCAGAAAAAAAGAACTGTGTTTCCTACTCATATGGACCATATCTAGTTGAACTCTGCTTATGAAACTCTAACAAACCACAGCATCTCTTACATAGATGCTCTTTAGTTAATAGTGCAAAACGTGTTTTATCGTGAATTGTGTAAATTCATTTGAGCCCAAAAATCCCTGGGTTTACCAGATATGAACTCTTGCTTTTAGGAAGACACAGAGACTTTGGTTTAACTCCGTTTCTGAAGGAAAATTCAGACCAGTGTTCTCATCCATGAAACATACTCTGTTTTAATGCAAGAAGCATGCTCTTCTTTCCAGCGTCTCCCATACAGCAAGAAACATGAGCATGCCCAGAAAAAAACAAGTGTGTTTCCTACTCGTACGGCCCATATCTAGTTGAACCCTGCTTTTGAAACTGAACAATCCACAACATGTGTTACATAGATGCCCTTTAGTTATTAGTGAAAAACGTGTTGGGTTCATGAAATGTGTAAATTCATTTGAGCCGAAAAACCCTGGGTTTACCGGAAATGAACTCTTGCTTGTAGGAAGACACAGAGCCTTTGGTTTCACTCCATTTGTGAAGGGAAATTCAGACCAGAGTTCTCATGCATGCAACACACTCTGTTTTAACGCAAGCAGCATGCTCTTCTTTCCAGCGTCTCCAATACAGCAAGAAATATGAGCATTCCCAGATAAAAATAACTGAATTTCCTACTCATACGGACCATATCTAGTTGAACTCTGCTTATGAAAGTGTAACAAACCACAGCATGTGTGACATAGATGCTCTTTAGTTAATAGTGAAAAACGCATTGGGTTTGAGAACTGTGTAATTTCATTTGAGCTGAAAGACCCCTGCGTTTACCGGAAATGAACTCTTGCTTGTAGGAAGACACAGAGGCTTTGGTTTCACTCCATTTGTGAAGGGAAATTCAGACCAGAGTTCTCATCCATGAAACACACTCTGTTTTAACGCAAGAAGCATCCTCTTCTTTCCAGTGTCTCTAATACATCAAGAAACATGAGCATGCCCAGAAAAAAAGAACTGTGTTTCCTACTCATATGGACCATATCTAGTTGAACTCTGCTTATGAAACTCTAACAAACCACAGCATCTCTTACATAGATGCTCTTTAGTTAATAGTGCAAAACGTGTTTTATCGTGAATTGTGTAAATTCATTTGAGCCCAAAAATCCCTGGGTTTACCAGATATGAACTCTTGCTTTTAGGAAGACACAGAGACTTTGGTTTAACTCCGTTTCTGAAGGAAAATTCAGACCAGTGTTCTCATCCATGAAACATACTCTGTTTTAATGCAAGAAGCATGCTCTTCTTTCCAGCGTCTCCCATACAGCAAGAAACATGAGCATGCCCAGAAAAAAACAAGTGTGTTTCCTACTCGTACGGCCCATATCTAGTTGAACCCTGCTTTTGAAACTGAACAATCCACAACATGTGTTACATAGATGCCCTTTAGTTATTAGTGAAAAACGTGTTGGGTTCATGAAATGTGTAAATTCATTTGAGCCGAAAAACCCTGGGTTTACCGGAAATGAACTCTTGCTTGTAGGAAGACACAGAGCCTTTGGTTTCACTCCATTTGTGAAGGGAAATTCAGACCAGAGTTCTCATGCATGCAACACACTCTGTTTTAACGCAAGCAGCATGCTCTTCTTTCCAGCGTCTCCAATACAGCAAGAAATATGAGCATTCCCAGATAAAAATAACTGAATTTCCTACTCATACGGACCATATCTAGTTGAACTCTGCTTATGAAAGTGTAACAAACCACAGCATGTGTGACATAGATGCTCTTTAGTTAATAGTGAAAAACGCATTGGGTTTGAGAACTGTGTAATTTCATTTGAGCTGAAAGACCCCTGGGTTTACCGGAAATGAACTCTTGCTTGTAGGAAGACACAGAGGCTTTGGTTTCACTCCATTTGTGAAGGGAAATTCAGACCAGAGTTCTCATCCATGAAACACACTCTGTTTTAACGCAAGAAGCATCCTCTTCTTTCCAGTGTCTCTAATACATCAAGAAACATGAGCATGCCCGGAAAAAAGGACTGTGTTTCCTACTCATATGGACCATATCTAGTTGAACTCTGCTTATGAAACTCTAACAAACCACAGCATCTCTTACATAGATGCTCTTTAGTTAATAGTGCAAAACGTGTTTTATTGTGAATTGTGTAAATTCATTTGAGCCCAAAAAATCCCTGGGTTTACCAGATATGAACTCTTGCTTTTAGGAAGATACAGAGACTTTGGTTTAATACGTTTCTGAAGGAAAATTCAGTCCAGTGTTCTCATCCATGAAACATACTCTGTTTTAACGCATGAAGCATGCTCTTCTTTCCATTGTCTCCAATACAGCAGGAAACATGAGCATGCCCAGAAAAAAAAAAACTTTGTATCCTACTCATACGGACCATATCTAGTTGAACTCTGCTAATGAAACTGTAAAAACCACAGCATCACTTACATATATGCTCTTTGGTTAATAGTGAAAAAAGTTTTGTGTTCGTGGACTGTTTATATTCTTTTGAGCCGAAAAACCGCTGGCTTTACCGGAAATGAATTCTTGCTTGTAGGAAGACAAAGAGGCTTTGGTTTCACTCCGTTTGTGAAGGGAAATTCAGACCAGAGTTCTCATCCCTGAAACACCCTCTGCTGTAACACAAGAAGCATCATGTTTTGTCCAGAATCTGCAATACAGCAAGAAATATGAGCATGTCCAGAAAAATGAACTGTGTTTCCTACTCATACGGACCATATATAGTTGAACTCTGCTTATGAAACTGTAAAAAACCACAGCATGTGTTACATAGATGCTCTTTAGTTAATAGTGACAAACGTGTTGGGTTCATGAACTGTTTAAATTTATTTGAGCCCAAAAACCCCTCGGTATACCGGAAATGAACTCTTGCTTGTAGGAAGACACAGAGGCTTTGGTTTCACTCCGTTTGTGAAGGGAAATTCAGGCCAGAGTTCTCATCCATGAAACACACTCTGTTTTAACGCAATAAGCATCCTCTTCTTTCCAGCGTCTCTAATACATCAGGAAATATGAGCATGTCCAGAAAAAAAGAACTGTGTTTCCTACTCATACGGACCATATCTACTTGAACTCTGCTTATGAATCTGTAACAAATCACAGCATCTCTTACATAGATGCTCTTTAGTTAATAGTGAAAAACATGTTGGGTTCGTGAACTGTGTAAATTCATTTGAGCCGAAAAATCACTGGGTTTAGCGGATATTAACTCTTGCTTTTAGGAAGACACAGATACTTTGGTTTAACTCCGTTTCTGAAGGAAAATTCAGACCAGTGCTCTCATCCATGAAACATACTCTGTTTTAACGCAAGAAGCATCCTCTTCTTTCCAGAGTCTGCAATACAGCAAGAAATATGAGCATTTCCAGAAAAATGAAAAGTGTTTCCTACTCATACGGACCATATATAGTTGAACTCTGCTTATGAAAGTGTAAAAAACCACAGCATGTGTTACATAGATGCTCTTTAGTTAATAGTGAAAAACGTGTTGTGGTCATGAACTGTGTAAATTCATTTGAGTCCAAAAACCCCTGGGTTTACCGAAAATGAACTCTTGCTTGTAGGAGGACACAGAGGCTTTGGTTTCACTCCATTTGTGAAGAGAACTCAGGCCAGAGTTCTCATCCATGAAACACACTCTGTTTTAACGCAAGAAGCATCCTCTTCTTTCCAGCATCTCCAATACAGCAAGAAACATGAGCATGCCCAGAAAAAAAGAACTGAGTTTCCTACTCGTACAGACCATATCTAGTTGAACTCTGCTTATGAAACTGTAACAATCCACAACATGTGTTACATAGATGCCCTTTAGTTAATAGTGAAAAACGTGTTGGGTTCATGAAATGTGTAAATTCATTTGAGCCGAAAAACCCTGGGTTTACCGGAAATGAATTCTTGCTTGTAGGAAGACACAGAGAATTTGGTTTAACTCCGTTTGTGAAGGGAAATTCAGACCAGTGTTCTCATCCATGAAACACTCTCTGTTTTAACGCAAGAAGCATCGTCTTCTTTCCAGAGTCTGCAATACAGCAAGAAATATGAGCATATCCAGAAAAAAAGAACTGAGTTTCCTACTCGTACGGACCATATCTAGTTGAACTCTGCTTATGAATCTGTAACAAATCACAGCATCTCTTACATAGATGCTCTTTAGTTAATAGTGAAAAACATGTTGGGTTCGTGAACTGTGTAAATTCATTTTAGCCGAAAAATCACTGGGTTTAGCGGATATGAACTCTTGCTTTTAGGAAGACACAGATACTTTGGTTTAACTCCGTTTCTGAAGGAAAATTCAGACCAGTGTTCTCATCCATGAAATATACTCTGTTTTAACGCAATTAGCATGTTCTTCTTTACAGCATCTCTAGTACAGCAAGAAACATGAGCATGCCCAGAAAAAAAGAACTGTGATTCCTACTCATATGGACCATATCTGTTTGAACTCTGCTCATTAAACTGTAACAAACCATAGCATCTCTTACATAGATGCTGTTTAGTTAATAGTGAAAATCGTGTTGGGTTCGTGAACTGTGTAAATTCATTTGAGCCGAAGAATCACTGGGTTTACTGGAAATGAACTCTTGCTTGTAGGAAGACAAAGAGCCTTTTATTTAACTCCGTTTGTGAAGGGAAATTCAGACCAGTGTTCTCATCCCTGAAACACCCTCTGTTTTAACACAAGAAGCATCATGTTCTGTCCAGAATATGCAATACAGCAAGAAATATGAGCATGTCCAGAAAAATGAACTGTGTTTCCTACTCATACGGACCATATATAGTTGAACTCTGCTTATGAAAATGTAAAAAACCACAGCATGTGTTACATAGATGCTCTTTAGTTAATAGTGAAAAACGTGGTGGGTTCATGAACTGTTTAAATTTATTTGAGCCCAAAAACACCTCGCTTTACCGGAAATGAACTCTTGCTTGTAGGAAGACACAGAGGCTTTGGTTTCACTCCGTTTGTGAAGGGAAATTCAGGCCAGAGTTCTCATCCATGAAACACACTCTGTTTTAACGCAAGAAGCATCCTCTTCTTTCCAGCGTCTCTAATACATCAGGAAATATGAGCATGTCCAGAAAAAAAGAACTGTTTTTCCTACTCATACGGACCATATCTAGTTGAAACCTGTTTATGATACTGTAACAAACCACAGAATCTCTTACATAGATGCTCTTTAGTTAATAGTGAAAAACTTGAGTTCGTGAATTGTGTAAATTCATTTGAGCCAAAAAAAAAATTGGTTTACCGGAAATGAACTCTTGCGTGTAGGAAGACACAGAGACTTTGGTTTAACTCCGTTTCTGAAGGAAAATTCAGACCAGTGTTCTCATCCATGAAACATACTCTGTTTTAATGCAAGAAGCATGCTCTTCTTTCCAGCGTCTCCAATACAGCAAGAAACATGAGCATGCCCAGAAAAAAACAAGTGTGTTTCCTACTCGTACGGCCCATATCTAGTTGAACTCTGCTTTTGAAACTGAACAATCCACAACATGTGTTACATAGATGCCCTTTAGTTAATAGTGAAAAACGTGTTGGGTTCGAGAAATGTGTAAATTCATTTGAGACGAAAAACCCTGGGTTTACCGGAAATGAACTCTTGCTTGTAGGAAGACACAGAGGCTTTGGTTTCACTCCATTTGTGAAGGGAAATTCAGACCAGAGTTCTCATGCATGCAACACACTCTGTTTTAACGCAAGCAGCATGCTCTTCTTTCCAGCGTCTCCAATACAGCAAGAAATATGAGCATTCCCAGATAAAAATAACTGAATTTCTTACTCATCCGGACCATATCTAGTTGAAATCTGCTTATGAAACTGTAACAATCCACAAATTGTGTTACATAGATGCCCTTTAGTTAATAATGAAAAACGTGTTGGGTTCATGAACTGTGTAAATTCTTTTGAGCCGAAAAACCCCTGGGTTTACCGGAAATGAACTCTTGCATGTAGGAGGACACAGAGGCTTTGGTTTCACTCCATTTGTGAAGGGAAATTCAGACCAGAGTTCTCATCCATGAAACACACTCTGTTTTAACGCAGGAAGCATCCTCTTCTTTCCAGCGTCTCTAATACATCAGGAAATATGAGCATGTCCAGAAAAAAAGAACTGTTTTTCCTACTCATACGGACCATATCTAGTTGAAACCTGTTTATGATACTGTAACAAACCACAGAATCTCTTACATAGATGCTCTTTAGTTAATAGTGAAAAACTTGAGTTCGTGAATTGTGTAAATTCATTTGAGCCAAAAAAAAAATTGGTTTACCGGAAATGAACTCTTGCGTGTAGGAAGACACAGAGACTTTGGTTTAACTCCGTTTCTGAAGGAAAATTCAGACCAGTGTTCTCATCCATGAAACATACTCTGTTTTAATGCAAGAAGCATGCTCTTCTTTCCAGCGTCTCCAATACAGCAAGAAACATGAGCATGCCCAGAAAAAAACAAGTGTGTTTCCTACTCGTACGGCCCATATCTAGTTGAACTCTGCTTTTGAAACTGAACAATCCACAACATGTGTTACATAGATGCCCTTTAGTTAATAGTGAAAAACGTGTTGGGTTCGAGAAATGTGTAAATTCATTTGAGACGAAAAACCCTGGGTTTACCGGAAATGAACTCTTGCTTGTAGGAAGACACAGAGGCTTTGGTTTCACTCCATTTGTGAAGGGAAATTCAGACCAGAGTTCTCATGCATGCAACACACTCTGTTTTAACGCAAGCAGCATGCTCTTCTTTCCAGCGTCTCCAATACAGCAAGAAATATGAGCATTCCCAGATAAAAATAACTGAATTTCTTACTCATCCGGACCATATCTAGTTGAAATCTGCTTATGAAACTGTAACAATCCACAAATTGTGTTACATAGATGCCCTTTAGTTAATAATGAAAAACGTGTTGGGTTCATGAACTGTGTAAATTCTTTTGAGCCGAAAAACCCCTGGGTTTACCGGAAATGAACTCTTGCATGTAGGAGGACACAGAGGCTTTGGTTTCACTCCATTTGTGAAGGGAAATTCAGACCAGAGTTCTCATCCATGAAACACACTCTGTTTTAACGCAGGAAGCATTCTCTTCTTTCCAGCCTCTCTAATACATCAAGAAACATGAGCATGCCCAGAAAAAAAGAACTGTGTTTCCTACTCATATGGACCATATCTAGTTGAACTCTGCTTATGAAACTCTAACAAACCACAGCATCTCTTACATAGATGCTCTTTAGTTAATAGTGAAAATCTTGTTTTTTCGTGAACTGTGTTAATTCATTTGAGCCGAAAAAAAAAAAATGGGTTTACCGGAAATGAACTCTTGCTTGTAGGAAGACAAAGAGCCTTTGGTTTCACTCCGTTTGTGAAGGGAAATTCAGACCAATATTCTCATTCATGAAACACCCTCTGTTTTATCGCAAGAAGCATCCTCTTCTTTCCAGAGTCTGCAATAAAGCAAGAAATATGAGCATGTCCAGAAAAATGAACTGTGTTTCCTACTCATACGGATCATATATAGTTGAACTCTGCTTATGAAGCTGTAAAAAACCACAGCATGTGTTACAGAGATGCTCTTTAGTTAATAGTGAAAAACGTGTTGGGTTCATGAACTGTGTAAATTCATTTGAGCCCAAAAACCCCTGGGTTTACCGGAAATGAACTCTTGCTTGTAGGAAGACACAGAGGCTTTGGTTTCACTCCGTTTGTGAAGGGATATTCAGGCCAGAGTTCTCATCCATGAAACACAATCTGTTTTAACAAAACAAGCATCCTCTTCTTTCCAGCGTCTCTAATACATCAGGAAACTTAAGCATGCCAAGAAAAAAAGAACTGTGTTTCCTACTCATAGGGACCACATCTAGTTGAAACCTGTTTATGATACTGTAACAAACCACAGAATCTCTTACATAGATGCTCTTTAGTTAATAGTGAAAAACTTGAGTTCGTGAATTGTGTAAATTCATTTGAGCCAAAAAAAAACTGGGTTTACCGGAAATGAACTCTTGCATGTAGGAAGACACAGAGACTTTGGTTTAACTCCGTTTCTGAAGGAAAATTCAGACCAGTGTTCTCATCCATGAAACATACTCTGTTTTAATGCAAGAAGCATGCTCTTCTTTCCAGCGTCTCCCATACAGCAAGAAACATGAGCATGCCCAGAAAAAAACAAGTGTGTTTCCTACTCGTACGGCCCATATCTAGTTGAACTCTGCTTTTGAAACTGAACAATCCACAACATGTGTTACATAGATGCCCTTTAGTTAATAGTGAAAAACGTGTTGGGTTCATGAAATGTGTAAATTCATTTGAGACGAAAAACCCTGGGTTTACCGGAAATGAACTCTTGCTTGTAGGAAGACACAGAGGCTTTGGTTTCACTCCATTTGTGAAGGGAAATTCAGACCAGAGTTCTCATGCATGCAACACACTCTGTTTTAACGCAAGCAGCATGCTCTTCTTTCCAGCGTCTCCAAAACAGCAAGAAATATGAGCATTCCCAGATAAAAATAACTGAATTTCCTACTCATACGGACCATATCTAGTTGAACTCTGCTTATGAAAGTGTAACAAACCACAGCATGTGTGACATAGATGCTCTTTAGTTAATAGTGAAAAACGTGTTGGCTTCATGAACTGTATAAATTCATTTGAGCCCAAAAAACCCCTGGGTTTTCCGGAAATGAACTCTTGCTTGTAGGAAGACACAGAGCCTTTGGTTTCACTCCGTTTGTGAAGGGAAATTCAGACCAGTATTCTCATTCATGAAACTCCCTCTGTTTTAACGCAAGAAGCATCCTCTTCTTTCCAGAGTCTGCAATACAGCAAGTAATATGAGCATGTCCAGAAATAAAGAACTGTGTTTCCTACTCATAGGGACCATATCTAGTTGAACTCTGCTCATGAAACTGTAACAAACCGCAGCATCTCTTAAATAGATGTTCTTTAGTTAATAGTGAAAAACGCATTGGGTTTGAGAACTGTGTAATTTCATTTGAGCTGAAAGACCCCTGCGTTTACCGGAAATGAACTCTTGCTTGTAGGAAGACACAGAGGCTTTGGTTTCACTCCATTTGTGAAGGGAAATTCAGACCAGAGTTCTCATCCATGAAACACACTCTGTTTTAACGCAAGAAGCATCCTCTTCTTTCCAGTGTCTCTAATACATCAAGAAACATGAGCATGCCCAGAAAAAAAGAACTGTGTTTCCTACTCATATGGACCATATCTAGTTGAACTCTGCTTATGAAACTCTAACAAACCACAGCATCTCTTACATAGATGCTCTTTAGTTAATAGTGCAAAACGTGTTTTATCGTGAATTGTGTAAATTCATTTGAGCCCAAAAATCCCTGGGTTTACCAGATATGAACTCTTGCTTTTAGGAAGACACAGAGACTTTGGTTTAACTCCGTTTCTGAAGGAAAATTCAGACCAGTGTTCTCATCCATGAAACATACTCTGTTTTAATGCAAGAAGCATGCTCTTCTTTCCAGCGTCTCCCATACAGCAAGAAACATGAGCATGCCCAGAAAAAAACAAGTGTGTTTCCTACTCGTACGGCCCATATCTAGTTGAACCCTGCTTTTGAAACTGAACAATCCACAACATGTGTTACATAGATGCCCTTTAGTTATTAGTGAAAAACGTGTTGGGTTCATGAAATGTGTAAATTCATTTGAGCCGAAAAACCCTGGGTTTACCGGAAATGAACTCTTGCTTGTAGGAAGACACAGAGCCTTTGGTTTCACTCCATTTGTGAAGGGAAATTCAGACCAGAGTTCTCATGCATGCAACACACTCTGTTTTAACGCAAGCAGCATGCTCTTCTTTCCAGCGTCTCCAATACAGCAAGAAATATGAGCATTCCCAGATAAAAATAACTGAATTTCCTACTCATACGGACCATATCTAGTTGAACTCTGCTTATGAAAGTGTAACAAACCACAGCATGTGTGACATAGATGCTCTTTAGTTAATAGTGAAAAACGCATTGGGTTTGAGAACTGTGTAATTTCATTTGAGCTGAAAGACCCCTGGGTTTACCGGAAATGAACTCTTGCTTGTAGGAAGACACAGAGGCTTTGGTTTCACTCCATTTGTGAAGGGAAATTCAGACCAGAGTTCTCATCCATGAAACACACTCTGTTTTAACGCAAGAAGCATCCTCTTCTTTCCAGTGTCTCTAATACATCAAGAAACATGAGCATGCCCGGAAAAAAGGACTGTGTTTCCTACTCATATGGACCATATCTAGTTGAACTCTGCTTATGAAACTCTAACAAACCACAGCATCTCTTACATAGATGCTCTTTAGTTAATAGTGCAAAACGTGTTTTATTGTGAATTGTGTAAATTCATTTGAGCCCAAAAAATCCCTGGGTTTACCAGATATGAACTCTTGCTTTTAGGAAGATACAGAGACTTTGGTTTAATACGTTTCTGAAGGAAAATTCAGTCCAGTGTTCTCATCCATGAAACATACTCTGTTTTAACGCATGAAGCATGCTCTTCTTTCCATTGTCTCCAATACAGCAGGAAACATGAGCATGCCCAGAAAAAAAAAAAACTTTGTATCCTACTCATACGGACCATATCTAGTTGAACTCTGCTAATGAAACTGTAAAAACCACAGCATCACTTACATATATGCTCTTTGGTTAATAGTGAAAAAAGTTTTGTGTTCGTGGACTGTTTATATTCTTTTGAGCCGAAAAACCGCTGGGTTTACCGGAAATGAATTCTTGCTTGTAGGAAGACAAAGAGGCTTTGGTTTCACTCCGTTTGTGAAGGGAAATTCAGACCAGAGTTCTCATCCATGAAACCCACTCTGTTTTAACGCAAGAAGCATCCTCTTCTTTCCAGCGTCTCTAATACAGCAAGAAATATGAGCATGCCCAGAAAAAAATAAGTGTGTTTCCTACTCATACGGACCATATCTACTTGAACTCTGATTATGAAACTCTAACAAACCACAGCATCTCTTACATAGATACTGTTTAGTTAATAGTGAAAAACGTGTTGGGTTCGAGAACTGTGTAATTTCATGTGGGCCGAAAAACCCCTGGTTTTACCGGAAATGAACTCTTGCTTGTAGGAAGACACAGAGGCTTTGGTTTCACTCCATTTGTGAATGGAAATTCAATCCAGAGTTCTCATCCATGAAACACACTCTGTTTTAAAGCAAGAAGCATCCTCTTCTTTCCAGCGTCTCTAATACATCAGGAAACATGAGCATGCCCAGAAAAAAAGAACTACGTTTCCTATTCATATGGACCATATGTAGTTGAACCCTGCTTATGATACTGTAACAAACCAGAGCATCTCTTACATAGATGCTCTTTAGTTAATAGTGAAAATCTTGTGGGGTTCTGAACTGTGTAAATTCATTAGAGCCGAAGAATCACTGGGTTTACCGGAAATGAACTATTGCTTGTAGGAAGACAAAGAGCTTTTTATTTAACTCCGTTTGTGAAGGGAAATTCAGACCAGTGTTCTCATCCCTGAAACACCCTCTGTTTTAACACAAGAAGCATCATGTTCTGTCCAGAATCTGCAATACAGCAAGAAATATGAGCATGTCCAGAAAAATGAACTGTGTTTCCTACTCATACGGAACATATATAGTTGAACTCTGCTTATGAAACTGTAAAAAACCACAGCATGTGTTACATAGATGCTCTTTAGTTAATAGTAAAAACGTGTTGGGTTCAAGAACTGTGTAAATTCATTTGAGCCGAAATACCCCTGGATTTACCGGAAATGAACTCTTGCTTGTAGGAAGACACAGAGGCTTTGGTTTTACTCCGTTTGTGATGGGAAATTCAGGCCAGAGTTCTCATCCATGAACCCCACTCTGTTTTAACGCAAGAATCATCCTCTTCTTCCCAGCGTCTCTAATACATCAAGAAACATGTGCATGCCCAGAAAAAAAGAACTGTGTTTCCTTCTCATATGGACCATATCTAGTTGAACTCCGCTTATGAACCTGAAAGAAATCACAGCATCTCTTACAAAGATGCTCTTTAGTTAATAATGAAAAACGTGTTGGGTTCATGAAATGTGTAAATTCATTTGAGCCAAAAAACCCCTGGGTTTACCGGAAATGAACTCTTGCTTGTAGGAAGACACAGAGTCTTTGGTTTCACTCCATTTGTGAAGGGAAATTCAGACCAGAGTTCTCATCCATGAAACCCCATCTGTTTTAACGCAAGAAGCATCCTCTTTTTTCCAGCGTCTCTAATACAGCAAGAAACATGAGCATGCCCAGAAAAAAAGAACTGTGTTTCCTACTCATATGGACCATATCTAGTTGAACTCTGCTTATGAAACTCTAACAAACCACAGCATCTCTTACATAGATGCTCTTTAGTTAATAGTGCAAAACGTGTTTTATCGTGAATTGTGTAAATTCATTTGAGCCCAAAAATCCCTGGGTTTACCAGATATGAACTCTTGCTTTTAGGAAGACACAGAGACTTTGGTTTAACTCCGTTTCTGAAGGAAAATTCAGACCAGTGTTCTCATCCATGAAACATACTCTGTTTTAATGCAAGAAGCATGCTCTTCTTTCCAGCGTCTCCCATACAGCAAGAAACATGAGCATGCCCAGAAAAAAACAAGTGTGTTTCCTACTCGTACGGCCCATATCTAGTTGAACCCTGCTTTTGAAACTGAACAATCCACAACATGTGTTACATAGATGCCCTTTAGTTATTAGTGAAAAACGTGTTGGGTTCATGAAATGTGTAAATTCATTTGAGCCGAAAAACCCTGGGTTTACCGGAAATGAACTCTTGCTTGTAGGAAGACACAGAGGCTTTGGTTTCACTCCATTTGTGAAGGGAAATTCAGACCAGAGTTCTCATGCATGCAACACACTCTGTTTTAACGCAAGCAGCATGCTCTTCTTTCCAGCGTCTCCAATACAGCAAGAAATATGAGCATTCCCAGATAAAAATAACTGAATTTCCTACTCATACGGACCATATCTAGTTGAACTCTGCTTATGAAAGTGTAACAAACCACAGCATGTGTGACATAGATGCTCTTTAGTTAATAGTGAAAAACGCATTGGGTTTGAGAACTGTGTAATTTCATTTGAGCTGAAAGACCCCTGGGTTTACCGGAAATGAACTCTTGCTTGTAGGAAGACACAGAGGCTTTGGTTTCACTCCATTTGTGAAGGGAAATTCAGACCAGAGTTCTCATCCATGAAACACACTCTGTTTTAACGCAAGAAGCATCCTCTTCTTTCCAGTGTCTCTAATACATCAAGAAACATGAGCATGCCCAGAAAAAAAGAACTGTGTTTCCTACTCATATGGACCATATCTAGTTGAACTCTGCTTATGAAACTCTAACAAACCACAGCATCTCTTACATAGATGCTCTTTAGTTAATAGTGCAAAACGTGTTTTATCGTGAATTGTGTAAATTCATTTGAGCCCAAAAAATCCCTGGGTTTACCAGATATGAACTCTTGCTTTTAGGAAGACACAGAGACTTTGGTTTAACTACGTTTCTGAAGGAAAATTCAGTCCAGTGTTCTCATCCATGAAACATACTCTGTTTTAACGCAAGAAGCATGCTCTTCTTTCCATCGTCTCCAATACAGCAGGAAACATGAGCATGCCCAGAAAAAAAAAAACTTTGTATCCTACTCATACGGACCATATCTAGTTGAACTCTGCTAATGAAACTGTAAAAACCACAGCATCACTTACATATATGCTCTTTCGTTAATAGTGAAAAATGTTTTGTGTTCGTGGACTGTTTATATTCTTTTGAGCCGAAAAACCGCTGGGTTTACCGGAAATGAATTCTTGCTTGCAGGAAGACAAAGAGGCTTTGGTTTCACTCCGTTTGTGAAGGGAAATTCAGACCAGAGTTCTCATCCATGAAACCCACTCTGTTTTAACGCAAGAAGCATCCTCTTCTTTCCAGCGTCTCTAATACAGCAAGAAATATGAGCATGCCCAGAAAAAAATAAGTGTGTTTCCTACTCATACGGACCATATCTACTTGAACTCTGATTATGAACTCTAACAAACCACAGCATCTCTTACATAGATACTGTTTAGTTAATAGTGAAAAACGTGTTGGGTTCGAGAACTGTGTAATTTCATGTGGGCCGAAAAACCCCTGGTTTTACCGGAAATGAACTCTTGCTTGTAGGAAGACACAGAGGCTTTGGTTTCACTCCATTTGTGAATGGAAATTCAAGCCAGAGTTCTCATCCATGAAACACACTCTGTTTTAAAGCAAGAAGCATCCTCTTCTTTCCAGCGTCTCTAATACATCAGGAAACATGAGCATGCCCAGAAAAAAAGAACTACGTTTCCTATTCATATGGACCATATGTAGTTGAACCCTGCTTATGATACTGTAACAAACCAGAGCATCTCTTACATAGATGCTCTTTAGTTAATAGTGAAAATCTTGTGGGGTTCTGAACTGTGTAAATTCATTAGAGCCGAAGAATCACTGGGTTTACCGGAAATGAACTATTGCTTGTAGGAAGACAAAGAGCTTTTTATTTAACTCCGTTTGTGAAGGGAAATTCAGACCAGTGTTCTCATCCCTGAAACACCCTCTGTTTTAACACAAGAAGCATCATGTTCTGTCCAGAATCTGCAATACAGCAAGAAATATGAGCATGTCCAGAAAAATGAACTGTGTTTCCTACTCATACGGAACATATATAGTTGAACTCTGCTTATGAAACTGTAAAAAACCACAGCATGTGTTACATAGATGCTCTTTAGTTAATAGTAAAAACGTGTTGGGTTCAAGAACTGTGTAAATTCATTTGAGCCGAAATACCCCTGGATTTACCGGAAATGAACTCTTGCTTGTAGGAAGACACAGAGGCTTTGGTTTTACTCCGTTTGTGATGGGAAATTCAGGCCAGAGTTCTCATCCATGAACCCCACTCTGTTTTAACGCAAGAATCATCCTCTTCTTCCCAGCGTCTCTAATACATCAAGAAACATGTGCATGCCCAGAAAAAAAGAACTGTGTTTCCTTCTCATATGGACCATATCTACTTGAACTCCGCTTATGAACCTGAAAGAAATCACAGCATCTCTTACAAAGATGCTCTTTAGTTAATAATGAAAAACGTGTTGGGTTCATGAAATGTGTAAATTCATTTGAGCCAAAAAACCCCTGGGTTTACCGGAAATGAACTCTTGCTTGTAGGAAGACACAGAGTCTTTGGTTTCACTCCATTTGTGAAGGGAAATTCGACAAGAGTTCTCATCCATGAAACACACTCTGTTTTAACGCAAGAAGCATCCTCTTCTTTCCAGCGTATCTAATACATCAAGAAACATGAACATGCCCAGAAAAAAAGAACTGTGTTTCCTACTCATATGGACCATAACTAGTTGAACTCTGCTTATGAAACTCTAACAAACCACAGCATTTCTTACATAGATGCTCTTAAGTTAATAGTGCAAAACGTGTTTTTTCGTGAATAGTGTAAATTCATTTGAGCCGAAAAAATCCCTGGGTTTACCGGATATGAACTCTTGCTTTTAGGAAGACACAGAGACTTTGGTTTAACTACGTTTCTGAAGGAAAATTCAGTCCAGTGTTCTCATCCATGAAACATACTCAGTTTTAACGCAAGTAGCATGCTCTTCTTTCCATCGTCTCCAATACAGCAAGAAACATGAGCATGTTTAGAAAAAAAGAACTGTGTTTACTACTCATACGGACCATATCTAGTTGAACTCTGCTTATGAAACTGTAAAAACCACAGCATCACTTACATATATGCTCTTTCGTTAATAGTGAAAAAAGTTTTGTGTTCGTGGACTGTTAAATTCTTTTGAGCCGAAAAACCCCTGGGTTTACCGGAAATAAACTCTTGCTTGTAGGAAGATACAGAGGCTTTGGTTTCACTCCATTTGTGAAGGGAAATTCAGACCAGAGTTCTCATCCATGAAACCCCATCTGTTTTAACGCAAGAAGCATCCTCTTTTTTCCAGCGTCTCTAATACAGCAAGAAACATGAGCATGCCCAGAAAAAAAGAACTGTGTTTCCTACTCATATGGACCATATCTAGTTGAACTCTGCTTATGAAACTCTAACAAACCACAGCATCTCTTACATAGATGCTCTTTAGTTAATAGTGCAAAACGTGTTTTATCGTGAATTGTGTAAATTCATTTGAGCCCAAAAATCCCTGGGTTTACCAGATATGAACTCTTGCTTTTAGGAAGACACAGAGACTTTGGTTTAACTCCGTTTCTGAAGGAAAATTCAGACCAGTGTTCTCATCCATGAAACATACTCTGTTTTAATGCAAGAAGCATGCTCTTCTTTCCAGCGTCTCCCATACAGCAAGAAACATGAGCATGCCCAGAAAAAAACAAGTGTGTTTCCTACTCGTACGGCCCATATCTAGTTGAACCCTGCTTTTGAAACTGAACAATCCACAACATGTGTTACATAGATGCCCTTTAGTTATTAGTGAAAAACGTGTTGGGTTCATGAAATGTGTAAATTCATTTGAGCCGAAAAACCCTGGGTTTACCGGAAATGAACTCTTGCTTGTAGGAAGACACAGAGGCTTTGGTTTCACTCCATTTGTGAAGGGAAATTCAGACCAGAGTTCTCATGCATGCAACACACTCTGTTTTAACGCAAGCAGCATGCTCTTCTTTCCAGCGTCTCCAATACAGCAAGAAATATGAGCATTCCCAGATAAAAATAACTGAATTTCCTACTCATACGGACCATATCTAGTTGAACTCTGCTTATGAAAGTGTAACAAACCACAGCATGTGTGACATAGATGCTCTTTAGTTAATAGTGAAAAACGCATTGGGTTTGAGAACTGTGTAATTTCATTTGAGCTGAAAGACCCCTGGGTTTACCGGAAATGAACTCTTGCTTGTAGGAAGACACAGAGGCTTTGGTTTCACTCCATTTGTGAAGGGAAATTCAGACCAGAGTTCTCATCCATGAAACACACTCTGTTTTAACGCAAGAAGCATCCTCTTCTTTCCAGTGTCTCTAATACATCAAGAAACATGAGCATGCCCAGAAAAAAAGAACTGTGTTTCCTACTCATATGGACCATATCTAGTTGAACTCTGCTTATGAAACTCTAACAAACCACAGCATCTCTTACATAGATGCTCTTTAGTTAATAGTGCAAAACGTGTTTTATCGTGAATTGTGTAAATTCATTTGAGCCCAAAAAATCCCTGGGTTTACCAGATATGAACTCTTGCTTTTAGGAAGACACAGAGACTTTGGTTTAACTACGTTTCTGAAGGAAAATTCAGTCCAGTGTTCTCATCCATGAAACATACTCTGTTTTAACGCAAGAAGCATGCTCTTCTTTCCATCGTCTCCAATACAGCAGGAAACATGAGCATGCCCAGAAAAAAAAAAACTTTGTATCCTACTCATACGGACCATATCTAGTTGAACTCTGCTAATGAAACTGTAAAAACCACAGCATCACTTACATATATGCTCTTTCGTTAATAGTGAAAAATGTTTTGTGTTCGTGGACTGTTTATATTCTTTTGAGCCGAAAAACCGCTGGGTTTACCGGAAATGAATTCTTGCTTGCAGGAAGACAAAGAGGCTTTGGTTTCACTCCGTTTGTGAAGGGAAATTCAGACCAGAGTTCTCATCCATGAAACCCACTCTGTTTTAACGCAAGAAGCATCCTCTTCTTTCCAGCGTCTCTAATACAGCAAGAAATATGAGCATGCCCAGAAAAAAATAAGTGTGTTTCCTACTCATACGGACCATATCTACTTGAACTCTGATTATGAAACTCTAACAAACCACAGCATCTCTTACATAGATACTGTTTAGTTAATAGTGAAAAACGTGTTGGGTTCGAGAACTGTGTAATTTCATGTGGGCCGAAAAACCCCTGGTTTTACCGGAAATGAACTCTTGCTTGTAGGAAGACACAGAGGCTTTGGTTTCACTCCATTTGTGAATGGAAATTCAAGCCAGAGTTCTCATCCATGAAACACACTCTGTTTTAAAGCAAGAAGCATCCTCTTCTTTCCAGCGTCTCTAATACATCAGGAAACATGAGCATGCCCAGAAAAAAAGAACTACGTTTCCTATTCATATGGACCATATGTAGTTGAACCCTGCTTATGATACTGTAACAAACCAGAGCATCTCTTACATAGATGCTCTTTAGTTAATAGTGAAAATCTTGTTGGGTTCTGAACTGTGTAAATTCATTTGAGCCGAAGAATCACTGGGTTTACCGGAAATGAACTCTTGCTTGTAGGAAGACAAAGAGCTTTTTATTTAACTCCGTTTGTGAAGGGAAATTCAGACCAGTGTTCTCATCCCTGAAATACCCTCTGTTTTAACACAAGAAGCATCATGTTCTGTCCAGAATCTGCAATACAGCAAGAAATATGAGCATGTCCAGAAAAATGAACTGTGTTTCCTACTCATACGGAACATATATAGTTGAACTCTGCTTATGAAACTGTAAAAAACCACAGCATGTGTTACATAGATGCTCTTTAGTTAATAGTAAAAACGTGTTGGGTTCAAGAACTGTGTAAATTCATTTGAGCCGAAATACCCCTGGATTTACCGGAAATGAACTCTTGCTTGTAGGAAGACACAGAGGCTTTGGTTTTACTCCGTTTGTGATGGGAAATTCAGACCAGAGTTCTCATCCATGAACCCCACTCTGTTTTAACGCAAGAATCATCCTCTTCTTCCCAGCGTCTCTAATACATCAAGAAACATGTGCATGCCCAGAAAAAAAGAACTGTGTTTCCTTCTCATATGGACCATATCTAGTTGAACTCCGCTTATGAACCTGAAAGAAATCACAGCATCTCTTACAAAGATGCTCTTTAGTTAATAATGAAAAACGTGTTGGGTTCATGAAATGTGTAAATTCATTTGAGCCAAAAAACCCCTGGGTTTACCGGAAATGAACTCTTGCTTGTAGGAAGACACAGAGTCTTTGGTTTCACTCCATTTGTGAAGGGAAATTCGACAAGAGTTCTCATCCATGAAACACACTCTGTTTTAACGCAAGAAGCATCCTCTTCTTTCCAGCGTATCTAATACATCAAGAAACATGAACATGCCCAGAAAAAAAGAACTGTGTTTCCTACTCATATGGACCATAACTAGTTGAACTCTGCTTATGAAACTCTAACAAACCACAGCATTTCTTACATAGATGCTCTTAAGTTAATAGTGCAAAACGTGTTTTTTCGTGAATTGTGTAAATTCATTTGAGCCGAAAAAATCCCTGGGTTTACCGGATATGAACTCTTGCTTTTAGGAAGACACAGAGACTTTGGTTTAACTACGTTTCTGAAGGAAAATTCAGTCCAGTGTTCTCATCCATGAAACATACTCAGTTTTAACGCAAGTAGCATGCTCTTCTTTCCATCGTCTCCAATACAGCAAGAAACATGAGCATGTTTAGAAAAAAAGAACTGTGTTTACTACTCATACGGACCATATCTAGTTGAACTCTGCTTATGAAACTGTAAAAACCACAGCATCACTTACATATATGCTCTTTCGTTAATAGTGAAAAAAGTTTTGTGTTCGTGGACTGTTTAAATTCTTTTGAGCCGAAAAACCGCTGGGTTTACCGGAAATGAACTCTTGCTTGTAGGAAGATACAGAGGCTTTGGTTTCACTCCATTTGTGAAGGGAAATTCAGACCAGAGTTCTCATCCATGAAACCCCGTCTGTTTTAACGCAAGAAGCATCCTCTTTTTTCCAGCGTCTCTAATACAGCAAGAAACATGAGCATGCCCAGAAAAAAAGAACTGTGTTTCCTACTCATATGGACCATATCTAGTTGAACTCTGCTTATGAAACTCTAACAAACCACAGCATCTCTTACATAGATGCTCTTTATTTAATAGTGAAAAACGTGTTTTATCGTGAATTGTGTAAATTCATTTGAGCCCAAAAATCCCTGGGTTTACCAGATATGAACTCTTGCTTTTAGGAAGACACAGAGACTTTGGTTTAACTCCGTTTCTGAAGGAAAATTCAGACCAGTGTTCTCCTCCATGAAACATACTCTGTTTTAATGCAAGAAGCATGCTCTTCTTTCCAGCGTCTCCCATACAGCAAGAAACATGAGCATGCCCAGAAAAAAATCAAGTGTGTTTCCTACTCGTACGGCCCATATCTAGTTGAACCCTGCTTTTGAAACTGAACAATCCACAACATGTGTTACATAGATGCCCTTTAGTTATTAGTGAAAAACGTGTTGGGTTCATGAAATGTGTAAATTCATTTGAGCCGAAAAACCCTGGGTTTACCGGAAATGAACTCTTGCTTGTAGGAAGACACAGAGGCTTTGGTTTCACTCCATTTGTGAAGGGAAATTCAGACCAGAGTTCTCATGCATGCAACACATTCTGTTTTAACGCAAGCAGCATGCTCTTCTTTCCAGCGTCTCCAATACAGCAAGAAATATGAGCATTCCCAGATAAAAATAACTGAATTTCCTACTCATACGGACCATATCTAGTTGAACTCTGCTTATGAAAGTGTAACAAACCACAGCATGTGTGACATAGATGCTCTTTAGTTAATAGTGAAAAACGCATTGGGTTTGAGAACTGTGTAATTTCATTTGAGCTGAAAGACCCCTGGGTTTACCGGAAATGAACTCTTGCTTGTAGGAAGACACAGAGGCTTTGGTTTCACTCCATTTGTGAAGGGAAATTCAGACCAGAGTTCTCATCCATGAAACACACTCTGTTTTAACTCAAGAAGCATCCTCTTCTTTCCAGTGTCTCTAATACATCAAGAAACATGAGCATGCCCAGAAAAAAAGAACTGTGTTTCCTACTCATATGGACCATATCTAGTTTAACTCTGCTTATGAAACTCTAACAAAACACAGCATCTCTTACATAGATGCTCTTTAGTTAATAGTGCAAAACGTGTTTTATCGTGAATTGTGTAAATTCATTTGAGCCCAAAAAATCCCTGGGTTTACCAGATATGAACTCTTGCTTTTAGGAAGACACAGAGACTTTGGTTTAACTACGTTTCTGAAGGAAAATTCAGTCCAGTGTTCTCATCCATGAAACATACTCTGTTTTAACGCAAGAAGCATGCTCTTCTTTCCATCGTCTCCAATACAGCAGGAAACATGAGCATGCCCAGAAAAAAAAAAAAACTTTGTATCCTACTCATACGGACCATATCTAGTTGAACTCTGCTAATGAAACTGTAAAAACCACAGCATCACTTACATATATGCTCTTTCGTTAATAGTGAAAAAAGTTTTGTGTTCGTGGACTGTTTATATTCTTTTGAGCCGAAAAACCGCTGGGTTTACCGGAAATGAATTCTTGCTTGTAGGAAGACAAAGAGGCTTTGGTTTCACTCCGTTTGTGAAGGGAAATTCAGACCAGAGTTCTCATCCATGAAACCCACTCTGTTTTAACGCAAGAAGCATCCTCTTCTTTCCAGCGTCTCTAATACAGCAAGAAATATGAGCATGCCCAGAAAAAAATAAGTGTGTTTCCTACTCATACGGACCATATCTACTTGAACTCTGATTATGAAACTCTAACAAACCACAGCATCTCTTACATAGATACTGTTTAGTTAATAGTGAAAAACGTGTTGGGTTCGAGAACTGTGTAATTTCATGTGGGCCGAAAAACCCCTGGTTTTACCGGAAATGAACTCTTGCTTGTAGGAAGACACAGAGGCTTTGGTTTCACTCCATTTGTGAAGGGAAATTCAGACCAGAGTTCTCATGCATGAAACACACTCTGTTTTAAAGCAAGAAGCATCCTCTTCTTTCCAGCGTCTCTAATACATCAGGAAACATGAGCATGCCCAGAAAAAAAGAACTACGTTTCCTATTCATATGGACCATATGTAGTTGAACCCTGCTTATGATACTGTAACAAACCAGAGCATCTCTTACATAGATGCTCTTTAGTTAATAGTGAAAATCTTGTTGGGTTCTGAACTGTGTAAATTCATTTGAGCCGAAGAATCACTGGGTTTACCGGAAATGAACTCTTGCTTGTAGGAAGACAAAGAGCTTTTTATTTAACTCCGTTTGTGAAGGGAAATTCAGACCAGTGTTCTCATCCCTGAAATACCCTCTGTTTTAACACAAGAAGCATCATGTTCTGTCCAGAATCTGCAATACAGCAAGAAATATGAGCATGTCCAGAAAAATGAACTGTGTTTCCTACTCATACGGAACATATATAGTTGAACTCTGCTTATGAAACTGTAAAAAACCACAGCATGTGTTACATAGATGCTCTTTAGTTAATAGTAAAAATGTGTTGGGTTCAAGAACTGTGTAAATTCATTTGAGCCGAAATACCCCTGGATTTACCGGAAATGAACTCTTGCTTGTAGGAAGACACAGAGGCTTTGGTTTTACTCCGTTTGTGATGGGAAATTCAGACCAGAGTTCTCATCCATGAACCCCACTCTGTTTTAACGCAAGAATCATCCTCTTCTTCCCAGCGTCTCTAATACATCAAGAAACATGTGCATGCCCAGAAAAAAAGAACTGTGTTTCCTTCTCATATGGACCATATCTAGTTGAACTCCGCTTATGAACCTGAAAGAAATCACAGCATCTCTTACAAAGATGCTCTTTAGTTAATAATGAAAAACGTGTTGGGTTCATGAAATGTGTAAATTCATTTGAGCCAAAAAACCCCTGGGTTTACCGGAAATGAACTCTTGCTTGTAGGAAGACACAGAGTCTTTGGTTTCACTCCATTTGTGAAGGGAAATTCGACAAGAGTTCTCATCCATGAAACACACTCTGTTTTAACGCAAGAAGCATCCTCTTCTTTCCAGCGTATCTAATACATCAAGAAACATGAACATGCCCAGAAAAAAAGAACTGTGTTTCCTACTCATATGGACCATAACTAGTTGAACTCTGCTTATGAAACTCTAACAAACCACAGCATTTCTTACATAGATGCTCTTAAGTTAATAGTGCAAAACGTGTTTTTTCGTGAATTGTGTAAATTCATTTGAGCCGAAAAAATCCCTGGGTTTACCGGATATGAACTCTTGCTTTTAGGAAGACACAGAGACTTTGGTTTAACTACGTTTCTGAAGGAAAATTCAGTCCAGTGTTCTCATCCATGAAACATACTCAGTTTTAACGCAAGTAGCATGCTCTTCTTTCCATCGTCTCCAATACAGCAAGAAACATGAGCATGTTTAGAAAAAAAGAACTGTGTTTACTACTCATACGGACCATATCTAGTTGAACTCTGCTTATGAAACTGTAAAAACCACAGCATCACTTACATATATGCTCTTTCGTTAATAGTGAAAAAAGTTTTGTGTTCGTGGACTGTTTAAATTCTTTTGAGCCGAAAAACCGCTGGGTTTACCGGAAATGAACTCTTGCTTGTAGGAAGATACAGAGGCTTTGGTTTCACTCCATTTGTGAAGGGAAATTCAGACCAGAGTTCTCATCCATGAAACCCCGTCTGTTTTAACGCAAGAAGCATCCTCTTTTTTCCAGCGTCTCTAATACAGCAAGAAACATGAGCATGCCCAGAAAAAAAGAACTGTGTTTCCTACTCATATGGACCATATCTAGTTGAACTCTGCTTATGAAACTCTAACAAACCACAGCATCTCTTACATAGATGCTCTTTATTTAATAGTGAAAAACGTGTTTTATCGTGAATTGTGTAAATTCATTTGAGCCCAAAAATCCCTGGGTTTACCAGATATGAACTCTTGCTTTTAGGAAGACACAGAGACTTTGGTTTAACTCCGTTTCTGAAGGAAAATTCAGACCAGTGTTCTCATCCATGAAACATACTCTGTTTTAATGCAAGAAGCATGCTCTTCTTTCCAGCGTCTCCCATACAGCAAGAAACATGAGCATGCCCAGAAAAAAATCAAGTGTGTTTCCTACTCGTACGGCCCATATCTAGTTGAACCCTGCTTTTGAAACTGAACAATCCACAACATGTGTTACATAGATGCCCTTTAGTTATTAGTGAAAAACGTGTTGGGTTCATGAAATGTGTAAATTCATTTGAGCCGAAAAACCCTGGGTTTACCGGAAATGAACTCTTGCTTGTAGGAAGACACAGAGGCTTTGGTTTCACTCCATTTGTGAAGGGAAATTCAGACCAGAGTTCTCATGCATGCAACACATTCTGTTTTAACGCAAGCAGCATGCTCTTCTTTCCAGCGTCTCCAATACAGCAAGAAATATGAGCATTCCCAGATAAAAATAACTGAATTTCCTACTCATACGGACCATATCTAGTTGAACTCTGCTTATGAAAGTGTAACAAACCACAGCATGTGTGACATAGATGCTCTTTAGTTAATAGTGAAAAACGCATTGGGTTTGAGAACTGTGTAATTTCATTTGAGCTGAAAGACCCCTGGGTTTACCGGAAATGAACTCTTGCTTGTAGGAAGACACAGAGGCTTTGGTTTCACTCCATTTGTGAAGGGAAATTCAGACCAGAGTTCTCATCCATGAAACACACTCTGTTTTAACTCAAGAAGCATCCTCTTCTTTCCAGTGTCTCTAATACATCAAGAAACATGAGCATGCCCAGAAAAAAAGAACTGTGTTTCCTACTCATATGGACCATATCTAGTTTAACTCTGCTTATGAAACTCTAACAAAACACAGCATCTCTTACATAGATGCTCTTTAGTTAATAGTGCAAAACGTGTTTTATCGTGAATTGTGTAAATTCATTTGAGCCCAAAAAATCCCTGGGTTTACCAGATATGAACTCTTGCTTTTAGGAAGACACAGAGACTTTGGTTTAACTACGTTTCTGAAGGAAAATTCAGTCCAGTGTTCTCATCCATGAAACATACTCTGTTTTAACGCAAGAAGCATGCTCTTCTTTCCATCGTCTCCAATACAGCAGGAAACATGAGCATGCCCAGAAAAAAAAAAAACTTTGTATCCTACTCATACGGACCATATCTAGTTGAACTCTGCTAATGAAACTGTAAAAACCACAGCATCACTTACATATATGCTCTTTCGTTAATAGTGAAAAAAGTTTTGTGTTCGTGGACTGTTTATATTCTTTTGAGCCGAAAAACCGCTGGGTTTACCGGAAATGAATTCTTGCTTGTAGGAAGACAAAGAGGCTTTGGTTTCACTCCGTTTGTGAAGGGAAATTCAGACCAGAGTTCTCATCCATGAAACCCACTCTGTTTTAACGCAAGAAGCATCCTCTTCTTTCCAGCGTCTCTAATACAGCAAGAAATATGAGCATGCCCAGAAAAAAATAAGTGTGTTTCCTACTCATACGGACCATATCTACTTGAACTCTGATTATGAAACTCTAACAAACCACAGCATCTCTTACATAGATACTGTTTAGTTAATAGTGAAAAACGTGTTGGGTTCGAGAACTGTGTAATTTCATGTGGGCCGAAAAACCCCTGGTTTTACCGGAAATGAACTCTTGCTTGTAGGAAGACACAGAGGCTTTGGTTTCACTCCATTTGTGAATGGAAATTCAAGCCAGAGTTCTCATCCATGAAACACACTCTGTTTTAAAGCAAGAAGCATCCTCTTCTTTCCAGCGTCTCTAATACATCAGGAAACATGAGCATGCCCAGAAAAAAAGAACTACGTTTCCTATTCATATGGACCATATGTAGTTGAACCCTGCTTATGATACTGTAACAAACCAGAGCATCTCTTACATAGATGCTCTTTAGTTAATAGTGAAAATCTTGTTGGGTTCTGAACTGTGTAAATTCATTTGAGCCGAAGAATCACTGGGTTTACCGGAAATGAACTCTTGCTTGTAGGAAGACAAAGAGCTTTTTATTTAACTCCGTTTGTGAAGGGAAATTCAGACCAGTGTTCTCATCCCTGAAATACCCTCTGTTTTAACACAAGAAGCATCATGTTCTGTCCAGAATCTGCAATACAGCAAGAAATATGAGCATGTCCAGAAAAATGAACTGTGTTTCCTACTCATACGGAACATATATAGTTGAACTCTGCTTATGAAACTGTAAAAAACCACAGCATGTGTTACATAGATGCTCTTTAGTTAATAGTAAAAACGTGTTGGGTTCAAGAACTGTGTAAATTCATTTGAGCCGAAATACCCCTGGATTTACCGGAAATGAACTCTTGCTTGTAGGAAGACACAGAGGCTTTGGTTTTACTCCGTTTGTGATGGGAAATTCAGACCAGAGTTCTCATCCATGAACCCCACTCTGTTTTAACGCAAGAATCATCCTCTTCTTCCCAGCGTCTCTAATACATCAAGAAACATGTGCATGCCCAGAAAAAAAGAACTGTGTTTCCTTCTCATATGGACCATATCTAGTTGAACTCCGCTTATGAACCTGAAAGAAATCACAGCATCTCTTACAAAGATGCTCTTTAGTTAATAATGAAAAACGTGTTGGGTTCATGAAATGTGTAAATTCATTTGAGCCAAAAAACCCCTGGGTTTACCGGAAATGAACTCTTGCTTGTAGGAAGACACAGAGTCTTTGGTTTCACTCCATTTGTGAAGGGAAATTCGACAAGAGTTCTCATCCATGAAACACACTCTGTTTTAACGCAAGAAGCATCCTCTTCTTTCCAGCGTATCTAATACATCAAGAAACATGAACATGCCCAGAAAAAAAGAACTGTGTTTCCTACTCATATGGACCATAACTAGTTGAACTCTGCTTATGAAACTCTAACAAACCACAGCATTTCTTACATAGATGCTCTTAAGTTAATAGTGCAAAACGTGTTTTTTCGTGAATTGTGTAAATTCATTTGAGCCGAAAAAATCCCTGGGTTTACCGGATATGAACTCTTGCTTTTAGGAAGACACAGAGACTTTGGTTTAACTACGTTTCTGAAGGAAAATTCAGTCCAGTGTTCTCATCCATGAAACATACTCAGTTTTAACGCAAGTAGCATGCTCTTCTTTCCATCGTCTCCAATACAGCAAGAAACATGAGCATGTTTAGAAAAAAAGAACTGTGTTTACTACTCATACGGACCATATCTAGTTGAACTCTGCTTATGAAACTGTAAAAACCACAGCATCACTTACATATATGCTCTTTCGTTAATAGTGAAAAAAGTTTTGTGTTCGTGGACTGTTTAAATTCTTTTGAGCCGAAAAACCGCTGGGTTTACCGGAAATGAACTCTTGCTTGTAGGAAGATACAGAGGCTTTGGTTTCACTCCATTTGTGAAGGGAAATTCAGACCAGAGTTCTCATCCATGAAACCCCGTCTGTTTTAACGCAAGAAGCATCCTCTTTTTTCCAGCGTCTCTAATACAGCAAGAAACATGAGCATGCCCAGAAAAAAAGAACTGTGTTTCCTACTCATATGGACCATATCTAGTTGAACTCTGCTTATGAAACTCTAACAAACCACAGCATCTCTTACATAGATGCTCTTTATTTAATAGTGAAAAACGTGTTTTATCGTGAATTGTGTAAATTCATTTGAGCCCAAAAATCCCTGGGTTTACCAGATATGAACTCTTGCTTTTAGGAAGACACAGAGACTTTGGTTTAACTCCGTTTCTGAAGGAAAATTCAGACCAGTGTTCTCATCCATGAAACATACTCTGTTTTAATGCAAGAAGCATGCTCTTCTTTCCAGCGTCTCCCATACAGCAAGAAACATGAGCATGCCCAGAAAAAAATCAAGTGTGTTTCCTACTCGTACGGCCCATATCTAGTTGAACCCTGCTTTTGAAACTGAACAATCCACAACATGTGTTACATAGATGCCCTTTAGATATTAGTGAAAAACGTGTTGGGTTCATGAAATGTGTAAATTCATTTGAGCCGAAAAACCCTGGGTTTACCGGAAATGAACTCTTGCTTGTAGGAAGACACAGAGGCTTTGGTTTCACTCCATTTGTGAAGGGAAATTCAGACCAGAGTTCTCATGCATGCAACACATTCTGTTTTAACGCAAGCAGCATGCTCTTCTTTCCAGCGTCTCCAATACAGCAAGAAATATGAGCATTCCCAGATAAAAATAACTGAATTTCCTACTCATACGGACCATATCTAGTTGAACTCTGCTTATGAAAGTGTAACAAACCACAGCATGTGTGACATAGATGCTCTTTAGTTAATAGTGAAAAACGCATTGGGTTTGAGAACTGTGTAATTTCATTTGAGCTGAAAGACCCCTGGGTTTACCGGAAATGAACTCTTGCTTGTAGGAAGACACAGAGGCTTTGGTTTCACTCCATTTGTGAAGGGAAATTCAGACCAGAGTTCTCATCCATGAAACACACTCTGTTTTAACTCAAGAAGCATCCTCTTCTTTCCAGTGTCTCTAATACATCAAGAAACATGAGCATGCCCAGAAAAAAAGAACTGTGTTTCCTACTCATATGGACCATATCTAGTTTAACTCTGCTTATGAAACTCTAACAAAACACAGCATCTCTTACATAGATGCTCTTTAGTTAATAGTGCAAAACGTGTTTTATCGTGAATTGTGTAAATTCATTTGAGCCCAAAAAATCCCTGGGTTTACCAGATATGAACTCTTGCTTTTAGGAAGACACAGAGACTTTGGTTTAACTACGTTTCTGAAGGAAAATTCAGTCCAGTGTTCTCATCCATGAAACATACTCTGTTTTAACGCAAGAAGCATGCTCTTCTTTCCATCGTCTCCAATACAGCAGGAAACATGAGCATGCCCAGAAAAAAAAAAAACTTTGTATCCTACTCATACGGACCATATCTAGTTGAACTCTGCTAATGAAACTGTAAAAACCACAGCATCACTTACATATATGCTCTTTCGTTAATAGTGAAAAAAGTTTTGTGTTCGTGGACTGTTTATATTCTTTTGAGCCGAAAAACCGCTGGGTTTACCGGAAATGAATTCTTGCTTGTAGGAAGACAAAGAGGCTTTGGTTTCACTCCGTTTGTGAAGGGAAATTCAGACCAGAGTTCTCATCCATGAAACCCACTCTGTTTTAACGCAAGAAGCATCCTCTTCTTTCCAGCGTCTCTAATACAGCAAGAAATATGAGCATGCCCAGAAAAAAATAAGTGTGTTTCCTACTCATACGGACCATATCTACTTGAACTCTGATTATGAAACTCTAACAAACCACAGCATCTCTTACATAGATACTGTTTAGTTAATAGTGAAAAACGTGTTGGGTTCGAGAACTGTGTAATTTCATGTGGGCCGAAAAACCCCTGGTTTTACCGGAAATGAACTCTTGCTTGTAGGAAGACACAGAGGCTTTGGTTTCACTCCATTTGTGAATGGAAATTCAAGCCAGAGTTCTCATCCATGAAACACACTCTGTTTTAAAGCAAGAAGCATCCTCTTCTTTCCAGCGTCTCTAATACATCAGGAAACATGAGCATGCCCAGAAAAAAAGAACTACGTTTCCTATTCATATGGACCATATGTAGTTGAACCCTGCTTATGATACTGTAACAAACCAGAGCATCTCTTACATAGATGCTCTTTAGTTAATAGTGAAAATCTTGTTGGGTTCTGAACTGTGTAAATTCATTTGAGCCGAAGAATCACTGGGTTTACCGGAAATGAACTCTTGCTTGTAGGAAGACAAAGAGCTTTTTATTTAACTCCGTTTGTGAAGGGAAATTCAGACCAGTGTTCTCATCCCTGAAACACCCTCTGTTTTAACACAAGAAGCATCATGTTCTGTCCAGAATCTGCAATACAGCAAGAAATATGAGCATGTCCAGAAAAATGAACTGTGTTTCCTACTCATACGGAACATATATAGTTGAACTCTGCTTATGAAACTGTAAAAAACCACAGCATGTGTTACATAGATGCTCTTTAGTTAATAGTAAAAACGTGTTGGGTTCAAGAACTGTGTAAATTCATTTGAGCCGAAATACCCCTGGATTTACCGGAAATGAACTCTTGCTTGTAGGAAGACACAGAGGCTTTGGTTTTACTCCATTTGTGATGGGAAATTCAGACCAGAGTTCTCATCCATGAACCCCACTCTGTTTTAACGCAAGAATCATCCTCTTCTTCCCAGCGTCTCTAATACATCAAGAAACATGTGCATGCCCAGAAAAAAAGAACTGTGTTTCCTTCTCATATGGACCATATCTAGTTGAACTCCGCTTATGAACCTGAAAGAAATCACAGCATCTCTTACAAAGATGCTCTTTAGTTAATAGTGAAAAACGTGTTGGGTTCATGAAATGTGTAAATTCATTTGAGCCAAAAAACCCCTGGGTTTACCGGAAATGAACTCTTGCTTGTAGGAAGACACAGAGGCTTTGGTTTCACTCCATTTGTGAAGGGAAATTCGACAAGAGTTCTCATCCATGAAACACACTCTGTTTTAACGCAAGAAGCATCCTATTCTTTGCAGCGTATCTAATACATCAAGAAACATGAACATGCCCAGAAAAAAAGAACTGTGTTTCCTACTCATATGGACCATAACTAGTTGAACTCTGCTTATGAACCTCTAACAAACCACAGCATTTCTTACATAGATGCTCTTAAGTTAATAGTGCAAAACGTGTTTTTTCGTGAATTGTGTAAATTCATTTGAGCCGAAAAAATCCCTGGGTTTACCGGATATGAACTCTTGCTTTTAGGAAGACACAGAGACTTTGGTTTAACTACGTTTCTGAAGGAAAATTCAGTCCAGTGTTCTCATCCATGAAACATACTCAGTTTTAACGCAAGTAGCATGCTCTTCTTTCCATCGTCTCCAATACAGCAAGAAACATGAGCATGTTCAGAAAAAAAGAACTGTGTTTCCTACTCATACGGACCATATCTAGTTGAACTCTGCTTATGAAACTGTAAAAACCACAGCATCACTTACATATATGCTCTTTCGTTAATAGTGAAAAAAGTTTTGTGTTCGTGGACTGTTTAAATTCTTTTGAGCCGAAAAACCCCTGGGTTTACCGGAAATGAACTCTTGCTTGTAGGAAGATACAGAGGCTTTGGTTTCACTCCATTTGTGAAGGGAAATTCAGACCAGAGTTCTCATCCATGAAACCCCATCTGTTTTAACGCAAGAAGCATCCTCTTTTTTCCAGCGTCTCTAATACAGCAAGAAACATGAGCATGCCCAGAAAAAAATAACTGTGTTTCCTACTCATACGGAATATATCTAGTTGAACTCTGATTATGAATCTCTAACAAACCACAGCATCTCTTACATAGATGCTCTTTAGTTAATAGTGAAAAACGCGTTGGGTTCGAGAACTGTGTAATTTCATTTGAGCCGAAAAACCCCTGGGGTTACCGGAAATGAACTCTTGCTTGTAGGAAGGCACAGAGGCTTTGGTTTCACTCCATTTGTGAAGGGAAATTCAGACCAGAGTTCTCATCCATGAAACACACTCTGTTTTAACGCAAGAAGCATCCTCTTCTTTCCAGTGTCTCTAATACATCAAGAAACATGAGCATGCCAAGAAAAAAAGAACTGTGTTTCCTACTCAGATGGACCAAATCTAGTTGAACTCTGCTTATGAAACTCTAACAAACCACAGCATCTCTTACATAGATGCTCTTTAGTTAATAGTGCAAAACGTGTTTTTTCGTGAACTGTGTAAATTCATTTGAGCCGAAAAAATCCCTGGGTTTACCGGATATGAACTCTTGCTTTTAGGAAGACACAGAGACTTTGGTTTAACTACATTTCTGAAGGAAAACTCAGTCCAGTGTTCTCATCCATGAAACATACTCTGTTTTAACGCAAGAAGCATGCTCTTCTTTCCATCGTCTCCAATACAGCAAGAAACATGAGCATGCCCAGAAAAAAAAAAACTGTGTATCCTACTCATAGGGACCATATCTAGTTGAACTCTGCTAATGAAACTGTAAAAACCACAGCATCACTTACATATATGCTCTTTCGTTAATAGTGCAAAAAGTTTTGTGTTCGTGGACTGTTTAAATTCTTTTGAGCCGAAAAACCGCTGGGTTTACCGGAAATGAACTCTTGCTTGTAGGAAGACAAAGAGGCTTTGGTTTCACTCCGTTTGTGAAGGGAAATTCAGACCAGAGTTCTCATCCATGAAACCCACTCTGTTTTAACGCAAGAAGCATCCTCTTCTTTCCAGGGTCTCTAATACAGCAAGAAACATAAGCATGACCAGAATAAAAGAACTGTGTTTCCTAATCGTATGGACCATATCTAGTTGAACTCTACTTATGAAACTGTAACAATCCACAACATGTGTTACATAGATGCCCTTTAGTTAATAGTGAAAAACGTGTTGGGTTCATGAAATGTGTAAATTCATTTGAGCCAAAAAACCCCTGGGTTTACCGGAAATGAACTCTTGCTTGTAGGAAGACACAGAGGCTTTGGTTTCACTCCATTTGTGAAGGAAAATTCAGACCAGTGTTCTCATCCATGAAACATACTCTGTTTTAACGCAAGTAGCATGCTCTTCTTTCCAGCGTCTCCAATACAGCAAGAAACATGAGCATGTTCAGAAAAAAAGAACTGTGTTTCCTACTAATACGGACCATATCTATTTGAACTCTGCTTATGAAACTGTAAAAACCACAGCATCACTTACATATATGCTCTTTATTTATAGTGAAAAAAGTTTTGTGTTCGTGGACTGTTTAAATTCTTTTGAGCCGAAAAACCCCTGGGTTTACTGGAAATGAACTTTTGCTTGTAGGAAGATACAGAGGCTTTGGTTTCACTCCATTTGTGAAGGGAAATTCAGACCAGAGTTCTCATCCATGAAACCCCATCTGTTTTAACGCAAGAAGCATCCTCTTTTTTCCAGCGTCTCTAATACAGCAAGAAACATGAGCATGCCCAGAAAAAAATAACTGTGTTTCCTACTCATACGGAATATATCTAGTTGAACTCTGATTATGAATCTGTAACAAACCACAGCATCTCTTACATAGATGCTCTTTAGTTAATAGTGAAAAACGCGTTGGGTTCGAGAACTGTGTAATTTCATTTGAGCCGAAAAACCCCTGGGGTTACCGGAAATGAACTCTTGCTTGTAGGAAGGCACAGAGGCTTTGGTTTCACTCCATTTGTGAAGGGAAATTCAGACCAGAGTTCTCATCCATGAAACACACTCTGTTTTAACGCAAGAAGCATCCTCTTCTTTCCAGTGTCTCTAATACATCAAGAAACATGAGCATGCCAAGAAAAAAAGAACTGTGTTTCCTACTCAGATGGACCAAATCTAGTTGAACTCTGCTTATGAAACTCTAACAAACCACAGCATCTCTTACATAGATGCTCTTTAGTTAATAGTGCAAAACGTGTTTTTTCGTGAACTGTGTAAATTCATTTGAGCCGAAAAAATCCCTGGGTTTACCAGATATGAACTCTTGCTTTTAGGAAGACACAGAGACTTTGGTTTAACTACGTTTCTGAAGGAAAACTCAGTCCAGTGTTCTCATCCATGAAACATACTCTGTTTTAACGCAAGAAGCATGCTCTTCTTTCCATCGTCTCCAATACAGCAAGAAACATGAGCATGCCCAGAAAAAAAAAAAAAAACTGTGTATCCTACTCATACGGACCATATCTAGTTGAACTCTGCTAATGAAACTGTAAAAACCACAGCATCACTTACATATATGCTCTTTCGTTAATAGTGAAAAAAGTTTTGTGTTCGTGGACTGTTTAAATTCTTTTGAGCCGAAAAACCGCTGGGTTTACCGGAAATGAACTCTTGCTTGTAGGAAGACAAAGAGGCTTTGGTTTCACTCCGTTTTTGAAGGGAAATTCAGACCAGAGTTCTCATCCATGAAACCCACTCTGTTTTAACGCAAGAAGCATCCTCTTCTTTCCAGGGTCTCTAATACAGCAAGAAACATAAGCATGACCAGAATAAAAGAACTGTGTTTCCTAATCGTATGGACCATATCTACTTGAACTCTACTTATGAAACTGTAACAATCCACAACATGTGTTACATAGATGCCCTTTAGTTAATAGTGAAAAACGTGTTGGGTTCATGAAATGTGTAAATTCATTTGAGCCAAAAAACCCCTGGGTTTACCGGAAATGAACACTTGCTTGTAGGAAGACACAGAGGCTTTGGTTTCACTCCATTTGTGAAGGAAAATTCAGACCAGTGTTCTCATCCATGAAACATACTCTGTTTTAACGCAAGGAGCATGCTCTTCTTTCCAGCGTCTCCAATACAGCAAGAAACATGAGCATGTTCAGAAAAAAAGAACTGTGTTTCCTACTCATACAGACCATATCTAGTTGAACTCTGCTTATGAAACTGTAAAAACCACAGCATCACTTACATATATGCTCTTTCGTTAATAGTGAAAAAAGTTTTGTGTTCGTGGACTGTTTAAATTCTTTTGAGCCGAAAAACCCCTGGGTTTACCGGAAATGAACTCTTGCTTGTACGAAGATACAGAGGCTTTGGTTTCACTCCATTTGTGAAGGGAAATTCAGACCAGAGTTCTCATCCATGAAACCCCATCTGTTTTAACGCAAGAAGCATCCTCTTTTTTGCAGCGTCTCTAATACAGCAAGAAACATGAGCATGCCCAGAAAAAAATAACTGTGTTTCCTACTCATACGGAATATATCTAGTTGAACTCTGATTATGAATCTCTAACAAACCACAGCATCTCTTACATAGATGCTCTGTAGTTAATAGTGAAAAACGCGTTGGGTTCGAGAACTGTGTAATTTCATTTGAGCCGAAAAACCCCTGGGGTTACCGGAAATGAACTCTTGCTTGTAGGAAGGCACAGAGGCTTTGGTTTCACTCCATTTGTGAAGGGAAATTCAGACCAGAGTTCTCATCCATGAAACACACTCTGTTTTAACGCAAGAAGCATCCTCTTCTTTCCAGTGTCTCTAATACATCAAGAAACATGAGCATGCCAAGAAAAAAAGAACTGTGTTTCCTACTCAGATGGACCAAATCTAGTTGAACTCTGCTTATGAAACTCTAACAAACCACAGCATCTCTTACATAGATGCTCTTTAGTTAATAGTGCAAAACGTGTTTTTTCGTGAACTGTGTAAATTCATTTGAGCCGAAAAAATCCCTGGGTTTACCGGATATGAACTCTTGCTTTTAGGAAGACACAGAGACTTTGGTTTAACTACGTTTCTGAAGGAAAACTCAGTCCAGTGTTCTCATCCATGAAACATACTCTGTTTTAACGCAAGAAGCATGCTCTTCTTTCCATCGTCTCCAATACAGCAAGAAACATGAGCATGCCCAGAAAAAAAAAAAAACTGTGTATCCTACTCATACGGACCATATCTAGTTGAACTCTGCTAATGAAACTGTAAAAACCACAGCATCACTTACATATATGCTCTTTCGTTAATAGTGAAAAAAGTTTTGTGTTCGTGGACTGTTTAAATTCTTTTGAGCCGAAAAACCGCTGGGTTTACCGGAAATGAACTCTTGCTTGTAGGAAGACAAAGAGGCTTTGGTTTCACTCCGTTTGTGAAGGGAAATTCAGACCAGAGTTCTCATCCATGAAACCCACTCTGTTTTAACGCAAGAAGCATCCTCTTCTTTCCAGGGTCTCTAATACAGCAAGAAACATAAGCATGACCAGAATAAAAGAACTGTGTTTCCTAATCGTATGGACCATATCTAGTTGAACTCTACTTATGAAACTGTAACAATCCACAACATGTGTTACATAGATGCCCTTTAGTTAATAGTGAAAAACGTGTTGGGTTCATGAAATGTGTAAATTCATTTGAGCCAAAAAACCCCTGGGTTTACCGGAAATGAACTCTTGCTTGTAGGAAGACACAGAGGCTTTGGTTTCACTCCATTTGTGAAGGAAAATTCAGACCAGTGTTCTCATCCATGAAACATACTCTGTTTTAAAGCAAGGAGCATGCTCTTCTTTCCAGCGTCTCCAATACAGCAAGAAACATGAGCATGCCCAGATAAAAAGAACTGTACTTCCTACTCATACGGACCATATCTAGTTGAACTCTGCTTATGAAACTGTAACAAACCACAGCATGTGTTACATAGATGCTCTTTAGTTAATAGTGAAAAACGTGTTGGGTTCAAGAACTGTGTAAATTCATTTGAGCCGAAAAACCCCTGGTTTTACCGGAAATGTACTCTTGCTTGTAGGAAGACACAGAGGCTTTGGTTTCACTCCGTTTGTGAAGGGAAATTCAGACCAGAGTTCTCATCCATGAAACCCACTCTGTTTTAACGCAAGAAGCATCCTCTTCTTCCCAGTGTCTCTAATACATCAAGAAACATGAGCATGCCCAGAAAAAAAGAACTGTGATTCCTACTCATATGGACCATATCTAGTTGAACTCTGCTCATTAAACTGTAACAAACCATAGCACCTCTTACATAGATGCTGTTTAGTTAATAGTGAAAATCGTGTTGGGTTCGTGAACTGTGTAAATTCATTTGAGCCAAAGAATCACTGGGTTTACCGGAAATGAACTCTTGCTTGTAGGAAGACAAAGAGCCTTTTATTTAACTCCGTTTGTGAAGGGAAATTCAGACCAATGTTCTCATCCCTGAAACACCCTTTGTTTTAACACAAGAAGCATCATGTTCTGTCCAGAATCTGCAATACAGCAAGAAATATGAGCATGTCCAGAAAAATGAACTGTGTTTCCTACTCATATGGAACATATATAGTTGAACTCTGCTTATGAAACTGTAAAAAACCACAGCATGTGTTACATAGATGCTCTTTAGTTAATAGTGAAAAACGTGTTGGGTTCATGAACTGTGTAAATTCATTTGAGCCCAAAAACCCCTAGGTTTACCGGAAATGAACTCTTGCTTGTAGGAAGACACAGAGGCTTTGGTTTCACTCCGTTTGTGAAGGGTAATTCAGGCCAGAGTTCTCACCCATGAAACACATTCTGTTTTAACGCAAGAAGCATCCTCTTCTTTCCAGCTTCTCTAATACATCAGGAAACATGAGCATGCCCAGAAAAAAAGAACTGTGTTTCCTACTCATACGGACCATATCTAGTTGAACCCTTCTTATGATACTGCAACAAACCACAGCATCTCTTACATAGATGCTCTTTAGTTAATAGTGAAAATCTTGTTGGGTTCTTCAACTGTGTAAATACATTTGAGCAAAAAAATCACTGGGTTTACCGGAAATGAACTCTTGCTTGTAGGAAGACACAGAGCCTTTGGTTTCACTCCGTTTGTGAAGGGAAATTCAGACCATTATTCTCATTCATGAAACACCCTCTGTTTTAACGCAAGAAGCATGCTCTTCTTTCCAGAGTCTGCAATACAGCAAGAAATATGAGCATGTCCAGAAAAAAAAAAAACTGTGTATCCAACTCATACGGACCATATCTAGTTGAACTCTGCTAATGAAACTGTAAAAACCACAGCATCACTTACATATATGCTCTTTCGTTAATAGTGAAAAAAGTTTTGTGTTCGTGGACTGTTTAAATTCTTTTGAGCCGAAAAACCGCTGGGTTTACCGGAAATGAACTCTTGCTTGTAGGAAGACAAAGAGGCTTTGGTTTCACTCCCTTTGTGAAGGGAAATTCAGACCAGAGTTCTATTCCATGAAACCCACTCTGTTTTAACGCAAGAAGCATCCTCTTCTTTCCAGGGTCTCTAATACAGCAAGAAACATAAGCATGACCAGAATAAAAGAACTGTGTTTCCTAATCGTATGGACCATATCTAGTTGAACTCTACTTATGAAACTGTAACAATCCACAACATGTGTTACATAGATGCCCTTTAGTTAATAGTGAAAAACGTGTTGGGTTCATGAAATGTGTAAATTCATTTGAGCCAAAAAACCCCTGGGTTTACCGGAAATGAACTCTTAATTGTAGGAAGACACAGAGGCTTTGGTTTCACTCCATTTGTGAAGGAAAATTCAGACCAGTGTTCTCATCCATGAAACATACTCTGTTTTAACGCAAGGAGCATACTCTTCTTTCCAGCGTCTCTAATACAGCAAGAAACATGAGCATGTTCAGAAAAAAAGAACTGTGTTTCCTACTCATACGGACCATATCTAGTTGAACTCTGCTTATGAAACTGTAAAAACCACAGCATCACTTACATATATGCTCTTTCGTTAATAGTGAAAAAAGTTTTGTGTTCGTGGACTGTTTAAATTCTTTTGAGCCGAAAAACCCCTGGGTTTACCGGAAATGAACTCTTGCTTGTAGGAAGATACAGAGGCTTTGGTTTCACTCCATTTGTGAAGGGAAATTCAGACCAGAGTTCTCATCCATGAAACCCCATCTGTTTTAACGCAAGAAGCATCCTCTTTTTTGCAGCGTCTCTAATACAGCAAGAAACATGAGCATGCCCAGAAAAAAATAACTGTGTTTCCTACTCATACGGAATATATCTAGTTGAACTCTGATTATGAATCTCTAACAAACCACAGCATCTCTTACATAGATGCTCTTTAGTTAATAGTGAAAAACGCGTTGGGTTCGAGAACTGTGTAATTTCATTTGAGCCGAAAAACCCCTGGGGTTACCGGAAATGAACTCTTGCTTGTAGGAAGGCACAGAGGCTTTGGTTTCACTCCATTTGTGAAGGGAAATTCAGACCAGATTTCTCATCCATGAAACACACTCTGTTTTAACGCAAGAAGCATCCTCTTCTTTCCAGTGTCTCTAATACATCAAGAAACATGAGCATGCCAAGAAAAAAAGAACTGTGTTTCCTACTCAGATGGACCAAATCTAGTTGAACTCTGCTTATGAAACTCTAACAAACCACAGCATCTCTTACATAGATGCTCTTTAGTTAATAGTGCAAAACGTGTTTTTTCGTGAACTGTGTAAATTCATTTGAGCCGAAAAAATCCCTGGGTTTACCGGATATGAACTCTTGCTTTTAGGAAGACACAGAGACTTTGGTTTAACTACGTTTCTGAAGGAAAACTCAGTCCAGTGTTCTCATCCATGAAACATACTCTGTTTTAACGCAAGAAGCATGCTCTTCTTTCCATCGTCTCCAATACAGCAAGAAACATGAGCATGCCCAGAAAAAAAAAAAAACTGTGTATCCTACTCATACGGATCATATCTAGTTGAACTCTGCTAATGAAACTGTAAAAACCACAGCATCACTTACATATATGCTCTTTCGTTAATAGTGAAAAAAGTTTTGTGTTCGTGGACTGTTTAAATTCTTTTGAGCCGAAAAACCGCTGGGTTTACCGGAAATGAACTCTTGCTTGTAGGAAGACAAAGAGGCTTTGGTTTCACTCCGTTTTTGAAGGGAAATTCAGACCAGAGTTCTCATCCATGAAACCCACTCTGTTTTAACGCAAGAAGCATCCTCTTCTTTCCAGGGTCTCTAATACAGCAAGAAACATAAGCATGACCAGAATAAAAGAACTGTGTTTCCTAATCGTATGGACCATATCTAGTTGAACTCTACTTATGAAACTGTAACAATCCACAACATGTGTTACATAGATGCCCTTTAGTTAATAGTGAAAAACGTGTTGGGTTCATGAAATGTGTAAATTCATTTGAGCCAAAAAACCCCTGGGTTTACCGGAAATGAACTCTTGCTTGTAGGAAGACACAGAGGCTTTGGTTTCACTCCATTTGTGAAGGAAAATTCAGACCAGTGTTCTCATCCATGAAACATACTCTGTTTTAAAGCAAGGAGCATGCTCTTCTTTCCAGCGTCTCCAATACAGCAAGAAACATGAGCATGCCCAGATAAAAAGAACTGTACTTCCTACTCATACGGACCATATCTAGTTGAACTCTGCTTATGAAACTGTAACAAACCACAGCATGTGTTACATAGATGCTCTTTAGTTAATAGTGAAAAACGTGTTGGGTTCAAGAACTGTGTAAATTCATTTGAGCCGAAAAACCCCTGGTTTTACCGGAAATGTACTCTTGCTTGTAGGAAGACACAGAGGCTTTGGTTTCACTCCGTTTGTGAAGGGAAATTCAGACCAGAGTTATCATCCATGAAACCCACTCTGTTTTAACGCAAGAAGCATCCTCTTCTTCCCAGTGTCTCTAATACATCAAGAAACATGAGCATGCCCAGAAAAAAAGAACTGTGATTCCTACTCATATGGACCATATCTAGTTGAACTCTGCTCATTAAACTGTAACAAACCATAGCACCTCTTACATAGATGCTGTTTAGTTAATAGTGAAAATCGTGTTGGGTTCGTGAACTGTGTAAATTCATTTGAGCCAAAGAATCACTGGGTTTACCGGAAATGAACTCTTGCTTGTAGGAAGACAAAGAGCCTTTTATTTAACTCCGTTTGTGAAGGGAAATTCAGACCAATGTTCTCATCCCTGAAACACCCTTTGTTTTAACACAAGAAGCATCATGTTCTGTCCAGAATCTGCAATACAGCAAGAAATATGAGCATGTCCAGAAAAATGAACTGTGTTTCCTACTCATATGGAACATATATAGTTGAACTCTGCTTATGAAACTGTAAAAAACCACAGCATGTGTTACATAGATGCTCTTTAGTTAATAGTGAAAAACGTGTTGGGTTCATGAACTGTGTAAATTCATTTGAGCCCAAAAACCCCTAGGTTTACCGGAAATGAACTCTTGCTTGTAGGAAGACACAGAGGCTTTGGTTTCACTCCGTTTGTGAAGGGTAATTCAGGCCAGAGTTCTCACCCATGAAACACATTCTGTTTTAACGCAAGAAGCATCCTCTTCTTTCCAGCTTCTCTAATACATCAGGAAACATGAGCATGCCCAGAAAAAAAGAACTGTGTTTCCTACTCATACGGACCATATCTAGTTGAACCCTTCTTATGATACTGCAACAAACCACAGCATCTCTTACATAGATGCTCTTTAGTTAATAGTGAAAATCTTGTTGGGTTCTTCAACTGTGTAAATACATTTGAGCAAAAAAATCACTGGGTTTACCGGAAATGAACTCTTGCTTGTAGGAAGACACAGAGCCTTTGGTTTCACTCTGTTTGTGAAGGGAAATTCAGACCATTATTCTCATTCATGAAACACCCTCTGTTTTAACGCAAGAAGCATGCTCTTCTTTCCAGAGTCTGCAATACAGCAAGAAATATGAGCATGTCCAGAAAAAAAAAAAAACTGTGTATCCAACTCATACGGACCATATCTAGTTGAACTCTGCTAATGAAACTGTAAAAACCACAGCATCACTTACATATATGCTCTTTCGTTAATAGTGAAAAAAGTTTTGTGTTCGTGGACTGTTTAAATTCTTTTGAGCCGAAAAACCGCTGGGTTTACCGGAAATGAACTCTTGCTTGTAGGAAGACAAAGAGGCTTTGGTTTCACTCCATTTGTGAAGGGAAATTCAGACCAGAGTTCTCATCCATGAAACCCACTCTGTTTTAACGCAAGAAGCATCCTCTTCTTTCCAGGGTCTCTAATACAGCAAGAAACATAAGCATGACCAGAATAAAAGAACTGTGTTTCCTAATCGTATGGACCATATCTAGTTGAACTCTACTTATGAAACTGTAACAATCCACAACATGTGTTACATAGATGCCCTTTAGTTAATAGTGAAAAACGTGTTGGGTTCATGAAATGTGTAAATTCATTTGAGCCAAAAAACCCCTGGGTTTACCGGAAATGAACTCTTAATTGTAGGAAGACACAGAGGCTTTGGTTTCACTCCATTTGTGAAGGAAAATTCAGACCAGTGTTCTCATCCATGAAACATACTCTGTTTTAACGCAAGGAGCATACTCTTCTTTCCAGCGTCTCTAATACAGCAAGAAACATGAGCATGTTCAGAAAAAAAGAACTGTGTTTCCTACTCATACGGACCATATCTAGTTGAACTCTGCTTATGAAACTGTAAAAACCACAGCATCACTTACATATATGCTCTTTCGTTAATAGTGAAAAAAGTTTTGTGTTCGTGGACTGTTTAAATTCTTTTGAGCCGAAAAACCCCTGGGTTTACCGGAAATGAACTCTTGCTTGTACGAAGATACAGAGGCTTTGGTTTCACTCCATTTGTGAAGGGAAATTCAGACCAGAGTTCTCATCCATGAAACCCCATCTGTTTTAACGCAAGAAGCATCCTCTTTTTTGCAGCGTCTCTAATACAGCAAGAAACATGAGCATGCCCAGAAAAAAATAACTGTGTTTCCTACTCATACGGAATATATCTAGTTGAACTCTGATTATGAATCTCTAACAAATCACAGCATCTCTTACATAGATGCTCTTTAGTTAATAGTGAAAAACGCGTTGGGTTCGAGAACTGTGTAATTTCATTAGGGCCGAAAAACCCCTGGGGTTACCGGAAATGAACTCTTGCTTGTAGGAAGGCACAGAGGCTTTGGTTTCACTCCATTTGTGAAGGGAAATTCAGACCAGATTTCTCATCCATGAAACACACTCTGTTTTAACGCAAGAAGCATCCTCTTCTTTCCAGTGTCTCTAATACATCAAGAAACATGAGCATGCCAAGAAAAAAAGAACTGTGTTTCCTACTCAGATGGACCAAATCTAGTTGAACTCTGCTTATGAAACTCTAACAAACCACAGCATCTCTTACATAGATGCTCTTTAGTTAATAGTGCAAAACGTGTTTTTTCGTGAACTGTGTAAATTCATTTGAGCCGAAAAAATCCCTGGGTTTACCGGATATGAACTCTTGCTTTTAGGAAGACACAGAGACTTTGGTTTAACTACGTTTCTGAAGAAAAACTCAGTCCAGTGTTCTCATCCATGAAACATACTCTGTTTTAACGCAAGAAGCATGCTCTTCTTTCCATCGTCTCCAATACAGCAAGAAACATGAGCATGCCCAGAAAAAAAGAAAACTGTGTATCCTACTCAACGGACCATATCTAGTTGAACTCTGCTAATGAAACTGTAAAAAGCACAGCATCACTTACATATATGCTCTTTCGTTAATAGGGAAAAAAGTTTTGTGTTCGTGGACTGTTTAAATTCTTTTGAGCCGAAAAACCGCTGGGTTTACCGGAAATGAACTCTTGCTTGTAGGAAGACACAGAGGCTTTGGTTTCACTCCGTTTGTGAAGGGAAATTCAGGCCAGAGTTCTCACCCATGAAACACACTCTGTTTTAACGCAAGAAGCATCCTCTTCTTTCCAGCTTCTCTAATACATCAGGAAACATGAGCATGCCCAGAAAAAAAGAACTGTGTTTCCTACTCATACGGACCATATCTAGTTGAACCCTGCTTATGATACTGCAACAAACCACAGCATCTCTTACATAGATGCTCTTTAGTTAATAGTGAAAATCTTGTTGGGTTCTTCAACTGTGTAAATACATTTGAGCAAAAAAATCACTGGGTTTACCGGAAATGAACTCTTGCTTGTAGGAAGACACAGAGCCTTTGGTTTCACTCCGTTTGTGAAGGGAAATTCAGACCATTATTCTCATTCATGAAACACCCTCTGTTTTAACGCAAGAAGCATGCTCTTCTTTCCATCGTCTCCAATACAGCAAGAAACATGAGCATGCCCAGAAAAAAAAAAAAACTGTGTATACTACTCATACAGACCATATCTAGTTGAACTCTGCTAATGAAACTGTAAAAACCACAGCATCACATACATATATGCTCTTTCGTTAATAGTGAAAAAGTTTTGTGTTCGTGGACTGTTTAAATTCTTTTGAGCCGAAAAACCGCTGGGTTTACCGGAAATGAACTCTTGCTTGTAGGAAGACAAAGAGGCTTTGGTTTCACTCCGTTTGTGAAGGGAAATTCAGACCAGAGTTCTCATCCATGAAACCCACTCTGTTTTAATGCAAGAAGCATCCTCTTCTTTCCAGGGTCTCTAATACAGCAAGAAACATAAGCATGACCAGAATAAAAGAACTGTGTTTCCTAATCGTATGGACCATATCTAGTTGAACTCTACTTATGAAACTGTAACAATCCACAACATGTGTTACATAGATGCCCTTTAGTTAATAGTGAAAAACGTGTTGGGTTCATGAAATGTGTAAATTCATTTGAGCCAAAAAACCCCTGGGTTTACCGGAAATGAACTCTCGCTTGTAGGAAGACACAGAGGCTTTGGTTTCACTCCATTTGTGAAGGAAAATTCAGACCAGTGTTCTCATCCATGAAACATACTCTGTTTTAACGCAAGGAGCATGCTCTTCTTTCCAGCGTCTCCAATACAGCAAGAAACATGAGCATGTTCAGAAAAAAAGAACTGTGTTTCCTACTCATACGGACCATATCTAGTTGAACTCTGCTTATGAAACTGTAAAAACCACAGCATCACTTACATATATGCTCTTTCGTTAATAGTGAAAAAAGTTTTGTGTTCGTGGACTGTTTAAATTCTTTTGAGCCGAAAAACCCCTGGGTTTACCTGAAATGAACTCTTGCTTGTACGAAGATACAGAGGCTTTGGTTTCACTCCATTTGTGAAGGGAAATTCAGACCAGAGTTCTCATCCATGAAACCCCATCTGTTTTAACGCAAGAAGCATCCTCTTTTTTCCAGCGTCTCTAATACAGCAAGAAACATGAGCATGCCCAGAAAAAAATAACTGTGTTTCCTACTCATACGGAATATATCTAGTTGAACTCTGATTATGAATCTCTAACAAACCACAGCATCTCTTACATAGATGCTCTTTAGTTAATAGTGAAAAACGCGTTGGGTTCGAGAACTGTGTAATTTCATTTGAGCCGAAAAACCCCTGGGGTTACCGGAAATGAACTCTTGCTTGTAGGAAGGCACAGAGGCTTTGGTTTCACTCCATTTGTGAAGGGAAATTCAGACCAGATTTCTCATCCATGAAACACACTCTGTTTTAACGCAAGAAGCATCCTCTTCTTTCCAGCGTCTCTAATACATCAAGAAACATGAGCATGCCAAGAAAAAAAGAACTGTGTTTCCTACTCAGATGGACCAAATCTAGTTGAACTCTGCTTATGAAACTCTAACAAACCACAGCATCTGTTACATAGATGCTCTTTAGTTAATAGTGCAAAACGTGTTTTTTCGTGAACTGTGTAAATTCATTTGAGCCGAAAAAATCCCTGGGTTTACCGGATATGAACTCTTGCTTTTAGGAAGACACAGAGACTTTGGTTTAACTACGTTTCTGAAGGAAAACTCAGTCCAGTGTTCTCATCCATGAAACATACTCTGTTTTAACGCAAGAAGCATGCTCTTCTTTCCATCGTCTCCAATACAGCAAGAAACATGAGCATGCCCAGAAAAAAAGAAAACTGTGTATCCTACTCAACGGACCATATCTAGTTGAACTCTGCTAATGAAACTGTAAAAAGCACAGCATCACTTACATATATGCTCTTTCGTTAATAGTGAAAAAAGTTTTGTGTTCGTGGACTGTTTAAATTCTTTTGAGCCGAAAAACCGCTGGGTTTACCGGAAATGAACTCTTGCTTGTAGGAAGACAAAGAGGCTTTGGTTTCACTCCGTTTGTGAAGGGAAATTCAGACCAGAGTTCTATTCCATGAAACCCACTCTGTTTTAACGCAAGAAGCATCCTCTTCTTTCCAGGGTCTCTAATACAGCAAGAAACATAAGCATGACCAGAATAAAAGAACTGTGTTTCCTAATCGTATGGACCATATCTAGTTGAACTCTACTTATGAAACTGTAACAATCCACAACATGTGTTACATAGATGCCCTTTAGTTAATAGTGAAAAACGTGTTGGGTTCATGAAATGTGTAAATTCATTTGAGCCAAAAAACCCCTGGGTTTACCGGAAATGAACTCTTGCTTGTAGGAAGACACAGAGGCTTTGGTTTCACTCCATTTGTGAAGGAAAATTCAGACCAGTGTTCTCATCCATGAAACATACTCTGTTTTAAAGCAAGGAGCATGCTCTTCTTTCCAGCGTCTCCAATACAGCAAGAAACATGAGCATGCCCAGAAAAAAAGAAAACTGTGTATCCTACTCAACGGACCATATCTAGTTGAACTCTGCTAATGAAACTGTAAAAACCACAGCATCACTTACATATATGCTCTTTCGTTAATAGTGAAAAAAGTTTTGTGTTCGTGGACTGTTTAAATTCTTTTGAGCCGAAAAACCCCTGGGTTTACCGGAAATGAACTCTTGCTTGTACGAAGATACAGAGGCTTTGGTTTCACTCCATTTGTGAAGGGAAATTCAGACCAGAGTTCTCATCCATGAAACCCCATCTGTTTTAACGCAAGAAGCATCCTCTTTTTTCCAGCGTCTCTAATACAGCAAGAAACATGAGCATGCCCAGAAAAAAATAACTGTGTTTCCTACTCATACGGAATATATCTAGTTGAACTCTGATTATGAATCTCTAACAAATCACAGCATCTCTTACATAGATGCTCTTTAGTTAATAGTGAAAAACGCGTTGGGTTCGAGAACTGTGTAATTTCATTAGGGCCGAAAAACCCCTGGGGTTACCGGAAATGAACTCTTGCTTGTAGGAAGGCACAGAGGCTTTGGTTTCACTCCATTTGTGAAGGGAAATTCAGACCAGATTTCTCATCCATGAAACACACTCTGTTTTAACGCAAGAAGCATCCTCTTCTTTCCAGTGTCTCTAATACATCAAGAAACATGAGCATGCCAAGAAAAAAAGAACTGTGTTTCCTACTCAGATGGACCAAATCTAGTTGAACTCTGCTTATGAAACTCTAACAAACCACAGCATCTCTTACATAGATGCTCTTTAGTTAATAGTGCAAAACGTGTTTTTTCGTGAACTGTGTAAATTCATTTGAGCCGAAAAAATCCCTGGGTTTACCGGATATGAACTCTTGCTTTTAGGAAGACACAGAGACTTTGGTTTAACTACGTTTCTGAAGAAAAACTCAGTCCAGTGTTCTCATCCATGAAACATACTCTGTTTTAACGCAAGAAGCATGCTCTTCTTTCCATCGTCTCCAATACAGCAAGAAACATGAGCATGCCCAGAAAAAAAGAAAACTGTGTATCCTACTCAACGGACCATATCTAGTTGAACTCTGCTAATGAAACTGTAAAAAGCACAGCATCACTTACATATATGCTCTTTCGTTAATAGGGAAAAAAGTTTTGTGTTCGTGGACTGTTTAAATTCTTTTGAGCCGAAAAACCGCTGGGTTTACCGGAAATGAACTCTTGCTTGTAGGAAGACACAGAGGCTTTGGTTTCACTCCGTTTGTGAAGGGAAATTCAGGCCAGAGTTCTCACCCATGAAACACACTCTGTTTTAACGCAAGAAGCATCCTCTTCTTTCCAGCTTCTCTAATACATCAGGAAACATGAGCATGCCCAGAAAAAAAGAACTGTGTTTCCTACTCATACGGACCATATCTAGTTGAACCCTGCTTATGATACTGCAACAAACCACAGCATCTCTTACATAGATGCTCTTTAGTTAATAGTGAAAATCTTGTTGGGTTCTTCAACTGTGTAAATACATTTGAGCAAAAAAATCACTGGGTTTACCGGAAATGAACTCTTGCTTGTAGGAAGACACAGAGCCTTTGGTTTCACTCCGTTTGTGAAGGGAAATTCAGACCATTATTCTCATTCATGAAACACCCTCTGTTTTAACGCAAGAAGCATGCTCTTCTTTCCATCGTCTCCAATACAGCAAGAAACATGAGCATGCCCAGAAAAAAAAAAAACTGTGTATACTACTCATACAGACCATATCTAGTTGAACTCTGCTAATGAAACTGTAAAAACCACAGCATCACTTACATATATGCTCTTTCGTTAATAGTGAAAAAGTTTTGTGTTCGTGGACTGTTTAAATTCTTTTGAGCCGAAAAACCGCTGGGTTTACCGGAAATGAACTCTTGCTTGTAGGAAGACAAAGAGGCTTTGGTTTCACTCCGTTTGTGAAGGGAAATTCAGACCAGAGTTCTCATCCATGAAACCCACTCTGTTTTAATGCAAGAAGCATCCTCTTCTTTCCAGGGTCTCTAATACAGCAAGAAACATAAGCATGACCAGAATAAAAGAACTGTGTTTCCTAATCGTATGGACCATATCTAGTTGAACTCTACTTATGAAACTGTAACAATCCACAACATGTGTTACATAGATGCCCTTTAGTTAATAGTGAAAAACGTGTTGGGTTCATGAAATGTGTAAATTCATTTGAGCCAAAAAACCCCTGGGTTTACCGGAAATGAACTCTCGCTTGTAGGAAGACACAGAGGCTTTGGTTTCACTCCATTTGTGAAGGAAAATTCAGACCAGTGTTCTCATCCATGAAACATACTCTGTTTTAACGCAAGGAGCATGCTCTTCTTTCCAGCGTCTCCAATACAGCAAGAAACATGAGCATGTTCAGAAAAAAAGAACTGTGTTTCCTACTCATACGGACCATATCTAGTTGAACTCTGCTTATGAAACTGTAAAAACCACAGCATCACTTACATATATGCTCTTTCGTTAATAGTGAAAAAAGTTTTGTGTTCGTGGACTGTTTAAATTCTTTTGAGCCGAAAAACCCCTGGGTTTACCTGAAATGAACTCTTGCTTGTACGAAGATACAGAGGCTTTGGTTTCACTCCATTTGTGAAGGGAAATTCAGACCAGAGTTCTCATCCATGAAACCCCATCTGTTTTAACGCAAGAAGCATCCTCTTTTTTCCAGCGTCTCTAATACAGCAAGAAACATGAGCATGCCCAGAAAAAAATAACTGTGTTTCCTACTCATACGGAATATATCTAGTTGAACTCTGATTATGAATCTCTAACAAACCACAGCATCTCTTACATAGATGCTCTTTAGTTAATAGTGAAAAACGCGTTGGGTTCGAGAACTGTGTAATTTCATTTGAGCCGAAAAACCCCTGGGGTTACCGGAAATGAACTCTTGCTTGTAGGAAGGCACAGAGGCTTTGGTTTCACTCCATTTGTGAAGGGAAATTCAGACCAGATTTCTCATCCATGAAACACACTCTGTTTTAACGCAAGAAGCATCCTCTTCTTTCCAGCGTCTCTAATACATCAAGAAACATGAGCATGCCAAGAAAAAAAGAACTGTGTTTCCTACTCAGATGGACCAAATCTAGTTGAACTCTGCTTATGAAACTCTAACAAACCACAGCATCTGTTACATAGATGCTCTTTAGTTAATAGTGCAAAACGTGTTTTTTCGTGAACTGTGTAAATTCATTTGAGCCGAAAAAATCCCTGGGTTTACCGGATATGAACTCTTGCTTTTAGGAAGACACAGAGACTTTGGTTTAACTACGTTTCTGAAGGAAAACTCAGTCCAGTGTTCTCATCCATGAAACATACTCTGTTTTAACGCAAGAAGCATGCTCTTCTTTCCATCGTCTCCAATACAGCAAGAAACATGAGCATGCCCAGAAAAAAAGAAAACTGTGTATCCTACTCAACGGACCATATCTAGTTGAACTCTGCTAATGAAACTGTAAAAAGCACAGCATCACTTACATATATGCTCTTTCGTTAATAGTGAAAAAAGTTTTGTGTTCGTGGACTGTTTAAATTCTTTTGAGCCGAAAAACCGCTGGGTTTACCGGAAATGAACTCTTGCTTGTAGGAAGACAAAGAGGCTTTGGTTTCACTCCGTTTGTGAAGGGAAATTCAGACCAGAGTTCTATTCCATGAAACCCACTCTGTTTTAACGCAAGAAGCATCCTCTTCTTTCCAGGGTCTCTAATACAGCAAGAAACATAAGCATGACCAGAATAAAAGAACTGTGTTTCCTAATCGTATGGACCATATCTAGTTGAACTCTACTTATGAAACTGTAACAATCCACAACATGTGTTACATAGATGCCCTTTAGTTAATAGTGAAAAACGTGTTGGGTTCATGAAATGTGTAAATTCATTTGAGCCAAAAAACCCCTGGGTTTACCGGAAATGAACTCTTGCTTGTAGGAAGACACAGAGGCTTTGGTTTCACTCCATTTGTGAAGGAAAATTCAGACCAGTGTTCTCATCCATGAAACATACTCTGTTTTAAAGCAAGGAGCATGCTCTTCTTTCCAGCGTCTCCAATACAGCAAGAAACATGAGCATGCCCAGAAAAAAAGAAAACTGTGTATCCTACTCAACGGACCATATCTAGTTGAACTCTGCTAATGAAACTGTAAAAACCACAGCATAACTTACATATATGCTCTTTCGTTAATAGTGAAAAAAGTTTTGTGTTCGTGGACTGTTTAAATTCTTTTGAGCCGAAAAACCGCTGGGTTTACCGGAAATGAACTCTTGCTTGTAGGAAGACACAGAGGCTTTGGTTTCACTCCGTTTGTGAAGGGAAATTCAGACCAGAGTTCTCATCCATGAAACCCACTCTGTTTTAACGCAAGAAGCATCCTCTTCTTCCCAGTGTCTCTAATACATCAAGAAACATGTGCATGCCCAGAAAAAAAGAACTGTGTTTCCTTCTCATACGGACCATATCTAGTTGAACTCCGCTTATGAACCTGAAACAAATCACAGCATCTCTTACATAGATGCTCTTTAGTTAATAGTGAAAAACGTGTTGGGTTCGTGAACTGTGTAAATTCATTTGAGCCGAAAAATCACTTGGTTTAGCGGATATGAACTCTTGCTTTTAGGAAGACACAGATACTTTGGTTTAACTCCGTTTGTGAAGGAAAATTCAGACCAGTGTTCTCATCCATGAAACATACTCTGTTTTAACGCAATTAGCATGTTCTTCTTTCCTACATCTCTAATACAGCAAGAAACATGAGCATGCCCAGAAAAAAAGAACTGTGATTCCTACTCATATGGACCATATCTAGTTGAACTCTGCTCATTAAAGTGTAACAAACCATAGCACCTCTTACATAGATGCTGTTTAGTTAATAGTGAAAATCGTGTTGGGTTCGTGAACTGTGTAAATTCATTTGAGCCGAAGAATCACTGGGTTTACCGGAAATGAACTCTTGCTTGTAGGAAGACAAAGAGCCTTTTATTTAACTCCGTTTGTGAAGGGAAATTCAGACCAATGTTCTCATCCCTGAAACACCCTCTGTTTTAACACAAGAAGCATCATGTTCTGTCCAGAATCTGCAATACAGCAAGAAATATGAGCATGTCCAGAAAAATGAACTGTGTTTCCTACTCATATGGAACATATATAGTTGAACTCTGCTTATGAAACTGTAAAAAACCACAGCATGAGTTACATAGATGCTCTTTAGTTAATAGTGAAAAACGTGTTGGGTTCATGAACTGTGTAAATTCATTTGAGCCCAAAAATCACTGGGTTTACCGGAAATGAACTCTTGCTTGTAGGAAGACACAGAGGCTTTGGTTTCACTCCGTTTGTGAAGGGAAATTCAGGCCAGAGTTCTCACCCATGAAACACACTCTGTTTTAACGCAAGAAGCATCCTCTTCTTTCCAGCTTCTCTAATACATCAGGAAACATGAGCATGCCCAGAAAAAAAGAACTGTGTTTCCTACTCATACGGACCATATCTAGTTGAACCCTGCTTATGATACTGCAACAAACCACAGCATCTCTTACATAGATGCTCTTTAGTTAATAGTGAAAATCTTGTTGGGTTCTTCAACTGTGTAAATACATTTGAGCAAAAAAATCACTGGGTTTACCGGAAATGAACTCTTGCTTGTAGGAAGACACAGAGCCTTTGGTTTCACTCCGTTTGTGAAGGGAAATTCAGACCATTATTCTCATTCATGAAACACCCTCTGTTTTAACGCAAGAAGCATGCTCTTCTTTCCATCGTCTCCAATACAGCAAGAAACATGAGCATGCCCAGAAAAAAAAAAAAACTGTGTATACTACTCATACGGACCATATCTAGTTGAACTCTGCTAATGAAACTGTAAAAACCACAGCATCACTTACATATATGCTCTTTCGTTAATAGTGAAAAAAGTTTTGTGTTCGTGGACTGTTTAAATTCTTTTGAGCCGAAAAACTTCTGGGTTTACCGGAAATGAACTCTTGCTTGTAGGAAGACAAAGAGGCTTTGGTTTCACTCCGTTTGTGAAGGGAAATTCAGACCAGAGTTCTCATCCATGAAAGCCACTCTGTTTTAACGCAAGAAGCATCCTCTTCTTTCCAGGGTCTCTAATACAGCAAGAAACATAAGCATGACCAGAATAAAAGAACTGTGTTTCCTAATCGTATGGACCATATCTAGTTGAACTCTACTTATGAAACTGTAACAATCCACAACATGTGTTACATAGATGCCCTTTAGTTAATAGTGAAAAACGTGTTGGGTTCATGAAATGTGTAAATTCATTTGAGCCAAAAAACCCCTGGGTTTACCGGAAATGAACTCTTGCTTGTAGGAAGACACAGAGGCTTTGGTTTCACTCCATTTGAGAAGGAAAATTCAGACCAGTGTTCTCATCCATGAAACATACTCTGTTTTAACGCAAGGAGCATGCTCTTCTTTCCAGCGTCTCCAATACAGCAAGAAACATGAGCATGTTCAGAAAAAAAGAACTGTGTTTCCTACTCATATGGACCATATCTAGTTGAACTCTGCTTATGAAACTGTAAAAACCACAGCATCACTTACATATATGCTCTTTCGTTAATAGTGAAAAAAGTTTTGTGTTCGTGGACTGTGTAAATTCTTTTGAGCCGAAAAACCCCTGGGTTTACCGGAAATGAACTCTTGCTTGTACGAAGATACAGAGGCTTTGGTTTCACTCCATTTGTGAAGGGAAATTCAGACCAGAGTTCTCATCCATGAAACCCCATCTGTTTTAACGCAAGAAGCATCCTCTTTTTTCCAGCGTCTCTAATACAGCAAGAAACATGAGCATGCCCAGAAAAAAATAACTGTGTTTCCTATTCATACGGAGTATATCTAGTTGAACTCTGATTATGAATCTCTAACAAACCACAGCATCTCTTACATAGATGCTCTTTAGTTAATAGTGAAAAACGCGTTGGGTTCGAGAACTGTGTAATTTCATTTGAGCCGAAAAACCCCTGGGGTTACCGGAAATGAACTCTTGCTTGTAGGAAGGCACAGAGGCTTTGGTTTCACTCCATTTGTGAAGGGAAATTCAGACCAGAGTTCTCATCCATGAAACACACTCTGTTTTAACGCAAGAAGCAACCTCTTCTTTCCAGTGTCTCTAATACATCAAGAAACATGAGCATGCCAAGAAAAAAAGAACTGTGTTTCCTACTCAGATGGACCAAATCTAGTTGAACTCTGCTTATGAAACTCTAACAAACCACAGCATCTCTTACATAGATGCTCTTTAGTTAATAGTGCAAAACGTGTTTTTTCGTGAACTGTGTAAATTCATTTGAGCCGAAAAAATCCCTGGGTTTACCGGATATGAACTCTTGCTTGTAGGAAGACAAAGAGGCTTTGGTTTCACTCCGTTTGTGAAGGGAAATTCAGACCAGAGTTCTCATCCATGAAACCCACTCTGTTTTAACGCAAGAAGCATCCTCTTCTTTCCAGGGTCTCTAATACAGCAAGAAACATAAGCATGACCAGAATAAAAGAACTGTGTTTCCTAATCATATGGACCATATCTAGTTGAACTCTACTTATGAAACTGTAACAATCCACAACATGTGTTACATAGATGCCCTTTAGTTAATAGTGAAAAACGTGTTGGGTTCATGAAATGTGTAAATTCATTTGAGCCAAAAAACCCCTGGGTTTACCGGAAATGAACTCTTGCTTGTAGGAAGACACAGAGGCTTTGGTTTCACTCCATTTGTGAAGGAAAATTCAGACCAGTGTTCTCATTCATGAAACATACTCTGTTTTAAAGCAAGGAGCATGCTCTTCTTTCCAGCGTCTCCAATACAGCAAGAAACATGAGCATGCCCAGATAAAAAGAACTGTACTTCCTACTCATACGGACCATATCTAGTTGAACTCTGCTTATGAAACTGTAACAAACCACAGCATGAGTTACATAGATGCTCTTTAGTTAATAGTGAAAAACGTGTTGGGTTCAAGAACTGTGTAAATTCATTTGAGCCGAAAAACCCCTGGTTTTACCGGAAATGTACTCTTGCTTGTAGGAAGACACAGAGGCTTTGGTTTCACTCCGTTTGTGAAGGGAAATTCAGACCAGAGTTCTCATCCATGAAACCCACTCTGTTTTAACGCAAGAAGCATCCTCTTCTTCCCAGTGTCTCTAATACATCAAGAAACATGTGCATGCCCAGAAAAAAAGAACTGTGTTTCCTTCTCATATGGACCATATCTAGTTGAACTCCGCTTATGAACCTGAAACAAATCACAGCATCTCTTACATAGATGCTCTTTAGTTAATAGTGAAAAACGTGTTGGGTTCGTGAACTGTGTAAATTCATTTGAGCCGAAAAATCACTTGGTTTAGCGGATATGAACTCTTGCTTGTAGGAAGACAAAGAGCCTTTTATTTAACTCCGTTTGTGAAGGGAAATTCAGACCAATATTCTCATCCCTGAAACACCCTCTGTTTTAACACAAGAAGCATCATGTTCTGTCCAGAATCTGCAATACAGCAAGAAATATGAGCATGTCCAGAAAAATGAACTGTGTTTCCTCCTCATATGGAACATATATAGTTGAACTCTGCTTATGAAACTGTAAAAAACCACAGCATGTGTTACATAGATGCTCTTTAGTTAATAGTGAAAAACGTGTTGGGTTCATGAACTGTGTAACTTCATTTGAGCCCAAAAACCCCTAAGTTTACCGGAAATGAACTCTTGCTTGTAGGAAGACACAGAGGCTTTGGTTTCACTCCGTTTGTGAAGGGAAATTCAGGCCAGAGTTCTCACCCATGAAACACACTCTGTTTTAACGCAAGAAGCATCCTCTTCTTTCCAGCTTCTCTAATACATCAGGAAACATGAGCATGCCCAGAAAAAAAGAACTGTGTTTCCTATTCATACGGACCATATCTAGTTGAACCCTGCTTATGATACTGCAACAAACCACAGCATCTCTTACATAGATGCTCTTTAGTTAATAGTGAAAATCTTGTTGGGTTCTTCAACTGTGTAAATACATTTGAGCAAAAAAATCACTGGGTTTACCGGAAATGAACTCTTGCTTGTAGGAAGACACAGAGCCTTTGGTTTCACTCCGTTTGTGAAGGGAAATTCAGACCATTATTCTCATTCATGAAACACCCTCTTTTTTAACGCAAGAAGCATCCTCTTCTTTCCAGAGTCTGCAATACAGCAAGAAATATGAGCATGTCCAGAAAAATGAACAGTGTTTCCTACTCATACGGACCATATATAGTTGAACTCTGCTTATGAAACTGTAAAAAACCACAGCATGTGTTACATAGATGCTCTTTAGTTAATAGTGAAAAACGTCTTGGGTTCATGAACTGTGTAAATTCATTTGAGTCCAAAAACCCCTGGGTTTACCGAAAATGAACTCTTGCTTGTAGGAAAACACAGAGGCTTTGGTTTCACTCCATTTGTGAAGAGAACTCAGGCCAGATTTCTCATCCATGAAACACACTCTGTTTTAACGCAAGAAGCATCCTCTTCTTTCCAGCGTCTCTAATACATCAGGAAACATGAGCATGCCCAGAAAAAAAGAACTGTGTTTCCTACTCATACGGACCATATCTAGTTGAACTCTGTTGATGATACTGTAACAATCCACAACATGTGTTACATAGATGCTCTTTAGTTAATAGTGAAAAAAGTGTTGGGTTCGTGAACTTTGTAAATTCATTTGAGCCGAAAAAAAACTGGGTTTACGGGAAATGAACTCTTGCTTGTAGGAAGACACAGATACTTTGGCTTAACTCCGTTTCTGAAGGAAAATTCAGACCAGTGTTCTCATCCATGAAACACACTCTGTTTTAACGCAATTAGCATGTTCTTCTTTCCAGCATCTCTAATACAGCAAGAAACATGAGAATGCCCAGAAAAAAAGAACTGTGTTTCCTACTCATACGGACCATATCTAGTTGAACTCTGTTTATGATACTGTAACAAACCACAGCATCTCTTACATAGATGCTCTTTAGTTAATAGTGAAAAACTTGAATTCGTGAACTATGTTAATTCATTTGAGCCGAAAAAAAACTGGGTTTACCGGAAATGAACTCTTGCTTGTAGGAAAACACAGAGACTTTGGTTTAACTCCGTTTCTGAAGGAAAATTCAGACCAGTGTTCTCATCCATGAAACATACTCTGTTTTAATGCAAGAAGAATGCTCTTCTTTCCAGCATCTCCAATACAGCAAGAAACATGAGCATGCCCAGACAAAAAGAACTGTGTTTCCTACTCATACGGACCATATCTAGTTGAACTGTGCTTATGAAACTGTAACAATCCACAACATTTGTTACATAGATGCCCTTTAGTTAAAAGTGAAAAACGTGTTGGGTTCATGGAATGTGTAAATTCATTTGAGCAGAAAAACCCTGGGTTTACCGGAAATGAATTCTTGCTTGTAGGAAGACACAGAGGCTTTCGTTTCACTCCATTTGTGAAGGGATATTCAGACCAGAGTTCTCATCCATGAAACACACTCTGTTTTAACGCAAGAAGCATCCTCTTCTTTCCAGCATCTCTAATACATCAGGAAACATGAGCATGCCCAGAAAAAAAGAACTGCGTTTCCTACTCATACGGACCATATCTAGTTGAACTCTGTTTATGATACTGTAACAAACCACAGCATCTCTTACATAGATGCTCTTTAGTTAATAGTGAAAAACTTGAATTCGTGAACTATGTAAATTCATTTGAGCCGAAAAAAAAACTGGATTTACCGGAAATGAACTCTTGCTTGTAGGAAAACACAGAGACTTTTGTTTAACTCCGTTTCTGAAGGAAAATTCAGTCCAGTGTTCTCATCCATGAAACATACTCTGTTTTAACGCAAGAAGAATGCTCTTCTTTCCAGCATCTCCAATACAGCAAGAAACATGAGCATGCCCAGAAAAAAAGAACTGTGTTTTCTACTCATCCGGACCATATCTAGTTGAACTCTGCTTATGAAACTGTAACAATCCACAACATGTGTTACATAGATGCCCTTTAGTTAATAGTGAAAAACGTGTTGGGTTCATGAACTGTGTAAATTCATTTCAGTCGAAAAACCCTGGGTTTACCGGAAATGAACTCTTGCTTGTAGGAAGACACAGAGGCTTTGGTTTCACTCCGTTTGTGAAGGAAAATTCAGACCAGTGTTCTCATCCATGAAATATACTCTGTTTTAACGCCATTAGCATGTTCTTCTTTCCATCATCTCTAATACAGCAAGAAACATGAGCATGCCCAGAAAAAAGAACTGTGATTCCTACTCATATGGACTATATCTGTTTGAACTCTGCTCATTAAACTCTAACAAACCATAGCATCTCTTACATAGATGCTGTTTAGTTAATAGTGAAAATCGTGTTGGGTTCGTGAACTGTGTAAATTCATTTGAGCCGAAGAATCACTTGGTTTACCGGAAATGAACTCCTGCTTGTAGGAAGACACAGAGCCTTTGGTTTCACTCCGTTTGTGAAGGGAAATTCAGACCAGTATACTCATTCATGAAACACCCTCTGTTTTAATGCAAGAAGCATACTCTTCTTTCCAGAGTCTGCATTACAGCAAGAAATATATGCATGTCCAGAAAAATGAACAGTGTTTCCTACTCATACGGACCATATATAGTTGAACTCTGCTTATGAAACTGTAAAAAATCACAGCATGTGTTACATAGATGCTCTTTAGTTAATAGTGAAAAACGTGTTGGGTTCATGAACTGTGTAAATTCATTTGAGTCCAAAAACCCCTGGGTTTACCGAAAATGAACTCTTGCTTCTAGGAAGACACAGAGGCTTTGGTTTCACTCCATTTGTGAAGAGAACTCAGGCCAGAGTTCTCATCCATGAAACACACTCTGTTTTAATGCAAGAAGCATCCTCTTCTTTCCAGCGTCTCTAATACATCAGGAAACATGAGCATGCCCAGAAAAAAAGAACTGTGTTTCCTACTCATACGGACCATATCTAGTTGAACTCTGTTTATGATACTGTAACAAACCACAGCATCTCTTACATAGATGCTCTTTAGTTAATAGTGAAAAACTTGAATTCGTGAACTATGTAAATTCATTTGAGCCGAAAAAAAAACTGGGTTTACCGGAAATGAACTCTTGCTTGTAGGAAAACACAGAGACTTTGGTTTAACCCCGTTTCTGAAGGAAAATTCAGACCAGTGTTCTCATCCATGAAACATACTCTGTTTTAACGCAAGAAGAATGCTCTTCTTTCCAGCATCTCCAATACAGCAAGAAACATGAGCATGCCCAGAAAAAAAGAACTGTGTTTTCTACTCATCAGGACCATATCTAGTTGAACTCTGCTTATGAAACTGTAACAATCCACAACATGTGTTACATAGATGCCCTTTAGTTAATAGTGAAAAACGTGTTGGGTTCATGAACTGTGTAAATTCATTTGAGCCCAAACACCCCTGGGTTTACCGGAAATGAACTCTTGCTTGTAGGAAGACACAGAGGCTTTGGTTTCACTCCGTTTGTGAAGGGAAATTCAGGCCAGAGTTCTCATCCATGAAACACACTCTGTTTAAACGCAAGAAGCATCCTCTTCTTTCCAGCGTCTCTAATACATCAGGAAACATGAGCATGCCCAGAAAAAAAGAACTATGTTTCCTACTCATACGGACCATATCTAGTTGAACCGTGCTTATGATACTGTAACAAACCACAGCATCTATTACATAGATGCTCTTTAGTTAATAGTGGAAATCTTGTTGGTTTCTTGAACTGTGTAAATACATTTGAGCCAAAAATCACTGGGTTTACCGGAAATGATCTCTTGCTTGTAGGAAGACACAGAGCCTTTGGTTTCACTCCATTTGTGAAGGGAAATTCAGACCAGTAATCCATTCATGAAACACACTCTGTTTTGACGCAAGAAGTATCCTCTTCTTTCCAGCGTCTCTAATACAGAAAGAAACATGAGCATGCCCAGAAAAAAATAACTGTGTTTCCTACTCATATGAACCATATCTAGTTGAACTCTGATTATGAAACTCTAAAAAACCACAGCATCTCTTACATAGATGCTCTATAGTTAATAGTGAAAAATGTGTTGGGTTCGAGAACTGTGTAATTTCATTTGAGCCGAAAAACCCCTGGGTTTACCGGAAATGAACTCTTGCTTGTAGGAAGACACAGAGCCTTTGGTTTCACTCCATTTGTGAAGGTAAATTCAGCCCAGTATTCTCATTCATGAAACATCCTCTGTTTTAACGCAAGAAGCATCCTCTTTTTCCAGAGTCTACAATACAGCAAGTAATATGAGCATGTCCTGAAAAAAAGAACTGTGTTTCCTACTCGTACGGACCATATCTAGTTGAACTCTGCTAATGAAACTGTAACAAACCACAGCATCTCTTACATAGATGCTGTTTAGTTAATAGTGAAAATCGTGTTGGGTTCGTGAACTGTGTAAATTCATTTGAGCCGAAGAATCACTGGGTTTACCGGAAATGAACTCTTGCTTGTAGGAAGACACAGAGCCTTTGGTTTCACTCCGTTTGTGAAGGGAAATTCAGACCATTATTCTCATTAATGAAACACCCTCTGTTTTAACGCAAGAAGCATCCTCTTCTTTCCAGAGTCTGCAATACAGCAAGAAATATGAGCATGTCCAGAAAAATGAACAGTGTTTCCTACTCATACGGACCATATATAGTTGAACTCTGCTTATGAAACTGTAAAAAACCACAGCATGTGTTACATAGATGCTCTTTAGTTAATAGTGAAAAACGTGTTGGGTTCGTGAACTATGTAAATTCATTTGAGCCGAAAAAAAACTGGGTTTACGGGAAATGAACTCTTGCTTGTAGGAAGACACAGATACTTTGGTTTAACTCCGTTTCTGAAGGAAAATTCAGACCAGTGTTCTCATCCATGAAACACACTCTGTTTTAACGCAATTAGCATGTTCTTCTTTCCAGCATCTCTAATACAGCAAGAAACATGAGAATGCCCAGAAAAAAAGAACTGTGTTTCCTACTCATACGGACCATATCTAGTTGAACTCTGTTTATGATACTGTAACAAACCACAGCATCTCTTACATAGATGCTCTTTAGTTAATAGTGAAAAACTTGAATTCGTGAACTATGTTAATTCATTTGAGCCGAAAAAAAACTGGGTTTAACGGAAATGAACTCTTGCTTGTAGGAAAACACAGAGACTTTGGTTTAACTCCATTTCTGAAGGAAAATTCAGACCAGTGTTCTCATCCATGAAACATACTCTGTTTTAATGCAAGAAGAATGCTCTTCTTTCCAGCATCTCCAATACAGCAAGAAACATGAGCATGCCCAGAAAAAAAGAACTGTGGTTCCTACTCATACGGACCATATCTAGTTGAACTGTGCTTATGAAACTGTAACAATCCACAACATTTGTTACATAGATGCCCTTTAGTTAAAAGTGAAAAACGTGTTGGGTTCATGGAATGTGTAAATTCATTTGAGCCGAAAAACCCTGGGTTTACCGGAAATGAATTCTTGCTTGTAGGAAGACACAGAGGCTTTCGTTTCACTCCATTTGTAAAGGGATATTCAGACCAGAGTTCTCATCCATGAAACACACTCTGTTTTAACGCAAGAAGCATCCTCTTCTTTCCAGCGTCTCTAATACATCAGGAAACATGAGCATGCCCAGAAAAAAAGAACTGCGTTTCCTACTCATACGGACCATATCTAGTTGAACTCTGTTTATGATACTGTAACAAACCACAGCATCTCTTACATAGATGCTCTTTAGTTAATAGTGAAAAACTTGAATTCGTGAACTATGTAAATTCATTTGAGTCGAAAAACCCTGGGTTTACCGGAAATGAACTCTTGCTTGTAGGAAGACACAGAGGCTTTGGTTTCACTCCGTTTGTGAAGGAAAATTCAGACCAGTGTTCTCATCCATGAAATATACTCTGTTTTAACGCCATTAGCATGTTCTTCTTTCCATCATCTCTAATACAGCAAGAAACATGAGCATGCCCAGAAAAAAGAACTGTGATTCCTACTCATATGGACTATATCTGTTTGAACTCTGCTCATTAAACTCTAACAAACCATAGCATCTCTTACATAGATGCTGTTTAGTTAATAGTGAAAATCGTGTTGGGTTCGTGAACTGTGTAAATTCATTTGAGCCGAAGAATCACTTGGTTTACCGGAAATGAACTCCTGCTTGTAGGAAGACACAGAGCCTTTGGTTTCACTCCGTTTGTGAAGGGAAATTCAGACCAGTATTCTCATTCATGAAACACCCTCTGTTTTAATGCAAGAAGCATACTCTTCTTTCCAGAGTCTGCATTACAGCAAGAAATATATGCATGTCCAGAAAAATGAACAGTGTTTCCTACTCATACGGACCATATATAGTTGAACCGTGCTTATGATACTGTAACAAACCACAGCATCTCTTACATAGATGCTCTTTAGTTAATAGTGGAAATCTTGTTGGTTTCTTGAACTGTGTAAATACATTTGAGCCAAAAATCACTGGGTTTACCGGAAATGATCTCTTGCTTGTAGGAAGACACAGAGCCTTTGGTTTCACTCCATTTGTGAAGGGAAATTCAGACCAGTATTCTCATTCATGAAACACACTCTGTTTTGACGCAAGAAGTATCCTCTTCTTTCCAGCGTCTCTAATACAGAAAGAAACATGAGCATGCCCAGAAAAAAATAACTGTGTTTCCTACTCATATGAACCATATCTAGTTGAACTCTGATTATGAAACTCTAAAAAACCACAGCATCTCTTACATAGATGCTCTATAGTTAATAGTGAAAAATGTGTTGGGTTCGAGAACTGTGTAATTTCATTTGAGCCGAAAAACCCCTGGGTTTACCGGAAATGAACTCTTGCTTGTAGGAAGACACAGAGCCTTTGGTTTCACTCCATTTGTGAAGGGAAATTCAGCCCAGTATTCTCATTCATGAAACATCCTCTGTTTTAACGCAAGAAGCATCCTCTTTTTCCAGAGTCTACAATACAGCAAGTAATATGAGCATGTCCTGAAAAAAAGAACTGTGTTTCCTACTCGTACGGACCATATCTAGTTGAACTCTGCTAATGAAACTGTAACAAACCACAGCATGTGTTACATAGATGCTCTTTAGTTAATAGTGAAAAACGTGTTGGGTTCAAGAACTGTGTAAATTCATTTGAGCCGAAAAACCCCTGGTTTTACCGGAAATGTACTCTTGCTTGTAGGAAGACACAGAGGCTTTGGTTTCACTCCGTTTGTGAAGGGAAATTCAGACCAGAGTTCTCATCCATGAAACCCACTCTGTTTTAACGCAAGAAGCATCCTCTTCTTCCCAGTGTCTCTAATACATCAAGAAACATGTGCATGCCCAGAAAAAAAGAACTGTGTTTCCTACTCATATGGAACATATATAGTTGAACTCTGCTTATGAAACTGTAAAAAACCACAGCATGTGTTACATAGATGCTCTTTAGTTAATAGTGAAAAACGTGTTGGGTTCATGAACTGTGTAAATTCATTTGAGCCCAAAAACCCCTAGGTTTACCGGAAATGAACTCTTGCTTGTAGGAAGACACAGAGGCTTTGGTTTCACTCCGTTTGTGAAGGGTAATTCAGGCCAGAGTTCTCACCCATGAAACACACTCTGTTTTAACGCAAGAAGCATCCTCTTCTTTCCAGCTTCTCTAATACATCAGGAAACATGAGCATGCCCAGAAAAAAAGAACTGTGTTTCCTACTCATACGGACCATATCTAGTTGAACCCTGCTTATGATACTGCAACAAACCACAGCATCTCTTACATAGATGCTCTTTAGTTAATAGTGAAAATCTTGTTGGGTTCTTCAACTGTGTAAATACATTTGAGCAAAAAAATCACTGGGTTTACCGGAAATGAACTCTTGCTTGTAGGAAGACACAGAGCCTTTAGTTTCACTCCGTTTGTGAAGGGAAATTCAGACCATTATTCTCATTCATGAAACACCCTCTGTTTTAACGCAAGAAGCATGCTCTTCTTTCCATCGTCTCCAATACAGCAAGAAACATGAGCATGCCCAGAAAAAAAAAAAAAACTGTGTATCCAACTCATACGGACCATATCTAGTTGAACTCTGCTAATGAAACTGTAAAAACCACAGCATCACTTACATATATGCTCTTTCGTTAATAGTGAAAAAAGTTTTGTGTTCGTGGACTGTTTAAATTCTTTTGAGCCGAAAAACCGCTGGGTTTACCGAAATGAACTCTTGCTTGTAGGAAGACAAAGAGGCTTTGGTTTCACTCCGTTTGTGAAGGGAAATTCAGACCAGAGTTCTCATCCATGAAACCCACTCTGTTTTAACGCAAGAAGCATCCTCTTCTTTCCAGGGTCTCTAATACAGCAAGAAACATAAGCATGACCAGAATAAAAGAACTGTGTTTCCTAATCGTATGGACCATATCTAGTTGAACTCTACTTATGAAACTGTAACAATCCACAACATGTGTTACATAGATGCCCTTTAGTTAATAGTGAAAAACGTGTTGGGTTCATGAAATGTGTAAATTCATTTGAGCCAAAAAACCCCTGGGTTTACCGGAAATGAACTCTTGCTTGTAGGAAGACACAGAGGCTTTGGTTTCACTCCATTTGTGAAGGAAAATTCAGACCAGTGTTCTCATCCATGAAACATACTCTGTTTTAACGCAAGGAGCATGCTCTTCTTTCCAGCGTCTCCAATACAGCAAGAAACATGAGCATGTTCAGAAAAAAAGAACTGTGTTTCCTACTCATACGGACCATATCTAGTTGAACTCTGCTTATGAAACTGTAAAAACCACAGCATCACTTACATATATGCTCTTTCGTTAATAGTGAAAAAAGTTTTGTGTTCGTGGACTGTTTAAATTCTTTTGAGCCGAAAAACCCCTGGGTTTACCGGAAATGAACTCTTGCTTGTACGAAGATACAGAGGCTTTGGTTTCACTCCATTTGTGAAGGGAAATTCAGACCAGAGTTCTCATCCATGAAACCCCATCTGTTTTAACGCAAGAAGCATCCTCTTTTTTGCAGCGTCTCTAATACAGCAAGAAACATGAGCATGCCCAGAAAAAAATAACTGTGTTTCCTACTCATACGGAATATATCTAGTTGAACTCTGATTATGAATCTCTAACAAACCACAGCATCTCTTACATAGATGCTCTGTAGTTAATAGTGAAAAACGCGTTGGGTTCGAGAACTGTGTAATTTCATTTGAGCCGAAAAACCCCTGGGGTTACCGGAAATGAACTCTTGCTTGTAGGAAGGCACAGAGGCTTTGGTTTCACTCCATTTGTGAAGGGAAATTCAGACCAGAGTTCTCATCCATGAAACACACTCTGTTTTAACGCAAGAAGCATCCTCTTCTTTCCAGTGTCTCTAATACATCAAGAAACATGAGCATGCCAAGAAAAAAAGAACTGTGTTTCCTACTCAGATGGACCAAATCTAGTTGAACTCTGCTTATGAAACTCTAACAAACCACAGCATCTCTTACATAGATGCTCTTTAGTTAATAGTGCAAAACGTGTTTTTTCGTGAACTGTGTAAATTCATTTGAGCCGAAAAAATCCCTGGGTTTACCGGATATGAACTCTTGCTTTTAGGAAGACACAGAGACTTTGGTTTAACTACGTTTCTGAAGGAAAACTCAGTCCAGTGTTCTCATCCATGAAACATACTCTGTTTTAACGCAAGAAGCATGCTCTTCTTTCCATCGTCTCCAATACAGCAAGAAACATGAGCATGCCCAGAAAAAAAGAAAACTGTGTATCCTACTCAACGGACCATATCTAGTTGAACTCTGCTAATGAAACTGTAAAAACCACAGCATCACTTACATATATGCTCTTTCGTTAATAGTGAAAAAAGTTTTGTGTTCGTGGACTGTTTAAATTCTTTTGAGCCGAAAAACCGCTGGGTTTACCGGAAATGAACTCTTGCTTGTAGGAAGACAAAGAGGCTTTGGTTTCACTCCGTTTGTGAAGGGAAATTCAGACCAGAGTTCTCATCCATGAAACCCACTCTGTTTTAACGCAAGAAGCATCCTCTTCTTTCCAGGGTCTCTAATACAGCAAGAAACATAAGCATGACCAGAATAAAAGAACTGTGTTTCCTAATCGTATGGACCATATCTAGTTGAACTCTACTTATGAAACTGTAACAATCCACAACATGTGTTACATAGATGCCCTTTAGTTAATAGTGAAAAACGTGTTGGGTTCACGAAATGTGTAAATTCATTTGAGCCAAAAAACCCCTGGGTTTACCGGAAATGAACTCTTGCTTGTAGGAAGACACAGAGGCTTTGGTTTCACTCCATTTGTGAAGGAAAATTCAGACCAGTGTTCTCATCCATGAAACATACTCTGTTTTAAAGCAAGGAGCATGCTCTTCTTTCCAGCGTCTCCAATACAGCAAGAAACATGAGCATGCCCAGATAAAAAGAACTGTACTTCCTACTCATACGGACCATATCTAGTTGAACTCTGCTTATGAAACTGTAACAAACCACAGCATGTGTTACATAGATGCTCTTTAGTTAATAGTGAAAAACGTGTTGGGTTCAAGAACTGTGTAAATTCATTTGAGCCGAAAAACCCCTGGTTTTACCGGAAATGTACTCTTGCTTGTAGGAAGACACAGAGGCTTTGGTTTCACTCCGTTTGTGAAGGGAAATTCAGACCAGAGTTCTCATCCATGAAACCCACTCTGTTTTAACGCAAGAAGCATCCTCTTCTTCCCAGTGTCTCTAATACATCAAGAAACATGTGCATGCCCAGAAAAAAAGAACTGTGTTTCCTTCTCATATGGACCATATCTAGTTGAACTCCGCTTATGAACCTGAAACAAATCACAGCATCTCTTACATAGATGCTCTTTAGTTAATAGTGAAAAACGTGTTGGGTTCGTGAACTGTGTAAATTCATTTGAGCCGAAAAATCACTTGGTTTAGCGGATATGAACTCTTGCTTTTAGGAAGACACAGACACTTTGGTTTAACTCCGTTTGTGAAGGAAAATTCAGACCAGTGTTCTCATCCATGAAACATACTCTGTTTTAACGCAATTAGCATGTTCTTCTTTCCTGCATCTCTAATAGAGCAAGAAACATGAGCATGCCCAGAAAAAAAGAACTGTGATTCCTACTCATATGGACCATATCTAGTTGAACTCTGCTCATTAAACTGTAACAAACCATAGCACCTCTTACATAGATGCTGTTTAGTTAATAGTGAAAATCGTGTTGGGTTCGTGAACTGTGTAAATTCATTTGAGCCGAAGAATCATTGGGTTTACCGGAAATGAACTCTTGCTTGTAGGAAGACAAAGAGCCTTTTATTTAACTCCGTTTGTGAAGGGAATTTCAGACCAATGTTCTCATCCCTGAAACACCCTCTGTTTTAACACAAGAAGCATCATGTTCTGTCCAGAATCTGCAATACAGCAAGAAATATGAGCATGTCCAGAAAAATGAACTGTGTTTCCTACTCATATGGAACATATATAGTTGAACTCTGCTTATGAAACTGTAAAAAACCACAGCATGAGTTACATAGATGCTCTTTAGTTAATAGTGTAAAACGTGTTGGGTTCATGAACTGTGTAAATTCATTTGAGCCCAAAAACCCCTAGGTTTACCGGAAATGAACTCTTGCTTGTAGGAAGACACAGAGGCTTTGGTTTCACTCCGTTTGTGAAGGGAAATTCAGGCCAGAGTTCTCACCCATGAAACACACTCTGTTTTAACGCAAGAAGCATCCTCTTCTTTCCAGCTTCTCTAATACATCAGGAAACATGAGCATGCCCAGAAAAAAAGAACTGTGTTTCCTACTCATACGGACCATATCTAGTTGAACCCTTCTTATGATACTGCAACAAACCACAGCATCTCTTACATAGATGCTCTTTAGTTAATAGTGAAAATCTTGTTGGGTTCTTCAACTGTGCAAATACATTTGAGCAAAAAAATCACTGTGTTTACCGGAAATGAACTCTTGCTTGTAGGAAGACACAGAGCCTTTGGTTTCACTCCGTTTGTGAAGGGAAATTCAGACCATTATTCTCATTCATGAAACACCCTCTGTTTTAACGCAAGAAGCATGCTCTTCTTTCCATCGTCTCCAATACAGCAAGAAACATGAGCATGCCCAGAAAAAAAAAAAAACTGTGTATACTACTCATACGGACCATATCTAGTTGAACTCTGCTAATGAAACTGTAAAAACCACAGCATCACTTACATATATGCTCTTTCGTTAATAGTGAAAAAAGTTTTGTGTTCGTGGACTGTTTAAATTCTTTTGAGCCGAAAAACCGCTGGGTTTACCGGAAATGAACTCTTGCTTGTAGGAAGACAAAGAGGCTTTGGTTTCACTCCGTTTGTGAAGGGAAATTCAGACCAGAGTTCCCATCCATGAAACCCACTCTGTTTTAACGCAAGAAGCATCCTCTTCTTTCCAGGGTCTCTAATACAGCAAGAAACATAAGCATGACCAGAATAAAAGAACTGTGTTTCCTAATCGTATGGACCATATCTAGTTGAACTCTACTTATGAAACTGTAACAATCCACAACATGTGTTACATAGATGCCCTTTAGTTAATAGTGAAAAACGTGTTGGGTTCATGAAATGTGTAAATTCATTTGAGCCAAAAAACCCCTGGGTTTACCGGAAATGAACTCTTGCTTGTAGGAAGACACAGAGGCTTTGGTTTCACTCCATTTGTGAAGGAAAATTCAGACCAGTGTTCTCATCCATGAAACATACTCTGTTTTAACGCAAGGAGCATGCTCTTCTTTCCAGCGTCTCCAATACAGCAAGAAACATGAGCATGTTCAGAAAAAAAGAACTGTGTTTCCTACTCATATGGACCATATCTAGTTGAACTCTGCTTATGAAACTGTAAAAACCACAGCATCACTTACATATATGCTCTTTCGTTAATAGTGAAAAAAGTTTTGTGTTCGTGGACTGTGTAAATTCTTTTGAGCCGAAAAACCCCTGGGTTTACCGGAAATGAACTCTTGCTTGTACGAAGATACAGAGGCTTTGGTTTCACTCCATTTGTGAAGGGAAATTCAGACCAGAGTTCTCATCCATGAAACCCCATCTGTTTTAACGCAAGAAGCATCCTCTTTTTTCCAGCGTCTCTAATACAGCAAGAAACATGAGCATGCCCAGAAAAAAATAACTGTGTTTCCTATTCATACGGAGTATATCTAGTTGAACTCTGATTATGAATCTCTAACAAACCACAGCATCTCTTACATAGATGCTCTTTAGTTAATAGTGAAAAACGCGTTGGGTTCGAGAACTGTGTAATTTCATTTGAGCCGAAAAACCCCTGGGGTTACCGGAAATGAACTCTTGCTTGTAGGAAGGCACAGAGGCTTTGGTTTCACTCCATTTGTGAAGGGAAATTCAGACCAGATTTCTCATCCATGAAACACACTCTGTTTTAACGCAAGAAGCATCCTCTTCTTTCCAGTGTCTCTAATACATCAAGAAACATGAGCATGCCAAGAAAAAAAGAACTGTGTTTCCTACTCAGATGGACCAAATCTAGTTGAACTCTGCTTATGAAACTCTAACAAACCACAGCATCTCTTACATAGATGCTCTTTAGTTAATAGTGCAAAACGTGTTTTTTCGTGAACTGTGTAAATTCATTTGAGCCGAAAAAATCCCTGGGTTTACCGGATATGAACTCTTGCTTTTAGGAAGACACAGAGACTTTGGTTTAACTACGTTTCTGAAGGAAAACTCAGTCCAGTGTTCTCATCCATGAAACATACTCTGTTTTAACGCAAGAAGCATGCTCTTCTTTCCATCGTCTCCAATACAGCAAGAAACATGAGCATGCCCAGAAAAAAAGAAAACTGTGTATCCTACTCAACGGACCATATCTAGTTGAACTCTGCTAATGAAACTGTAAAAACCACAGCATCACTTACATATATGCTCTTTCGTTAATAGTGAAAAAAGTTTTGTGTTCGTGGACTGTTTAAATTCTTTTGAGCCGAAAAACCGCTGGGTTTACCGGAAATGAACTCTTGCTTGTAGGAAGACAAAGAGGCTTTGGTTTCACTCCGTTTGTGAAGGGAAATTCAGACCAGAGTTCTCATCCATGAAACCCACTCTGTTTTAACGCAAGAAGCATCCTCTTCTTTCCAGGGTCTCTAATACAGCAAGAAACATAAGCATGACCAGAATAAAAGAACTGTGTTTCCTAATCGTATGGACCATATCTAGTTGAACTCTACTTATGAAACTGTAACAATCCACAACATGTGTTACATAGATGCCCTTTAGTTAATAGTGAAAAACGTGTTGGGTTCACGAAATGTGTAAATTCATTTGAGCCAAAAAACCCCTGGGTTTACCGGAAATGAACTCTTGCTTGTAGGAAGACACAGAGGCTTTGGTTTCACTCCATTTGTGAAGGAAAATTCAGACCAGTGTTCTCATCCATGAAACATACTCTGTTTTAAAGCAAGGAGCATGCTCTTCTTTCCAGCGTCTCCAATACAGCAAGAAACATGAGCATGCCCAGATAAAAAGAACTGTACTTCCTACTCATACGGACCATATCTAGTTGAACTCTGCTTATGAAACTGTAACAAACCACAGCATGTGTTACATAGATGCTCTTTAGTTAATAGTGAAAAACGTGTTGGGTTCAAGAACTGTGTAAATTCATTTGAGCCGAAAAACCCCTGGTTTTACCGGAAATGTACTCTTGCTTGTAGGAAGACACAGAGGCTTTGGTTTCACTCCGTTTGTGAAGGGAAATTCAGACCAGAGTTCTCATCCATGAAACCCACTCTGTTTTAACGCAAGAAGCATCCTCTTCTTCCCAGTGTCTCTAATACATCAAGAAACATGTGCATGCCCAGAAAAAAAGAACTGTGTTTCCTTCTCATATGGACCATATCTAGTTGAACTCCGCTTATGAACCTGAAACAAATCACAGCATCTCTTACATAGATGCTCTTTAGTTAATAGTGAAAAACGTGTTGGGTTCGTGAACTGTGTAAATTCATTTGAGCCGAAAAATCACTTGGTTTAGCGGATATGAACTCTTGCTTTTAGGAAGACACAGACACTTTGGTTTAACTCCGTTTGTGAAGGAAAATTCAGACCAGTGTTCTCATCCATGAAACATACTCTGTTTTAACACAATTAGCATGTTCTTCTTTCCTGCATCTCTAATAGAGCAAGAAACATGAGCATGCCCAGAAAAAAAGAACTGTGATTCCTACTCATATGGACCATATCTAGTTGAACTCTGCTCATTAAACTGTAACAAACCATAGCACCTCTTACATAGATGCTGTTTAGTTAATAGTGAAAATCGTGTTGGGTTCGTGAACTGTGTAAATTCATTTGAGCCGAAGAATCATTGGGTTTACCGGAAATGAACTCTTGCTTGTAGGAAGACAAAGAGCCTTTTATTTAACTCCGTTTGTGAAGGGAATTTCAGACCAATGTTCTCATCCCTGAAACACCCTCTGTTTTAACACAAGAAGCATCATGTTCTGTCCAGAATCTGCAATACAGCAAGAAATATGAGCATGTCCAGAAAAATGAACTGTGTTTCCTACTCATATGGAACATATATAGTTGAACTCTGCTTATGAAACTGTAAAAAACCACAGCATGAGTTACATAGATGCTCTTTAGTTAATAGTGTAAAACGTGTTGGGTTCATGAACTGTGTAAATTCATTTGAGCCCAAAAACCCCTAGGTTTACCGGAAATGAACTCTTGCTTGTAGGAAGACACAGCGGCTTTGGTTTCACTCCGTTTGTGAAGGGAAATTCAGGCCAGAGTTCTCACCCATGAAACACACTCTGTTTTAACGCAAGAAGCATCCTCTTCTTTCCAGCTTCTCTAATACATCAGGAAACATGAGCATGCCCAGAAAAAAAGAACTGTGTTTCCTACTCATACGGACCATATCTAGTTGAACCCTTCTTATGATACTGCAACAAACCACAGCATCTCTTACATAGATGCTCTTTAGTTAATAGTGAAAATCTTGTTGGGTTCTTCAACTGTGCAAATACATTTGAGCAAAAAAATCACTGTGTTTACCGGAAATGAACTCTTGCTTGTAGGAAGACACAGAGCCTTTGGTTTCACTCCGTTTGTGAAGGGAAATTCAGACCATTATTCTCATTCATGAAACACCCTCTGTTTTAACGCAAGAAGCATGCTCTTCTTTCCATCGTCTCCAATACAGCAAGAAACATGAGCATGCCCAGAAAAAAAAAAAAACTGTGTATACTACTCATACGGACCATATCTAGTTGAACTCTGCTAATGAAACTGTAAAAACCACAGCATCACTTACATATATGCTCTTTCGTTAATAGTGAAAAAAGTTTTGTGTTCGTGGACTGTTTAAATTCTTTTGAGCCGAAAAACCGCTGGGTTTACCGGAAATGAACTCTTGCTTGTAGGAAGACAAAGAGGCTTTGGTTTCACTCCGTTTGTGAAGGGAAATTCAGACCAGAGTTCCCATCCATGAAACCCACTCTGTTTTAACGCAAGAAGCATCCTCTTCTTTCCAGGGTCTCTAATACAGCAAGAAACATAAGCATGACCAGAATAAAAGAACTGTGTTTCCTAATCGTATGGACCATATCTAGTTGAACTCTACTTATGAAACTGTAACAATCCACAACATGTGTTACATAGATGCCCTTTAGTTAATAGTGAAAAACGTGTTGGGTTCATGAAATGTGTAAATTCATTTGAGCCAAAAAACCCCTGGGTTTACCGGAAATGAACTCTTGCTTGTAGGAAGACACAGAGGCTTTGGTTTCACTCCATTTGTGAAGGAAAATTCAGACCAGTGTTCTCATCCATGAAACATACTCTGTTTTAACGCAAGGAGCATGCTCTTCTTTCCAGCGTCTCCAATACAGCAAGAAACATGAGCATGTTCAGAAAAAAAGAACTGTGTTTCCTACTCATATGGACCATATCTAGTTGAACTCTGCTTATGAAACTGTAAAAACCACAGCATCACTTACATATATGCTCTTTCGTTAATAGTGAAAAAAGTTTTGTGTTCGTGGACTGTGTAAATTCTTTTGAGCCGAAAAACCCCTGGGTTTACCGGAAATGAACTCTTGCTTGTACGAAGATACAGAGGCTTTGGTTTCACTCCATTTGTGAAGGGAAATTCAGACCAGAGTTCTCATCCATGAAACCCCATCTGTTTTAACGCAAGAAGCATCCTCTTTTTTCCAGCGTCTCTAATACAGCAAGAAACATGAGCATGCCCAGAAAAAAATAACTGTGTTTCCTATTCATACGGAGTATATCTAGTTGAACTCTGATTATGAATCTCTAACAAACCACAGCATCTCTTACATAGATGCTCTTTAGTTAATAGTGAAAAACGCGTTGGGTTCGAGAACTGTGTAATTTCATTTGAGCCGAAAAACCCCTGGGGTTACCGGAAATGAACTCTTGCTTGTAGGAAGGCACAGAGGCTTTGGTTTCACTCCATTTGTGAAGGGAAATTCAGACCAGATTTCTCATCCATGAAACACACTCTGTTTTAACGCAAGAAGCATCCTCTTCTTTCCAGTGTCTCTAATACATCAAGAAACATGAGCATGCCAAGAAAAAAAGAACTGTGTTTCCTACTCAGATGGACCAAATCTAGTTGAACTCTGCTTATGAAACTCTAACAAACCACAGCATCTCTTACATAGATGCTCTTTAGTTAATAGTGCAAAACGTGTTTTTTCGTGAACTGTGTAAATTCATTTGAGCCGAAAAAATCCCTGGGTTTACCGGATATGAACTCTTGCTTTTAGGAAGACACAGAGACTTTGGTTTAACTACGTTTCTGAAGGAAAACTCAGTCCAGTGTTCTCATCCATGAAACATACTCTGTTTTAACGCAAGAAGCATGCTCTTCTTTCCATCGTCTCCAATACAGCAAGAAACATGAGCATGCCCAGAAAAAAAGAAAACTGTGTATCCTACTCAACGGACCATATCTAGTTGAACTCTGCTAATGAAACTGTAAAAACCACAGCATCACTTACATATATGCTCTTTCGTTAATAGTGAAAAAAGTTTTGTGTTCGTGGACTGTTTAAATTCTTTTGAGCCGAAAAACCGCTGGGTTTACCGGAAATGAACTCTTGCTTGTAGGAAGACAAAGAGGCTTTGGTTTCACTCCGTTTGTGAAGGGAAATTCAGACCAGAGTTCTCATCCATGAAACCCACTCTGTTTTAACGCAAGAAGCATCCTCTTCTTTCCAGGGTCTCTAATACAGCAAGAAACATAAGCATGACCAGAATAAAAGAACTGTGTTTCCTAATCGTATGGACCATATCTAGTTGAACTCTACTTATGAAACTGTAACAATCCACAACATGTGTTACATAGATGCCCTTTAGTTAATAGTGAAAAACGTGTTGGGTTCACGAAATGTGTAAATTCATTTGAGCCGAAAAACCCCTGGTTTTACCGGAAATGTACTCTTGCTTGTAGGAAGACACAGAGGCTTTGGTTTCACTCCGTTTGTGAAGGGAAATTCAGACCAGAGTTCTCATCCATGAAACCCACTCTGTTTTAACGCAAGAAGCATCCTCTTCTTCCCAGTGTCTCTAATACATCAAGAAACATGTGCATGCCCAGAAAAAAAGAACTGTGCTTCCTTCTCATATGGACCATATCTAGTTGAACTCCGCTTATGAACCTGAAACAAATCACAGCATCTCTTACATAGATGCTCTTTAGTGAATAGTGAAAAACGTGTTGGGTTCGTGAACTGTGTAAATTCATTTGAGCCGAAAAATCACTTGGTTTAGCGGATATGAACTCTTGCTTTTAGGAAGACACAGACACTTTGGTTTAACTCCGTTTGTGAAGGAAAATTCAGACCAGTGTTCTCATCCATGAAACATACTCTGTTTTAACGCAATTAGCATGTTCTTCTTTCCTGCATCTCTAATAGAGCAAGAAACATGAGCATGCCCAGAAAAAAAGAACTGTGATTCCTACTCATATGGACCATATCTAGTTGAACTCTGCTCATTAAACTGTAACAAACCATAGCACCTCTTACATAGATGCTGTTTAGTTAATAGTGAAAATCGTGTTGGGTTCGTGAACTGTGTAAATTCATTTGAGCCGAAGAATCATTGGGTTTACCGGAAATGAACTCTTGCTTGTAGGAAGACAAAGAGCCTTTTATTTAACTCCGTTTGTGAAGGGAATTTCAGACCAATGTTCTCATCCCTGAAACACCCTCTGTTTTAACACAAGAAGCATCATGTTCTGTCCAGAATCTGCAATACAGCAAGAAATATGAGCATGTCCAGAAAAATGAACTGTGTTTCCTACTCATATGGAACATATATAGTTGAACTCTGCTTATGAAACTGTAAAAAACCACAGCATGAGTTACATAGATGCTCTTTAGTTAATAGTGAAAAACGTGTTGGGTTCATGAACTGTGTAAATTCATTTGAGCCCAAAAACCCCTAGGTTTACCGGAAATGAACTCTTGCTTGTAGGAAGACACAGAGGCTTTGGTTTCACTCCGTTTGTGAAGGGAAATTCAGGCCAGAGTTCTCACCCATGAAACACACTCTGTTTTAACGCAAGAAGCATCCTCTTCTTTCCAGCTTCTCTAATACATCAGGAAACATGAGCATGCCCAGAAAAAAAGAACTGTGTTTCCTACTCATACGGACCATATCTAGTTGAACCCTGCTTATGATACTGCAACAAACCACAGCATCTCTTACATAGATGCTCTTTAGTTAATAGTGAAAATCTTGTTGGGTTCTTCAACTGTGCAAATACATTTGAGCAAAAAAATCACTGTGTTTACCGGAAATGAACTCTTGCTTGTAGGAAGACACAGAGCCTTTGGTTTCACTCCGTTTGTGAAGGGAAATTCAGACCATTATTCTCATTCATGAAACACCCTCTGTTTTAACGCAAGAAGCATGCTCTTCTTTCCATCGTCTCCAATACAGCAAGAAACATGAGCATGCCCAGAAAAAAAAAAAACTGTGTATACTACTCATACGGACCATATCTAGTTGAACTCTGCTAATGAAACTGTAAAAACCACAGCATCACTTACATATATGCTCTTTCGTTAATAGTGAAAAAAGTTTTGTGTTCGTGGACTGTTTAAATTCTTTTGAGCCGAAAAACCGCTGGGTTTACCGGAAATGAACTCTTGCTTGTAGGAAGACAAAGAGGCTTTGGTTTCACTCCGTTTGTGAAGGGAAATTCAGACCAGAGTTCCCATCCATGAAACCCACTCTGTTTTAACGCAAGAAGCATCCTCTTCTTTCCAGGGTCTCTAATACAGCAAGAAACATAAGCATGACCAGAATAAAAGAACTGTGTTTCCTAATCGTATGGACCATATCTAGTTGAACTCTACTTATGAAACTGTAACAATCCACAACATGTGTTACATAGATGCCCTTTAGTTAATAGTGAAAAACGTGTTGGGTTCATGAAATGTGTAAATTCATTTGAGCCAAAAAACCCCTGGGTTTACCGGAAATGAACTCTTGCTTGTAGGAAGACACAGAGGCTTTGGTTTCACTCCATTTGTGAAGGAAAATTCAGACCAGTGTTCTCATCCATGAAACATACTCTGTTTTAACGCAAGGAGCATGCTCTTCTTTCCAGCGTCTCCAATACAGCAAGAAACATGAGCATGTTCAGAAAAAAAGAACTGTGTTTCCTACTCATATGGACCATATCTAGTTGAACTCTGCTTATGAAACTGTAAAAACCACAGCATCACTTACATATATGCTCTTTCGTTAATAGTGAAAAAAGTTTTGTGTTCGTGGACTGTGTAAATTCTTTTGAGCCGAAAAACCCCTGGGTTTACCGGAAATGAACTCTTGCTTGTACGAAGATACAGAGGCTTTGGTTTCACTCCATTTGTGAAGGGAAATTCAGACCAGAGTTCTCATCCATGAAACCCCATCTGTTTTAACGCAAGAAGCATCCTCTTTTTTCCAGCGTCTCTAATACAGCAAGAAACATGAGCATGCCCAGAAAAAAATAACTGTGTTTCCTATTCATACGGAGTATATCTAGTTGAACTCTGATTATGAATCTCTAACAAACCACAGCATCTCTTACATAGATGCTCTTTAGTTAATAGTGAAAAACGCGTTGGGTTCGAGAACTGTGTAATTTCATTTGAGCCGAAAAACCCCTGGGGTTACCGGAAATGAACTCTTGCTTGTAGGAAGGCACAGAGGCTTTGGTTTCACTCCATTTGTGAAGGGAAATTCAGACCAGATTTCTCATCCATGAAACACACTCTGTTTTAACGCAAGAAGCATCCTCTTCTTTCCAGTGTCTCTAATACATCAAGAAACATGAGCATGCCAAGAAAAAAAGAACTGTGTTTCCTACTCAGATGGACCAAATCTAGTTGAACTCTGCTTATGAAACTCTAACAAACCACAGCATCTCTTACATAGATGCTCTTTAGTTAATAGTGCAAAACGTGTTTTTTCGTGAACTGTGTAAATTCATTTGAGCCGAAAAAATCCCTGGGTTTACCGGATATGAACTCTTGCTTTTAGGAAGACACAGAGACTTTGTTTTAACTACGTTTCTGAAGGAAAACTCAGTCCAGTGTTCTCATCCATGAAACCCACTCTGTTTTAACGCAAGAAGCATCCTCTTCTTCCCAGTGTCTCTAATACATCAAGAAACATGTGCATGCCCAGAAAAAAAGAACTGTGTTTCCTTCTCATATGGACCATATCTAGTTGAACTCCGCTTATGAACCTGAAACAAATCACAGCATCTCTTACATAGATGCTCTTTAGTTAATAGTGAAAAACGTGTTGGGTTCGTGAACTGTGTAAATTCATTTGAGCCGAAAAATCACTTGGTTTAGCGGATATGAACTCTTGCTTTTAGGAAGACACAGATACTTTGGTTTAACTCCGTTTGTGAAGGAATATTCAGACCAGTGTTCTCATCCATGAAACATACTCTGTTTTAACGCAATTAGCATGTTCTTCTTTCCTACATCTCTAATACAGCAAGAAACATGAGCATGCCCAGAAAAAAAGAACTGTGATTCCTACTCATATGGACCATATCTAGTTGAACTCTGCTCATTAAACTGTAACAAACCATAGCACCTCTTACATAGATGCTGTTTAGTTAATAGTGAAAATCGTGTTGGGTTCGTGAACTGTGTAAATTCATTTGAGCCGAAGAATCACTGGGTTTACCGGAAATGATCTCTTGCTTGTAGGAAGACAAAGAGCCTTTTATTTAACTCCGTTTGTGAAGGGAAATTCAGACCAATGTTCTCATCCCTGAAACACCCTCTGTTTTAACACAAGAAGCATCATGTTCTGTCCAGAATCTGCAATACAGCAAGAAATATGAGCATGTCCAGAAAAATGAACTGTGTTTCCTACTCATATGGAACATATATAGTTGAACTCTGCTTATGAAACTGTAAAAAACCACAGCATGTGTTACATAGATGCTCTTTAGTTAATAGTGAAAAACGTGTTGGGTTCATGAACTGTGTAAATTCATTTGAGCCCAAAAACCCCTAGGTTTACCGGAAATGAACTCTTGCTTGTAGGAAGACACAGAGGCTTTGGTTTCACTCCGTTTGTGAAGGGAAATTCAGGCCAGAGTTCTCACCCATGAAACACACTCTGTTTTAACGCAAGAAGCATCCTCTTCTTTCCAGCTTCTCTAATACATCAGGAAACATGAGCATGCCCAGAAAAAAAGAACTGTGTTTCCTACTCATACGGACCATATCTAGTTGAACCCTGCTTATGATACTGCAACAAACCACAGCATCTCTTACATAGATGCTCTTTAGTTAATAGTGAAAATCTTGTTGGGTTCTTCAACTGTGCAAATACATTTGAGCAAAAAAATCACTGTGTTTACCGGAAATGAACTCTTGCTTGTAGGAAGACACAGAGCCTTTGGTTTCACTCCGTTTGTGAAGGGAAATTCAGACCATTATTCTCATTCATGAAACACCCTCTGTTTTAACGCAAGAAGCATGCTCTTCTTTCCATCGTCTCCAATACAGCAAGAAACATGAGCATGCCCAGAAAAAAAAAAACTGTGTATACTACTCATACGGACCATATCTAGTTGAACTCTGCTAATGAAACTGTAAAAACCACAGCATCACTTACATATATGCTCTTTCGTTAATAGTGAAAAAAGTTTTGTGTTCGTGGACTGTTTAAATTCTTTTGAGCCGAAAAACCGCTGGGTTTACCGGAAATGAACTCTTGCTTGTAGGAAGACAAAGAGGCTTTGGTTTCACTCCGTTTGTGAAGGGAAATTCAGACCAGAGTTCTCATCCATGAAACCCACTCTGTTTTAACGCAAGAAGCATCCTCTTCTTTCCAGGGTCTCTAATACAGCAAGAAACATAAGCATGACCAGAATAAAAGAACTGTGTTTCCTAATCGTATGGACCATATCTAGTTGAACTCTACTTATGAAACTGTAACAATCCACAACATGTGTTACATAGATGCCCTTTAGTTAATAGTGAAAAACGTGTTGGGTTCATGAAATGTGTAAATTCATTTGAGCCAAAAAACCCCTGGGTTTACCGGAAATGAACTCTTGCTTGTAGGAAGACACAGAGGCTTTGGTTTCACTCCATTTGTGAAGGAAAATTCAGACCAGTGTTCTCATCCATGAAACATACTCTGTTTTAACGCAAGGAGCATGCTCTTCTTTCCAGCGTCTCCAATACAGCAAGAAACATGAGCATGTTCAGAAAAAAAGAACTGTGTTTCCTACTCATATGGACCATATCTAGTTGAACTCTGCTTATGAAACTGTAAAAACCACAGCATCACTTACATATATGCTCTTTCGTTAATAGTGAAAAAAGTTTTGTGTTCGTGGACTGTGTAAATTCTTTTGAGCCGAAAAACCCCTGGGTTTACCGGAAATGAACTCTTGCTTGTACGAAGATACAGAGGCTTTGGTTTCACTCCATTTGTGAAGGGAAATTCAGACCAGAGTTCTCATCCATGAAACCCCATCTGTTTTAACGCAAGAAGCATCCTCTTTTTTCCAGCGTCTCTAATACAGCAAGAAACATGAGCATGCCCAGAAAAAAATAACTGTGTTTCCTATTCATACGGAGTATATCTAGTTGAACTCTGATTATGAATCTCTAACAAACCACAGCATCTCTTACATAGATGCTCTTTAGTTAATAGTGAAAAACGCGTTGGGTTCGAGAACTGTGTAATTTCATTTGAGCCGAAAAACCCCTGGGGTTACCGGAAATGAACTCTTGCTTGTAGGAAGGCACAGAGGCTTTGGTTTCACTCCATTTGTGAAGGGAAATTCAGACCAGATTTCTCATCCATGAAACACACTCTGTTTTAACGCAAGAAGCATCCTCTTCTTTCCAGTGTCTCTAATACATCAAGAAACATGAGCATGCCAAGAAAAAAAGAACTGTGTTTCCTACTCAGATGGACCAAATCTAGTTGAACTCTGCTTATGAAACTCTAACAAACCACAGCATCTCTTACATAGATGCTCTTTAGTTAATAGTGCAAAACGTGTTTTTTCGTGAACTGTGTAAATTCATTTGAGCCGAAAAAATCCCTGGGTTTACCGGATATGAACTCTTGCTTTTAGGAAGACACAGAGACTTTGGTTTAACTACGTTTCTGAAGGAAAACTCAGTCCAGTGTTCTCATCCATGAAACATACTCTGTTTTAACGCAAGAAGCATGCTCTTCTTTCCATCGTCTCCAATACAGCAAGAAACATGAGCATGCCCAGAAAAAAAGAAAACTGTGTATCCTACTCAACGGACCATATCTAGTTGAACTCTGCTAATGAAACTGTAAAAACCACAGCATCACTTACATATATGCTCTTTCGTTAATAGTGAAAAAAGTTTTGTGTTCGTGGACTGTTTAAATTCTTTTGAGCCGAAAAACCGCTGGGTTTACCGGAAATGAACTCTTGCTTGTAGGAAGACAAAGAGGCTTTGGTTTCACTCCGTTTGTGAAGGGAAATTCAGACCAGAGTTCTCATCCATGAAACCCACTCTGTTTTAACGCAAGAAGCATCCTCTTCTTTCCAGGGTCTCTAATACAGCAAGAAACATAAGCATGACCAGAATAAAAGAACTGTGTTTCCTAATCGTATGGACCATATCTAGTTGAACTCTACTTATGAAACTGTAACAATCCACAACATGTGTTACATAGATGCCCTTTAGTTAATAGTGAAAAACGTGTTGGGTTCACGAAATGTGTAAATTCATTTGAGCCAAAAAACCCCTGGGTTTACCGGAAATGAACTCTTGCTTGTAGGAAGACACAGAGGCTTTGGTTTCACTCCATTTGTGAAGGAAAATTCAGACCAGTGTTCTCATCCATGAAACATACTCTGTTTTAACGCAAGGAGCATGCTCTTCTTTCCAGCGTCTCCAATACAGCAAGAAACATGAGCATGTTCAGAAAAAAAGAACTGTGTTTCCTACTCATATGGACCATATCTAGTTGAACTCTGCTTATGAAACTGTAAAAACCACAGCATCACTTACATATATGCTCTTTCGTTAATAGTGAAAAAAGTTTTGTGTTCGTGGACTGTGTAAATTCTTTTGAGCTGAAAAACCCCTGGGTTTTCCGGAAATGAACTCTTGCTTGTACGAAGGTACAGAGGCTTTGGTTTAACTCCATTTGTGAAGGGAAATTCAGACCAGAGTTCTCATCCATGAAACCCCATCTGTTTTAACGCAAGAAGCATCCTCTTTTTTCCAGCGTCTCTAATACAGCAAGAAACATGAGCATGCCCAGAAAAAAATAACTGTGTTTCCTATTCATACGGAGTATATCTAGTTGAACTCTGATTATGAATCTCTAACAAACCACAGCATCTCTTACATAGATGCTCTTTAGTTAATAGTGAAAAACGCGTTGGGTTCGAGAACTGTGTAATTTCATTTGAGCCGAAAAACCCCTGGGGTTACCGGAAATGAACTCTTGCTTGTAGGAAGGCACAGAGGCTTTGGTTTCACTCCATTTGTGAAGGGAAATTCAGACCAGAGTTCTCATCCATGAAACACACTCTGTTTTAACGCAAGAAGCATCCTCTTCTTTCCAGTGTCTCTAATACATCAAGAAACATGAGCATGCCAAGAAAAAAAGAACTGTGTTTCCTACTCAGATGGACCAAATCTAGTTGAACTCTGCTTATGAAACTCTAACAAACCACAGCATCTCTTACATAGATGCTCTTTAGTTAATAGTGCAAAACGTGTTTTTTCGTGAACTGTGTAAATTCATTTGAGCCGAAAAAATCCCTGGGTTTACCGGATATGAACTCTTGCTTTTAGGAAGACACAGAGACTTTGGTTTAACTACGTTTCTGAAGGAAAACTCAGTCCAGTGTTCTCATCCATGAAACATACTCTGTTTTAACGCAAGAAGCATGCTCTTCTTTCCATCGTCTCCAATACAGCAAGAAACATGAGCATGCCCAGAAAAAAAGAAAACTGTGTATCCTACTCAACGGACCATATCTAGTTGAACTCTGCTAATGAAACTGTAAAAACCACAGCATCACTTACATATATGCTCTTTCGTTAATAGTGAAAAAAGTTTTGTGTTCGTGGACTGTTTAAATTCTTTTGAGCCGAAAAACCGCTGGGTTTACCGGAAATGAACTCTTGCTTGTAGGAAGACAAAGAGGCTTTGGTTTCACTCCGTTTGTGAAGGGAAATTCAGACCAGAGTTCTCATCCATGAAACCCACTCTGTTTTAACGCAAGAAGCATCCTCTTCTTTCCAGGGTCTCTAATACAGCAAGAAACATAAGCATGACCAGAATAAAAGAACTGTGTTTCCTAATCGTATGGACCATATCTAGTTGAACTCTACTTATGAAACTGTAACAATCCACAACATGTGTTACATAGATGCCCTTTAGTTAATAGTGAAAAACGTGTTGGGTTCATGAAATGTGTAAATTCATTTGAGCCAAAAAACCCCTGGGTTTACCGGAAATGAACTCTTGCTTGTAGGAAGACACAGAGGCTTTGGTTTCACACCATTTGTGAAGGAAAATTCACACCAGTGTTCTCATCCATGAAACATACTCTGTTTTAAAGCAAGGAGCATGCTCTTCTTTCCAGCGTCTCCAATACAGCAAGAAACATGAGCATGCCCAGATAAAAAAGAACTGTAATTCCTACTCATACGGACCATATCTAGTTGAACTCTGCTTATGAAACTGTAACAAACCACAGCATGTGTTACATAGATGCTCTTTATTTAATAGTGAAAAACGTGTTGGGTTCAAGAACTGTGTAAATTCATTTGAGCCGAAAAACCCCTGGTTTTACCGGAAATGTACTCTTGCTTGTAGGAAGACACAGAGGCTTTGGTTTCACTCCGTTTGTGAAGGGAAATTCAGACCAGAGTTCTCATCCATGAAACCCACTCTGTTTTAACGCAAGAAGCATCCTCTTCTTCCCAGTGTCTCTAATACATCAAGAAACATGTGCATGCCCAGAAAAAAAGAACTGTGTTTCCTTCTCATATGGACCATATCTAGTTGAACTCCGCTTATGAACCTGAAACAAATCACAGCATCTCTTACATAGATGCTCTTTAGTTAATAGTGAAAAACGTGTTGGGTTCGTGAACTGTGTAAATTCATTTGAGCCGAAAAATCACTTGGTTTAGCGGATATGAACTCTTGCTTTTAGGAAGACACAGATACTTTGGTTTAACTCCGTTTGTGAAGGAATATTCAGACCAGTGTTCTCATCCATGAAACATACTCTGTTTTAACGCAATTAGCATGTTCTTCTTTCCTACATCTCTAATACAGCAAGAAACATGAGCATGCCCAGAAAAAAAGAACTGTGATTCCTACTCATATGGACCATATCTAGTTGAACTCTGCTCATTAAACTGTAACAAACCATAGCACCTCTTACATAGATGCTGTTTAGTTAATAGTGAAAATCGTGTTGGGTTCGTGAACTGTGTAAATTCATTTGAGCCCAAGAATCACTGGGTTTACCGGAAATGAACTCTTGCTTGTAGGAAGACAAAGAGCCTTTTATTTAACTCCGTTTGTGAAGGGAAATTCAGACCAATGTTCTCATCCCTGAAACACCCTCTGTTTTAACACAAGAAGCATCATGTTCTGTCCAGAATCTGCAATACAGCAAGAAATATGAGCATGTCCAGAAAAATGAACTGTGTTTCCTACTCATATGGAACATATATAGTTGAACTCTGCTTATGAAACTGTAAAAAACCACAGCATGTGTTACATAGATGCTCTTTAGTTAATAGTGAAAAACGTGTTGGGTTCATGAACTGTGTAAATTCATTTGAGCCCAAAAACCCCTAGGTTTACCGGAAATGAACTCTTGCTTGTAGGAAGACACAGAGGCTTTGGTTTCACTCCGTTTGTGAAGGGAAATTCAGGCCAGAGTTCTCACCCATGAAACACACTCTGTTTTAACGCAAGAAGCATCCTCTTCTTTCCAGCTTCTCTAATACATCAGGAAACATGAGCATGCCCAGAAAAAAAGAACTGTGTTTCCTACTCATACGGACCATATCTAGTTGAACCCTGCTTATGATACTGCAACAAACCACAGCATCTCTTACATAGATGCTCTTTAGTTAATAGTGAAAATCTTGTTGGGTTCTTCAACTGTGTAAATACATTTGAGCAAAAAAATCACTGGGTTTACCGGAAATGAACTCTTGCTTGTAGGAAGACACAGAGCCTTTGGTTTCACTCCGTTTGTGAAGGGAAATTCAGACCATTATTCTCATTCATGAAACACCCTCTGTTTTAACGCAAGAAGCATCCTCTTCTTTCCAGAGTCTGCAATACAGCAAGAAATATGAGCATGTCCAGAAAAATGAACAGTGTTTCCTACTCATACGGACCATATATAGTTGAACTCTGCTTATGAAACTGTAAAAAACCACAGCATGTGTTACATAGATGCTCTTTAGTTAATAGTGAAAAACGTGTTGGGTTCATGAACTGTGTAAATTCATTTGAGTCCAAAAACCCCTGGGTTTACCGAAAATGAACTCTTGCTTGTAGGAAAACACAGAGGCTTTGGTTTCACTCCATTTGTGAAGAGAACTCAGGCCAGATTTCTCATCCATGAAACACACTCTGTTTTAACGCAAGAAGCATCCTCTTCTTTCCAGCGTCTCTAATACATCAGGAAACATGAGCATGCCCAGAAAAAAAGAACTGTGTTTCCTACTCATACGGACCATATCTAGTTGAACTCTGTTGATGATACTGTAACAATCCACAACATGTGTTACATAGATGCTCTTTAGTTAATAGTGAAAAAAGTGTTGGGTTCGTGAACTTTGTAAATTCATTTGAGCCGAAAAAAAACTGGGTTTACGGGAAATGAACTCTTGCTTGTAGGAAGACACAGAGACTTTGGTTTAACTCCGTTTCTGAAGGAAAATTCAGACCAGTGTTCTCATCCATGAAACATACTCTGTTTTAATGCAAGAAGAATGCTCTTCTTTCCAGCATCTCCAATACAGCAAGAAACATGAGCATGCCCAGAAAAAAAGAACTGTGTTTCCTACTCATACGGACCATATCTAGTTGAACTGTGCTTATGAAACTGTAACAATCCACAACATTTGTTACATAGATGCCCTTTAGTTAAAAGTGAAAAACGTGTTGGGTTCATGGAATGTGTAAATTCATTTGAGCCGAAAAACCCTGGGTTTACCGGAAATGAATTCTTGCTTGTAGGAAGACACAGAGGCTTTCGTTTCACTCCATTTGTGAAGGGATATTCAGACCAGAGTTCTCATCCATGAAACACACTCTGTTTTAACGCAAGAAGCATCCTCTTCTTTCCAGCGTCTCTAATACATCAGGAAACATGAGCATGCCCAGAAAAAAAGAACTGCGTTTCCTACTCATACGGACCATATCTAGTTGAACTCTGTTTATGATACTGTAACAAACCACAGCATCTCTTACATAGATGCTCTTTAGTTAATAGTGAAAAACTTGAATTCGTGAACTATGTAAATTCATTTGAGCCGAAAAAAAAAACTGGATATACCGGAAATGAACTCTTGCTTGTAGGAAAACATAGAGACTTTTGTTTAACTCCTTTTCTGAAGGAAAATTCAGTCCAGTGTTCTCATCCATGAAACATACTCTGTTTTAACGCAAGAAGAATGCTCTTCTTTACAGCATCTCCAATACAGCAAGAAACATGAGCATGCCCAGAAAAAAAGAACTGTGTTTTCTACTCATCCGGACCATATCTAGTTGAACTCTGCTTATGAAACTGTAACAATCCACAACATGTGTTACATAGATGCCCTTTAGTTAATAGTGAAAAACGTGTTGGGTTCATGAACTGTGTAAATTCATTTCAGTCGAAAAACCCTGGGTTTACCGGAAATGAACTCTTGCTTGTAGGAAGACACAGAGGCTTTGGTTTCACTCCGTTTGTGAAGGAAAATTCAGACCAGTGTTCTCATCCATGAAATATACTCTGTTTTAACGCCATTAGCATGTTCTACTTTCCATCATCTCTAATACAGCAAGAAACATGAGCATGCCCAGAAAAAAGAACTGTGATTCCTACTCATATGGACTATATCTGTTTGAACTCTGCTCATTAAACTCTAACAAACCATAGCATCTCTTACATAGATGCTGTTTAGTTAATAGTGAAAATCGTGTTGGGTTCGTGAACTGTGTAAATTCATTTGAGCCGAAGAATCACTTGGTTTACCGGAAATGAACTCCTGCTTGTAGGAAGACACAGAGCCTTTGGTTTCACTCCGTTTGTGAAGGGAAATTCAGACCAGTATACTCATTCATGAAACACCCTCTGTTTTAATGCAAGAAGCATACTCTTCTTTCCAGAGTCTGCATTACAGCAAGAAATATATGCATGTCCAGAAAAATGAACAGTGTTTCCTACTCATACGGACCATATATAGTTGAACTCTGCTTATGAAACTGTAAAAAATCACAGCATGTGTTACATAGATGCTCTTTAGTTAATAGTGAAAAACGTGTTGGGTTCATGAACTGTGTAAATTCATTTGAGTCCAAAAACCCCTGGGTTTACCGAAAATGAACTCTTGCTTCTAGGAAGACACAGAGGCTTTGGTTTCACTCCATTTGTGAAGAGAACTCAGGCCAGAGTTCTCATCCATGAAACACACTCTGTTTTAATGCAAGAAGCATCCTCTTCTTTCCAGCGTCTCTAATACATCAGGAAACATGAGCATGCCCAGAAAAAAAGAACTGTGTTTCCTACTCATACGGACCATATCTAGTTGAACTCTGTTTATGATACTGTAACAAACCACAGCATCTCTTACATAGATGCTCTTTAGTTAATAGTGAAAAACTTGAATTCGTGAACTATGTACATTCATTTGAGCCGAAAAAAAAAACTGGGTTTACCGGAAATGAACTCTTGCTTGTAGGAAAACACAGAGACTTTGGTTTAACCCCGTTTCTGAAGGAAAATTCAGACCAGTGTTCTCATCCATGAAACATACTCTGTTTTAACGCGAGAAGAATGCTCTTCTTTCCAGCATCTCCAATACAGCAAGAAACATGAGCATGCCCAGAAAAAAAGAACTGTGTTTTCTACTCATCAGGACCATATCTAGTTGAACTCTGCTTATGAAACTGTAACAATCCACAACATGTGTTACATAGATGCCCTTTAGTTAATAGTGAAAAACGTGTTGGGTTCATGAACTGTGTAAATTCATTTGAGCCCAAACACCCCTGGGTTTACCGGAAATGAACTCTTGCTTGTAGGAAGACACAGAGGCTTTGGTTTCACTCCGTTTGTGAAGGGAAATTCAGGCCAGAGTTCTCATCCATGAAACACACTCTGTTTAAACGCAAGAAGCATCCTCTTCTTTCCAGCGTCTCTAATACATCAGGAAACATGAGCATGCCCAGAAAAAAAGAACTATGTTTCCTACTCATACGGACCATATCTAGTTGAACCGTGCTTATGATACTGTAACAAACCACAGCATCTCTTACATAGATGCTCTTTAGTTAATAGTGGAAATCTTGTTGGTTTCTTGAACTGTGTAAATACATTTGAGCCAAAAATCACTGGGTTTACCGGAAATGATCTCTTGCTTGTAGGAAGACACAGAGCCTTTGGTTTCACTCCATTTGTGAAGGGAAATTCAGACCAGTATTCTCATTCATGAAACACACTCTGTTTTGACGCAAGAAGTATCCTCTTCTTTCCAGCGTCTCTAATACAGAAAGAAACATGAGCATGCCCAGAAAAAAATAACTGTGTTTCCTACTCATATGAACCATATCTAGTTGAACTCTGATTATGAAACTCTAAAAAACCACAGCATCTCTTACATAGATGCTCTATAGTTAATAGTGAAAAATGTGTTGGGTTCGAGAACTGTGTAATTTCATTTGAGCCGAAAAACCCCTGGGTTTACCGGAAATGAACTCTTGCTTGTAGGAAGACACAGAGCCTTTGGTTTCACTCCATTTGTGAAGGGAAATTCAGCCCAGTATTCTCATTCATGAAACATCCTCTGTTTTAACGCAAGAAGCATCCTCTTTTTCCAGAGTCTACAATACAGCAAGTAATATGAGCATGTCCTGAAAAAAAGAACTGTGTTTCCTACTCGTACGGACCATATCTAGTTGAACTCTGCTAATGAAACTGTAACAAACCACAGCATCTCTTACATAGATGCTGTTTAGTTAATAGTGAAAATCGTGTTGGGTTCGTGAACTGTGTAAATTCATTTGAGCCGAAGAATCACTGGGTTTACCGGAAATGAACTCTTGCTTGTAGGAAGACAAAGAGCCTTTTATTTAACTCCGTTTGTGAAGGTAAATTCAGACCAATGTTCTCATCCTTGAAACACCCTCTGTTTTAACACAAGAATCATCATGTTCTGTCCAGAATCTGCAATACAGCAAGAAATATGAGCATGTCCAGAAAAATGAACTGTGTTTCCTACTCATACGGACCATATCTAGTTGAACCCTGCTTATGATACTGTAACAAACCACAGCATCTCTTACATAGATGCTCTTTAGTTAATAGTGAAAATCTTGTTGGGTTCTTCAACTGTGTAAATACATTTGAGCAAAAAAATCACTGGGTTAACCGGAAATGAACTCTTGCTTGTAGGAAGACACAGAGCCTTTGGTTTCACTCCATTTGTGAAGGGAAATTCAGACCAGTATTCTCATTCATGAAACACCCTCTGTTTTGACGCAAGAAGTATCCTCTTCTTTCCAGCGTCTCTAATACAGAAAGAAACATGAGCATGCCCAGAAAAAAATAACTGTGTTTCCTACTCATATGGACCATATCTAGTTGAACTCTGTTTATGATACTGTAACAATCCACAACATGTGTTACATAGATGCTCTTTAGTTAATAGTGAAAAACGTGTTGGGTTCGTGAACTATGTAAATTCATTTGAGCCGAAAAAAAACTGGGTTTACGGGAAATGAACTCTTGCTTGTAGGAAGACACAGAGACTTTGGTTTAACTCCGTTTCTGAAGGAAAATTCAGACCAGTGTTCTCATCCCTGAAACACACTCTGTTTTAACGCAAGAAGCATCCTCTTCTTTCCAGCGTCTCTAATACAGCAAGAAACATGAGAATGCCCAAAAAAAAGAACTGTGTTTCCTACTCATACGGACCATATCTAGTTGAACTCTGTTTATGATACTGTAACAAACCACAGCATCTCTTACATAGATGCTCTTTAGTTAATAGTGAAAAACTTGAATTCGTGAACTATGTAAATTCATTTGAGCCGAAAAAAAACTGGGTACCGGAAATGAACTCTTGCTTGTAGGAAAACACAGAGACTTTGGTTTAACTCCGTTTCTGAAGGAAAATTCAGACCAGTGTTCTCATCCATGAAACATACTCTGTTTTAATGCAAGAAGAATGCTCTTCTTTCCAGCATCTCCAATACAGCAAGAAACATGAGCATGCCCAGAAAAAAAGAACTGTGTTTCCTAATCATACGGACCATATCTAGTTGAACTCTGCTTATGAAACTGTAACAATCCACAACATTTGTTACATAGATGCCCTTTAGTTAATAGTGAAAAACGTGTTGGGTTCATGAAATGTGTAAATTCATTTGAGCCGAAAAACCATGGGTTTACCGGAAATGAATTCTTGCTTGTAGGAAGACACAGAGGCTTTGGTTTCACTCCAGTTGTGAAGGGATATTCAGACCAGAGTTCTCATCCATGAAACACACTCTGTTTTAACGCAAGAAGCATCCTCTTCTTTCCAGCGTCTCTAATACATCAAGAAACATGAGCATGCCCAGAAAAAAAGAACTGTGTTTCCTACTCATATGGACCATATCTAGTTGAACTCTGCTTATGAAACTGTAACAAATCACAGCATCTCTTACATAGATGCTCTTTAGGTAATAGTGAAAAACGTGTTGGGTTCGTGAACTGTGTAAATTCATTTGAGCCGAAAAATCACTGGGTTTAGCGGATATGAACTGTTGCTTTTAGGAAGACACAGATACTTTGGTTTAACTCCGTTTCTGAAGGAAAATTCAGACCAGTGTTCTCATCCATGAAATATACTCTGTTTTAACGCCATTAGCATGTTCTTCTTTCCATCATCTCTAATACAGCAAGAAACATGAGCATGCCCAGAAAAAGAGAACTGTGATTCCTAGTCATATGGACTATATCTGTTTGAACTCTGCTCATTAAACTGTAACAAATCATAGCATCTCTTACATAGATGCTGTTTAGTTAATAGTGAAAATCGTGTTGGGTTCGTGAACTGTGTAAATTCATTTGAGTCCAAAAACCCCTGGGTTTACCGAAAATGAACTCTTGCTTGTAGGAAGACACAGAGGCTTTGGTTTCACTCCATTTGTGAAGAGAACTAAGGCCAGAGTTCTCATCCATGAAACACACTCTGTTTTAATGCAAGAAGCATCCTCTTCTTTCCAGCATCTCTAATACATCAGGAAACATGAGCATGCCCAGAAAAAAAGAACTGTGTTTCCTACTCATACGGATCATATCTAGTTGAACTCTGTTCATGATACTGTAACAAACCACAGCATCTCTTACATAGATGCTCTTTAGTTAATAGTGAAAAACTTGAATTCGTGAACTATGTAAATTCATTTGAGCCGAAAAAAAACTGGGTTTACCGGAAATGAACTCTTGCTTGTAGGAAAACACAGAGACTTTGGTTTAACTCCGTTTCTGAAGGAAAATTCAGACCAGTGTTCTCATCCATGAAACATACTCTGTTTTAACGCAAGAAGAATGCTCTTCTTTCCAGCATCTCCAATAAAGCAAGAAACATGAGCATGCCCAGAAAAAAAGAACTGTTTTCCTACTCGTACGGACCATATCTAGTTGAACTCTGCTTATGAAACTGTAACAATCCACAACATGTGTTACATAGATGCCCTTTAGTTAATAGTGATAAACGTGTTGGGTTCATGAAATGTGTAAATTCAGTTGAGCCGAAAAACCCTGGGTTTACCGGAAATGAATTCTTGCTTGTAGGAAGACACAGAGGCTTCGGTTTCACTCCATTTGTGAAGGGAAATTCAGACCAGAGTTCTCATCCATGAAACACACTCTGTTTTAACGCAAGAAGCATCCTCTTCTTTCCAGCGTCTCTAATACATCAAGAAACATGAGCATGCCCATAAAAAAAGAACTGTGTTTCCTACTCATATGGACCATATCTGTTTGAACTCTGCTCATTAAACTGTGACAAACCATAGCATCTCTTACATAGATGCGGTTTAGTTAATAGTGAAAATCGTGTTGGGTTCGTGAACTGTGTAAATTCATTTGAGCCGAAGAATCACTGGGTTTACCGGAAATGAACTCTTGCTTGTAGGAAGACAAAGAGCCTCTTATTTAACTCCGTTTGTGAAGGGAAATTCAGACCAGTGTTCTCATCCCTGAAACACCCTCTGTTTTAACACAAGAAGCATCATGTTCTGTCCAGAATCTGCAATACAGCAAGAAATATGAGCATGTCCAGAAAAATGAAGTGTGTTTCCTACTCATACGGAACATATATAGTTGAACTCTGCTTATGAAACTGTAAAAAACCACAGCATGTGTTACATAGATGCTCTTTAGTTAATAGTGAAAAACGTGATGGGTTCATGAACTGTGTAAATTCATTTGAGCCCCAAAACCCCTGGGTTTACCTGAAATGAACTCTTGGTTGTAGGAAGACACAGAGGCTTTGGTTTCATTCCGTTAGTGAAGGGAAATTCAGGCCAGAGTTCTCACCCATGAAAAACACTCCGTTATAATGCAAGAAGCATGATCTTCTTTCCAGCGTCTCCAATACAGCAAGAAATATGAGCATTCCCAGATAAAAAGAACTGTGTTTCCTACTCATATGGACCATATCGAGTTGAACCCTGCTTATGATACTGTAACAAACCACAGCATGAGTTACATAGATGCTCTTTAGTTAATAGTGAAAAACGTGTAGGGTTCTTGAACTGTGTAAATACATTTGAGCCAAAAAATCACTGGGTTTACCGGAAATGAACTCTTGGTTGTAGGAAGACACAGAGGCTTTGCTTTCACACCGTGTGTGAAGGGAAATTCAGACCAGTATTCTCATTCATGAAACACCCTCTGTTTTGACGCAAGAAGCATCCTCTTCTTTCCAGAGTCTGCAATAAAGCAAGAAATATGAGCATGTCCAGAAAAATGAACTGTGTTTCCTACTCATACGGACCATATATAGTTGATCCATGCTTATGAAGCTGTAAAAAACCACAGCATGTGTTACAGAGATGCTCTTTAGTTAATAGTGAAAAACGTGTTGGGTTCATGAACTGTGTAAATTCATTTGAGCCCAAACACCCCTGGGTTTACCGGAAATGAACTCTTGCTTGTAGGAAGACACAGAGGCTTTGGTTTCACTCCATTTGTGAAGGGAACTCAGGCCAGAGTTCTCATCCATGAAACACACTCTGTTTTAATGCAAGAAGCATCCTCTTCTTTCCAGCGTCTCTAATATATCAGGAAACATGAGCATGCCCAGAAAAAAAGAACTGTGTTTCCTACTCATACGGACCATATCTAGTTGAACTCTGTTTATGATACTGTAATAAACCACAGCATCTCTTACATAGATGCTCTTTAGTTAATAGTGAAAAACTTGAAATCGTGAACTATGTAAATTCATTTGAGCCGAAAAAAAAACTGGGTTTACCGGAAATGAACTCTTGCTTGTAGGAAAACACAGAGACTTTGGTTTACCTCCATTTCTGAAGGAAAATTCAGTCCAGTGTTCTCATCCATGAAACATACTCTGTTTTAACGCAAGAAGAATGCTCTTCTTTCAGCATCTCCAATACAGCAAGAAACATGAGCATGCCCAGAAAAAAAGAACTGTGTTTTCTACTCATCCGGACCATATCTAGTTGAACTCTGCTTATGAAACTGTAACAATCCACAACATGTGTTATATAGATGCCCTTTAGTTAATGGTGAAAAACGTGTTGGGTTCATGAACTGTGTAAATTCATTTGAGCCAAAAAACCCTGGGTTTACCGGAAATGAACTCTTGCTTGTAGGAAGACACAGAGGCTTTGGTTTCACTCCGTTTGTGAAGGGAAATTCAGGCCAGAGTTCTCGTCCATGAAACACACTCTGTTTTAACGCAAGAAGCATCCTCTTCTTTCCAGCGTCTCTAATACATCAGGAAACATGAGCATGCCCAGAAAAAAAGAACTGTGTTTCCTACTCATACGGACCATATCTAGTTGAACCGTGCTTATGATACTGTAACAAACCACAGCATCTCTTACATAGATGCTCTTTAGTTAATAGTGGAAATCTTGTTGGGTTCTTGAACTGTGTAAATACATTTGAGCCAAAAAATCACTGGGTTTACCGGAAATGATCTCTTGCTTGTAGGAAGACACAGAGCCTTTGGTTTCACTCCTTTTGTGAAGGGAAATTCAGACCAGTATTCTCATTCATGAAACACCCTCTGTTTTGACGCAAGAAGTATCCTCTTCTTTCCAGCGTCTCTAATACAGAAAGAAACATGAGCATGCCCAGAATAAAATAACTGTGTTTCCTACTCATATGGACCATATCTAGTTGAACTCTGATTATGAAACTCTAAAAAACCACAGCATCTCTTACATAGATGCTCTATAGTTAATAGTGAAAAATGTGTTGGTTTCGAGAACTGTGTAATTTCATTTGAGCCGAAAAACCCCTGGGTTTACCGGAAATGAACTCTTGCTTGTAGGAAGACACAGAGCCTTTGGTTTCACTCCATTTGTGAAGGGAAATTCAGCCCAGTATTCTCATTCATGAAACATCCTCTGTTTTAACGCAAGAAGCATCCTCTTTTTCCAGAGTCTGCAATACAGCAAGTAATATGAGCATGTCCTGAAAAAAAGAACTGTGTTTCCTACTCGTACGGACCATATCTAGTTGTACTCTGCTAATGAAACTTTAACAAACCACAGCATCTCTTACATAGATGCTGTTTAGTTAATAGTGAAAATCGTGTTGGGTTCGTGGACTGTGTAAATTCATTTGAGCCGAAGAATCACTGGGTTTACCGGAAATGAACTCTTGCTTGTAGGAAGACAAAGAGCCTTTTATTTAACTCCGTTTGTGAAGGGAAATTCAGACCAGTGTTCTCATCCCTGAAACACCCTCTGTTTTAACACAAGAATCATCATGTTCTGTCCAGAATCTGCAATACAGCAAGAAATATGAGCATGTCCAGAAAAATGAACTGTGTTTCCTACCCATACGGACCATATCTAGTTGAACCCTGCTTATGATACTGTAACAAACCACAGCATCTCTTACATAGATGCTCTTTAGTTAATAGTGAAAATCTTGTTGGGTTCTTCAACTGTGTAAATACATTTGAGCCCAAACACCCCTGGGTTTACCGGAAATGAACTCTTGCTTGTAGGAAGACACAGAGGCTTTGGTTTCACTACGTTGGTGAAGGGAAATTCAGGCCAGAGTTCTCATCCATGAAACACACTGTTTTAACGCAAGAATCATCCTCTTCTTTCCAGCGCCTCTAATACATCAGGAAACATGAGCATGCCCAGAAAAAAAGAACTGTGTTTCCTACTCATACGGACCATATATACTTGAACTCTGATTATGAAACTGTAAAAACCAAAGCATCTCTTACATAGATGCTCTTTAGGTAATAGTGAAAAACGTGTTGGGTTCATGAACTGTGTAAATTCATTTGAGTCCAAAAACCCCTGGGTTTACCGAAAATGAACTCTTGCTTGTAGGAAGACACAGAGGCTTTGGTTTCACTCCATTTGTGAAGAGAACTCAGGCCAGAGTTCTCATCCATGAAACACACTCTGTTTTAATGCAAGAAGCATCCTCTTCTTTCCAGCGTCTCTAATACATCAGAAACATGAGCATGCCCAGAAAAAAAGAACTGTGTTTCCTACTCATACGGACCATATCTAGTTGAACTCTGTTTATGATACTGTAACAAACCACAGCATCTCTTACATAGATGCTCTTTAGTTAATAGTGAAAAACTTGAATTCGTGAACTATGTAAATTCATTTGAGCCGAAAAAAAAAACTGGGTTTACCGGAAATGAACTCTTGCTTGTAGGAAAACACAGAGACTTTGGTTTACCTCTATTTCTGAAGGAAAATTCAGTCCAGTGTTCTCATCCATGAAACATACTCTGTTTTAATGCAAGAAGAATGCTCTTCTTTCCAGCGTCTCTAATACATCAAGAAATATGAGCATGCCCAGAAAAAAAGAACTGTGTTTCCTACTCATATGGACCATATGTAGTTGAACTCTGCTTATGAAACTGTAACAAATCACAGCATCTCTTACATAGATGCTCTTTAGTTAATAGTGAAAAACGTGTTGTGTTCGTGAACTGTGTAAATTCATTTTAGCCGAAAAAACACTGGGTTAGCGGATATGAACTCTTGCTTTTAGGAAGACACCCATACTTTGGTTTAACTCCGTTTCTGAAGGAAAATTCAGACCAGTGTTCTCATCCATGAAATATACTCTGTTTTAACGCAATTAGCATGTTCTTCTTTCCAGCATCTCTAATACAGCAAGAAACATGAGAATGCCCAGAAAAAAAGAACTGTGTTTCCTACTCATAAGGACCATATCTAGTTGAACTCTGTTTATGATACTGTAACAAACCACAGCATCTCTTACATAGATGCTCTTTAGTTAATAGTGAAAAACTTGAATTCGTGAACTATGTAAATTCATTTGAGCCGAAAAAAAAACTGGGTTTACCGGAAATGAACTCTTGCTTGTAGGAAAACACAAAGACTTTGGTTTAACTCCGTTTATGAAGGAAAATTCAGACCAGTGTTCTCATCCATGAAACATACTCTGTTTTAATGCAAGAAGAATGCTCTTCTTTCCAGCATCTCCAATACAGCAAGAAACATGAGCATGCCCAGAAAAAAAGACCTGTGTTTCATACTCATAAGGACCATATCTAGTTGAACTCTGCTTATGAAACTGTAACAATCTACAACATTTGTTACATACATGCCCTTTAGTTAATAGTGAAAAACGTGTTGGGTTCATGAAATGTGTAAATTCATTTGAGCCGAAAAACCATGGGTTTACCGGAAATGAATTCTTGCTTGTAGGAAGACACAGAGGCTTTGGTTTCACTCCATTTGTGAAGGGATATTCAGACCAGAGTTCTCATCCATGAAACACACTCTGTTTTAACGCAAGAAGCATCCTCTTCTTTCCAGTGTCTCTAATACATCAAGAAACATGAGCATGCCCAGAAAAAAAGAACTGTGCTTCCTACTCATATGGACCATATCTAGTTGAACTCTGCTTATGAAACTGTAACAAATCACAGCATCTCTTACATAGATGCTCTTTAGGTAATAGTGAAAAACGTGTTGGGTTCGTGAACTGTGTAAATTCATTTAGGCCGAAAAATCACTGGGTTTAGCGGATATGAACTGTTGCTTTTAGGAAGACACAGATACTTTTGTTTAACTCCGTTTCTGAAGGAAAATTCATACCAGTGTTCTCATCCATGAAATATACTCTGTTTTAACGCCATTAGCATGTTCTTCTTTCCATCATCTCTAATACAGCAGGAAATATGAGCATGCCCAGAAAAAAAGAACTGTGATTCCTACTCATATGGACTATATCTGATTGAACTCTGCTCATTAAACTGTAACAAACCATAGCATCTCTTACATAGATGCTGTTTAGTTAATAGTGAAAATCGTGTTGGGTTTGTGAACTGTGTAAATTCATTTGAGCCGAAAAATCACTGGGTTTACCGGAAATGAACTCCTGCTTGTAGGAAGACACAGAGCCTTTGGTTTCACTCCGTTTGTGAAGGGAAATTCAGACCAGTATTCTCATTCATGAAACACCCTCTGTTTTAACGCAAGAAGCATCCTCTTCTTTCCAGAGTCTGCATTACAGCAAGAAATATGTGCATGTCCAGAAAAATGAACAGTGTTTCCTACTCATACGGACCATATATAGTTGAACTCTGCTTATGAACCTGTAAAAAATCACAGCATGTGTTACATAGATGCTCTTTAGTTAATAGTGAAAAACGTGTTGGGTTCATGAACTGTGTAAATTCATTTGAGTCCAAAAACCCCTGGGTTTACCGAAAATGAACTCTTGCTTGTAGGAAGACACAGAGGCTTTGGTTTCACTCCATTTGTGAAGAGAACTCAGGCCAGAGTTCTCATCCATGAAACACACTCTGTTTTAATGCAAGAAGCATCCTCTTCTTTCCAGCGTCTCTAATACATCAGAAACATGAGCATGCCCAGAAAAAAAGAACTGTGTTTCCTACTCATACGGACCATATCTAGTTGAACTCTGTTTATGATACTGTAACAAACCACAGCATCTCTTACATAGATGCTCTTTAGTTAATAGTGAAAAACTTGAATTCGTGAACTATGTAAATTCATTTGAGCCGAAAAAAAAAACTGGGTTTACCGGAAATGAACTCTTGCTTGTAGGAAAACACAGAGACTTTGGTTTACCTCTATTTCTGAAGGAAAATTCAGTCCAGTGTTCTCATCCATGAAACATACTCTGTTTTAACGCAAGAAGAATGCTCTTCTTTCCAGCATCTCCAATACAGCAAGAAACATGAGCATGCCCAGAAAAAAAGAACTGTGTTTTCTACTCATCTGGACCATATCTAGTTGAACTCTGCTTATGAAACTGTAACAATCCACAACATGTGTTATATAGATGCCCTTTAGTTAATAGTGAAAAACGTGTTGGGTTCATGAACTGTGTAAATTCATTTGAGCCGAAAAACCCTGGGTTCACGGGAAATGAACTCTTGCTTGTAGGAAGACACAGAGGCTTTGGTTTCACTCCGTTTGTGAAGGGAAATTCAGGCCAGAGTTCTCGTCCATGAAACACACTCTGTTTTAACGCAAGAAGCATCCTCTTCTTTCCAGCGTCTCTAATACATCAGGAAACATGAGCATGCCCAGAAAAAAAGAACTGTGTTTCCTACTCATACGAACCATATCTAGTTGAACCGTGCTTATGATACTGTAACAAACCACAGCATCTCTTACATAGATTCTCTTTAGTTAATAGTGGAAATCTTGTTGGGTTCTTGAACTGTGTAAATACATTTGAGCCAAAAAACCCCTGGGTTTACCGGAAATGAACTCTTGCTTGTAGGAAGACACAGAGCCTTTGGTTTCACTCCATTTGTGAAGGGAAATTCAGCCCAGTATTCTCATTCATGAAACATCCTCTGTTTTAACGCAAGAAGCATCCTCTTTTTCCAGAGTCTGCAATACAGCAAGTAATATGAGCATGTCCTGAAAAAAAGAACTGTGTTTCCTACTCGTACGGACCATATCTAGTTGAACTCTGCTAATGAAACTGTAACAAACCACAGCATCTCTTACATAGATGCTGTTTAGTTAATAGTGAAAATCTTGTTGGGTTCTTCAACTGTGTAAATACATTTGAGCAAAAAAATCACTGGGTTTACCGGAAATGAACTCTTGCTTGTAGGAAGACACAGAGCCTTTGGTTTCACTCCGTTTGTGAAGGGAAATTCAGACCAGTATTCTCATTCATGAAACACCCTCAGTTTTAACGCAAGAAGCATCCTCTTCTTTCCAGAGTCTGCAATACAGCAAGAAATATGAGCATGTCCAGAAAAATGAACAGTGTTTCCTACTCATACGGACCATATATAGTTGAACTCTGCTTATGAAAATGTAAAAAACCACAGCATGTGTTACATAGATGCTCTTTAGTTAACAGTGAAAAACGTGTTGGGTTCATGAACTGTGTAAATTCATTTGAGTCCAAACACCCCTGGGTTTACCGAAAATGAACGCTTGCTTGTAGGAAGACACAGAGGCTTTGGATTCACTCCATTTGTGAAAAGAACTCAGACCAGAGTTCTCATCCATGAAACACACTCTGTTTTAACGCAAGAAGCATCCTCTTCTTTCCAGCGTCTCTAATACATCAGGAAACATGAGCATGCCCAGAAAAAAATAACTGTGTTTCCTACTCATATGGACCATATCTATTTGAACTCTGTTTATGAAATTGTAACAATCCACAACATGTGTTACATAGATGCTCTTTAGTTAATAGTGAAAAACGTGTTGGGTTCGTGAACTATGTAAATTCATTTGAGCCGAAAAAAAACTGGGTTTACGGAAAATGAACTCTTGCTTGTAGGAAGACACAGAGACTTTGGTTTAACTCCGTTTCTGAAAGAAAATTCAGACCAGTGTTCTCATCCCTGAAACACACTCTGTTTTAACGCAAGAAGCATCCTCTTCTTTCCAGCGTCTCTAATACATCAAGAAATATGAGCATGCCCAGAAAAAAAGAACTGTGTTTCCTACTCATATGGACCATATGTAGTTGAACTCTGCTTATGAAACTGTAACAAATCACAGCATCTCTTACATAGATGCTCTTTAGTTAATAGTGAAAAACGTGTTGTGTTCGTGAACTGTGTAAATTCATTTTAGCCGAAAAATCACTGGGTTTAGCGGATATGAACTCTTGCTTTTAGGAAGACACCCATACTTTGGTTTAACTCCGTTTCTGAAGGAAAATTCAGACCAGTGTTCTCATCCATGAAATATACTCTGTTTTAACGCAATTAGCATGTTATTCTTTCCAGCATCTCTAATACAGCAAGAAACATGAGAATGCCCAGAAAAAAAGAACTGTGTTTCCTACTCATAAGGACCATATCTAGTTGAACTCTGTTTATGATACTGTAACAAACCACAGCATCTCTTACATAGATGCTCTTTAGTTAATAGTGAAAAACTTGAATTCGTGAACTATGTAAATTCATTTGAGCCGAAAAAAAAACTGGGTTTACCGGAAATGAATTCTTGCTTGTAGGAAAACACAGAGACTTTGGTTTAACTCCGTTTATGAAGGAAAATTCAGACCAGTGTTCTCATCCATGAAACATACTCTGTTTTAATGCAAGAAGAATGCTCTTCTTTCCAGCATCTCCAATACAGCAAGAAACATGAGCATGCCCAGAAAAAAAGACCTGTGTTTCCTACTCATAAGGACCATATCTAGTTGAACTCTGCTTATGAAACTGTAACAATCTACAACATTTGTTACATACATGCCCTTTAGTTAATAGTGAAAAACGTGTTGGGTTCATGAAATGTGTAAATTCATTTGAGCCGAAAAACCATGGGTTTACCGGAAATGAATTCTTGCTTGTAGGAAGACACAGAGGCTTTGGTTTCACTCCATTTGTGAAGGGATATTCAGACCAGAGTTCTCATCCATGAAACACACTCTGTTTTAACGCAAGAAGCATCCTCTTCTTTCCAGCGTCTCTAATACATCAAGAAACATGAGCATGCCCAGAAAAAAAGAACTGTGCTTCCTACTCATATGGACCATATCTAGTTGAACTCTGCTTATGAAACTGTAACAAATCACAGCATCTCTTACATAGATGCTCTTTAGGTAATAGTGAAAAACGTGTTGGGTTCGTGAACTGTGTAAATTCATTTAGGCCGAAAAATCACTGGGTTTAGCGGATATGAACTGTTGCTTTTAGGAAGACACAGATACTTTTGTTTAACTCCGTTTCTGAAGGAAAATTCAGACCAGTGTTCTCATCCATGAAATATACTCTGTTTTAACGCCATTAGCATGTTCTTCTTTCCATCATCTCTAATACAGCAGGAAACATGAGCATGCCCAGAAAAAAAGAACTGTGATTCCTACTCATATGGACTATATCTGATTGAACTCTGCTCATTAAACTGTAACAAACCATAGCATCTCTTACATAGATGCTGTTTAGTTAATAGTGAAAATCGTGTTGGGTTCGTGAACTGTGTAAATTCATTTGAGCAAAAAAATCACTGGGTTTACCGGAAATGAACTCCTGCTTGTAGGAAGACACAGAGCCTTTGGTTTCACTCCGTTTGTGAAGGGAAATTCAGACCAGTATTCTCATTCATGAAACACCCTCTGTTTTAACGCAAGAAGCATCCTCTTCTTTCCAGAGTCTGCATTACAGCAAGAAATATGTGCATGTCCAGAAAAATGAACAGTGTTTCCTACTCATACGGACCATATATAGTTGAACTCTGCTTATGAACCTGTAAAAAATCACAGCATGTGTTACATAGATGCTCTTTAGTTAATAGTGAAAAACGTGTTGGGTTCATGAACTGTGTAAATTCATTTGAGTCCAAAAACCCCTGGGTTTACCGAAAATGAACTCTTGCTTGTAGGAAGACACAGAGGCTTTGGTTTCACTCCATTTATGAAGAGAACTCAGGCCAGAGTTCTCATCCAGGAAACACACTCTGTTTTAATGCAAGAAGCATCCTCTTCTTTCCAGCGTCTCTAATACATCAGGAAACATGAGCATGCCCAGAAAAAAAGAACTGTGTTTCCTACTCATACGGACCATATCTAGTTGAACTCTGTTTATGATACTGTAACAAACCACAGCATCTATTACATAGATGCTCTTTAGTTAATAGTGAAAAACTTGAATTCGTGAACTATGTAAATTCATTTGAACCGAAAAAAAAAACCTGGGTTTACCGGAAATGAACTCTTGCTTGTAGGAAAACACAGAGACTTTGGTTTAACTCCGTTTCTGAAGGAAAATTCAGACCAGTGTTATCATCCATGAAATATACTCTATTTTAACGCAAGAAGAATGCTCTTCTTTCCAGCATCTCCAATACAGCAAGAAACATGAGCATGCCCAGAAAAAAAGAACTGTGTTTTCTACTCATCCGGACCATATCTAGTTGAACTCTGCTTATGAAACTGTAACAATCCACAACATGTGTTACATAGATGCCCTTTAGTTAATAGTGAAAAACGTGTTGGGTTCATGAACTGTGTAAATTCATTTGAGCCCAAACACCCCTGGGTTTACCGGAAATGAACTCTTGCTTGTAGGAAGACACAGAAGCTTTGGTTTCACTCCGTTTGTGAAGGGAAATTCAGGCCAGAGTTCTCATCCATGAAACACACTCTGTTTTAACGCAAGAAGCATCCTCTTCTTTCCAGCGTCTCTAATACATCAGGAAACATGAGCATGCCCAGAAAAAAAGAACTATGTTTCCTACTCATACGGACCATATCTAGTTGAACCGTGCTTATGATACTGTAACAAACCACAGCATCTCTTACATAGATGCTCTTTAGTTAATAGTGGAAATCTTGTTGGGTTCTTGAACTGTGTAAATACATTTGAGCCAAAAAATCACTGGGTTTACCAGAAATGATCTCTTGCTTGTAGGAAGACACAGAGCCTTTGGTTTCACTCCATTTGTGAAGGGAAATTCAGACCAGAATTCTCATTCATGAAACACACTCTGTTTTGACGCAAGAAGTATCCTCTTCTTTCGAGCGTCTCTAATACAGAAAGAAACATGAGCATGCCCAGAAAAAAATAACTGTGTTTCCTACTCATAAGGACCATATCTAGTTGAACTCTGATTATGAAACTCTAAAAAACCACAGCATCTCTTACATAGATGCTCTATAGTTAATAGTGAAAAATGTGTTGGGTTCGAGAACTGTGTAATTTCATTTGAGCCGAAAAACCCCTGGGTTTACCGGAAATGAACTCTTGCTTGTAGGAAGACACAGAGCCTTTGGCTTCACTCCATTTGTGAAGGGAAATTCAGCCCAGTATTCTCATTCATAAAACATCCTCTGTTTTAACGCAAGAAGCATCCTCTTTTTCCAGAGTCTGCAATACAGCAAGTAATATGAGCATGTCCTGAAAAAAAGAACTGTGTTTCCTACTCGTACGGACCATATCTAGTTGAACTCTGCTAATGAAACTGTAACAAACCACAGCATCTCTTACATAGATGCTGTTTAGTTAATAGTGAAAATCGTGTTGGGTTCGTGAACTGTGTAAATTCATTTGAGCCGAAGAATCACTGGGTTTACCGGAAATGAACTCTTGCTTGTAGGAAGACAAAGCGCCTTTTATTTAACTGCGTTTGTGAAGGGAAATTCAGACCAGTGGTCTCATCCCTGAAACACCCTCTGTTTTAACACAAGAATCATCATGTTCTGTCCAGAATCTGCAATACAGCAAGAAATATGAGCATGTCCAGAAAAATGAACTGTGTTTCCTACTCATACGGACCATATCTAGTTGAACTCTCTTTATGATACTGTAACAAACCACAGCATCTCTTACATAGATGCTCTTTAGTTAATAGTGAAAAACTTGAATTCGTGAACTATGTAAATTCATTTGAGCCGAAAAAAACTGGGTTTACCGGAAATGAACTCTTGCTTGTAGGAAGACACAGAGACTTTGGTTTAAATCCGTTTCTGAAGGAAAATTCAGACCAGTGTTCTCATCCATGAAACATACTCTGTTTTAACGCAAGAAGAATGCTCTTCTTTCCAGCATCTCCAATACAGCAAGAAACATGAGCATGCCCAGAAAAAAAGAACTGTTTTCCTACTCGTACGGACCATATCTAGTTGAACTCTGCTTATGAAACTGTAACAATCCACAACATGTGTTACATAGATGCCCTTTAGTTAATAGTGATAAACGTGTTGGGTTCATGGAATGTGTAAATTCAGTTGAGCAGAAAAACCCTGGGTTTACCGGAAATGAATTCTTGCTTGTAGGAAGACACAGAGGCTTTGGTTTCACTCCATTTGTGAAGGGAAATTCAGACCAGAGTTCTCATCCATGAAACACACTCTGTTTTTACGCAAGAAGCATCCTCTTCTTTCCAGCTTCTCTAATACATCAAGAAACATGAGCATGTCCATAAAAAAAGAAGTGTGATTCCTACTCATATGGACCATATCTGTTTGAACTCTGCTCATTAAACTGTAACAAACCATAGCATCTCTTACATAGATGCTGTTTAGTTAATAGTGAAAATCGTGTTGGGTTCGTGAACTGTGTAAATTCATTTGAGCCGAAGAATCACTGGGTTTACCGGAAATGAACTCTTGCTTGTAGGAAGACAAAGAGCCTTTTATTTAACTCCGTTTGTGAAGGGAAATTCAGAACAGTGTTCTCATCCCTGAAACACCCTCTGTTTTAACACAAGAAGCATCATGTTCTGTCCAGAATCTGCAATACAGCAAGAAATATGAGCATGTCCAGAAAAATGAAGTGTGTTTCCTACTCATACGGAACATATATAGTTGAACTCTGCTTATGAAACTGTAAAAAACCACAGCATGTGTTACATAGATGCTCTTTAGTTAATAGTGAAAAACGTGTTGGGTTCATGAACTATGTAAATTCATTTGAGCCCAAAAACCCCTGGGTTTACCTCAAATGAACTCTTGGTTGTAGGAAGACACAGAGGCTTTGGTTTCATTCCGTTTGTGAAGGGAAATTCAGGCCAGAGTTCTCATTCATGAAACACCCTCTGTTTTGACGCAAGAAGCATCCTCTTCTTTCCAGAGTCTGCAATAAAGCAAGAAATATGAGCATGTCCAGAAAAATGAACTGTGTTTCCTACTCATACGGACCATATATAGTTGATCTATGCTTATGAAGCTGTAAAAAACCACAGCATGTGTTACAGAAATGCTCTTTAGTTAATAGTGAAAAACGTGTTGGGTTCATGAACTGTGTAAATTCATTTGAGCCCAAACACCCCTGGGTTTACCGGAAATAAACTCTTGCTTGTAGGAAGACACAGAGGCTTTGGTTTCACTACGTTGGTGAAGGGAAATTCAGGCCAGAGTTCTCATCCATGAAACAAACTCTGTTTTAACGCAAGAAGCATCCTCTTCTTTCCAGCGTCTCTAATACATCAGGAAACAGGAGCATGCCCAGAAAAAAAGAACTGTGTTTCCTACTCATACGGACCATATATAGTTGAACTCTGCTTATGAAACTGTAAAAACCAAAGGATCTCTTACATAGATGCTCTTTAGTTAATAGTGAAAAACGTGTTGGGTTCATGAACTGTGTAAATTCATTTGAGCCCAAAAACCCCTGGGTTTACCGGAAATGAACTCTTGCTTGTAGGAAGACACAGAGACTTTGGTTTAACTCCGTTTCTGAAGGAAATTCAGACCAGTGTTTTCATCCATGAAACATACTCTGTTTTAATGCAAGAAGCATGCTCTTCTTTCCAGCGTGTCCAATACAGCAAGAAAAATGAGTATGCCCAGGAAAAAAGAAGTGTGTTTCCTACTCGTACGGACCATATCTAGTTGAACTCTGCTTATGAAACTGAACAATCCTCAACATGATTTACATAGATGCCCTTTAGTTAATAGTGAAAAACGTGTTGGGTTCATGAAATGTGTAAATTCTTTTGAGCCGAAAAACCCTGGGTTTACCAGAAATGAACTCTTGGTTGTAGGAAGACACAGAGGCTTTGGTTTCACTCCATTTGTGAAGGGAAATTCAGACCAAGGTTCTCATGCATGCAACACACTCTGTTTTAACGCAAGCAGCATGCTCTTCTTTCCAGCGTCTCCAATACAGCAAGAAATATGAGCATTCCCAGATAAAAATAACTGAATTTCCTACTCATATGGACCATATCTAGTTGAACCCTGCTTATGATACTGTAACAAACCACAGCATCTCTTACATAGATGCTCTTTAGTTAATAGTGGTAATCTTGTTGGGTTCTTGTACTGTGTAATTACATTTGAGCCAAAAAATCACTGGGTTTACCGGAAATGATCTCTTGCTTGTAGGAAGACACAGAGCCTTTGGTTTCACTCCATTTGTGAAGGGAAATTCAGACCAGTATTCTCATTCATGAAACACCCTCTGTTTTGACGCAAGAAGCATCCTCTTCTTTCCAGCGTTTCTAATATAGAAAGAAACATGAGCATGCCCAGAAAAAAATAACTGTGTTTCCTACTCATATGGACCATATCTAGTTGAACTCTGATTATGAACCTCTAAAAAACCACAGCATCTCTTACATAGATGCTCTATAGTTAATAGTGAAAAATGTGTTTGTTTCGAGAACTGTGTAATTTCATTTGAGCCGAAAAACCCCTGGGTTTACCGGAAATGAACTCTTGCTTGTAGGAAGACACAGAGCCTTTGGTTTCACTCCATTTGTGAAGGGAAATTCAGCCCAGTATTCTCATTCATGAAACATCCTGTGTTTTAACACAAGAAGCATCCTCTTTTTCCAGAGTCTGCAATACAGCAAGTAATATGAGCATGTCCTGAAAAAAAGAACTGTATTTCCTACTCGTACGGACCATATCTAGTTGAACTCTGCTAATGAAACTGTAACAAACCACAGCATCTCTTTCATAGATGCTCCTTAGTTAATAGTGAAAATCGTGTTGGGTTCGTGAACTGTGTAAATTCATTTGAGCCGAAAAATCACTGGGTTTAGCGGATAAGAACTCTTGCTTGTAGGAAGATACAGATAATTTGGTTTAACTCCGTTTCTGAAGGGAAATTCAGACCAGAGTTCTCATCCATGAAACCCCCTCTGTTTTATCGCAAGAAGCATGCTCTTCTTTCCATCGTCTCCAAAACAGCAAGAAACATGAGCATGCCCAGAAAAAAAGAAATGTGTTTCCTACTCATACGGAACATATCTAGTTGAACTCTGCTTATGAAACTGTAAAAACCACAGCATCACTTACATATATGCTCTTTCGTTTATAGTTAAAACACGTTCTGGGTTCGTGAACGGTTTAAATTCTTTTGAGCCTAAAAAAAAACTAGGTTTTCCGGAAATGAACTCTTGCTTGTAGGAAGACAGAGGCTTTGGTTTAACTCCTTTTGTGAAGGGAAATTCAGACCAGAGTTCTCATCCATGAAACCCACTCTGTTTTAACGCAAGAAGCATCCTCTTCTTTCCAGCTTCTCTAATACAGCAAGAAACATGAGCATGCCCAGAAAAAAATAACTGTGTTTCCTATTCAGATGGACCATATCTAGTTGAACTCTGCTTATGAAAGTGTAACAAACCACAGCATCTCTTACATAGATGCTGTTTAGTTAATAGTGAAAATCGTGTTGGGTTCGTGAACTGTGTAAATTCCATGGAGCCGAAGAATCACTGGGTTTACCGGAAATGAACTCTTGCTTGTAGGAAGACAAAGAGCCTTTTATTTAACTCTGTTTTTGAAGGGAAATTCAGACCAGTGTTCTCATCCCTGAAACACCCTCTGTTTTAACAGAAGAATCATCATGTTCTGTCCAGAATCTGCAATACAGCAAGAAATATGAGCATGTCCAGAAAAATGAACTGTGTTTCCTACTCATACGGAACATATATAGTTGAACTCTGCTTATGGAACTGTAAAAAACCACAGCATCTCTTACATAGATGCTCTTTAGGTAATAGTGAAAAACGTGTTGGGTTCGTGAACTGTGTAAATTCATTTGAGCCGAAAAATCACTGGGTTTAGCGGATATGAACTGTTGCTTTTAGGAAGACACAGATACTTTGGTTTAACTCCGTTTCTGAAGAAAAATTCAGACCAGTGTTCTCATCCATGAAATATACTCTGTTTTAACGCCATTAGCATGTTCTTCTTTCCATCATCTCTAATACAGCAAGAAACATGAGCATGCCCAGAAAAAAAGAACTGTGATTCCTACTCATATGGACTATATCTGTTTGAACTCTGCTCATTAAACTGTAACAAACCATAGCATCTCTTACATAGATGCTGTTTAGTTAATAGTGAAAATCGTGTTGGGTTCGTGAACTGTAAATTCATTTGAGCCGAAAAATCACTGGGTTTACCGGAAATGAACTCCTGCTTGCAGGAAGACACAGAGCCTTTGGTTTCACTCCGTTTGTGAAGGGAAATTCAGACCAGTATTCTCATTCATGAAACACCCTCTGTTTTAACGCAAGAAGCATCCTCTTCTTTCCAGAGTCTGCATTACAGCAAGAAATATGTGCATGTCCAGAAAAATGAACAGTGTTTCCTACTCATACGGACCATATATAGTTGAACTCTGCTTATGAAACTGTAAAAAATCACAGCATGTGTTACACAGATGCTCTTTAGTTAATAGTGAAAAACGTGTTGGGTTCATGAACTGTGTAAATTCATTTGAGTCCAAAAACCCCTGGGTTTACCGAAAATGAACTCTTGCTTGTAGGAAGACACAGAGGCTTTGGTTTCACTCCATTTGTGAAGAGAACTCAGGCCAGAGTTCTCATCCATGGAACACACTCTGTTTTAATGCAAGAAGCATCCTCTTCTTTCCAGCGTCTCTAATACATCAGGAAACATGAGCATGCCCAGAAAAAAAGAACTGTGTTTCCTACTCCTACGGACCATATCTAGTTGAACTCTGTTTATGATACTGTAACAAACCACAGCATCTCTTACATAGATGCTCTTTAGTTAATAGTGAAAAACTTGAATTCGTGAACTATGTAAATTCATTTGAGCCGAAAAAAAAACTGGGTTTACCGGAAATGAACTCTTGCTTGTAGGAAGACACAGAGCCTTTGGTTTAACTCCATTTCTGATGGAAAATTCAGACCGGTGTTCTCATCCATGAAACATACTCTGTTTTAACGCAAGAAGAATGCTCTTCTTTCCAGCATCTCCAATACAGCAAGAAACATGAGCATGCCCAGAAAAAAAGAACTGTGTTTTCTACTCATCCGGACCATATCTAGTTGAACTCTGCTTATGAAACTGTAACAATCCACAACATGTGTTACATCGATGCCCTTTAGTTAATAGTGAAAAACGTGTTGGGTTCATGAACTGTGTAAATTCATTTGAGCCCAAACACCCCTGGGTTTACCGGAAATGAACTCTTGCTTGTAGGAAGACACAGAGGCTTTGGTTTCACTCCGTTTGTGAAGGGAAATTCAGGCCAGAGTTCTCATCCATGAAACACACTCTGTTTTAACGCAAGAAGCATCCTCTTCTTTCCAGCGTCTCTAATACATCAGGAAACATGAGCATGCCCAGAAAAAAAGAACTATGTTTCCTACTCATACGGACCATATCTAGTTGAACCGTGCTTATGATACTGTAACAAACCACAGCATCTCTTACATAGATGCTCTTTAGTTAATAGTGGAAATCTTTTTGGGTTCTTGAACTGTGTAAATACATTTGAGCCAAAAAATCACTGGGTTTACCGGAAATGATCTCTTGCTTGTAGGAAGACACAGAGCCTTTGGTTTCACTCCATTTGTGAAGGGAAATTCAGACCAGTATTCTAATTCATGAAACACACTCTGTTTTGACGCAAGAAGTATCCTCTTCTTTCCAGCGTCTCTAATACAGAAAGAAACATGAGCATGCCCAGAAAAAAATAACTGTGTTTCCTACTCATATGGACCATAACTAGTTGAACTCTGATTATGAAACTGTAACAATCTACAGCATCTCTTACATAGATGCTCTTTAGTTAATAGTGAAAAACGTGTTTGGTTCGTGAACTGTGTAAAATCATTTGAGCCGAAAAACCCCTGGGTTTACCGGAAATGAACTCTTGCTTGTAGGAAGACACAGAGCCTTTGGTTTCACTCCATTTGTGAAGGGAAATTCAGCCCAGTATTCTCATTCATGAAACATCCTCTGTTTTAACGCAAGAAGCATCCTCTTTTTCCAGAGTCTGCAATACAGCAAGTAATATGAGCATGTCCTGAAAAAAAGAACTGTGTTTCCTACTCGTACGGACCATATCTAGTTGAACTCTGATAATGAAACTGTAACAAACCACAGCATCTCTTACATAGATGCTGTTTAGTTAATAGTGAAAATCGTGTTGGGTTCGTGAACTGTGTAAATTCATTTGAGCCGAAGAATCACTGGGTTTACCGGAAATGAACTCTTGCTTGTAGGAAGACAAAGAGCCTTTTATTTAACTGCGTTTGTGAAGGGAAATTCAGACCAGTGTTCTCATCCCTGAAACACCCTCTGTTTTAACAGAAGAATCATCATGTTCTTTCCAGAATCTGCAATACAGCAAGAAATATGAGCATGTCCAGAAAAATGAACTGTGTTTCCTACTCATACGGACCATATCTAGTTGAACCCTGCTTATGATACTGTAACAAACCACAGCATCTCTTACATAGATGCTCTTTAGTTAATAGTGAAAATCTTGTTGGGTTCTTCAACTGTGTAAATACATTTGAGCAAAACAATCACTGGGTTTACCGGAAATGAACTCTTGCTTGTAGGAAGACACAGAGGCTTTGGTTTCATTCCGTTTGTGAAGGGAAATTCAGGCCAGAGTTCTCACCCATGAAAAACACTCCGTTTTAACGCAAGAAGCATCCTCTTCTTTCCAGCGTCTCTAATACATCATTAAACATGAGCATGCCCAGAAAAAAAGAACTGTGTTTCCTACTCATACGGACCATATCGAGTTGAACCCTGCTTATGATACTGTAACAAACCACAGCATCTCTTACATAGATGCTCTTTAGTTAATAGTGAAAATCTTGTTGGGTTCTTGAACTGTGTAAATACATTTGAGCCAAAAAATCACTGGGTTTACCGGAAATGAACTCTTGCTTGTAGGAAGACCCAGAGCCTTTGGTTTAACTCCGTTTGTGAAGAGAAATTCAGACCAGTATTCTCATTCATGAAACACCCTCTGTTTTACCGCAAGAAGCATCCTCTTCTTTCCAGAGTCTGCAATAAAGCAGAAATATGAGCATGTCCAGAAAAATGAACTGTGTTTCCTACTCATACGGACCATATATAGTTGATCTATGCTTATAAAGCTGTAAAAAACCACAGCATGTGTTACAGAGATGCTCTTTAGTTAATGGTGAAAAACGTGTTGGGTTCATGAACTGTGTAAATTCATTTGAGCCCAAACACCCCTGGGTTTACCGGAAATGAACTCTTGCTTGTAGGAAGACACAGAGGCTTTGGTTTCACTCCGTTTCTGAACGAAAATTCAGACCAGTGTTTGCATCCATGAAACATACTCTGTTTTAATGCAAGAAGCATGCTCTTCTTTCCAGCGTCTCCAATACACCAAGAAAAATGAGTATGCCCAGGAAAAAAGAAGTGTGTTTCCTACTCGTACGGACCATATCTAGTTGAACTCTGCTTATGAAACTGAACAATCCACAACATGAGTTACATAGATGCCCTTTAGTTAATAGTGAAAAACGTGTTGGGTTTATGAAAGTGTAAATTCTTTTGAGCCGAAAAACCCTGGGTTTACCGGAAATGAACTCTTGGTTGTAGGAAGACACAGAGGCTTTGGTTTCACTCCATTTGTGAAGGGAAATTCAGACCAGAGTTCTCATGCATGCAACACACTCTGTTTTAACGCAAGCAGCATGCTCTTCTTTCCAGCGTCTCCAATACAGCAAGAAATATGAGCATTCCCAGATAAAAATAACTGAATTTCCTACTCATATGGACCATATCTAGTTGAACTCTGCTTATGTAAGTGTAACAAACCACAGCATGTGTTACATAGATGCTCTTTAGTTAATAGTGAAAAACGTGTAGGGTTCATGAACTGTGTAAATTCATTTGAGCCCAAAAACCCCTGGGTTTACCGGAAATGAACTCTTGGTTGTAGGAAGACACAGAGGCTTTGGTTTCACTCCGTTTGTGAAGGGAAATTCAGGCCAGAGTTCTCATCCATGAAACACACTCTGTTTTAACGCAAGAAGCATCCTCTTCTTTCCAGTGTCTCTAATACATCAGAAACATGAGCATGCCCAGAAAAAAAGAACTATGTTTCCTACTCATACGGACCATATCTAGTTGAACCCTGCTTATGATACTGTAACAAACCACAGCATCTCTTACATAGATGCTCTTTAGTTAATAGTGGAAATCTTGTTGGGTTCTTGAACTGTGTAAATACATTTGAGCCAAAAAATCACTGGGTTTACCGGAAATGATCTCTTGCTTGTAGGAAGACACAGAGCCTTTGGTTTCACTCTGTTTGTGAAGGGAAATTCAGGCCAGAGTTCTCATTCATGAAACACCCTCTGTTTTAACGCAAGAAGCATCCTCTTCTTTCCAGCGTCTCTAATACATCAGGAAACATGAGCATGCCCAGAAAAAAATAACTGTGTTTCCCACTCATATGGACCATATCTAGTTGAACTCTGCATATGAAATTGTAACAAACCACAGCATCCATTACATAGATGCTCTATAGTTAATAGTGAAAAATGTGTTGGGTTTGAGAACTGTGTAATTTCATTTGAGCCGAAAAACCCCCGGGTTTACCGGAAATGAACTCTTGCTTGTAGGAAGACACAGAGCCTTTGGTTTAACTCCGTTTGTGAAGGGAAATTCAGACCAGTGTTCTCATCCATTAAACACCCTCTGTTTTAACGCAAGAAGCATCGTCTTCTTTCTAGAGACTGCAATACAGTAAGAAATATGAGCATGTCCAGAAAAAAAGAACTGTGTTTCCTACTCAGATGGACCATATCTAGTTGAACTCTGCTCATTAAACTGTAACAAAACATAGCATCTCTTACATAGATGCTGTTTAGTTAATAGTGAAAATTGTGTTGGGTTCGTGAACTGTGTAAATTCATTTGAGCCGAAGAATCACTGGGTTTACCGGAAATGAACTCTTGCTTGTAGGAAGACAAAGAGCCTTTTATTTAACTCCGTTTGTGAAGGGAAATTCAGACCAGTGTTCTCAACCCTGAAACACCCTCTGTTTTAACACAAGAAGCATCATGTTCTGTCCAGCATCTCCAATACAGCAAGAAACATGAGCATGCCCAGAAAAAAAGAACTGTTTTCCTACTCGTACGGACCATATCTAGTTGAACTCTGCTTATGAATCTGTAACAATCCACAACATGTGTTACATAGATGCCCTTTAGTTAATAGTGATAAACGTGTTGGGTTCATGAACTGTGTAAATTCATTTGAGCCCAAAAACCCCTGGGTTTACCGGAAATGAACTCTTGCTTGTAGGAAGACACAGAGGCTTTGGTTTCATTCCGTTTGTGAAGGGAAATTCAGGCCAGAGTTCTCACCCATGAAAAACACTCCGTTTTAACGCAAGAAGCATCCTCTTCTTTCCAGCGTCTCTAATACATCATTAAACATGAGCATGCCCAGAAAAAAAGAACTGTGTTTCCTACTCATACGGACCATATCTAGTTGAACCCTGCTTATGATACTGTAACAAACCACAGCATCTCTTACATAGATGCTCTTTAGTTAATAGTGAAAATCTTGTTGGGTTCTTGAACTGTGTAAATACATTTGAGCCAAAAAATCACTGGGTTTACCGGAAATGAACTCTTGCTTGTAGGAAGACCCAGAGCCTTTGGTTTAACTCCGTTTGTGAAGGGAAATTCAGACCAGTATTCTCATTCATGAAACACCCTCTGTTTTATCGCAAGAAGCATCCTTTTCTTTCCAGAGTCTGCAATAAAGCAGAAATATGAGCATGTCCAGAAAAATGAACTGTGTTTCCTACTCATACGGACCATATATAGTTGATCTATGCTTATAAAGCTGTAAAAAACCACAGCATGTGTTACAGAGATGCTCTTTAGTTAATAGTGAAAAACGTGTTGGGTTCATGAACTGTGTAAATTCATTTGAGCCCAAACACCCCTGGGTTTACCGGAAATGAACTCTTGCTTGTAGGAAGACACAGAGGCTTTGGTTTCACTACGTTGGTGAAGGGAAATTCAGGCCAGAGTTCTCATCCATGAAACATACTCTGTTTTAATGGAAGAAGCATGCTCTTCTTTCCAGCGTCTCCAATACACCAAGAAAAATGAGTATGCCCAGGAAAAAAGAAGTGTGTTTCCTACTCGTACGGACCATATCTAGTTGAACTCTGCTTATGAAACTGAACAATCCACAACATGAGTTACATAGATGCCCTTTAGTTAATAGTGAAAAACGTGTTGGGTTTATGAAATGTGTAAATTCTTTTGAGCCGAAAAACCCTGGGTTTACCGGAAATGAACTCTTGGTTGTAGGAAGACACAGAGGCTTTGGTTTCACTCCATTTGTGAAGGGAAATTCAGACCAGAGTTCTCATGCATGCAACACACTCTGTTTTAACGCAAGCAGCATGCTCTTCTTTCCTCGTCTCCAATAAAGCAAGAAATATGAGCATTCCCAGATAAAAATAACTGAATTTCCTACTCATATGGACCATATCTAGTTGAACTCTGCTTATGAAAGTGTAACAAACCACAGCATGTGTTACATAGATGCTCTTTAGTTAATAGTGAAAAACGTGTAGGGTTCATGAACTGTGTAAATTCATTTGAGCCCAAAAACCCCTGGGTTTACCGGAAATGAACTCTTGGTTGTAGGAAGACACAGAGGCTTTGGTTTCACTCCGTTTGTGAAGGGAAATTCAGGCCAGAGTTCTCATCCATGAAACACTCTCTGTTTTAACGCAAGAAGCATCCTCTTCTTTCCAGTGTCTCTAATACAGAAAGAAACATGAGCATGCCCAGAAAAAAATAACTGTGTTTCCTACTCATATGGACCATATCTAGTTGAACCCTGCTTATGATACTGTAACAAACCACAGCATCTCTTAGATAGATGCTCTTTAGTTAATAGTGGAAATCTTGTTGGGTTCTTGAACTGTGTAAATACATTTGAGTCAAAAAATCACTGGGTTTACCGGAAATGATCTCTTGCTTGTAGGAAGACACAGAGCCTTTGGTTTCACTCCATTTGTGAAGGGAAATTCAGACCAGTATTCTCATTCATGAAACACCCTCTGTTTTGACGCAAGAAGCATCCTCTTCTTTCCAGCGTCTCTAATACAGAAAGAAACATGAGCATGCCCAGAAAAAAATAACTGTGTTTCCTACTCATATGGACCATATCTAGTTGAACTCTGATTATGAAACTCTAAAAAACCACAGCATCTCTTACATAGATGCTCTATAGTTAATAGTGAAAAATGTGTTGGTTTCGAGAACTGTGTAATTTCATTTGAGCCGAAAAACCCCTGGGTTTACCGGAAATGAACTCTTGCTTGTAGGAAGACACAGAGCCTTTGGTTTCACTCTGTTTGTGAAGGGAAATTCAGACCAGTATTCTCATTCATGAAACACCCTCTGTTTTAACGCAAGAAGCATCCTCTTCTTTCCAGCGTCTCTAATACATCAGGAAACATGAGCATGCCCAGAAAAATATAACTGTGTTTCCCACTCATATGGACCATATCTAGTTGAACTCTGCATATGAAATTGTAACAAACCACAGCATCTCTTACATAGATGCTCTATAGTTAATAGTGAAAAATGTGTTGGGTTTGAGAACTGTGTAATTTCATTTGAGCCGAAAAACCCCCGGGTTTACCGGAAATGAACTCTTGCTTGTAGGAAGACACAGAGCCTTTGGTTTAACTCCGTTTGTGAAGGGAAATTCAGACCAGTGTTCTCATCCATTAAACACCCTCTGTTTTAACGCAAGAAGCATCGACTTCTTTCTAGAGACTGCAATACAGTAAGAAATATGAGCATGTCCAGAAAAAAAGAACTGTGTTTCCTACTCAGATGGACCATATCTAGTTGAACTCTGCTCATTAAACTGTAACAAAACATAGCATCTCTTACATAGATGCTGTTTAGTTAATAGTGAAAATTGTGTTGGGTTCGTGAACTGTGTAAATTCATTTGAGCCGAAGAATCACTGGGTTTACCGGAAATGAACTCTTGCTTGTAGGAAGACAAAGAGCCTTTATTTAACTCCGTTTGTGAAGTGAAGTTCAGACCAGTGTTCTCATCCTTGAAAGACCCTCTGTTTTAACACAAGAAGCATCATGTCATGTCCAGAATCTGCAATACAGCAAGAAATATGATCATGTCCAGAAAAATGAACTGTGTTTCCTACTCATACGGACCATATATAGTTGAACTCTGCTTATGAAACTGTAAAAAACCACAGCATGTGTTACCTAGATTCTCTTTAGTTAATAGTGAAAAACGTGTTGGGTTTATGAACTGTGTAATTTCATTTGAGCCCAAAAACCCCTGGGTTTACCGGAAATGAACTCTTGCTTGTAGGAAGACACAGAGGCTTTGGTTTCACTCCGTTTTTGAAGGGAAATTCAGACCAGAGTTCTCATCCATGAAATACACTCTGTTTTAACGCAAGAAGCATCCTCTTCTTTCCATTGTCTCTAATACATCAGGAAACATGAGCATGCCCAGAAAAAAAGAACTATGTTTCCTACTCATACGGACCATATCTAGTTGAACCCTGCTTATGATATTGTAACAAACCACAGCATCTCTTACATAGATGCTCTGTAGATAATAGTGGAAATCTTGTTGGGTTCTTGAACTGTGTAAATACATTTGAGCCAAAAAATCACTGGGTTTACCGGAAATGAACTCTTCCTTGTAGGAAGACACAGAGCCTTTGGTTTCACTCCATATGTGAAGGGAAATACCGACCAGTATTCTCATTCATGAAACACCCTCTGTTTTAACGCAAGAAGCATCCTCTTCTTTCCAGAGTCTGCAATAGAGCAAGTAATATGAGCATGTCCTGAAAATAAGAACTGTGTTTCCTACTCGTACGGACCATATCTAGTTGATCTCTGCTTATGAAACTGTAACAAACCACAGCATCTCTTACATAGATGCTCTTTAGTTAATAGTGAAAAACGTGTTGGGTTCGTGAACTGTGTAAATTCATTTGAGCCGAAAAATCACTGGGTTTAGCTGATATGAACTCTTGCTTGTAGGAAGATACAGAGAATTTGGTTTAACTCCGTTTATGAAGGAAAATTCAGACCAGTGTTGTCATCCATGTAACATACAATGTTTTAACGCAAGAAGCATGCTCTTCTTTCCAGCATCTCTAATACAGCAAGAAACATGAGCATGCCCAGAAAAATAGAACTGTGATTCCTAATCATATGGACCATATCTAGTTGAACTCTGCTCATTAAACTGTAACAAACCATAGCATCTCTTACATAGATGCTGTTTAGTTAATAGTTAAAATCGTGTGGGGTTCGTGAACTGTGTAAATTCATTTGAGCCGAAGAATCACTGGGTTTACCGGAAATGAACTCTTGCTTGTAGGAAGACACAGAGCCTTTTATTTAACTCCGTTTGTGAAGGGAAATTCAGACCAGTGTTCTCATCCCTGAAACACTCTCTGTTTTAACACAAGAAGCATCATGTTCTGTCCAGAATCTGCAATACAGCAAGAAATATGAGCATGTCCAGAAAAATGACCCGTGTTTCCTACTCATACGGACCATATCTAGTTGAACTCTGCTCATTAAACTGTAACAAACCATAGCATCTCTTACATAGATGCTCTATAGTTAATAGTGAAAAATGTGTTGGGTTCGAGAACTGTGTAATTTCATTTGAGCCGAAACACCCCTGGGTTTTCCGGAAATGAACTCTTGCTTGTAGGAAGACACAGAACCTTTGTTTTCACTCCCTTTGTGAAGGGAAATTCAGACCAGTATACTCATTCATGAAACACCCTCTGTTTTAACGCAAGAAGCATCGTCTGCTTTCAAGAGTCTGCAATACAGCAAGTAATATGAGCATGTCCAGAAAAAAAGAACTGTGTTTCCTACTCATACGGACCATATCTAGTTGAACTCTGCATATGAAACTGTAACAAACCACAGCATCTCTTACATAGATGCTCTTTAGATAGTGAAAACTTGGGTTCGTGAAATATGTAAATTCATTTGAGCCGAAAAAAACCTGGGTTTACCAGAAATGAACTATTGCTTGTAGGAAGACACAGAGACTTTGGTTTAAGTCAGTTTCTGAAGGAAAATTCAGACCAGTGTTCTCATCCATGAAACATACTCTGTTTTAACGCAAGAAGCATGCTCTTCTTTCCAGCGTATCAAATACAGCAAGAAACATGAGCATGCCTAGAAAAAAAGAACTGTGTTTCCTACTCATACGGACCATATCTAGTTGAACTCTGCTCATTAAACTGTAACAAACCATAGCATCTCTTATATAGATGCTCTATAGTTAATAGTGAAAAATGTGTTGGGTTCGAGAACTGTGTAATTTCATTTGAGCCGAAAAACCCCTGGGTTTACCGGAAATGAATTCTTGCTTGTAGGAAGACACAGAGCCTATTGTTTAACTCCGTTTGTGAAGGGAAATTCAGACCAGTGTTCTCATCCATGAAACACCCTCTGTTTTAACGCAAGAAGCATCGTCTTCTTTCCAGAGACTGCAATACAGTAAGAAATATGAGCATGTCCAAAAAAAAAGAACTGTGTTTCCTACTCAGATGGACCATATCTAGTTGAACTCTGCTCATTAAACTGTAACAAACCATAGCATCTCTTACATAGATGCTGTTTAGTTAATAGTGAATATTGTGTTGGGTTCGTGAACTGTGTAAATTCATTTGAGCCGAAGAATCACTGGGTTTACCGGAAATGAACTCTTGCTTGTAGGAAGACAAAGAGCCTTTTATTTAACTGCGTTTGTGAAGTGAAATTCAGACCAGTGTTCTCATCCTTGAAACACCCTCTGTTTTAACACAAGAAGCATCATGTCCTGTCCAGAATCTGCAATACAGCAAGAAATATGAGCATGTCCAGAAAAATGAACTGTGTATCCTACTCATACGGACCATATCTAGTTGAACTCTGCTTATGAAATTGTAAAAACCACAGCATCACTTACATATATGCTCTTCGTTTATACTTAAAACACGTTCTGGGTTCGTGAACGGTTTAAATTCTTTTGAGCCTAAAAATCACTGGATTTTCCGGAAATGAACTCTTGCTTGTAGGAAGACAGAGGCTTTGGTTTAACTCCTTTTGTGAAGGGAAATTCGACCAGAGTTCTCATCCATGAAACCCACTCTGTTTTAACGCAAGAAGCATCCTCTTCTTTCCAGAGTCTCTAATACAGCAAGAAACATGAGCATGCCCAGAAAAAAATAACTGTGTTTCCTACTCATATGGACCATATCTAGTTGAACTCTGATTATGAAACTCTAACAAACCACAGCATCTCTTACATAGATGCTCTATAGTTAATAGTGAAAAATGTGTTGGGTTTGAGACTGTGTAATTTCATTTGAGCCGAAAAACCCCTGGGTTTACCGGAAATGAACTCTTGCTTGTAGGAAGACACAGAGCCTTTGGTTTAACTCCGTTTGTTAAGGGAAATTCAGACCAGTGTTCTCATCCATTAAACTCCCTCAGTTTTAACGCAAGAAGCCTCATCTTCTTTCCAGAGACTGCAGTACAGTAAGAAATATGAGCATGTCCAGAAAAAAAGAACTGTGTTTCCTACTCAGATGGACCATATCTAGTTGAACTCTGCTCATTAAACTGTAACAAACCATAGCATCTCTTACATAGATGCTGTTTAGTTAATAGTGAAAATTGTGTTGGGTTCGTGAACTGTGTAAATTCATTTGAAACAAAGAATCACTGGGTTTACCGGAAATGAACTCTTGCTTGTAGGAAGACAAAGAGCCTTTATTTAACTCCGTTTGTGAAGTGAAATTCAGACCTGTGTTCTCATCCTTGAAACACCCTCTGTTTTAACACAAGAAGCATCATGTCCTGTCCAGAATCTGCAATACAGCAAGAAATATGAGCATGTCAAGAAAAATGAACTGTGTTTCCTACTCATACGGACCATATATAGTTGAACTCTGCTTATGAAACTTTAACAAACCACAGCATCACTTAGATATATGCTCTTTCGTTTATAGTGAAAAACGTGTTGGGGTCGTGAACTGTGTAAATTCATTTGAGCCCAAAAACCCCTGGGTTTACCGGAAATGAACTCTTGCTTGTAGGAAGACACAGAGGCTTTGGTTTCATTCCGTTTGTGAAGGGAAATTCAGGCCAGAGTTCTCACCCATGAAAAACACTCCGTTTTAACGCGAGAAGCATCCTCTTCTTTCCAGCGTCTCTAATACATCATTAAACATGAGCATGCCCAGAAAAAAAGAACTGTGATTCCTACTCATACGGACCATATCGAGTTGAACCCTGCTTATGATACTGTAACAAACCACAGCATCTCTTACATAGATGCTCTTTAGTTAATAGTGAAAATCTTGTTGGGTTCTTGAACTGTGTAAATACATTTGAGCCAAAAAATCACTGGGTTTACCGGAAATGAACTCTTGCTTGTAGGAAGACACAGAGCCTTTGGTTTCACTCCGTTTGTGAAGGGAAATTCAGACCAGTATTCTCATTCATGAAACACCCTCTGTTTTATCGCAGGAAGCATCCTCTTCTTTCCAGAGTCTGCAATAAAGCAAGAAATATGAGCATGTCCAGAAAAATGAACTGTGTTTCCTACTCATACGGACCATATATAGTTGATCTATGCTTATGAAGCTGTAAAAAACCACAGCATGTGTTACAGAGATGCTCTTTAGTTAATAGTGAAAAACGTGTTGGGTTCATGAACTGTGTAAATTCATGTGAGCCCAAACACCCCTGGGTTTACCGGAAATGAACTCTTGCTTGAAGGAAGACACAGAGACTTTGGTTTAACTACGTTTCTGAAGGAAAATTCAGACCAGTGATCTCATCCATGAAACACACTCTGTTTTAAAGCAAGAAGCATCCTCTTCTTTCCAGAGTCTGCAATAAAGCAAGAAATATGAGCATGTCCAGAAAAATGAACTGGGTTTCCTACTCATACGGACCATATATAGTTGATCTATGCTTATGAAGCTGTAAAAAACCACAGCATGTGTTACAGAGATGCTCTTTAGTTAATAGTGAAAAACGTGTTGGGTTCATGAACTGTGTAAATTCATGTGAGCCCAAACACCCCTGGGTTTACCGGAAATGAACTCTTGCTTGAAGGAAGACACAGAGGCTTTGGTTTCACTACGTTGGTGAAGGGAAATTCAGGCCAGAGTTCTCATCCATGAAACACACTCTGTTTTAAAGCAAGAAGCATCCTCTTATTTCCAGCGTCTCTAATACATCAGGAAACATGAGCATGCCCAGAAAAAAAGAACTGTGTTTCCTACTCATACGGACCATATATAGTTGAACTCTGCTTATGAAACTGTAAAAACCAAAGCATCTCTTACATAGATGCTCTTTAGTTAATAGTGAAAAACGTGTTGGGTTCATGAACTGTGTAAATTCATTTGAGCCCAAAAACCCCTGGGTTTACCGGAAATGAACTCTTGCTTGTAGGAAGACACAGAGACTTTGGTTTACCTCCGTTTCTGAAGGAAAATTCAGACCAGTGTTTTCATCCATGAAACATACTCTGTTTTAATGCAAGAAGCATGCTCTTCTTTCCAGCGTCTCCAATACAGCAAGAAAAATGAGTATGCCCAGGAAAAAAGAAGTGTGTTTCCTACTCGTACGGACCATATCTAGTTGAACTCTGCTTATGAAACTGAACAATCCACAACATGAGTTACATAGATGCCCTTTAGTTAATAGTGAAAAACGTGTTGGGTTCATGAAATGTGTAAATTCATTTGAGCGGAAAAACCCTGGGTTTACCGGAAATGAACTCTTGCTTGTAGGAAGACACAGAGCCTTTGGTTTCACTCCATTTGTGAAGGGAAATTCAGCCCAGTATTCTCATTCATGAAACATCCTCTGTTTTAACGGAAGAAGCATCCTCTTTTTCCAGAGTCTGCAATACAGCAAGTAATATGAGCATGTCCTGAAAAAAAGAACTGTGTTTCCTACTCGTACGGACCATATCTAGTTGAACTCTGCTTATGAAAGTGTAACAAACTACAGCATCTCTTTCATAGATGCTCTTTAGTTAATAGTGAAAATCGTGTTGGGTTCGTGAACTTTGTAAATTCATTTGAGCCGAAAAATCACTGGGTTTAGCGGATAAGAACTCTTGCTTGTAGGAAGATACAGAGAATTTGGTTTAACTCTGTTTCTGAAGGGAAATTCAGACCAGAGTTCTCATCCATGAAACCCCCTCTGTTTTATCGCAAGAAGCATGCTCTTCTTTCCATCGTCTCCAAAACAGCAAGAAACATGAGCATGCCCAGAAAAAAAGAAATGTGTTTCCTACTCATACGGAACATATCTAGTTGAACTCTGCTTATGAAACTGTAAAATCCACAGCATCACTTACATATATGCTCTTTCGTTTATAGTTAAAACACGTTCTGGGTTCGTGAACGGTTTAAATTCTTTTGAGCCTAAAAAAAAACTAGGTTTTCCGGAAATGAACTCTTGCTTGTAGGAAGACAGAGGCTTTGGTTTAACTCCTTTTGTGAAGGGAAATTCAGACCAGAGTTCTCATCCATGAAACCCACTCTGTTTTAACGCAAGAAGCATCCTCTTCTTTCCAGCTTCTCTAATACAGCAAGAAACATGAGCATGCCCAGAAAAAAATAACTGTGTTTCCTACTCAGATGGACCATATCTAGTTGAACTCTGCTTATGAAAGTGTAACAAACCACAGCATCTCTTACATAGATGCTGTTTAGTTAATAGTGAAAATCGTGTTGGGTTCGTGAACTGTGTAAATTCCATGGAGCCGAAGAATCACTGGGTTTACCGGAAATGATCTCTTGCTTGTAGGAAGACAAAGAGCCTTTTATTTAACTCCGTTTGTGAAGGGAAATTCAGACCAGTGTTCTCATCCCTGAAACACCCTCTGTTTTAACAGACGAAGCATCATGTTCTGTCCAGAATCTGCAATACAGCAAGAAATATGAGCATGTCCAGAAAAATGAACTGTGTTTCCTACTCTTACGGAACATATATAGTTGAACTCTGCTTATGGAACTGTAAAAAACCACAGCATGTGTTACATAGATGCTCTTTAGTTAATAGTGAAAAACGTGTTGGGTTCATGAACTGTGTAAATTCATTTGAGCCCAAAAACCCCAGGGTTTACCGGAAATGAACTCTTGCTTGTAGGAAGACACAGAGGCTTTGGTTTCACTCCATTTGTGAAGGGAAATTCAGGCCAGAGTTCTCACCCATGAAACACACTCTGTTTTAACGCAAGAAGCATCCGCTTCTTTCCAGCGTCTCTAATACATCAGGAAACATGAGCATGCCCAGAAAAAAAGAACTGTGTTTCCTACTCATACGGACCATGTCTAGTTGAACCCTGCTTATGATACTGTAACAAACCACAGCATCTCTTACATAGATGCTCTTTAGTTAATAGTGAAAATCTTGTTGGGTTCTTCAACTGTGTAAATACATTTGAGCAAAGAAATCACTGGGTTTACCGGAAATGAACTCTTGCTTGTAGGAAGACACAGAGCCTTTGGTTTCACTCTGTTTGTGAAGGGAAATTCAGACCAGTATTCTCATTCATGAAACACCCTCTGTTTTAACGCAAGAAGCATCCTCTTCTTTCCAGCGTCTCTAATACATCAGGAAACATGAGCATGCCCAGAAAAAAATAACTGTGTTTCCCACTCATATGGACCATATCTAGTTGAACTCTGCATATGAAACTGTAACAAACCACAGAATCTCTTACAAAGATGCTCTATACTTAATAGTGAAAAATGTGTTGGGTTTGAGAACTGTGTAATTTCATTTGAGCCGAAAAACCCCCGGGTTTACCGGAAATGAACTCTTGCTTGTAGGAAGACACACAGCCTTTGGTTTAACTCCGTTTGTGAAGGGAAATTCAGACCAGTGTTCTCATCCATTAAACACCCTCTGTTTTAACGCAAGAAGCATCGTCTTCTTTCCAGAGACTGCAATACAGTAAGAAATATGAGCATGTCCAGAAAAAAAGAACTGTGTTTCCTACTCAGATGGACCATATCTAGTTGAACTCTGCTCATTAAACTGTAACAAAACATAGCATCTCTTACATAGATGCTGTTTAGTTAATAGTGAAAATTGTGTTGGGTTCGTGAACTGTGTAAATTCATTTGAGCCGAAGAATTACTGGGTTTACCGGAAATGAACTCTTGCTTGTAGGAAGACAAACAGCCTTTATTTAACTCCGTTTGTGAAGTGAAATTCAGACCAGTGTTCTCATCCTTGAAACACCCTCTGTTTTAACACAAGAAGCATCATGTCATGTCCAGAATCTGCAATACAGCAAGAAATATGATCATGTCCAGAAAAATGAACTGTGTTTCCTACTCATACGGACCATATATAGTTGAACTCTGCTTATGAAACTGTAAAAAACCACAGCATGTGTTACCTATATTCTCTTTAGTTAATAGTGAAAAACGTGTTGGGTTTATGAGCTGTGTAATTTCATTTGAGCCCAAAAACCCCTGGGTTTACCGGAAATGAACTCTTGCTTGTAGGAAGACACAGTGGCTTTGGTTTCACTCCGTTTTGAAGGGAAATTCAGACCAGAGTTCTCATCCATGAAATACACTCTGTTTTAACGCAAGAAGCATCCTCTTCTTTCCATTGTCTCTAATACATCAGGAAACATGAGCATGCCCAGAAAAATAGAACTATGTTTCCTACTCATACGGACCATATCTAGTTGAACCCAGCTTATGATATTGTAACAAACCACAGCATCTCTTACATAGATGCTCTTTAGATAATAGTGGAAATCTTGTTGGGTTCTTGAACTGTGTAAATACATTTGAGCCAAAAAATCACTGGGTTTACCGGAAATGAACTCTTCCTTGTAGGAAGACACAGAGCCTTTGGTTTCACTCCATATGTGAAGGGCAATACCGACCAGTATTCTCATTCATGAAACACCCTCTGTTTTAACGCAAGAAGCATCCTCTTCTTTCCAGAGTCTGCAATACAGCAAGTAATATGAGCATGTCCTGAAAATAAGAACTGTGTTTCCTACTCGTACGGACCATATCTAGTTGATCTCTACTTATGAAACTGTAACAAACCACAGCATCTCTTACATAGATGCTCTTTAGTTAATAGTGAAAAACGTGTTGGGTTTGTGAACTGTGTAAATTCATTTGAGCCGAAAAATCACTGGGTTTAGCGGATATGAAGTCTTGCTTGTAGTAAAACAAAGAGCCTTTAGTTTAACTCCGTTTGTCAAGGGAAATTCAGACCAGTGTTCTCATCCATGAAACACCCTTTGTTTTAACGCAAGAAGCATGCTCTTCTTTCCAGCATCTCTAATATAGCAAGAAACATGAGCATGCCCAGAAAAGAAGAACTGTGATTCCTACTCATATGGACCATATCTAGTTGAACTCTGCACATTAAACTGTAACAAACCATAGCATCTCTTACATAGATGCTGTTTAGTTAATAGTGAAAATCGTGTTGGGTTCATGAACTGTGTAAATTCATTTGAGCCGAAGAATCACTGGGTTTACCGGAAATGAACTCTTGCTTGTAGGAAGACAAAGAGCCTTTTATTTAACTCTGTCTGTGAAGGGAAATTCAGACCAGTGTTCTCATCCCTGAAACACCCTTTGTCTTAACACAAGAAGCATCATATTCTGTCCAGAATCTGCAATACATCAAGAAACATGAGCATGCCCAGAAAAAAAGAACTGTGTTTCCTATTTATATGGACCATATCTAGTTGAACTCTGCTTATGAAACTCCAACAAACCAAAGCATCTCTTACATAGATGTTCTTTAGTTAATAGTGCAAAACGTGTTTTTTCATGAACTGTATAAATTCATTTGAGCCGAAAAAATCCCTGGGTTTACCGGATATGAACTCTTGCTTTTAGGAAGACACAGAGAATTTGGTTTAACTACGTTTCTGAAGGAAAATTCAGACCAGTGTTCTCATCCATGAAACATACTCTGTTTTAACGCAATAAGGATGCTCTTCTTTCCATCGTCTCCAATACAGCAAGAAACATGAGCATGCCCAGAAAAAAAGAACTTTGTTTCCTACTCGTACGGACCATATCTAGTTGAACTCTGCTTATGAAACTGTAACAAACCACAGCATCTCTTACATAGATGCTCTTTAGTTAATAGTGAAAATCGTGTTGGGTTCGTGAACTGTGTAAATTCATTTGAGCCGAAAAAATCACTGGGTTTAGCGGATAAGAACTCTTGCTTGTAGGAAGATACAGAGAATTTGGTTTAACTCCGTTTCTGAAGGGAAATTCAGACCAGAGTTCTCATCCATGAAACCCCCTCTGTTTTATCGCAAGAAGCATGCTCTTCTTTCCATCGTCTCCAAAACAGCAAGAAACATGAGCATGCCCAGAAAAAAAGAAATGTGTTTCCTACTCATACGGAACATATCTAGTTGAACTCTGCTTATGAAACTGTAAAAACCACAGCATCACTTACATATATGCTCTTTCGTTTATAGTTAAAACACGTTCTGGGTTCGTGAACGGTTTAAATTCTTTTGAGCCTAAAAAAAAACTAGGTTTTCCGGAAATGAACTCTTGCTTGTAGGAAGACAGAGGCTTTGGTTTAACTCCGTTTGTGAAGGGAAATTCAGACCAGAGTTCTCATCCATGAAACCCACTCTGTTTTAACGCAAGAAGCATCCTCTTCTTTCCAGCTTCTCTAATACAGCAGGAAACATGAGCATGCCCAGAAAAAAATAACTGTGTTTCCTACTCAGATGGACCATATCTAGTTGAACTCTGCTTATGAAAGTGTAACAAACCACAGCATCTCTTACATAGATGCTGTTTAGTTAATAGTGAAAATCGTGTTGGGTTCGTGAACTGTGTAAATTCCATGGAGCCGAAGAATCACTGGGTTTACCGGAAATGATCTCTTGCTTGTAGGAAGACAAAGAGCCTTTTATTTAACTCCGTTTGTGAAGGGAAATTCAGACCAGTGTTCTCATCCCTGAAACACCCTCTGTTTTAACAGACGAAGCATCATGTTCTGTCCAGAATCTGCAATACAGCAAGAAATATGAGCATGTCCAGAAAAATGAACTGTGTTTCCTACTCTTACGGAACATATATAGTTGAACTCTGCTTATGGAACTGTAAAAAACCACAGCATGTGTTACATAGATGCTCTTTAGTTAATAGTGAAAAACGTGTTGGGTTCATGAACTGTGTAAATTCATTTGAGCCCAAAAACCCCAGGGTTTACCGGAAATGAACTCTTGCTTGTAGGAAGACACAGAGGCTTTGGTTTCACTCCATTTGTGAAGGGAAATTCAGGCCAGAGTTCTCACCCATGAAACACACTCTGTTTTAACGCAAGAAGCATCCGCTTCTTTCCAGCGTCTCTAATACATCAGGAAACATGAGCATGCCCAGAAAAAAAGAACTGTGTTTCCTACTCATACGGACCATGTCTAGTTGAACCCTGCTTATGATACTGTAACAAACCACAGCATCTCTTACATAGATGCTCTTTAGTTAATAGTGAAAATCTTGTTGGGTTCTTCAACTGTGTAAATACATTTGAGCAAAGAAATCACTGGGTTTACCGGAAATGAACTCTTGCTTGTAGGAAGACACAGAGCCTTTGGTTTCACTCTGTTTGTGAAGGGAAATTCAGACCAGTATTCTCATTCATGAAACACCCTCTGTTTTAACGCAAGAAGCATCCTCTTCTTTCCAGCGTCTCTAATACATCAGGAAACATGAGCATGCCCAGAAAAAAATAACTGTGTTTCCCACTCATATGGACCATATCTAGTTGAACTCTGCATATGAAACTGTAACAAACCACAGAATCTCTTACAAAGATGCTCTATACTTAATAGTGAAAAATGTGTTGGGTTTGAGAACTGTGTAATTTCATTTGAGCCGAAAAACCCCCGGGTTTACCGGAAATGAACTCTTGCTTGTAGGAAGACACACAGCCTTTGGTTTAACTCCGTTTGTGAAGGGAAATTCAGACCAGTGTTCTCATCCATTAAACACCCTCTGTTTTAACGCAAGAAGCATCGTCTTCTTTCCAGAGACTGCAATACAGTAAGAAATATGAGCATGTCCAGAAAAAAAGAACTGTGTTTCCTACTCAGATGGACCATATCTAGTTGAACTCTGCTCATTAAACTGTAACAAAACATAGCATCTCTTACATAGATGCTGTTTAGTTAATAGTGAAAATTGTGTTGGGTTCGTGAACTGTGTAAATTCATTTGAGCCGAAGAATTACTGGGTTTACCGGAAATGAACTCTTGCTTGTAGGAAGACAAACAGCCTTTATTTAACTCCGTTTGTGAAGTGAAATTCAGACCAGTGTTCTCATCCTTGAAACACCCTCTGTTTTAACACAAGAAGCATCATGTCATGTCCAGAATCTGCAATACAGCAAGAAATATGATCATGTCCAGAAAAATGAACTGTGTTTCCTACTCATACGGACCATATATAGTTGAACTCTGCTTATGAAACTGTAAAAAACCACAGCATGTGTTACCTATATTCTCTTTAGTTAATAGTGAAAAACGTGTTGGGTTTATGAGCTGTGTAATTTCATTTGAGCCCAAAAACCCCTGGGTTTACCGGAAATGAACTCTTGCTTGTAGGAAGACACAGTGGCTTTGGTTTCACTCCGTTTTGAAGGGAAATTCAGACCAGAGTTCTCATCCATGAAATACACTCTGTTTTAACGCAAGAAGCATCCTCTTCTTTCCATTGTCTCTAATACATCAGGAAACATGAGCATGCCCAGAAAAATAGAACTATGTTTCCTACTCATACGGACCATATCTAGTTGAACCCAGCTTATGATATTGTAACAAACCACAGCATCTCTTACATAGATGCTCTTTAGATAATAGTGGAAATCTTGTTGGGTTCTTGAACTGTGTAAATACATTTGAGCCAAAAAATCACTGGGTTTACCGGAAATGAACTCTTCCTTGTAGGAAGACACAGAGCCTTTGGTTTCACTCCATATGTGAAGGGCAATACCGACCAGTATTCTCATTCATGAAACACCCTCTGTTTTAACGCAAGAAGCATCCTCTTCTTTCCAGAGTCTGCAATACAGCAAGTAATATGAGCATGTCCTGAAAATAAGAACTGTGTTTCCTACTCGTACAGACCATATCTAGTTGATCTCTACTTATGAAACTGTAACAAACCACAGCATCTCTTACATAGATGCTCTTTAGTTAATAGTGAAAAACGTGTTGGGTTTGTGAACTGTGTAAATTCATTTGAGCCGAAAAATCACTGGGTTTAGCGGATATGAAGTCTTGCTTGTAGTAAAACAAAGAGCCTTTAGTTTAACTCCGTTTGTCAAGGGAAATTCAGACCAGTGTTCTCATCCATGAAACACCCTTTGTTTTAACGCAAGAAGCATGCTCTTCTTTCCAGCATCTCTAATATAGCAAGAAACATGAGCATGCCCAGAAAAGAAGAACTGTGATTCCTACTCATATGGACCATATCTAGTTGAACTCTGCACATTAAACTGTAACAAACCATAGCATCTCTTACATAGATGCTGTTTAGTTAATAGTGAAAATCGTGTTGGGTTCATGAACTGTGTAAATTCATTTGAGCCGAAGAATCACTGGGTTTACCGGAAATGAACTCTTGCTTGTAGGAAGACAAAGAGCCTTTTATTTAACTCTGTCTGTGAAGGGAAATTCAGACCAGTGTTCTCATCCCTGAAACACCCTTTGTCTTAACACAAGAAGCATCATATTCTGTCCAGAATCTGCAATACATCAAGAAACATGAGCATGCCCAGAAAAAAAGAACTGTGTTTCCTATTCATATGGACCATATCTAGTTGAACTCTGCTTATGAAACTCCAACAAACCAAAGCATCTCTTACATAGATGTTCTTTAGTTAATAGTGCAAAACGTGTTTTTTCATGAACTGTATAAATTCATTTGAGCCGAAAAAATCCCTGGGTTTACCGGATATGAACTCTTGCTTTTAGGAAGACACAGAGAATTTGGTTTAACTACGTTTCTGAAGGAAAATTCAGACCAGTGTTCTCATCCATGAAACATACTCTGTTTTAACACAATAAGGATGCTCTTCTTTCCATCGTCTCCAATACAGCAAGAAACATGAGCATGCCCAGAAAAAAAGAACTTTGTTTCCTACTCGTACGGACCATATCTAGTTGAACTCTGCTTATGAAACTGTAACAAACCACAGCATCTCTTACATAGATGCTCTTTAGTTAATAGTGAAAATCGTGTTGGGTTCGTGAACTGTGTAAATTCATTTGAGCCGAAAAAATCACTGGGTTTAGCGGATAAGAACTCTTGCTTGTAGGAAGATACAGAGAATTTGGTTTAACTCCGTTTCTGAAGGGAAATTCAGACCAGAGTTCTCATCCATGAAACCCCCTCTGTTTTATCGCAAGAAGCATGCTCTTCTTTCCATCGTCTCCAAAACAGCAAGAAACATGAGCATGCCCAGAAAAAAAGAAATGTGTTTCCTACTCATACGGAACATATCTAGTTGAACTCTGCTTATGAAACTGTAAAAACCACAGCATCACTTACATATATGCTCTTTCGTTTATAGTTAAAACACGTTCTGGGTTCGTGAACGGTTTAAATTCTTTTGAGCCTAAAAAAAAACTAGGTTTTCCGGAAATGAACTCTTGCTTGTAGGAAGACAGAGGCTTTGGTTTAACTCCGTTTGTGAAGGGAAATTCAGACCAGAGTTCTCATCCATGAAACCCACTCTGTTTTAACGCAAGAAGCATCCTCTTCTTTCCAGCTTCTCTAATACAGCAAGAAACATGAGCATGCCCAGAAAAAAATAACTGTGTTTCCTACTCAGATGGACCATATCTAGTTGAACTCTGCTTATGAAAGTGTAACAAACCACAGCATCTCTTACATAGATGCTGTTTAGTTAATAGTGAAAATCGTGTTGGGTTCGTGAACGGTGTAAATTCCATGGAGCCGAAGAATCACTGGGTTTACCGGAAATGAACTCTTGCTTGTAGGAAGACAAAGAGCCTTTTATTTAACTCCGTTTGTGAAGGGAAATTCAGACCAGTGTTCTCATCCCTGAAACACCCTCTGTTTTAACAGACGAAGCATCATGTTCTGTCCAGAATCTGCAATACAGCAAGAAATATGAGCATGTCCAGAAAAATGAACTGTGTTTCCTACTCTTACGGAACATATATAGTTGAACTCTGCTTATGGAACTGTAAAAAACCACAGCATGTGTTACATAGATGCTCTTTAGTTAATAGTGAAAAACGTGTTGGGTTCATGAACTGTGTAAATTCATTTGAGCCCAAAAACCCCTGGGTTTACCGGAAATGAACTCTTGCTTGTAGGAAGACACAGAGGCTTTGGTTTCACTCCATTTGTGAAGGGAAATTCAGGCCAGAGTTCTCACCCATGAAACACACTCTGTTTTAACGCAAGAAGCATCCGCTTCTTTCCAGCGTCTCTAATACATCAGGAAACATGAGCATGCCCAGAAAAAAAGAACTGTGTTTCCTACTCATACGGACCATGTCTAGTTGAACCCTGCTTATGATACTGTAACAAACCACAGCATCTCTTACATAGATGCTCTTTAGTTAATAGTGAAAATCTTGTTGGGTTCTTCAACTGTGTAAATACATTTGAGCAAAGAAATCACTGGGTTTACCGGAAATGAACTCTTGCTTGTAGGAAGACACAGAGCCTTTGGTTTCACTCTGTTTGTGAAGGGAAATTCAGACCAGTATTCTCATTCATGAAACACCCTCTGTTTTAACGCAAGAAGCATCCTCTTCTTTCCAGCGTCTCTAATACATCAGGAAACATGAGCATGCCCAGAAAAAAATAACTGTGTTTCCCACTCATATGGACCATATCTAGTTGAACTCTGCATATGAAACTGTAAAAACCACAGAATCTCTTACAAAGATGCTCTATACTTAATAGTGAAAAATGTGTTGGGTTTGAGAACTGTGTAATTTCATTTGAGCCGAAAAACCCCCGGGTTTACCGGAAATGAACTCTTGCTTGTAGGAAGACACACAGCCTTTGGTTTAACTCCGTTTGTGAAGGGAAATTCAGACCAGTGTTCTCATCCATTAAACACCCTCTGTTTTAACGCAAGAAGCATCGTCTTCTTTCCAGAGACTGCAATACAGTAAGAAATATGAGCATGTCCAGAAAAAAAGAACTGTGTTTCCTACTCAGATGGACCATATCTAGTTGAACTCTGCTCATTAAACTGTAACAAAACATAGCATCTCTTACATAGATGCTGTTTAGTTAATAGTGAAAATTGTGTTGGGTTCGTGAACTGTGTAAATTCATTTGAGCCGAAGAATTACTGGGTTTACCGGAAATGAACTCTTGCTTGTAGGAAGACAAACAGCCTTTATTTAACTCCGTTTGTGAAGTGAAATTCAGACCAGTGTTCTCATCCTTGAAACACCCTCTGTTTTAACACAAGAAGCATCATGTCATGTCCAGAATCTGCAATACAGCAAGAAATATGATCATGTCCAGAAAAATGAACTGTGTTTCCTACTCATACGGACCATATATAGTTGAACTCTGCTTATGAAACTGTAAAAAACCACAGCATGTGTTACCTATATTCTCTTTAGTTAATAGTGAAAAACGTGTTGGGTTTATGAGCTGTGTAATTTCATTTGAGCCCAAAAACCCCTGGGTTTACCGGAAATGAACTCTTGCTTGTAGGAAGACACAGTGGCTTTGGTTTCACTCCGTTTTGAAGGGAAATTCAGACCAGAGTTCTCATCCATGAAATACACTCTGTTTTAACGCAAGAAGCATCCTCTTCTTTCCATTGTCTCTAATACATCAGGAAACATGAGCATGCCCAGAAAAATAGAACTATGTTTCCTACTCATACGGACCATATCTAGTTGAACCCAGCTTATGATATTGTAACAAACCACAGCATCTCTTACATAGATGCTCTTTAGATAATAGTGGAAATCTTGTTGGGTTCTTGAACTGTGTAAATACATTTGAGCCAAAAAATCACTGGGTTTACCGGAAATGAACTCTTCCTTGTAGGAAGACACAGAGCCTTTGGTTTCACTCCATATGTGAAGGGCAATACCGACCAGTATTCTCATTCATGAAACACCCTCTGTTTTAACGCAAGAAGCATCCTCTTCTTTCCAGAGTCTGCAATACAGCAAGTAATATGAGCATGTCCTGAAAATAAGAACTGTGTTTCCTACTCGTACGGACCATATCTAGTTGATCTCTACTTATGAAACTGTAACAAACCACAGCATCTCTTACATAGATGCTCTTTAGTTAATAGTGAAAAACGTGTTGGGTTTGTGAACTGTGTAAATTCATTTGAGCCGAAAAATCACTGGGTTTAGCGGATGTGAACTCTTGCTTGTAGGAAGATACAGAGACTTTTGTTTAACTCCGTTTCTGAAGGAAAATTCAGACCAGTGTTCTTATCCATGAAACATACTCCGTTTTAACGCAAGAAGCATGCTCTTCTTTCCAGCATCTCTAATATAGCAAGAAACATGAGCATGCCCAGAAAAGAAGAACTGTGATTCCTACTCATATGGACCATATCTAGTTGAACTCTGCACATTAAACTGTAACAAACCATAGCATCTCTTACATAGATGCTGTTTAGTTAATAGTGAAAATCGTGTTGGGTTCATGAACTGTGTAAATTCATTTGAGCCGAAGAATCACTGGGTTTACCAGAAATGAACTCTTGCTTGTAGGAAGACAAAGAGCCTTTTATTTAACTCTGTCTGTGAAGGGAAATTCAGACCAGTGTTCTCATCCCTGAAACACCCTTTGTCTTAACACAAGAAGCATCATATTCTGTCCAGAATCTGCAATACATCAAGAAACATGAGCATGCCCAGAAAAAAAGAACTGTGTTTCCTATTCATATGGACCATATCTAGTTGAACTCTGCTTATGAAACTCCAACAAACCAAAGCATCTCTTACATAGATGTTCTTTAGTTAATAGTGCAAAACGTGTTTTTTCATGAACTGTATAAATTCATTTAAGCCGAAAAAATCCCTGGGTTTACCGGATATGAACTCTTGCTTTTAGGAAGACACAGAGAATTTGGTTTAACTACGTTTCTGAAGGAAAATTCAGACCAGTGTTCTCATCCATGAAACATACTCTGTTTTAACGCAATAAGGATGCTCTTCTTTCCATCGTCTCCAATACAGCAAGAAACATGAGCATGCCCAGAAAAAAAGAACTTTGTTTCCTACTCGTACGGACCATATCTAGTTGAACTCTGCTTATGAAACTGTAACAAACCACAGCATCTCTTACATAGATGCTCTTTAGTTAATAGTGAAAATCGTGTTGGGTTCGTGAACTGTGTAAATTCATTTGAGCCGAAAAAATCACTGGGTTTAGCGGATAAGAACTCTTGCTTGTAGGAAGATACAGAGAATTTGGTTTAACTCCGTTTCTGAAGGGAAATTCAGACCAGAGTTCTCATCCATGAAACCCACTCTGTTTTAACGCAAGAAGCATGCTCTTCTTTCCATCGTCTCCAATACAGCAAGAAACATGAGCATGCCCAGAAAAAAAGAACTGTGTTTCCTACTCATACGGAACATATCTAGTTGAACTCTGCTTATGAAATTGTAAAAACCACAGCATCACTTACATATATGCTCTTCGTTTATAGTTAAAACACGTTCTGGGTTCGTGAACGGTTTAAATTCTTTTGAGCCTAAAAATCACTGGATTTTCCGGAAATGAACTCTTGCTTGTAGGAAGACAGAGGCTTTGGTTTAACTCCTTTTGTGAAGGGAAATTCAGACCAGAGTTCTCATCCATGAAACCCACTCTGTTTTAACGCAAGAAGCATCCTCTTCTTTCCAGAGTCTCTAATACAGCAAGAAACATGAGCATGCCCAGAAAAAAATAATTGTGTTTCCTACTCATATGGACCATATCTAGTTGAACTCTGATTATGAAACTCTAACAAACCACAGCATCTCTTACATAGATGCTCTATAGTTAATAGTGAAAAATGTGTTGGGTTTGAGACTGTGTAATTTCATTTGAGCCGAAAAACCCCTGGGTTTACCGGAAATGAACTCTTGCTTGTAGGAAGACACAGAGACTTTGGTTTAACTCCGTTTGTTAAGGGAAATTCAGACCAGTGTTCTCATCCATTAAACTCCCCCTGTTTTAACGCTAGAAGCATCATCTTCTTTCCAGAGACTGCAGTACAGTAAGAAATATGAGCATGTCCAGAAAAAAAGAACTGTGTTTCCTACTCAGATGGACCATATCTAGTTGAACTCTGCTCATTAAACTGTAACAAAACATAGCATCTCTTACATAGATGCTGTTTAGTTAATAGTGAAAATCGTGTTGGGTTCGTGAACTGTGTAAATTCATTTGAACCAAAGAATCACTGGGTTTACCGGAAATGAACTCTTGCTTGTAGGAAGACAAAGAGCCTTTATTTAACTCCGTTTGTGAAGTGAAATTCAGACCAGTGTTCTCATCCTTGAAACACCCTCTGTTTTAACACAAGAAGCATCATGTCCTGTCCAGAATCTGCAATACAGCAAGAAATATGAGCATGTCAAGAAAAATGAACTGTGTTTCCTACTCATACGGACCATATATAGTTGAACTCTGCTTATGAAACTTTAACAAACCACAGCATCACTTAGATATATGCTCTTTCGTTTATAGTGAAAAACGTGTTGGGGTCGTGAACTGTGTAAATTCATTTGAGCCCAAAAACCCCTGGGTTTACCGGAAATGAACTCTTGCTTGTAGGAAGACACAGAGGCTTTGGTTTCATTCCGTTTGTGAAGGGAAATTCAGGCCAGAGTTCTCACCCATGAAAAACACTCCGTTTTAACGCGAGAAGCATCCTCTTCTTTCCAGCGTCTCTAATACATCATTAAACATGAGCATGCCCAGAAAAAAAGAACTGTGATTCCTACTCATACGGACCATATCGAGTTGAACCCTGCTTATGATACTGTAACAAACCACAGCATCTCTTACATAGATGCTCTTTAGTTAATAGTGAAAATCTTGTTGGGTTCTTGAACTGTGTAAATACATTTGAGCCAAAAAATCACTGGGTTTACCGGAAATGAACTCTTGCTTGTAGGAAGACACAGAGCCTTTGGTTTCACTCCGTTTGTGAAGGGAAATTCAGACCAGTATTCTCATTCATGAAACACCCTCTGTTTTATCGCAGGAAGCATCCTCTTCTTTCCAGAGTCTGCAATAAAGCAAGAAATATGAGCATGTCCAGAAAAATGAACTGTGTTTCCTACTCATACGGACCATATATAGTTGATCTATGCTTATGAAGCTGTAAAAAACCACAGCATGTGTTACAGAGATGCTCTTTAGTTAATAGTGAAAAACGTGTTGGGTTCATGAACTGTGTAAATTCATGTGAGCCCAAACACCCCTGGGTTTACCGGAAATGAACTCTTGCTTGAAGGAAGACACAGAGGCTTTGGTTTCACTACGTTGGTGAAGGGAAATTCAGGCCAGAGTTCTCATCCATGAAACACACTCTGTTTTAAAGCAAGAAGCATACGCTTCTTTCCAGCGTCTCTAATACATCAGGAAACATGAGCATGCCCAGAAAAAAAGAACTGTGTTTCCTACTCATACGGATCATATATAGTTGAACTCTGCTTATGAAACTGTAAAAACCAAAACATCTCTTACATAGATGCTCTTTAGTTAATAGTGAAAAACGTGTTGGGTTCATGAACTGTGTAAATTCATTTGAGCCCAAAAACCCCTGGGTTTACCGGAAATGAACTCTTGCTTGTAGGAAGACACAGAGACTTTGGTTTAACTCCGTTTCTGAAGGAAAATTCAGACCAGTGTTTTCATCCATGAAACATACTCTGTTTTAATGCAAGAAGCATGCTCTTCTTTCCAGCGTCTCCAATACAGCAAGAAAAATGAGTATGCCCAGAAAAAAGAAGTGTGTTTCCTACTCGTACGGACCATATCTAGTTGAACTCTGCTTATGAAACTGAACAATCCACAACATGAGTTACATAGATGCCCTTTAGTTAATAGTGAAAAACGTGTTGGGTTCATGAAATGTGTAAATTCATTTGAGCCGAAAAACCCTGGGTTTACCGGAAATGAACTCTTGCTTGTAGGAAGACACAGAACCTTTGGTTTCACTCCATTTGTGAAGGGAAATTCAGCCCAGTATTCTCATTCATGAAACATCCTCTGTTTTAACGCAAGAAGCATCCTCTTTTTCCAGAGTCTGCAATACAGCAAGTAATATGAGCATGTCCTGAAAAAAAGAACTGTGTTTCCTACTCGTACGGACCATATCTAGTTGAACTCTGCTTATGAAAGTGTAACAAACTACAGCATCTCTTTCATAGATGCTCTTTAGTTAATAGTGAAAATCGTGTTGGGTTCGTGAACTTTGTAAATTCATTTGAGCCGAAAAATCACTGGGTTTAGCGGATAAGAACTCTTGCTTGTAGGAAGATACAGAGAATTTGGTTTAACTCCGTTTCTGAAGGGAAATTCAGACCAGAGTTCTCATCCATGAAACCCACTCTATTTTATCGCAAGAAGCATGCTCTTCTTTCCATCGTCTCCAAAACAGCAAGAAACATGAGCATGCCCAGAAAAAAAGAAATGTGTTTCCTACTCATACGGAACATATCTAGTTGAACTCTGCTTATGAAATTGTAAAAACCACAGCATCACTTACATATATGCTCTTTCGTTTATAGTTAAAACACGTTCTGGGTTCGTGAACGGTTTAAATTCTTTTGAGCCTAAAAAAAAACTAGGTTTTCCGGAAATGAACTCTTGCTTGTAGGAAGACAGAGGCTTTGGTTTAACTCCTTTTGTGAAGGGAAATTCAGACCAGAGTTCTCATCCATGAAACCCACTCTGTTTTAACGCAAGAAGCATCCTCTTCTTTCCAGCTTCTCTAATACAGCAAGAAAAATGAGCATGCCCAGAAAAAAATAACTGTGTTTCCTACTCAGATGGACCATATCTAGTTGAACTCTGCTTATGAAAGTGTAACAAACCACAGCATCTCTTACATAGATGCTGTTTAGTTAATAGTGAAAATCGTGTTGGGTTCGTGAACTGTGTAAATTCCATGGAGCCGAAGAATCACTGGGTTTACCGGAAATGAACTCTTGCTTGTAGGAAGACAAAGAGCCTTTTATTTAACTCCGTTTGTGAAGGGAAATTCAGACCAGTGTTCTCATCCCTGAAACACCCTCTGTTTTAACAGACGAAGCATCATGTTCTGTCCAGAATCTGCAATACAGCAAGAAATATGAGCATGTCCAGAAAAATGAACTGTGTTTCCTACTCATACGGAACATATATAGTTGAACTCTGCTTATGGAACTGTAAAAAACCACAGCATGTGTTACATAGATGCTCTTTAGTTAATAGTGAAAAACGTGTTGGGTTCATGAACTGTGTAAATTCATTTGAGCCCCAAAACCCCTGGGTTTACCGGAAATGAACTCTTGCTTGTAGGAAGACACAGAGGCTTTGGTTTCACTCCATTTGTGAAGGGAAATTCAGGCCAGAGTTCTCACCCATGAAACACACTCTGTTTTAACGCAAGAAGCATCCGCTTCTTTCCAGCGTCTCTAATACATCAGGAAACATGAGCATGCCCAGAAAAAAAGAACTGTGTTTCCTACTCATACGGACCATGTCTAGTTGAACCCTGCTTATGATACTGTAACAAACCACAGCATCTCTTACATAGATGCTCTTTAGTTAATAGTGAAAATCTTGTTGGGTTCTTCAACTGTGTAAATACATTTGAGCAAAGAAATCACTGGGTTTACCGGAAATGAACTCTTGCTTGTAGGAAGACACAGAGCCTTTGGTTTCACTCTGTTTGTGAAGGGAAATTCAGACCAGTATTCTCATTCATGAAACACCCTCTGTTTTAACGCAAGAAGCATCCTCTTCTTTCCAGCGTCTCTAATACATCAGGAAACATGAGCATGCCCAGAAAAAAATAACTGTGTTTCCCACTCATATGGACCATATCTAGTTGAACTCTGCATATGAAACTGTAACAAACCACAGAATCTCTTACAAAGATGCTCTATAGTTAATAGTGAAAAATGTGTTGGGTTTGAGAACTGTGTAATTTCATTTGAGCCGAAAAACCCCCGGGTTTACCGGAAATGAACTCTTGCTTGTAGGAAGACACACAGCCTTTGGTTTAACTCCGTTTGTGAAGTGAAATTCAGACCAGTGTTCTCATCCATTAAACACCCTCTGTTTTAACGCAAGAAGCATCGTCTTCTTTCCAGAGACTGCAATACAGTAAGAAATATGAGCATGTCCAGAAAAAAAGAACTGTGTTTCCTACTCAGATGGACCATATCTAGTTGAACTCTGCTCATTAAACTGTAACAAAACATAGCATCTCTTACATAGATGCTGTTTAGTTAATAGTGAAAATTGTGTTGGGTTCGTGAACTGTGTAAATTCATTTGAGCCGAAGAATTACTGGGTTTACCGGAAATGAACTCTTGCTTGTAGGAAGACAAACAGCCTTTATTTAACTCCGTTTGTGAAGTGAAATTCAGACCAGTGTTCTCATCCTTGAAACACCCTCTGTTTTAACACAAGAAGCATCATGTCATGTCCAGAATCTGCAATACAGCAAGAAATATGATCATGTCCAGAAAAATGAACTGTGTTTCCTACTCATACGGACCATATATAGTTGAACTCTGCTTATGAAACTGTAAAAAACCACAGCATGTGTTACCTATATTCTCTTTAGTTAATAGTGAAAAACGTGTTGGGTTTATGAGCTGTGTAATTTCATTTGAGCCCAAAAACCCCTGGGTTTACCGGAAATGAACTCTTGCTTGTAGGAAGACACAGTGGCTTTGGTTTCACTCCGTTTTGAAGGGAAATTCAGACCAGAGTTCTCATCCATGAAATACACTCTGTTTTAACGCAAGAAGCATCCTCTTCTTTCCATTGTCTCTAATACATCAGGAAACATGAGCATGCCCAGAAAAATAGAACTATGTTTCCTACTCATACGGACCATATCTAGTTGAACCCAGCTTATGATATTGTAACAAACCACAGCATCTCTTACATAGATGCTCTTTAGATAATAGTGGAAATCTTGTTGGGTTCTTGAACTGTGTAAATACATTTGAGCCAAAAAATCACTGGGTTTACCGGAAATGAACTCTTCCTTGTAGGAAGACACAGAGCCTTTGGTTTCACTCCATATGTGAAGGGCAATACCGACCAGTATTCTCATTCATGAAACACCCTCTGTTTTAACGCAAGAAGCATCCTCTTCTTTCCAGAGTCTGCAATACAGCAAGTAATATGAGCATGTCCTGAAAATAAGAACTGTGTTTCCTACTCGTACGGACCATATCTAGTTGATCTCTACTTATGAAACTGTAACAAACCACAGCATCTCTTACATAGATGCTCTTTAGTTAATAGTGAAAAACGTGTTGGGTTCGTGTACTGTGTAAATTCATTTGAGCCGAAAAATCACTGGGTTTAGCTGATATGAACTCTTGCTTGGAGGAAGATACAGAGAATTTGGTTTAACTCTGTTTATGAAGGAAAATTCAGACCAGTGTTCTCATCCATGTAACATACAATGTTTTAACGCAAGAAGCATGCTCTTCTTTCCAGCATCTCTAATACAGCAAGAAACATGAGCATGCCCAGAAAAAAAGAACTGTGATTCCTAATCATATGGACCATATCTAGTTGAACTCTGCTCATTACACTGTAACAAACCATAGCATCTCTTACATAGATGCTGTTTAGTTAATAGTTAAAATCGTGTGGGGTTCGTGAACTGTGTAAATTCATTTGAGCCGAAGAATCACTGGGTTTACCGGAAATGAACTCTTGCTTGTAGGAAGACACAGAGCCTTTTATTTAACTCCGTTTGTGAAGGGAAATTCAGACCAGTGTTCTCATCCCTGAAAGACTCTCTGTTTTAACACAAGAAGCATCATGTTCTGTCCAGAATCTGCAATAAAGCAAGAAATATGAGCATGTCCAGAAAAATGACCCGTGTTTCCTACTCATACGGACCATATCTAGTTGAACTCTGCTCATTAAACTGTAACAAACCATAGCATCTCTTACATAGATGCTCTATAGTTAATAGTGAAAAATGTGTTGGGTTCGAGAACTGTGTAATTTCATTTGAGCTGAAAAACCCCTGGGTTTACCGGAAATGAACTCTTGCTTGTAGGAAGACACAGAGCCTTTGTTTTCACTCCGTTTGTGAAGGGAAATTCAGACCAGTATACTCATTCATGAAACACCCTCTGTTTTAACGCAAGAAGCATCGTCTGCTTTCCAGAGTCTGCAATACAGCAAGTAATATGAGCATGTCCAGAAAAAAAGAACTGTGTTTCCTACTCATACGGACCATATCTAGTTGAACTCTGCATATGAAACTGTAACAAACCACAGCATCTCTTACATAGATGCTCTTTAGGTAGTGAAAAACTTGGGTTCGTGAAATATGTAAATTCATTTGAGCCGAAAAAATCCTGGGTTTACCAGAAATGAACTATTGCTTGTAGGAAGACACAGAGACTTTGGTTTAAGTCAGTTTCTGAAGGAAAATTCAGACCAGTGTTCTCATCCATGAAACATACTCTGTTTTAACGCAAGAAGCATGCTCTTCTTTCCAGCGTCTCGAATACAGAAAGAAACATGAGCATGCCCAGAAAAAAAGAACTGTGTTTCCTACTCATACGGACCATATCTAGTTGAACTCTGCTCATTAAACTGTAACAAACCATAGCATCTCTTATATAGATGCTCTATAGTTAATAGTGAAAAATGTGTTGGGTTCGAGAACTGTGTAATTTCATTTGAGCCGAAAAACCCCTGGGTTTACCGGAGAAGAACTCTTGCTTGTAGGAAGACAAAGAGCCTTTTATTTAACTCTGTCTGTGAAGGGAAATTCAGACCAGTGTTCTCATCCCTGAAACACCCTTTGTCTTAACACAAGAAGCATCATATTCTGTCCAGAATCTGCAAAACATCAAGAAACATGAGCATGCCCAGAAAAAAAGAACTGTGTTTCCTACTCATATGGACCATATCTAGTTGAACTCTGCTTATGAAACTCCAACAAACCAAACCATCTCTTACATAGATGTTCTTTAGTTAATAGTGCAAAACGTGTTTTTTCATGAACTGTATAAATTCATTTGTGCCGAAAAAATCCCTGGGTTTACCGGATATGAACTCTTGATTTTAGGAAGACACAGAGAATTTGTTTTAACTACGTTTCTGAAGGAAAATTCAGACCAGTGTTCTCATCCATGAAACATACTCTGTTTTAACGCAATAAGGATGCTCTTCTTTCCATCGTCTCCAATACAGCAAGAAACATGAGCATGCCCAGAAAAAAAGAACTTTGTTTCCTACTCGTACGGACCATATCTAGTTGAACTCTGCTTATGAAACTGTAACAAACCACAGCATCTCTTACATAGATGCTCTTTAGTTAATAGTGAAAATCGTGTTGGGTTCGTGAACTGTGTAAATTCATTTGAGCCGAAAAAATCACTGGGTTTAGCGGATAAGAACTCTTGCTTGTAGGAAGATACAGAGAATTTGGTTTAACTCCGTTTCTGAAGGGAAATTCAGTCCAGAGTTCTCATCCATGAAACCCACTCTGTTTTAACGCAAGAAGCATGCTCTTCTTTCCATCGTCTCCAATACAGCAAGAAACATGAGCATGCCCAGAAAAAAAGAACTGTGTTTCCTACTCATACGGAACATATCTAGTTGAACTCTGCTTATGAAATTGTAAAAACCACAGCATCACTTACATATATGCTCTTCGTTTATAGTTAAAACACGTTCTGGGTTCGTGAACGGTTTAAATTCTTTTGAGCCTAAAAATCACTGGATTTTCCGGAAATGAACTCTTGCTTGTAGGAAGACAGAGGCTTTGGTTTAACTCCTTTTGTGAAGGGAAATTCAGACCAGAGTTCTCATCCATGAAACCCAATCTGTTTTAACGCAAGAAGCATCCTCTTCTTTCCAGAGTCTCTAATACAGCAAGAAACATGAGCATGCCCAGAAAAAAATAACTGTGTTTCCTACTCATATGGACCATATATAGTTGAACTCTGATTATGAAACTCTAACAAACCACAGCATCTCTTACATAGATGCTCTATAGTTAATAGTGAAAAATGTGTTGGGTTTGAGACTGTGTAATTTCATTTGAGCCGAAAAACCCCTGGGTTTACCGGAAATGAACTCTTGCTTGTAGGAAGACACAGAGCCTTTGGTTTAACTGCGTTTGTGAAGGGAAATTCAGACCAGTGTTCTCATCCATTAAACTCCCTCTGTTTTAACGCAAGAAGCATCATCTTCTTTCCAGAGACTGCAATACAGTAAGAAATATGAGCATGTCCAGAAAAAAAGAACTGTGTTTCCTACTCAGATGGACCATATCTAGTTGAACTCTGCTCATTAAACTGTAACAAACCATAGCATCTCTTACATAGATGCTGTTTAGTTAATAGTGAAAATTGTGTTGGGTTCGTGAACTGTGTAAATTCATTTGAGCCCAAAAACCCCTGGGTTTACCGGAAATGAACTCTTGCTTGTAGGAAGACACAGAGGCTTTGGTTTCACTCCGTTTTTGAAGGGAAATTCAGACCAGAGTTCTCATCCATGAAACACACTCTGTTTTAACGCAAGAAGCATCCTCTTCTTTCCATTGTCTCTAATACATCAGGAAACATGAGCATGCCCAGAAAAAAAGAACTATGTTTCCTACTCATACGGACCATATCTAGTTGAACCCTGCTTATGATATTGTAACAAACCACAGCATCTCTTACATAGATGCTCTTTAGTTAATAGTGGAAATCTTGTTGGGTTCTTGAACTGTGTAAATACATTTGAGCCAAAAAAATCACTGGGTTTACCGGAAATGAACTCTTGCTTGTAGGAAGACACAGAGCCTTTGGTTTCACTCCATTTGTGAAGGGAAATTCCGACCAGTATTCTCATTCATGAAACACCCTCTGTTTTAACGCAAGAAGCATCCTCTTCTTTCCAGAGTCTGCAATACAGCAAATAATATGAGCATGTCCTGAAAAAAAGAACTGTGTTTCCTACTCATATGGACCATATCTAGTTGAACTCTGCTCATTAAACTGTAAAAAACCATAGCATCTCTTACATAGATGCTGTTTAGTTAATAGAAAAAATTGCGTTGCGTTCATGAACTGTGTAAATTCATTTGAGCCGAAGAATCACTGGGTTTACCGGAAATGAACTCTTGCTTGTAGGAAGACAAAGAGCCTTTTATTTAACTCCGTTTGTGAAGGGAAATTCAGACCAGTGTTCTCATCCCTGAAACACTCTCTGTTTTAACACAAGAAGCTACATGTTCTGTCCAGAATCTGCAATACAGCAAGAAAAATGAGCATGCCCAGAAATAAAGAACTGTGTTTCCTACTCATACGGACCATATCTAGTTGATCTCTGCTTATGAAACTTTAACAAACCGCAGCATCACTTAGATATATGCTCTTTCGTTTATAGTGAAAAACGTGTTGGGTTCGTGAACTGTGTAAATTCTTTGAAGCCGAAAAATCACTGGGTTTTCCGGAAATGAACACTTGCTTGTAGGAAGACAGAGGCTTTGGTATAACTCCATTTGTGAAGGGAAATTCAGACCAGAGTTCTCATCCATGAAACACACTCCGTTTTAACGAAAAGAGCATGCTCTTCTTTCCTGCGTCTCTAATACAGCAAGAAACATGAGCATTCCCAGAAAAAAATAACTGTGTTTCCTACTCATACGGACCATATCTAGTTGAACTCTGCTGATGAAACTGTAACAAACCACAGCATGTGTTACATAGATGCTCTTTAGTTAATAGTGAGAAACGTGTTGGATTCATTAACTGTGTAAAATCATTTGAGCCACAAAACCCATAGGTTTACAGGAAATGAACTCTTGCTTGTAGGAAGACACAGTGGCTTTGGTTTCACTCCGTTTGTGAAGGGAAATTCAGACCAGAGTTCTCATCCATGAAACCCACTCTGTTTTAACGCAAGAAGCATGCTCTTCTTTCCAGCATCTCTAATACAGCAGAAACATGAGCATGCCCAGAAAAAAAGAACTGTGTTTCCTACTCATACGGACCATATCTAGTTGAACTCTGCTCATTAAACTGTAACAAACCACAGTATTTGTTACATAGATGCTCTTTAATTAATAGTGAAAATCGTGTTGGGTTCTTGAACTGTGTAAATTCATTTCAGCCGAAAAATCACTGGGATTACCGGAAATGAACTCTTGCTTGTAGGAAGACACAAGGCTTTGGTTTAACTCCGATTGTCAAGGGAAATTCAGACCAGTGTTCTCATCCATGAAACACCCTTTGTTTAAACGCAAGAAGCATCCTCTTCTTTCCAGAGTCTGCAATACAGCAAGAAATATGAGCATGTCCAGAAAAAAAGAACTGTGTTTTCTACTCATACCGATCATATCTTGTTGAACTCTGCTTATGAAACTGTAATAAAGCACAGCATCTCTTACATAGATGCTCTTTAGTTAATAGTGAAAATCGTGTTGTGTTCGTGAACTGTGTAAATTCATTTCAGCCGAAAAATCACTGGGTTTACCGGAAATGAACTCTTGCTTGTAGGAAGACACAGAGGCTTTGGTTTCACTCCGTTTGTGAAGGGAAATTCAGACCAGAGTTCTCATCCATGAAACACTCTCTGTTTTAACACAAGAACCACCCTCTTCTTTCCAGAGTCTGCAATACAGCAAGAAATATGAGCATGTCCAGAAATAAAGAACTGTGTTTCCTACTCATACGGACCATATCTAGTTGATCTCTGCTTATGAAACTTTAACAAACCGCAGCATCACTTAGATATATGCTCTTTCGTTTATAGTGAAAAACGTGTTGGGTTCGTGAACTGTGTAAATTCTTTGAAGCCGAAAAATCACTGGGTTTTCCGGAAATGAACACTTGCTTGTAGGAAGACAGAGGCTTTGGTATAACTCCATTTGTGAAGGGAAATTCAGACCAGAGTTCTCATCCATGAAACACACTCCGTTTTAACGAAAAGAGCATGCTCTTCTTTCCTGCGTCTCTAATACAGCAAGAAACATGAGCATTCCCAGAAAAAAATAACTGTGTTTCCTACTCATACGGACCATATCTAGTTGAACTCTGCTGATGAAACTGTAACAAACCACAGCATGTGTTACATAGATGCTCTTTAGTTAATAGTGAGAAACGTGTTGGATTCATTAACTGTGTAAAATCATTTGAGCCACAAAACCCATAGGTTTACAGGAAATGAACTCTTGCTTGTAGGAAGACACAGTGGCTTTGGTTTCACTCCGTTTGTGAAGGGAAATTCAGACCAGAGTTCTCATCCATGAAACCCACTCTGTTTTAACGCAAGAAGCATGCTCTTCTTTCCAGCATCTCTAATACAGCAGAAACATGAGCATGCCCAGAAAAAAAGAACTGTGTTTCCTACTCATACGGACCATATCTAGTTGAACTCTGCTCATTAAACTGTAACAAACCACAGTATTTGTTACATAGATGCTCTTTAATTAATAGTGAAAATCGTGTTGGGTTCTTGAACTGTGTAAATTCATTTCAGCCGAAAAATCACTGGGATTACCGGAAATGAACTCTTGCTTGTAGGAAGACACAAGGCTTTGGTTTAACTCCGATTGTCAAGGGAAATTCAGACCAGTGTTCTCATCCATGAAACACCCTTTGTTTAAACGCAAGAAGCATCCTCTTCTTTCCAGAGTCTGCAATACAGCAAGAAATATGAGCATGTCCAGAAAAAAAGAACTGTGTTTCCTACTCATACCGATCATATCTTGTTGAACTCTGCTTATGAAACTGTAATAAAGCACAGCATCTCTTACATAGATGCTCTTTAGTTAATAGTGAAAATCGTGTTGTGTTCGTGAACTGTGTAAATTCATTTCAGCCGAAAAATCACTGGGTTTACCGGAAATGAACTCTTGCTTGTAGGAAGACACAGAGGCTTTGGTTTCACTCCGTTTGTGAAGGGAAATTCAGACCAGAGTTCTCATCCATGAAACACTCTCTGTTTTAACACAAGAACCACCCTCTTCTTTCCAGAGTCTGCAATACAGCAAGAAATATGAGCATGTCCAGAAAAAAAGAACTGTGTTTCCTACTCATACGGACCATATCTAGTTGAACTCTGCTTTTGAAACTGTAATAAACCACAGCATGTCTTACATAGATGCTCTTTAGTTAATAGTGGAAAACGTGTTGGGTTCATGAACTGTGTAAATACATTTGAGCCAAAAAAATCACTGGGTTTACCGGAAATGAACTCTTGCTTGTAGGAAGACACAGAGCCTTTGGTTTCACTCCATTTGTGAAGGGAAATTCCGACCAGTATTCTCATTCATGAAACACCCTCTGTTTTAACGCAAGAAGCATCCTCTTCTTTCCAGAGTCTGCAATACAGCAAATAATATGAGCATGTCCTGAAAAAAAGAACTGTGTTTCCTACTCATATGGACCATATCTAGTTGAACTCTGCTCATTAAACTGTAAAAAACCATAGCATCTCTTACATAGATGCTGTTTAGTTAATAGAAAAAATTGCGTTGCGTTCATGAACTGTGTAAATTCATTTGAGCCGAAGAATCACTGGGTTTACCGGAAATGAACTCTTGCTTGTAGGAAGACAAAGAGCCTTTTATTTAACTCCGTTTGTGAAGGGAAATTCAGACCAGTGTTCTCATCCCTGAAACACTCTCTGTTTTAACACAAGAAGCTACATGTTCTGTCCAGAATCTGCAATACAGCAAGAAAAATGAGCATGCCCAGAAATAAAGAACTGTGTTTCCTACTCATACGGACCATATCTAGTTGATCTCTGCTTATGAAACTTTAACAAACCGCAGCATCACTTAGATATATGCTCTTTCGTTTATAGTGAAAAACGTGTTGGGTTCGTGAACTGTGTAAATTCTTTGAAGCCGAAAAATCACTGGGTTTTCCGGAAATGAACACTTGCTTGTAGGAAGACAGAGGCTTTGGTATAACTCCATTTGTGAAGGGAAATTCAGACCAGAGTTCTCATCCATGAAACACACTCCGTTTTAACGAAAAGAGCATGCTCTTCTTTCCTGCGTCTCTAATACAGCAAGAAACATGAGCATTCCCAGAAAAAAATAACTGTGTTTCCTACTCATACGGACCATATCTAGTTGAACTCTGCTGATGAAACTGTAACAAACCACAGCATGTGTTACATAGATGCTCTTTAGTTAATAGTGAGAAACGTGTTGGATTCATTAACTGTGTAAAATCATTTGAGCCACAAAACCCATAGGTTTACAGGAAATGAACTCTTGCTTGTAGGAAGACACAGTGGCTTTGGTTTCACTCCGTTTGTGAAGGGAAATTCAGACCAGAGTTCTCATCCATGAAACCCACTCTGTTTTAACGCAAGAAGCATGCTCTTCTTTCCAGCATCTCTAATACAGCAGAAACATGAGCATGCCCAGAAAAAAAGAACTGTGTTTCCTACTCATACGGACCATATCTAGTTGAACTCTGCTCATTAAACTGTAACAAACCACAGTATTTGTTACATAGATGCTCTTTAATTAATAGTGAAAATCGTGTTGGGTTCTTGAACTGTGTAAATTCATTTCAGCCGAAAAATCACTGGGATTACCGGAAATGAACTCTTGCTTGTAGGAAGACACAAGGCTTTGGTTTAACTCCGATTGTCAAGGGAAATTCAGACCAGTGTTCTCATCCATGAAACACCCTTTGTTTAAACGCAAGAAGCATCCTCTTCTTTCCAGAGTCTGCAATACAGCAAGAAATATGAGCATGTCCAGAAAAAAAGAACTGTGTTTCCTACTCATACCGATCATATCTTGTTGAACTCTGCTTATGAAACTGTAATAAAGCACAGCATCTCTTACATAGATGCTCTTTAGTTAATAGTGAAAATCGTGTTGTGTTCGTGAACTGTGTAAATTCATTTCAGCCGAAAAATCACTGGGTTTACCGGAAATGAACTCTTGCTTGTAGGAAGACACAGAGGCTTTGGTTTCACTCCGTTTGTGAAGGGAAATTCAGACCAGAGTTCTCATCCATGAAACACTCTCTGTTTTAACACAAGAACCACCCTCTTCTTTCCAGAGTCTGCAATACAGCAAGAAATATGAGCATGTCCAGAAATAAAGAACTGTGTTTCCTACTCATACGGACCATATCTAGTTGATCTCTGCTTATGAAACTTTAACAAACCGCAGCATCACTTAGATATATGCTCTTTCGTTTATAGTGAAAAACGTGTTGGGTTCGTGAACTGTGTAAATTCTTTGAAGCCGAAAAATCACTGGGTTTTCCGGAAATGAACACTTGCTTGTAGGAAGACAGAGGCTTTGGTATAACTCCATTTGTGAAGGGAAATTCAGACCAGAGTTCTCATCCATGAAACACACTCCGTTTTAACGAAAAGAGCATGCTCTTCTTTCCTGCGTCTCTAATACAGCAAGAAACATGAGCATTCCCAGAAAAAAATAACTGTGTTTCCTACTCATACGGACCATATCTAGTTGAACTCTGCTGATGAAACTGTAACAAACCACAGCATGTGTTACATAGATGCTCTTTAGTTAATAGTGAGAAACGTGTTGGATTCATTAACTGTGTAAAATCATTTGAGCCACAAAACCCATAGGTTTACAGGAAATGAACTCTTGCTTGTAGGAAGACACAGTGGCTTTGGTTTCACTCCGTTTGTGAAGGGAAATTCAGACCAGAGTTCTCATCCATGAAACCCACTCTGTTTTAACGCAAGAAGCATGCTCTTCTTTCCAGCATCTCTAATACAGCAGAAACATGAGCATGCCCAGAAAAAAAGAACTGTGTTTCCTACTCATACGGACCATATCTAGTTGAACTCTGCTCATTAAACTGTAACAAACCACAGTATTTGTTACATAGATGCTCTTTAATTAATAGTGAAAATCGTGTTGGGTTCTTGAACTGTGTAAATTCATTTCAGCCGAAAAATCACTGGGATTACCGGAAATGAACTCTTGCTTGTAGGAAGACACAAGGCTTTGGTTTAACTCCGATTGTCAAGGGAAATTCAGACCAGTGTTCTCATCCATGAAACACCCTTTGTTTAAACGCAAGAAGCATCCTCTTCTTTCCAGAGTCTGCAATACAGCAAGAAATATGAGCATGTCCAGAAAAAAAGAACTGTGTTTCCTACTCATACCGATCATATCTTGTTGAACTCTGCTTATGAAACTGTAATAAAGCACAGCATCTCTTACATAGATGCTCTTTAGTTAATAGTGAAAATCGTGTTGTGTTCGTGAACTGTGTAAATTCATTTCAGCCGAAAAATCACTGGGTTTACCGGAAATGAACTCTTGCTTGTAGGAAGACACAGAGGCTTTGGTTTCACTCCGTTTGTGAAGGGAAATTCAGACCAGAGTTCTCATCCATGAAACACTCTCTGTTTTAACACAAGAACCACCCTCTTCTTTCCAGAGTCTGCAATACAGCAAGAAATATGAGCATGTCCAGAAAAAAAGAACTGTGTTTCCTACTCATACGGACCATATCTAGTTGAACTCTGCTTTTGAAACTGTAATAAACCACAGCATGTCTTACATAGATGCTCTTTAGTTAATAGTGGAAAACGTGTTGGGTTCATGAACTGTGTAAATTCATTTGAGCCGAAAAATCACTGGGTTTACCGGAATTGAAGTCTTGCTTGTAGTAAAACAAAGAGCCTTTGGTTTAACTCCGTTTGTCAAGGGAAATTCAGACCAGTGTTCTCATCCATGAAACACCCTTTGTTTTAATGCAAGAAGCATCCTCTTCTTTCCAGAGTCTGCAATACAGCAAGAAATATGAGCATGCCCAGAAAAAAAGAACTGTGTTTCCTACTCATACCGATCATATCTTGTTGAACTCTGCTTATGAAAGTGTAATAAACCATAGCATCTCTTACATAGATGCTCTTTAGTTAATAGTGAATAACGTATTGGGTTGGTGAACTGTGTAAATTCATTTGAGCCGAAAAATCAGTTTGTTTACCGGAAATGAACTCTTGCTTGTAGGAAGACACAGAGGCTTTGGTATAACTCTGTTTCTGAAGGAAAATTCAGACCCGTGTTCTCATCCATAACACATACTCTGTTTTAACGCAAGAAACATGCTCTTCTTTCCAGCGTCCCAAATACAGCAAGAAACATGAACATGCTCAGAAAAAAAAACTATGTTTCCTAATCATGCGGACCTTATCTAGTTGAACAATGCTTATGAAACTGTACCAAACAACAGCATGTGTTACATAGATGCTCTTTAGTTAATAGTGAAAAACGTATTGGGTTCATGAACTGGGTAAATTCATTTTAGCCCAAAAATAACTGGGTTTACCGGAAATCAACTCTTGCTTTTAGGAAGACACAGAAGCTTTGGTTTCACTCCGTTTGTGAAGGGAAATTCAGACCAGAGTTCTAATCCATGAAACACACTCTGTTTTAACGCAAGAAGCATCCTCTTCTTTCCAGCATCTCTAATACAGCAATAAACATGAGCATGACAGGAAAAAAAGAACTGTGTTTCCCACTCATACGGACCATATCTATTTGAACTCAGCTTATGAAACTGTAACAAACCACAGCATGTGTTACATAGATAATCTTTAGTTAATAGTGAATAACGTATTGGGTTCATGAACTGTGTAAATTCATTTGAGCCGAAAAAACACTTTGTTTACTGGAAATGAACTCTTGCTTGTAGGAAGACACAGAGGCTTTGGTTTCACTCCATTTCTTAAGAAAAATTCAGACCAGTGTTCTCATCTATGAAACATACTCTGTTTTAACGCAAGAAGCATGCTCTTCTTTCCAGTGTCTCCAATACACCAAGAAACATGAGCATGCCCAGAAAAAAAGAACTGTTTTTCCTACTCATACGGACAATATCTATTTGAACTCTCCTTATGAAACTGTAATAAATCACAGCACCTCTTACATAGATGCTCTTTAGTTAATAGTGAAAATCGTGTTGGGTTCGTGAACTGTGTAAATTCATTTCAGCCGAAAAATCACTGGGTTTACCGGAAATGAACTCTTGCTTGTAGGAAGACTCAGAGACTTTGGTTTAACTCCGTTTGTGAATGGAAATTCAGACCAGTGTTCTCATCCATGAAACACCCTGTGTTTTAACGCAAGAAACATGCTCTTCTTTCCAGCGTCCCTAATACAGCAAGAAACATGAACATGCCCAGAAAAAAGAACTGTGTTTCCTACTCATACGGACCTTATCTAGTTGAACACTGCTTATGGAACTGTACCAAACAACAGCATGTGTTACATAGATTCTCTTTAGTTAATAGTGAAAATCGTGTTGGGCTCGTGAACTGTGTAAATTCATTTGAGCCAAAAAATCACTGGGTTTACCAGAAATGAACTCTTGCTTGTAGGAAGACACAGAGCCTTTGGTTTAACTCCGTTTGTGAAGGGAAATTCAGACCAGTGTTCTCATCTATGAAACAGTCTGTGTTTTAACGCAAGAATCATCCTCTTCTATCCAGAGTCTGCAGTACAGCAAGAAATATGAGTATGTCCAGAAAAAAAGAACTGTGTTTTCTACTCCTACGGACCATATCTAGTTGAACTCTGCTTATGAAACTGTAACGAAGCACACCATACGTTACAAAGATGCTCTTAAGTTAATAGTGAAAAACGGATTGGGTTCATGAACTGTGTAAATTCATTTGAGCCGAAAAATCACTGGGTTTTCCGTAAATGAACTCTTGCTTGTAGGAAGACATAGAGGCTTTGGTTTCACTCCGTTTGTGAAGAGAAATTCAGACCAGAGTTCTCATCCATGGAACACACTCTGTTTTAACGCAAGAAGCATGCTCTTCTTTCCAGAGTCTGCAATACAGCAAGAAATATGAGCATGTCCAGAAAAAAAGAACTGTGTTTCCTACTCATACGGACCATATCTAGTTGAACTCTGCTTATGAAACTGTAATAAACCACAGCATCTCTTACATAGATGCTCTTTAGTTAAGAGTGAAAATCGTGTTGGGCTCGTGAACTGTGTAAATTCATTTGAGCCGAAAAATCACTGGGTATACAGGAAATGAACTCTTGCTTGTAGGAAGACACAGAGCCTTTGGTTAACTCCGTTAGTGTTGGGAAATTCAGACCAGTGTTCTCATCTATGAAACACCCTCTGTTTTAACGCAAGAAGCATCCTCTTCTTTCCAGAGTCTGCAATACAGCAAGAAATATTAGCATGTCCAGAAAAAAAGAACTGTGTTTCCTACTCATACGGACCATATCTAGTTGAACTCTGCTTATGAAACTGTAACAATCCACAGCATATGTTACATAGATGTTCTTTAGTTAATAGGGAAAAAGGTATTGGGTTCATGAACTGTGTAAATTCATTTGAGCCAAAGAATCACGGGGTTTACCGGAAATGAACTCTTCCTTGCAGGAAGACGTAGCGGCTTTGGTTTCACTCCGTTTGTGAAGAGAAATTCAGACCACAGTTTTCATCCATGAAACACACTATGTTTTAACGCAAGAAGCATGCTCTTCTTTCCAGAGTCTGCAATACAGCAAGAAATATGAGCATGTCCAGAAAAAAAGAACTGTGTTTCCTACTCATACGGACCATATCTAATTGAACTCTGCTTATGAAACTGTAACAAACCACAGCATATGTTCCATAGATGGTCTTTAGTTAATAGGGAAAAACGTATTGGGTTCATGAACTGTGTAAAATCATTAGAGCCAAAAAATCACTGGGTTTACCCGAAATGAACTCTTGCTTGTAGGAAGACATAGAGGCTTTGGTTTCACTCCGTTTGTGAAGGGAAATTCAGACCAGAGTTCTCATCCTTGGAACACACTCTGTTTTAACGCAAGAAGCAAGCTCTTCTTTCGAGCATCTCTAATACAGCAAGAAACATGAGCATGCCCAGAAAAAAAGAACTGTGTTTCCTACTCATACGGACCATATCTAGTTGAACTCTGCTTATGAAACTGTAACAAACCACAGCATTTGTTACATAGATGCTCTTTAGTTAATAGTGAAAAACGTGTTTGGTTCGTGAACTGTGTAAATTCATTTGAGCCGAAAAATCACTGGGATTACCGGATACGAACTCTTGCTTGTAGGAAGACACAGTAACTTTTGTTTAACTCCGTTTGTGAAGGGAAATTCAGACAAGGGTTCTCATCCATGAAACACCCTTTGTTTAAACGCAAGAAGCATCCTCTTCTTTCCAGAGTCTGCAATACAGCAAGAAATATGAGCATGTCCAAAAAAAAAAACTGTGTTTCCTACTCATACCGATCATATCTTGTTGAACTCTGCTTATGAAACTGTAATAATGCACAGCATCTCTTACATAGATGCTCTTTAGTTAATAGTGAAAATCGTGTTGGGTTCGTGAACTGTGTAAATTCATTTCAGCCGAAAAATCACTGGGTTTACCGGAAATGAACTCTTGCTTGTAGGAAGACACAGAGGCTTTGGTTTCACTCCGTTTGTGAAGGGATATTCAGACCAGAGTTCTCATCCATGAAACACTCTCTGTTTTAACACAAGAACCACCCTCTTCTTTCCAGAGTCTGCAATACAGCAAGAAATATGAGCATGTCCAGAAAAAAAGAACTGTGTTTCCTACTCATACGGACCATATCTAGTTGAACTCTGCTTTTGAAACTGTAACAAACCACAGCATGTCTTACATAGATGCTCTTTAGTTAATAGTGGAAAACGTGTTGGGTTCATGAACTGTGTAAATTCATTTGAGCCGAAAAATCACTGGGTTTACCGGAATTGAAGTCTTGCTTGTAGCAAAACAAAGAGCCTTTGGTTTAACTCTGTTTGTCAAGGGAAATTCAGACCAGTGTTCTCATCCATGAAACACCCTTTGTTTTAATGCAAGAAGCATCCTCTTCTTTCCAGAGTCTGCAATACAGCAAGAAATATGAGCATGCCCAGAAAAAAAGAACTGTGTTTCCTACTCATACCGATCATATCTTGTTGAACTCTGCTTATGAAAGTGTAATAAACCATAGCATCTCTTACATAGATGCTCTTTAGTTAATAGTGAATAACGTATTGGGTTCGTGAACTGTGTAAATTCATTTGAGCCGAAAAATCAGTTTGTTTACCGGAAATGAACTCTTGCTTGTAGGAAGACACAGAGGCTTTGGTATAACTCCGTTTCTGAAGGAAAATTCAGACCAGTGTTCTCATCCATGACACATACTCTGTTTTAACGCAAGAAACATGCTCTTCTTTCCAGCGTCCCAAATACAGCAAGAAACATGAACATGCTCAGAAAAAAAAACTATGTTTCCTAATCATGCGGACCTTATCTAGTTGAACACTGCTTATGAAACTGTACCAAAAATCAGCATGTGTTACATAGATGCTCTTTAGTTAATAGTGAAAAACATATTGGGTTCATGAACTGGGTAAATTCATTTTAGCCCAAAAATCACTGGGTTTACCGGAAATCAACTCTTGCTTTTAGGAAGACACAGAAGCTTTGGTTTCACTCCGTTTGTGAAGGGAAATTCAGACCAGAGTTCTCATCCATGAAACACACTCTGTTTTAACGCAAGAAGCATCCTCTTCTTTCCAGCATCTCTAATACAGCAATAAACATGAGCATGCCAGGAAAAAAAGAACTGTGTTTCCCACTCATACAGACCATATCTATTTGAACTCTGCTTATGAAACTGTAACAAACCACAGCATGTGTTACATAGATAATCTTTAGTTAATAGTGAATAACATATTGGGTTCATGAACTGTGTAAATTCCTTTGAGCCGAAAAAACACTTTGTTTACTGGAAATGAACTCTTGCTTGTAGGAAGACACAGAGGCTTTGGTTTCACTCCATTTCTTAAGAAAAATTCAGACCAGTGTTCTCATCTATGAAACATACTCTGTTTTAACGCAAGAAGCATGCTCTTCTTTCCAGTGTCTCCAATACACCAAGAAACATGAGCATGCCCAGAAAAAAAGAACTGTGTTTCCTACTCATACGGACCATATCTAGTTGAACTCTGCTTATGAAACTGTAACAAACCACAGCATGATTTACATAGATGCTCTTTAGTTAATAGTGAGAAACGTGTTGGGTTTATTAACTGTGTAAAATCATTTGAGCCGCAAAACACATGGGTTTACCGTAAATGAACTCTTGCTTGTAGGAAGACACAGTGGCTTTGGTTTCACTCCGTTTGTGAAGGGAAACTCAGACCAGAGTACTCATCCATGAAACACACTCTGTTTTAACGCAAGAATCATTCGCTTCTTTCCAGCGTCTCTAATATATCAAGAAACATGAGCATGCCCAGAAAAAAAGAACTGTTTTTCCTACTCATACGGACAATATCTATTTGAACTCTCCTTATGAAACTGTAAAAAGGACAGCACCTCTTACATAGATGCTCTTTAGTTAATAGTGAAAATCGCGTTGGGTTCGTGAACTGTGTAAATTCATTTCAGCCGAAAAATCACTGGGTTTACCGGAAATGAACTCTTGCTTGTAGGAAGACACAGAGATTTTGGTTTAACTCCGTTTGTGAATGGAAATTCAGACCAGTGTTCTCATCCATGAAACACCCTGTGTTTTAACGCAAGAAACATGCTCTTCTTTCCAGCGTCCCTAATACAGCAAGAAACATGAACATGCCCAGAAAAAAGAACTGTGTTTCCTACTCATACGGACCTTATCTAGTTGAACACTGCTTATGGAACTGTACCAAACAACAGCATGTGTTACATAGATTCTCTTTAGTTAATAGTGAAAATCATGTTGGGCTCGTGAACTGTGTAAATTCATTTGAGCCAAAAAATCACTGGGTTTACCAGAAATGAACTCTTGCTTGTAGGAAGACACAGAGCCTTTGGTTTAACTCCGTTTGTGAAGGGAAATTCAGACCAGTGTTCTTATCTATGAAACAGTCTCTGTTTTAACGCAAGAATCATCCTCTTCTATCCAGAGTCTGCAGTACAGCAAGAAATATGAGTATGTCCAGAAAAAAAGAACTGTGTTTTCTACTCCTACGGACCATATCTAGTTGAACTCTGCTTATGAAACTGTAACGAAGCACACCATATGTTACAAAGATGCTCTTTAGTTAATAGTGAAAAACGTATTGGGTTCATGAACTGTGTAAATTCATTTGAGCCGAAAAATCACTGGGTTTACCGGGAATGAACTCTTGCTTGTAGGAAGACATAGAGGCTTTGGTTTCACTCCGTTTGTGAAGCGAAATTCAGACCAGAGTTCTCATCCATGGAACACACTCTGTTTTAACGCAAGAAGCATGCTCTTCTTCTCAGCATCTCTAATACCACGAGAAACATGAGCATGCATAGAAAAAAAGAACTGTGTTTCCTACTCATACGGACCACATCTAGTTGAACTCTGCTCATTAAACTACAAAAAACCACAGCATCTCTTACATAGATGCTGTTTAGTTAATAGTGAAAATCGTGTTGGGTTCTTGAACTGTGAAAAATCATTTGCGCCAAACAATCTCTGGGTTTACCGGAAATGAACTCTTGCCTGTAGGAAGACACAGAGACTTTGGTTTACCTCCGTTTCTGAAGGAAAATTCAGACCAGTGTTCTCATCCATGAAACATAATCTGTTTTAACGCAAGAAACATGCTCTTCTTTCCAGCGTCTCAAATACAGCAAGAAACATGAGCATGCCCAGAATAAAGAACTGTGTTTCCTACTCATATGGACCTTATCTAGTTGAACACATCTTATGAAACTGTACCAAACCACAGCATGTGTTACATAGATGCTCTTTAGTTAATAGTGAATAACGTATTGGGTTCGTGAACTGTGTAAATTCATTTGAGCCGAAAAATCAGTTTGTTTATCAGAAATGAACTCTTGCTTGTAGTAAGACACAGAGGCTTTGGTATAACTCCGTTTCTGAAGGAAAATTCAGACCAGTGTTCTCATCCATGACACATACTCTGTTTTAACGCAAGAAACATGCTCTTCTTTCCAGCGTCTCAAATACAGCAAGAAATATGAGCATGCCCAGAAAAAAGAACTGTGTTTCCTACTCATACGGACCACATCTAGTTGAACACTGCTTATGAAACTGTAACAAACCACAGCATCTCTTACATAGATGCTCTTTAGCTAACAGTGAAAATCGTGTTGGGTTCGTGAATTGTGTAAATTCATTTGAGCCGACCAATCTCTGGGTTTACCGGAAATGATCTCTTGATTGTGGGAAGACACAGAGGCTTTGGTTTCACTCCGTTTGTGAAGGGAAATTCAGACCAGTGTTCTCATCCATGAAACACCCTCTGGTTTATCGCAAGAAGCATCCTCTTCTGTCCAGAAACTGCAATACAGCAAAAAATATGAGCATGTCCAGAAAAAAGAACTGTGTTTCCTACTCATATGGACCATATCTAGTTGAACACTGCTTATGAAACTGTAACAAACCACAGCACGTGTGACATAGATGCTCATAAGTGAATAGTGAGAAACGTGTTGGGTTCCTTAACTGTGTGGATTCATTTTAGGCGAAAAACCCCAGGGTTTACCGGAAATGAACTCTTGCTTGTAGGAAGACACAGTGGCTTTGGTTTCACTCCGTTTGTGAAGGGAAATTCAGACCTGAGTTTTCAGCCTTGAAACACACTCTGTTTTAAAGCAAGAAGCATCCTCTTTTTTCCAGCGTCTCTAATACATCAAGAAACATGAGAATGCCCAGAAAGAAAGAACTGTGTTTCCTACTCATAAAGACCATATCTAGTTGAACTCTGCTTATGAAACTGTAATAAACCACAGCATCTCTTACATAGATGCTCTTTAGTTAATAGTGAAAAACGTGTTGTGTTCGTGAACTGTGTAAATTCATTTGTGCCGAAAAATCACTGGGATTACCGGATATGAACTCTTGCTTGTAGGAAGACACAGAGACTTTGGTCTAACTCCATTTCTGAAGGAAAATTCAGACCTGTTCTCATCCATGAAACATACTCTGTTTTAACGCAAGAAACATGGTCTTCTTTACAGCGTCTCAAATACAGCAAGAAACATGAGCATGCCCAGAAAAAAGAACTTTGTTTCCTACTCATACGGACCACATCTAGTTGAACATTGCTTATGAAACTGTAACAAACCACAGCATGTGTTACATAGATGCTCTTTAGTTAACAGAGAAAATCGTGTTGGGTTCGTGAACTGTGTAAATTCATTTGAGCCGAAAAATCACTGACTTTACCGGAAATGAACTCTTGCTTGTAGGAAGACACAGATCCTTTGGTTTAACTCTGTTTGTGAAGGGAAATTCAGACCAGTGTTCTCATCCATGAAACACCCTATGTTTTAACGCAAGCAACATCCTCTTCTGTCCAGAATCTGCAATACAGCAAGAAATATGAGCATACCCAGAAAAAAAGAACTGTGTTTCCTACTCATACGGACCATATCTAGTTGAACACTGCTTATGAAACTGTAACAAACCACAGCATGTGTTACATAGATGCTCTTTAGTTAATAGTGAGAAACGTGTTGGGTTCCTTAACTGTGTAAATTCGTTTTAGCAGAAAAACCCATGGGTTTACCGGAAATGAACTCTTGCTTGTAGGAAGACACAGTGGCTTTGGTTTCACTCCGTTTGTGAAGGCAAATTCACCAGTGTTCTCATCCATGAAACATACTCTGTTTTAACGCAAGAAACATGCTCTTCTTTCCAGCGTCTCAAATACAGCAACAAACATGAGCATGCCCAGAAAAAAGAACTGTGTTTCCTACTCATACGGACCACATTTAGTTGAACACTGCTTATGAAACTGTAACAAACCACAGCATCTCTTACATAGATGCTCTTTGGCTAACAGTGAAAATCGTGTTGGGTTCGTGTATTGTGTAAATTCATTTGAGCCGACCAATCTCTGGGTTTACCGGAAATGATCTCTTGATTGTGGGAAGAAACAGAGGGTTTAGTTTCACTCCGTTTGTGAAGGGAAATTCAGACCAGTGTTCTCATCCATGAAACACCCTCTGTTTTATCGCAAGAAGCATCCCCTTCTGTCCAGAATCTGCAATACAGCAAGAAATATGAGCATGTCCAGAAAAAAAGAACTGTGTTTCCTACTCATACAGACCATATCTAGTTGAACACTGCTTATGAAACTGTAACAAACCACAGCATGTGTTACATAGATGCTCTTTAGTTAATAGTGAGAAACGTGTTGGGTTCCTTAACTGTGTGGATTCATTTTAGCCGAAAAACCCCAGGGTTTACCGGAAATGAACTCTTGCTTGTAGGAAGACACAGTGGCTTTGGTTTCACTCCTTTGAGAAGGGAAATTCAGACCTGAGTTTTCATCCATGAAACACACTCTGTTTTAACGCAAGAAGCATCCTCTTTTTTCCAGCGTCTCTAATACATCAAGAAACATGAGAATGCCCAGAAAAAAAGAACTGTGTTTCCTACTCATACGGACCATATCTAGTTGAACTCTGCTTATGACTGTAATTAACCACAGCATCTCTTACATAGATGCTCTTTAGTTAATAGTGAAAAACGTGTTGTGTTCGTGAACTGTGTAAATTCATTGGAGCCGAAAAATCACTGGGATTACCGGATATGAACTCTTGCTTGTAGGAAGGCACAGAGATTTTGGTTTAACTCCATTTCTGAAGGAAAATTCAGACCAGTGTTCTCATCCATGAAACATACTCTGTTTTAACGCAAGAAACATGCACTTCTTTCCAGCTTCTCAAATACAGCAAGAAACATGAGCATGCCCAGAAAAAAGAACTGTGTTTCCTACTCATACGGACCACATCTAGTTGAACATTGCTTATGAAACTGTAACAAACCACAGCATGTGTTACATAGATGCTCTTTAGTTAATAGGGAAAAACGTATTGGGTTCATGAACTGTGTAAAATCATTAGAGCCAAAAAATCACTGGGTTTACCGGAAATGAACTCTTGCTTGTAGGAAGACATAGAGGCTTTGGTTTCACTCCGTTTGTGAAGGGAAATTCAGACCAGAGTTCTCATCCTTGGAACACACTCTGTTTTAACGCAAGAAGCAAGCTCTTCTTTCGAGCATCTCTAATACTGCAAGAAACATGAGCATGCCCAGAAAAAAGAACTGTGTTTCCTACTCATACGGACCATATCTAGTTGAACTCTGCTTATGAAACTGTAACGAAGCACACCATATGTTACAAAGATGCTCTTTAGTTAATAGTGAAAAACGTATTGGGTTCATGAACTGTGTAAATTCATTTGAGCCGAAAAATCACTGGGTTTACCGTAAATGAACTCTTGCTTGTAGGAAGACATAGAGGCTTTGGTTTCACTCCGTTTGTGAAGCGAAATTCAGACCAGAGTTCTCATCCATGGAACACACTCTGTTTTAACGCAAGAAGCATGCTCTTCTTCTCAGCATCTCTAATACAGCGAGAAACATGAGCATGCCCAGAAAAAAAGAACTGTGTTTCCTACTCATACGGACCACATCTAGTTGAACTCTGTTCATTAAACTACAAAAAACCACAGCATCTCTTACATAGATGCTGTTTAGTTAATAGTGAAAATCGTGTTGGGTTCGTGAACTGTGAAAAATCATTTGAGCCAAACAATCTCTGGGTTTACCGGAAATGAACTCTTGCCTGTAGGAAGACACAGAGACTTTGTTTTAACTCCGTTTCTGAAGGAAAATTCAGACCAGTGTTCTCATCCATGAAACATAATCTGTTTTAACGCAAGAAACATGCTCTTCTTTCCAGCGTCTCAAATACAGCAAGAAACATGAGCATGCCCAGAAAAAGAACTGTTTTTCTTACTCATACGGACCATATCTCGTTGAACTCTGCTTATGAAACTGTAATAAACCACAGCATATGTTACATAGATGCTGTTTAGTTAATAGGGAAAAACGTATTGGGTTCATGAACTGTGTAAATTCATTAGAGCCAAAAAATCACTGAGTTTACCGGAAATGAATGCTTGCTTGTAGGAAGACAGAGAGGCTTTGGTTTCACTCCGTTTGTGAAAAGAAATTTAGACCAGAGTTTTCATCCATGAAACACACTCTGTTTTACTGCAAGACGCATGCTCTTCATTTCAGCATCGCTAATACAGAATTAAACATGAGCATGCCCAGAAAAAAAGAACTGTTTTTCTTACTCATACGGACCACATCTAGTTGAACACTGCTTATGAAACTGTAACAAACCACAGCATCTCTTACATAGATGCTCTTTAGTTAACAGTGAAAATCGTGTTGGGTTCGTGAATTGTGTAAATTCATTTGAGCCGAAAAATCACTGACTTTACCGGAAATGAACTCTTGCTTGTAGGAAGACACAGAGCCTTTGGTTTAACTCTGTTTGTGAAGGGAAATTCAGACCAGTGTTCTCATCCATGAAACACCCTATGTTTTAACGCAAGCAACATCCTCTTCTGTCCAGAATTTGCAATACAGCAAGAAATATGAGCATTCCCAGAAAAGAAGAACTGTGTTTCCTACTCATACGGACCATATCTAGTTGAACACTGCTTATGAAACTGTAACAAACCACAGCATGTGTTACATAGATGCTCTTTAGTTAATAGTGAGAAACGTGTTGGGTTCCTTAACTGTGTAAATTCGTTTTAGCCGAAAAACCCCTGTTTTTACCGGAAAAGAACTCTTGCTTGTAGGAAGACATAGAGGCTTTGGTTTCACTCCGTTTGTGAAGCGAAATTCAGACCAGAGTTCTCATCCATGGAACACACTCTGTTTTAACGCAAGAAGCATGCTCTTCTTCTCAGCATCTCTAATAGAGCGAGAAACATGAGCATGCCCAGAAAAAAAGAACTGTGTTTCCTACTCATACGGACCACATCTAGTTGAACTCTGCTCATTAAACTACAAAAAACCACAGCATCTCTTACATAGATGCTGTTTAGTTAATAGTGAAAATCGTGTTGGGTTCGTGAACTGTGAAAAATCATTTGAGCCAAACAATCTCTGGGTTTACCGGAAATGAACTCTTGCCTGTAGGAAGACACAGAGACTTTGTTTTAACTCCGTTTCTGAAGGAAAATTCAGACCAGTGTTCTCATCCATGAAACATAATCTGTTTTAACGCAAGAAACATGCTCTTCTTTCCAGCGTCTCAAATACAGCAAGAAACATGAGCATGCCCAAAAAAGAACTGTTTTTCTTACTCATACGGACCATATCTCGTTGAACTCTGCTTATGAAACTGTAATAAACCACAGCATATGTTACATAGATGCTGTTTAGTTAATAGGGAAAAACGTATTGGGTTCATGAACTGTGTAAATTCATTAGAGCCAAAAAATCACTGAGTTTACCGGAAATGAACGCTTGCTTGTAGGAAGACAGAGAGGCTTTGGTTTCACTCCGTTTGTGAAAAGAAATTTAGACCAGAGTTTTCATCCATGAAACACACTCTGTTTTACTGCAAGACGCATGCTCTTCATTTCAGCATCGCTAATACAGAATTAAACATGAGCATGCCCAGAAAAAAAGAACTGTTTTTCTTACTCATACGGACCACATCTAGTTGAACACTGCTTATGAAACTGTAACAAACCACAGCATCTCTTACATAGATGCTCTTTAGTTAACAGTGAAAATCGTGTTGGGTTCGTGAATTGTGTAAATTCATTTGAGCCGAAAAATCACTGACTTTACCGGAAATGAACTCTTGCTTGTAGGAAGACACAGAGCCTTTGGTTTAACTCTGTTTGTGAAGGGAAATTCAGACCAGTGTTCTCATCCATGAAACACCCTATGTTTTAACGCAAGCAACATCCTCTTCTGTCCAGAATTTGCAATACAGCAAGAAATATGAGCATTCCCAGAAAAGAAGAACTGTGTTTCCTACTCATACGGACCATATCTAGTTGAACACTGCTTATGAAACTGTAACAAACCAAAGCATGAGTTACATAGATGCTCTTTAGTTAATAGTGAGAAACGTGTTGGGTTCCTTAACTGTGTAAATTCGTTTTAGCCGAAAAACCCCTGTTTTTACCGGAAATGAACTCTTGCTTGTAGGAAGACACAGTGGCTTTGGTTTCACTCCGTTTGTGAAGGCAAATTCAGACCAGTGTTCTCATCCATGAAACATACTCTGTTTTAACGCAAGAAACATGCTCTTCTTTCCAGCGTCTCAAATACAGCAAGAAATATGAGCATGCCCAGAAAAAAGAACTGTGTTTCCTACTCATACGGACCACATCTAGTTGAACACTGCTTATGAAACTGTAACAAACCACAGCATCTCTTACATAGATGCTCTTTAGCTAACAGTGAAAATCGTGTTGGGTTCGTGAATTGTGTAAATTCATTTGAGCCGACCAATCTCTGGGTTTACCGGAAATGATCTCTTGATTGTGGGAAGACACAGAGGCTTTGGTTTCACTCCGTTTGTGAAGGGAAATTCAGACCAGTGTTCTCATCCATGAAACACCCTCTGGTTTATTGCAAGAAGCATCCTCTTCTGTCCAGAAACTGCAATACAGCAAAAAATATGAGCATGTCCAGAAAAAAGAACTGTGTTTCCTACTCATATGGACCATATCTAGTTGAACACTGCTTATGAAACTGTAACAAACCACAGCACGTGTGGCATAGATGCTCATTAGTGAATAGTGAGAAACGTGTTGGGTTCCTTAACTGTGTGGATTCATTTTAGGCGAAAAACCCAAGGGTTTACCGGAAATGAACTCTTGCTTGTAGGAAGACACAGTGGCATTGGTTTCACTACGTTTGTGAAGGGAAATTCAGACCTGAGTTTTCATCCTTGAAACACACTCTGTTTTAACGCAAGAAGCATCCTCTTTTTTCCAGCGTCTCTAATACATCAAGAAACATGAGAATGCCCAGAAAAAAAGAACTGTGTTTCCTACTCATACGGACCATATCTAGTTGAACACTGATTATGAAACTGTAATAAACCACAGCATCTCTTACATAGATGCTCTTTAGTTAATAGTGAAAAACGTTTTGTGTTCGTGAACTGTGTAAATTCATTATGCCGAAAAATCACTGGGATTACCGGATATGAACTTTTGCTTGTAGGAAGACACAGAGACTTTGGTCTAACTCCATTTCTGAAGGAAAATTCAGACCTGTTCTCATCCATGAAACATACTCTGTTTTAACGCAAGAAACATGGTCTTCTTTCCAGCGTCTCAAATACAGCAAGAAACATGAGCATGCCCAGAAAGAAGAACTGTGTTTCCTACTCATACGTACCACATCTACTTGAACATTGCTTATGAAACTGTAACAAACCACAGCATGTGTTACATAGATGCTCTTTAGTTAACAGAGAAAATCGTGTTGGGTTCGTGAACTGTGTAAATTCATTTGAGTCGAAAAATCACTGACTTTACCGGAAATGAACTCTTGCTTGTAGGAAGACACAGAGCCTTTGGTTTAACTCTGTTTGTGAAGGGAAATTCAGACCAGTGTTCTCATCCATGAAACACCCTATGTTTTAACGCAAGCAACATCCTCTTCTCTCCAGAATCTGCAATACAGCAAGAAATATGAGCATGTCCAGAAAAAAAGAACTGTGTTTCCTACTCATACAGACCATATCTAGTTGAACACTGCTTATGAAACTGTAACAAACCACAGCATGTGTTACATAGATGCTCTTTAGTTAATAGTGAGAAACGTGTTGGGTTCCTTACCTGTGTAAATTCGTTTTAGCCGAAAAACCCCTGGGTTTACCGGAAATGAACTCTTGCTTGTAGGAAGACACAGTGGCTTTGGTTTCACTCCGTTTGTGAAGGCAAATTCCCCAGTGTTCTCATCCATGAAACATACTCTGTTTTAACGCAAGAAACATGCTCTTCTTTCCAGCGTCTCAAATACAGCAAGAAACATGAGCATGCCCAGAAAAAAAAACTGTGTTTCCTACTCATACGGACCACATTTAGTTGAACACTGCTTATGAAACTGTAACAAACCACAGCATCTCTTACATAGATGCTCTTTAGCTAACAATGAAAATCGTGTTGGGTTCGTGTATTGTGTAAATTCATTTGAGCCGACCAATCTCTGGGTTTACCAGAAATGATCTCTTGATAGTAGGAAGACACAGAGGCTTTGGTTTCACTCCGTTTGTGAAGGGAAATTCAGACCAGTGTTCTCATCCATGAAACACCCTCTGTTTTATCGCAAGAAGCATCCCCTTCTGCCCAGAATCTGCAATACAGCAAGAAATATGAGCATGTCCAGAAAAAAAGAACTGTGTTTCCAACTCATACAGACCATATCTAGTTGAACACTGCTTATGAAACTGTAACAAACCACAGCATGTGTTACATAGATGCTCTTTAGTTAATAGTGAGAAACGTGTTGGGTTCCTTAACTGTGTGGATTCATTTTAGGCGAAAAACCCCAGGGTTTACCGGAAATGAACTCTTGCTTGTAGGAAGACACAGTGCCTTTGGTTTCACTCCGTTTGTGAAGGGAAATTCAGACCTGAGTTTTCATCCATGAAACACACTCTGTTTTAACGCAAGAAGCATCCTCTTTTTTCCAGCGTCTCTAATACATCAAGAAACATGAGAATGCCCAGAAAAAAATAACTGTGTTTCCTACTCATACGGACCATATCTAGTTGAACTCTGCCTATGAAACATTAATAAACCACAGGATCTCTTACATAGATTCTCTTTACTTAATAGTGAAAAACGTGTTGTGTTCGTGAACTGTGTAAATTCATTTGAGCCGAAAAATCACTGGGATTACCGGATATGAACTGTTGCTTGTAGGAAGACACAGAGACTTTGGTTTAACTCCATTTCAGAAGGAAAATTCAGACCAGTGTTCTCATCCATGAAACATACTCTGTTTTAACGCAAGAAACATGCTCTTCTTTCCAGCGTCTCAAATACAGCAAGAAACATGAGCATGCCCAGAAAAATGAACTGTGTTTCCTACTCATATGGACCATATCTAGTTGAACACTGCTTATGAAACTGTAACAAACCACAGCATGTGTTACATAGATGCTCTTTAGTTAATAGTGAGAAACGTGTTGGGTTCCTTAACTGTGTGAATTCATTTTAGCCGAAAAACCCCAGGATTTCCCGGAAATGAACTCTTGCCCGTAGGAAGACACAGTGGCTTTGGTTTCACTCCGTTTGTGAAGGGAAATTCAGACCTGAGTTTTCATCCATGAAACACACTCTGTTTTAACGCAAGAAGTATCCTCTTTTTTCCAGCGTCTCTAATACATCAAGAAACATGAGAAAGCCCAGAAAAAAATAACTGTGTTTCCTACTCATACGGACCATATCTAGTTGAACTCTGCTTATGAAACTGTAATAAACCACAGCATCTCTTACATAGATGCTCTTTACTTAATAGTGAAAAATGTGTTGTGTTCGTGAACTGTGTAAATTCATTTGAGCCGAAAAATCACTGGGATTACCGGATATGAACTCTTTCTTGTAGGAAGACACAGAGACTTTGGTTTAACTCCATTTCTGAAGGAAAATTCAGACCAGTGTTCTCATCCATGAAACATACTCTGTTTTAACGCAAGAAACATGCTCTTCTTTCCAGTGTCTCAAATACAGCAAGAAACATGAGCATGCCCAGAAAAAAGAACTGTGTTTCAGACTCATACGGACCACATCTAGTTGAACATTGCTTATGAAACTATAACAAAACACAGCAGGTGTTACATAGATGCTCTTTAGTTAATAGTCAGAAACGTGTTGGGTTAGTTAACTGTGTAAGTTCGTTTTAGCCGAAAAACCCCTGGGTTTACCGGAAATGAACTCTTGCTTGTAGGAATACACAGTGGCTTTGGTTTCACTCCGTTTGTGAAGGCAAATTCAGACCAGTTTTCTCATCCATGAAACATACTCTGTTTTAACGCAAGAAACATGCTCTTCTTTCCAGCATCTCAAATACAGCAAGAAATATGAGCATGCCCAGAAAAAAGAACTGTGTTTCCTACTCATACGCACCACATCTAGTTGAACACTGCTTATGAAACTGTAACAAACCACAGCATCTCTTACATAGATGCTCTTTAGTTAACAGTGAAAATCATGTTGGGTTCGTGAATTGTGTAAATTCATTTGAGCCGACCAATCTCTGGGTTTACCGGAAATGAACTCTTGATTGTAGGAAGACACAGAGGCTTTGGTTTCACTCCGTTTGTGAAGGCAAATTCAGACCAGTGTTCTCATCCATGAAACATACTCTGTTTTAACGCAAGAAACATGCTCTTTTTTCCAGCGTCTCTAATACATCAAGAAACATGAGAAAGCCCAGAAAAAAATAACTGTGTTTCCTACTCATACGGACCATATCTAGTTGAACTCTGCTTATGAAACTGTAATAAACCACAACATCTCTTACATAGATGCTCTTTACTTAATAGTGAAAAACGTGTTGTGTTTGTGAACTGTGTAAATTCATTTGAGCCGAAAAATCACTGGGATTACCGGATATGAACTGTTGCTTGTAGGAAGACACAGAAACTTTGGTTTAACTCCGTTTCTGAAGGAAAATTCAGACCAGTGTTCTCATCCATGAAACATACTCTGTTTTAACGCAAGAAACATGCTCTTCTTTCCAGCGTCTCAAATACAGCAAGAAACGTGAGCATGCCCAGAAAAAAGAACTGTGTTTCCTACTCATATGGACCACATCTAGTTGAACATTGCTTATGAAACTGTAACAAAACACAGCATGTGTTACATAGATGCTCTTTATTTAACAGAGAAAATCGTGTTCGGTTCGTGAACTGTGTAAATTCATTTGAGCCGAACAATCTCTGGGTTTAGCGGAAATGATCTCTTGATTGTAGGAAGACACAGAGGCTTTGGTTTCACTCCGTTTGTGAAGGGAAATTCAGACCAGTGTTCTCATCCATGAAACACCCTCTGTTTTATCGCAAGAAGCATCCCCTTCTGTCCAGAATCTGCAATACAGCAAGAAATATGAGCATGTCCAGAAAAAAAGAACTGTGTTTCCTACTCATACAGACCATATGTAGTTGAACACTGCTTATGAAACTGTAAAAAACCACAGCATGTGTTACATAGATGCTCTTTAGTTAATAGTGAGAAACGTGTTGGGTTCCTTAACTGTGTGAATTCATTTTAGCCGAAAAACCCCAGGGTTTACCGGAAATGAACTCTTGCTCGTAGGAAGACACAGTGGCTTTGGTTTCACTCTGTTTGTGAAGGGAAATTCAGACCTGAGTTTTCATCCATGAAACACACTCTGTTTTAACGCAAGAAGCATCCTCTTTTTTCCAGCGTCTCTAATACATCAAGAAACATGAGAAAGCCCAGAAAAAAATAACTGTGTTTCCTACTCATACGGACCATATCTAGTTGAACTGTGCTTATGAAAGTGTAATAAACCACAGCATCTCTTACATAGATGCTCTTTACTTAATAGTGAAAAACGTGTTGTGTTCGTGAACTGTGTAAATTCATTTGAGCCGAAAAATCACTGGGATTACCGGATATGAACTGTTGCTTGTAGGAAGACACAGAGACTTTGGTTTAACTCCATTTCTGAAGGAAAATTCAGACCAGTGTTCTCATCCATGAAACATACTCTGTTTTAACGCAAGAAACATGCTCTTCTTTCCAGCGTCTCAAATACAGCAAGAAAAAAGAGCATGCCGAGAAAAAAGAACTGTGTTTCCTACTCATACGGACCATATCTAGTTGAACACTGCTTATGAAACTGTAACAAACCACAGCACGTGTGGCATAGATGCTCTTTAGTTAATAGTGAGAAACGTGTTGGGTTCCTTAACTGTGTGAATTCATTTTAGCCGAAAAACCCCAGGGTTTACCGGAAATGAACCCTTGCTTGTAGGAAGACACAGTGGCTTTGGTTTCACTCAGTTTGTGAAGGGAAATTCAGACCTGAGTTTTCATCCATGAAACACACTCTGTTTTAACGCAAGAAGCATCCTCTTTTTTCCAGCGTCTCTAATACATCAAGTAACATGAGAAAGCCCAAAAAAAAATAACTGTGTTTCCTACTCATACTGACCATATCTAGTTGAACTCTGCTTATGAAACTGTAATAAACCACAGCATCTGTTACATAGATGCTCTTTAGTTAATAGTGAAAAACGTGTTGTGTTTGTGAACTGTGTCAATTCATTTGAGCCAAAAAATCACTGGGATTACCGGATATGAACTCTTGCTTGTAGGAATACACAGAGACTTTGGTCTAACTCCATTTCTGAAGGAAAATTGAGACCTGTTCTCATCCATGAAACATACTCTGTTTTAACGCAAGAAACATGCTCTTCTTTCCAGCATCTCAAATACAGCAAGAAACATGAGCATGCCCAGAAAAAAGAACTGTGTTTCCTACTCATACGGACCACATCTAGTTGAACATTGCTTATGAAACTGTAACAAACCACAGCTTGTGTTACATAGATGCTCTTTAGTTAACAGAGAAAATCGTGTTGGGTTCGTGAACTGTGTAAATTCATTTGAGCCAAAAAATCACTGACTTTACCGGAAATGAACTCTTGCTTGTAGGAAGACAAAGAGCCTTTGGTTTAACTCTGTTTGTGAAGGGAAATTCAGACCAGTGTTCTCATCCATGAAACACATTATGTTTTAACGCAAGCAACATCCTCTTCTGTCCAGAATCTGCAATACAGCAAGAAATATGAGCATGCCCAGAAAAAAAGAACTGTGTTTCCTACTCATACGGACCATATCTACTTGAGCACTGCTTATGAAACTGTAACAAACCACAGCATGTGTTACATAGATGCTCTTTAGTTAAGAGTCAGAAACGTGTTGGGTTCCTTAACTGTGTAAGTTCATTTTAGCCGAAAAACCCCTGGGTTTACCGGAAATGAACTCTTGCTTGTAGGAAGACACAGTGGCTTTGGTTTCACTCCTTTTTTGAAGGCAAATTCAGACCAGTTTTCTCATCCATGAAACATACTCTGTTTTAACGCAAGAAACATGCTCTTCTTTCCAGCGTCTCAAATACAGCAAGAAACATGAGCATGCCCAGAAAAAAGAACTGTGTTTCCTACTCATACGCACGACATCTAGTTGAACACTGCTTATGAAACTGTAACAAACCACAGCATCTCTTACATAGATGCTCTTTAGTTAACAGTGAAAATCATGTTGGGTTTGTGAATTGTGTAAATTCATTTGAGCCGACCAATCTCTGGGTTTACCGGAAATGAACTCTTGATTGTAGGAAGACACAGAGGCTTTGGTTTCACTCCGTTTGTGAAGGGAAATTCAGACCAGTGTTCTCATCCATGAAACACCCTCTGTTTTATCGCAAGAAGCATCCTCTTCTGTCCAGAATCTGCAATACAGCAAGAAATATGAGCATGTCCAGAAAAAAAGAACTGTGTTTCCTACTCATACGGACCATATCTAGTTGAACACTGCTTATGAAACTGTAACAAACCACAGCATGTGTTACATAGATGCTCTTTAGTTAATAGTGAGAAACGTGTTGGGTTCCTTAACTGTGTGGATTCATTTTAGGCGAAAAACCCAAGGGTTTACCGGAAATGAAGTCTTGTATGTAGGAAGACACAGTGGCATTGGTTTCACTACGTTTGTGAAGGGAAATTCAGACCTGAGTTTTCATCCTTGAAACACACTCTGTTTTAACGCAAGAAGCATCCTCTTTTTTCCAGCGTCTCTAATACATCAAGAAACATGAGAATGCCCAGAAAAAAAGAACTGTGTTTCCTACTCATACGGACCATATCTAGTTGAACTCTGATTATGAAACTGTAATAAACCACAGCATCTCTTACATAGATGCTCTTTAGTTAATAGTGAAAAACGTTTTGTGTTCGTGAACTGTGTAAATTCATTATGCCGAAAAATCACTGGGATTACCGGATATGAACTTTTGCTTGTAGGAAGACACAGAGACTTTGGTCTAACTCCATTTCTGAAGGAAAATTCAGACCTGTTCTCATCCATGAAACATACTCTGTTTTAACGCAAGAAACATGGTCTTCTTTCCAGCGTCTCAAATACAACAAGAAACATGAGCATGCCCAGAAAGAAGAACTGTGTTTCCTACTCATACGTACCACATCTACTTGAACATTGCTTATGAAACTGTAACAAACCACAGCATGTGTTACATAGATGCTCTTTAGTTAACAGAGAAAATCGTGTTGGGTTCGTGAACTGTGTAAATTCATTTGAGCCGAAAAATCACTGACTTTACCGGAAATGAACTCTTGCTTGTAGGAAGACACAGAGCCTTTGGTTTAACTCTGTTTGTGAAGGGAAATTCAGACCAGTGTTCTCATCCATGAAACACCCTATGTTTCAACGCAAGCAACATCCTCTTCTCTCCAGAATCTGCAATACAGCAAGAAATATGAGCATGTCCAGAAAAAAAGAACTGTGTTTCCTACTCATACAGACCATATCTAGTTGAACACTGCTTATGAAACTGTAACAAACCACAGCACGTGTTACATAGATGCTCTTTAGTTAATAGTGAGAAACGTGTTGGGTTCCTTACCTGTGTAAATTCGTTTTATCCGAAAAACCCCTGGGTTTACCGGAAATGAACTCTTGCTTGTAGGAAGACACAGTGGCTTTGGTTTCACTCCGTTTGTGAAGGCAAATTCCCCAGTGTTCTCATCCATGAAACATACTCTGTTTTAACGCAAGAAACATGCTCTTCTTTCCAGCGTCTCAAATACAGCAAGAAACATGAGCATGCCCAGAAAAAAAAACTGTGTTTCCTACTCATACGGACCACATTTAGTTGAACACTGCTTATGAAACTGTAACAAACCACAGCATCTCTTACATAGATGCTCTTTAGCTAACAGTGAAAATCGTGTTGGGTTCGTGTATTGTGTAAATTCATTTGAGCCGACCAATCTCTGGGTTTACCGGAAATGATCTCTTGATAGTAGGAAGACACAGAGGCTTTGGTTTCACTCCGTTTGTGAAGGGAAATTCAGACCAGTGTTCTCATCTATGAAACACCCTCTGTTTTATCGCAAGAAGCATCCCCTTCTGCCCAGAATCTGCAATATAGCAAGAAATATGAGCATGTCCAGAAAAAAAGAACTGTGTTTCCAACTCATACAGACCATATCTAGTTGAACACTGCTTATGAAACTGTAACAAACCACAGCATGTGTTACATAGATGCTCTTTAGTTAATAGTGAGAAACGTGTTGGGTTCCTTAACTGTGTGGATTCATTTTAGGCGAAAAACCCCAGGGTTTACCGGAAATGAACTCTTGCTTGTAGGAAGACACAGTGCCTTTGGTTTCACTCCGTTTTTGAAGGGAAATTCAGACCTGAGTTTTCATCCATGAAACACACTCTGTTTTAACGCAAGAAGCATCCTCTTTTTTCCAGCGTCTCTAATACATCAAGAAACATGAGAATGCCCAGAAAAAAATAACTGTGTTTCCTACTCATACGGACCATATCTAGTTGAACTCTGCCTATGAAACATTAATAAACCACAGGATCTCTTACATAGATTCTCTTTACTTAATAGTGAAAAACGTGTTGTGTTCGTGAACTGTGTAAATTCATTTGAGCCGAAAAATCACTGGGATTACCGGATATGAACTGTTGCTTGTAGGAAGACACAGAGACCTTGGTTTAACTCCATTTCAGAAGGAAAATTCAGACCAGTGTTCTCATCCATGAAACATACTCTGTTTTAACGCAAGAAACATGCTCTTCTTTCCAGCGTCTCAAATACAGCAAGAAACATGAGCATGCCCAGAAAAATGAACTGTGTTTCCTACTCATATGGACCATATCTAGTTGAACACTGCTTATGAAACTGTAACAAAAGACAGCATGTGTTACATAGATGCTCTTTAGTTAATAGTGAGAAACGTGTTGGGTTCCTTAACTGTGTGAATTCATTTTAGCCGAAAAACCCCAGGATTTCCCGGAAATGAACTCTTGCCCGTAGGAAGACACAGTGGCTTTGGTTTCACTCCGTTTGTGAAGGGAAATTCAGACCTGAGTTTTCATCCATGAAACACACTCTGTTTTAACGCAAGAAGTATCCTCTTTTTTCCAGCGTCTCTAATACATCAAGAAACATGAGAAAGCCCAGAAAAAAATAACTGTGTTTCCTACTCATACGGACCATATCTAGTTGAACTCTGCTTATGAAACTGTAATAAACCACAGCATCTCTTACATAGATGCTCTTTACTTAATAGTGAAAAATGTGTTGTGTTCGTGAACTGTGTAAATTCATTTGAGCCGAAAAATCACTGGGATTACCGGATATGAACTCTTTCTTGGAGGAAGACACAGAGACTTTGGTTTAACTCCATTTCTGAAGGAAAATTCAGACCAGTGTTCTCATCCATGAAACATACTCTGTTTTAACGCAAGAAACATGCTCTTCTTTCCAGCGTCTCAAATACAGCAAGAAACATGAGCATGCCCAGAAAAAAGAACTGTGTTTCAGACTCATACGGACCACATCTAGTTGAACATTGCTTATGAAACTATAACAAAACACAGCAGGTGTTACATAGATGCTCTTTAGTTAATCGTCAGAAACGTGTTGGGTTCCTTAACTGTGTAAGTTCGTTTTAGCCGAAAAACCCCTGGGTTTACCGGAAATGAACTCTTGCTTGTAGGAATACACAGTGGCTTTGGTTTCACTCCGTTTGTGAAGGCAAATTCAGACCAGTTTTCTCATCCATGAAACATACTCTGTTTTAACGCAAGAAACATGCTCTTCTTTCCAGCATCTCAAATACAGCAAGAAATATGAGCATGCCCAGAAAAAAGAACTGTGTTTCCTACTCATACGCACCACATCTAGTTGAACACTGCTTATGAAACTGTAACAAACCACAGCATCTCTTACATAGATGCTCTTTAGTTAACAGTGAAAATCATGTTGGGTTCGTGAATTGTGTAAATTCATTTGAGCCGACCAATCTCTGGGTTTACCGGAAATGAACTCTTGATTGTAGGAAGACACAGAGGCTTTGGTTTCACTCCGTTTGTGAAGGCAAATTCAGACCAGTGTTCTCATCCATGAAACATACTCTGTTTTAACGCAAGAAACATGCTCTTTTTTCCAGCATCTCTAATACATCAAGAAACATGAGAAAGCCCAGAAAAAAATAACTGTGTTTCCTACTCATACGGACCATATCTAGTTGAACTCTGCTTATGAAACTGTAATAAACCACAACATCTCTTACATAGATGCTCTTTACTTAATAGTGAAAAACGTGTTGTGTTTGTGAACTGTGTAAATTCATTTGAGCCGAAAAATCACTGGGATTACCGGATATGAACTGTTGCTTGTAGGAAGACACAGAAACTTTGGTTTAACTCCGTTTCTGAAGGAAAATTCAGACCAGTGTTCTCATCCATGAAACATACTCTGTTTTAACGCAAGAAACATGCTCTTCTTTCCAGCGTCTCAAATACAGCAAGAAACGTGAGCATGCCCAGAAAAAAGAACTGTGTTTCCTACTCATATGGACCACATCTAGTTGAACATTGCTTATGAAACTGTAACAAAACACAGCATGTGTTACATAGATGCTCTTTAGTTAACAGAGAAAATCGTGTTGGGTTCGTGAACTGTGTAAATTCATTTGAGCCGAACAATCTCTGGGTTTAGCGGAAATGATCTCTTGATTGTAGGAAGACACAGAGGCTTTGGTTTCACTCCGTTTGTGAAGGGAAATTCAGACCAGTGTTCTCATCCATGAAACACCCTCTGTTTTATCGCAAGAAGCATCCCCTTCTGTCCAGAATCTGCAATACAGCAAGAAATATGAGCATGTCCAGAAAAAAAGAACTGTGTTTCCTACTCATACAGACCATATGTAGTTGAACACTGCTTATGAAACTGTAAAAAACCACAGCATGTGTTACATAGATGCTCTTTAGTTAATAGTGAGAAACGTGTTGGGTTCCTTAACTGTGTGAATTCATTTTAGCCGAAAAACCCCAGGGTTTACCGGAAATGAACTCTTGCTCGTAGGAAGACACAGTGGCTTTGGTTTCACTCTGTTTGTGAAGGGAAATTCAGACCTGAGTTTTCATCCATGAAACACACTCTGTTTTAACGCAAGAAGCATCCTCTTTTTTCCAGCGTCTCTAATACATCAAGAAACATGAGAAAGCCCAGAAAAAAATAACTGTGTTTCCTACTCATACGGACCATATCTAGTTGAACTGTGCTTATGAAAGTGTAATAAACCACAGCATCTCTTACATAGATGCTCTTTACTTAATAGTGAAAAACGTGTTGTGTTCGTGAACTGTGTAAATTCATTTGAGCCGAAAAATCACTGGGATTACCGGATATGAACTGTTGCTTGTAGGAAGACACAGAGACTTTGGTTTAACTCCATTTCTGAAGGAAAATTCAGACCAGTGTTCTCATCCATGAAACATACTCTGTTTTAACGCAAGAAACATGCTCTTCTTTCCAGCGTCTCAAATACAGCAAGAAAAAAGAGCATGCCCAGAAAAAAGAACTGTGTTTCCTACTCATACGGACCATATCTAGTTGAACACTGCTTATGAAACTGTAACAAACCACAGCATGTGTTACATAGATGCTCTTTAGTTAATAGTGAGAAACGTGTTGGGTTCCTTAACTGTGTGAATTCATTTTAGCCGAAAAACCCCAGGGTTTACCGGAAATGAACCCTTGCTTGTAGGAAGACACAGTGGCTTTGGTTTCACTCAGTTTGTGAAGGGAAATTCAGACCTGAGTTTTCATCCATGAAACACACTCTGTTTTAACGCAAGAAGCATCCTCTTTTTTCCAGCGTCTCTAATACATCAAGTAACATGAGAAAGCCCAGAAAAAAATAACTGTGTTTCCTACTCATACTGACCATATCTAGTTGAACTCTGCTTATGAAACTGTAATAAACCACAGCATCTGTTACATAGATGCTCTTTAGTTAATAGTGAAAAACGTGTTGTGTTTGTGAACTGTGTCAATTCATTTGAGCCAAAAAATCACTGGGATTACCGGATATGAACTCTTGCTTGTAGGAATACACAGAGACTTTGGTCTAACTCCATTTCTGAAGGAAAATTGAGACCTGTTCTCATCCATGAAACATACTCTGTTTTAACGCAAGAAACATGCTCTTCTTTCCAGCGTCTCAAATACAGCAAGAAACATGAGCATGCCCAGAAAAAAGAACTGTGTTTCCTACTCATACGGACCACATCTAGTTGAACATTGCTTATGAAACTGTAACAAACCACAGCTTGTGTTACATAGATGCTCTTTAGTTAACAGAGAAAATCGTGTTGGGTTCGTGAACTGTGTAAATTCATTTGAGCCGAAAAATCACTGGGTTTACCGGAAATGAACTCTTGCTTGTAGGAAGACACAGAGCCTTTGGTTTAACTCTGTTTGTGAAGGGAAATTCAGACCAGTGTTCTCATCCATGAAACACCCTATGTTTTAACGCAAGAAATATCCTCTTCTGTCCAGAATCTGCAATACAGCAAGAAATATGAGCATGTCCAGAAAAAAAGAACTGTGTTTCCTACTCATACAGACCATATCTAGTTGAACACTGCTTATGAAACTGTAACAAACCACAGCATGTGTTACATAGATGCTCTTTAGTTAATAGTGAAAAACGTGTTGTGTTCGTGAACTGTGTAAATTCATTTGAGCCGAAAAATCACTGGGATTACCGGATATGAACTGTTGCTTGTAGGAAGACACAGAGACTTTGGTTTAACTCCATTTCTGAAGGAAAATTCAGACCAGTATTCTCATCCATGAAACATACTCTGTTTTAACGCAAGAAACATGCTCTTCTTTCCAGCGTCTCAAATACAGCAAGAAAAAAGAGCATGCCCAGAAAAAAGAACTGTGTTTCCTACTCATACGGACCATATCTAGTAGAACACTGCTTATCAAACTGTAACAAACCACAGCATGTGTTACATAGATGCTCTTTAGTTAATAGTGAGAAACGTGTTGGGTTCCTTAACTGTGTGAATTCATTTTAGCCGAAAAACCCCAGGGTTTACCGGAAATGAACTCTTGCTTGTAGGAAGACACAGTGGCTTTGGTTTCACTCAGTTTGTGAAGGGAAATTCAGACCTGAGTTTTCATCCATGAAACACACTCTGTTTTAACGCAAGAAGCATCCTCTTTTTTCCAGCGTCTCTAATACATCAAGTAACATGAGAAAGCCCAGAAAAAAATAACTGTGTTTCCTACTCATACGGACCACATCTAGTTGAACATTGCTTATGAAACTGTAACAAAACACAGCATGTGTTACATAGATGCTCTTTAGTTAACAGAGAAAATCGTGTTGGGTTCGTGAACTGTGTAAATTCATTTGAGCCGAACAATCTCTGGGTTTAGCGGAAATGATCTCTTGATTGTAGGAAGACACAGAGGCTTTGGTTTCACTCCGTTTGTGAAGGGAAATTCAGACCAGTGTTCTCATCCATGAAACACCCTCTGTTTTATCGCAAGAAGCATCCCCTTCTGTCCAGAATCTGCAATACAGCAAGAAATATGAGCATGTCCAGAAAAAAAGAACTGTGTTTCCTACTCATACAGACCATATGTAGTTGAACACTGCTTATGAAACTGTAAAAAACCACAGCATGTGTTACATAGATGCTCTTTAGTTAATAGTGAGAAACGTGTTGGGTTCCTTAACTGTGTGAATTCATTTTAGCCGAAAAACCCCAGGGTTTACCGGAAATGAACTCTTGCTCGTAGGAAGACACAGTGGCTTTGGTTTCACTCTGTTTGTGAAGGGAAATTCAGACCTGAGTTTTCATCCATGAAACACACTCTGTTTTAACGCAAGAAGCATCCTCTTTTTTCCAGCGTCTCTAATACATCAAGAAACATGAGAAAGCCCAGAAAAAAATAACTGTGTTTCCTACTCATACGGACCATATCTAGTTGAACTGTGCTTATGAAAGTGTAATAAACCACAGCATCTCTTACATAGATGCTCTTTACTTAATAGTGAAAAACGTGTTGTGTTCGTGAACTGTGTAAATTCATTTGAGCCGAAAAATCACTGGGATTACCGGATATGAACTGTTGCTTGTAGGAAGACACAGAGACTTTGGTTTAACTCCATTTCTGAAGGAAAATTCAGACCAGTGTTCTCATCCATGAAACATACTCTGTTTTAACGCAAGAAACATGCTCTTCTTTCCAGCGTCTCAAATACAGCAAGAAAAAAGAGCATGCCCAGAAAAAAGAACTGTGTTTCCTACTCATACGGACCATATCTAGTTGAACACTGCTTATGAAACTGTAACAAACCACAGCATGTGTTACATAGATGCTCTTTAGTTAATAGTGAGAAACGTGTTGGGTTCCTTAACTGTGTGAATTCATTTTAGCCGAAAAACCCCAGGGTTTACCGGAAATGAACCCTTGCTTGTAGGAAGACACAGTGGCTTTGGTTTCACTCAGTTTGTGAAGGGAAATTCAGACCTGAGTTTTCATCCATGAAACACACTCTGTTTTAACGCAAGAAGCATCCTCTTTTTTCCAGCGTCTCTAATACATCAAGTAACATGAGAAAGCCCAGAAAAAAATAACTGTGTTTCCTACTCATACTGACCATATCTAGTTGAACTCTGCTTATGAAACTGTAATAAACCACAGCATCTGTTACATAGATGCTCTTTAGTTAATAGTGAAAAACGTGTTGTGTTTGTGAACTGTGTCAATTCATTTGAGCCAAAAAATCACTGGGATTACCGGATATGAACTCTTGCTTGTAGGAATACACAGAGACTTTGGTCTAACTCCATTTCTGAAGGAAAATTGAGACCTGTTCTCATCCATGAAACATACTCTGTTTTAACGCAAGAAACATGCTCTTCTTTCCAGCGTCTCAAATACAGCAAGAAACATGAGCATGCCCAGAAAAAAGAACTGTGTTTCCTACTCATACGGACCACATCTAGTTGAACATTGCTTATGAAACTGTAACAAACCACAGCTTGTGTTACATAGATGCTCTTTAGTTAACAGAGAAAATCGTGTTGGGTTCGTGAACTGTGTAAATTCATTTGAGCCGAAAAATCACTGGGTTTACCGGAAATGAACTCTTGCTTGTAGGAAGACACAGAGCCTTTGGTTTAACTCTGTTTGTGAAGGGAAATTCAGACCAGTGTTCTCATCCATGAAACACCCTATGTTTTAACGCAAGAAATATCCTCTTCTGTCCAGAATCTGCAATACAGCAAGAAATATGAGCATGTCCAGAAAAAAAGAACTGTGTTTCCTACTCATACAGACCATATCTAGTTGAACACTGCTTATGAAACTGTAACAAACCACAGCATGTGTTACATAGATGCTCTTTAGTTAATAGTGAAAAACGTGTTGTGTTCGTGAACTGTGTAAATTCATTTGAGCCGAAAAATCACTGGGATTACCGGATATGAACTGTTGCTTGTAGGAAGACACAGAGACTTTGGTTTAACTCCATTTCTGAAGGAAAATTCAGACCAGTATTCTCATCCATGAAACATACTCTGTTTTAACGCAAGAAACATGCTCTTCTTTCCAGCGTCTCAAATACAGCAAGAAAAAAGAGCATGCCCAGAAAAAAGAACTGTGTTTCCTACTCATACGGACCATATCTAGTTGAACACTGCTTATCAAACTGTAACAAACCACAGCATGTGTTACATAGATGCTCTTTAGTTAATAGTGAGAAACGTGTTGGGTTCCTTAACTGTGTGAATTCATTTTAGCCGAAAAACCCCAGGGTTTACCGGAAATGAACTCTTGCTTGTAGGAAGACACAGTGGCTTTGGTTTCACTCAGTTTGTGAAGGGAAATTCAGACCTGAGTTTTCATCCATGAAACACACTCTGTTTTAACGCAAGAAGCATCCTCTTTTTTCCAGCGTCTCTAATACATCAAGTAACATGAGAAAGCCCAGAAAAAAATAACTGTGTTTCCTACTCATACGGACCATATCTAGTTGAACTCTGCTTATGAAACTGTAATAAACCACAGCATCTCTTACATAGATGCTCTTTAGTTAACAGTGAAAATCATGTTGGGTTTGTGAATTGTGTAAATTCATTTGAGCCGACCAATCTCTGGGTTTACCGGAAATGAACTCTTGATTGTAGGAAGACACAGAGGCTTTGGTTTCACTCCGTTTGTGAGGGGAAATTCAGACCAGTGTTCTCATCCATGAAACACCCTCTGTTTTATCGCAAGAAGCATCCTCTTCTGTCCAGAATCTGCAATACAGCAAGAAATATGAGCATGTCCAGAAAAAAAGAACTGTGTTTCCTACTCATACGGACCATATCTAGTTGAACACTGCTTATGAAACTGTAACAAACCACAGCATGTGTTACATAGATGCTCTTTAGTTAATAGTGAGAATCGTGTTGGGTTCCTTAACTGTGTAAATTCGTTTTAGCTGAAAAACCCCTGGGTTTACCGGATATGAACTCTAGCTTGTAGGAAGACACAGTGGCTTTGGTTTCACTCCGTTTGTGAAGGCAAATTCAGACCAGTGTTCTCATCCATGAAACACCCTCTGTTTTATCGCAAGAATCATTCCCTTCTGTCCAGAATCTGCAATACAGCAAGAAATATGAGCATGTCCAGAAAAAAAGAATTGTGTTTCCTACTCATACAGACCATATCTAGTTGAACACTGCTTATGATACTGTAAAAAACCAGAGCATGTGTTACATACATGCTCTTTAGTTAATAGTGAGAAACGTGTTGGGTTCCTTAACTGTGTGAACTCATTTTAGCCGAAAAACCCCTGGGTTTACCGGAAATGAACTCTTGCTTGTAGGAAGACACAGTGGCTTTGGTTTCACTCCGTTTGTGAAGGGAAATTCAGACCTGAGTTTTCATCCATGAAACATACTCTGTTTTAACGCAAGAAACATGCTCTTCTTTCCAGCGTCTCAAATACAGCAAGAAACATGAGCATGCCCAGAAAAAAGAACTGTGTTTCCTACTCATACGGACCACATCTAGTTGAACATTGCTTAGGAAACTGTAACAAAACACAGCATGTGTTACATAGATGCTCTTTAGTTAACAGAGAAAATCGTGTTGGGTTCGTGAACTGTGTAAATTCATTTGAGCCGAACAATCACTGGCTTTACTGGAAATGAACTCTTGATTGTAGGAAGACAAAGAGCCTTTTGTTTAACTCCGTTTGTGAAGGGAAATTCAGACCAGTGTTCTCATCCATGAAACACCCTATGTTTTAATGCAGGAAGCATCCTCACCTGTCCAGAATCTGCAAAACACCAAGAAATATGAGCATGCCCAGAAAAAAAGAACTGTGCTTCCTACTCATACAGACCATATCTAGTTGAACACTGCTTATGAAACTGTAACAAACAACAGCATGTGTTACATAGATGCTCTTTAGTTAATAGTGAGAAACGTGTTGGGTTCCTTAACTGTGTAAATTCATTTGAGTCGAAAAATCACTGGGATTACCGGATATGAACTCTTGCTTGTAGGAAGACAAAGAGACTTTGGTTTAACTCCGTTTCTGAAAGAAAATTCAGACCAGTGTTCTCATCCATGAAACACACTCTGTTTTAACGCAAGAAACATGCTCTTCTTTCCAGCGTCAAATACAGCAAGAAACATGAGCATGCCCAGAAAATGAACTGTGTTTCCTACTCATACGGACCACATCTAGTTGAAAACTGCTTATGAAACTGTAACAAACCACAGCATTTGTTACATAGATGCTCTTTGGTTAACAGTGAAAATCGTGTTGGGTCGTGAATTGTGTAAATTCATTTGAGCCGACCAATCTCTGGGTTTACCAGAAATGAACTCTTGATTGTAGGAAGACACAGAGGCTTTGGTTTCACTCCGTTTGTGAAGGGAAATTCAGACCAGTGTTCTCATCCATGAAACACCCTCTGCTTTAACGCAGAAGCATCCTCTTCTGTACAGAATCTGGAATACAGCAAGAAATATGAGCATGTCCAGAAAAAAAGAACTGTGTTTCCTACTCATACGGACCATATCTAGTTGAATACAACTTATGAAACTGTAACAAACCACAGCATGTGTTACATAGATGCTCTTTAGTTAATAGTCAGAAACGTGTTGGCTTCCTTTACTGTGTGAATTCAATTTAGCCGAAAAACTCCTGGGTTTACCGGAAATGAACTCTTGCTTGTAGGAAAACACAGTGGCTTTGGTTTCACTCCGTTTGTGAAGGGAAATTCAGACCTGAGTTCTCATCCATGAAACACACTCCTTTTTAACGCAAGAAGCATCCTCTTTTTTCTAGGGTCTCTAATACATCAAGAAACATGAGCATGCCCAGAAAAAAATAACTGTGTTTCCTACTCATACGGACCATATCTAGTTGAACTCTGCTTATGAAACTGTAATAAACCTCAGCATCACTTACATGGATGCTCTTTAGTTAATAGTGAAAAACGTGTTGTGTTTGTGAACTGTGTAAATTCATTTGAGCCGAATAATCACTGGGATTACCGGATATGAACTCTTGCTTGTAGGAAGACACAGAGGCTTAGGTTTAACTCCGTTTCTGAAGAAAAATTCAGATCAGAGTTCTCATCCATGAAACACACTCTGTTTTAACGCAAGAAGCATGCTCTTCTTTCCAGCATCTCCATTAAGCAAGAAACATGAGCATGCCCAGAAAAAAAGAACTGTGTTTCCTACTCATACGGACCATATCTAGTTGAACTCTGCTTATGAAACTGTAACAAACCACAGCATGTGTTACAAAGATGCTCTTAGGTTAATAGTGAGAAACGTGTTGGGTTCATTAACTGTGTAAACTCATTTGACCCGCAAAACCCATGGTTTTACCGGAAATGAACCCTTGCTTGTAGGAAGATACAGTGGCTTTGGTTTCACTCCCTTTGTGATGGTGAATTCAGACCAGAGTTCTCATCCATGAAACACACTCTGTTTTAACGCAAGAAGAATCTGCTTCTTTCCAGCGTCTCTAATACATCAAGAAACATGAGCATGCCCAGAAAAAAAGAACTGGGTTTCCTACTCATACGGACCATATCTAGTTGAACTCTGCTTATGAAACTGTAACAAACCACAGTATGTCTTACATAGATGCTCTTTAGTTAATAGTGAGAAACGTGTTGGGTTCCTTAACTGTGTAAATTCATTTTAGCCGAAAAACCCCTGGGTTTACTGGAAATGAACTCTTGCTTGTAGGAAGACACAGTGGCTTTGGTTTCACTCCGTTTGTGAAGGCAAATGCAGACCAGTGTTCTCATCCATGAAACATACTCTGTTTTAACGCGAGAAACATGCCCTTCTTTCCAGCGTCTCAAATACAGCAAGAAACATGAGCATGCCCAGAAAAAAGAATTGTGTTTTCTACTCATACGGACCACATCTAGTTGAACACTTCTTATGAAACTGTAACAAACCACAGCATGTGTTACATAGATGCTCTATAGTTAACAGTGAAAAGCGTGTTGGGTTCGTGAATTGTGTAAATTCATTTGAGCTGGCCAATCTCTGGGTTTACCGGAAATGAACTCTTGCTTGTAGGAAGACACAGAGGCTTTGGTTTCACTCCTTTTGTGAAGGGAAATTCAGACCAGTGTTCTCATCCATGAAACACCCTCTGTTTTATCGCAAGAAGCATCCTCTTCTGTCCAGAATCTGCAATACAGCAAGAAATATGAGCATGTCCCGAAAAAATGAACTGTGTTTCTTACTCATACGGACCATATCTAGTTGAACTCTGCTCATGAAATTGTAATAAACCACAGCATCTCTTTCATAGATGCTCTTTAGTTAATAGTGAAAAACGTGTTGGGTTCGTGAACTGTGTAAATTCATTTGAGCCGAATAATCACTGGGATGACCGGATAGGAACTCTTGCTTGTAGGAAGACACAGAGTCTTTGTTTAACTCCATTTCTGAAGGTATATTCAGAACAGAGTTCTCATCCATAAAACATACTCTGTTTTAACGCAAGAAACATGCTCTTCTTTCCAGCGTCAAATACAGCAAGAAACATGAGCATGCCCAGAAAAAAGAATTGTGTTTCCTACTCATACGGACCACATCTAGTTGAACACTGCTTATGAAACTGTAACAAACCACAGCATGTGTTACATAGATGCTCTTTGGTTAACATAGAAAATCGTGTTGGGTTCGTGAATTGTGTAAATTCATTTGAGCCGACCAATCTCTGGGTTTACCGGAAATGAACTCTTGATTGTAGGAAGACACAGAGGCTTTGGTTTCACTCCGTTTGTGAAGGGAAATTCAGACCAGTGTTCTCATCCATGAAACACCCTCTGTTTTATCGCAAGAAGCATCCTCTTCTGTCCACAATCTGCAATACAGCAAGAAATATTAGCATGCCCAGAAAAAAAGAACTGTGTTTCAAACTCATACAGACCATATCTAGTTGAACACTGCTTATGCAACTGTAACAAAACATAGCATGTGTTACATAGATGCTCTTTAGTTAATAGTGAGAAACGTGTTGGGTTCCTTAACTGTTTGAATTCATTTTAGCCGAAAAACCCCTGGGTTTACCAGAAATGAACTCTTGCTTGTAGGAAAACACAGTGGCTTTGGTTTCACTCCTTTTGTGAAGAGAAATTCAGACCAGATTTTTCATCCATGAAACACACTATGTTTTAACGCTAGAAGAATGCTCTTCATTCCCTCATCTCTAATACAGCATTAAACATGAGCATGCCCAGAAAAAAGAACTGTGTTTCCTACTCATACGGACCATATCTAGTTGAAATCTGCTCATGAAACTGTAACAAACCATAGCGTGTGTTACATAGATACTCTTTAGTTAATAGTGAGAAACGTGTTGGGTTCATGAACTGTGTAAATTCATTTGAGCCGAAAAATCACTGGGTTTACCGGAAATGAACTCTTGCTTGTAGGAAGACACAGAGTCTTTGTTTAACTCCATTTCTGAATGTTTTTTCAGAACAGTGTTGTCATCCATGAAACATACTCTGTTTTAACGCAAGAAACATGCTCTTCATTCCAGCGTCAAATACAGCAAGAAATATGAGCATGCCCAGAAAAAAGAATTGTGTTTCCTACTCATACGGACCACATCTAGTTGAACACTGCTTATGAAACTGTAACAAACCATAGCATGTGTTACATAGATGCTCTTTAGTTAATAGTGAGAAACGTGTTGGGTTCCTTAACTGTTTGAATTCATTTTAGCCGAAAAACCCCTGGGTTTACCGGAAATGAACTCTTGATTGTAGGAAGACACAGACGCTTTGGTTTCACTCCGTTTGTGAAGGGAAATTCAGACCCGTGTTCTCATCCATGAAACACCCTCTGTTTTATTGCAAGAAGCATCCTCTTCTGTCCAGAATCTGCAATACAGCAAGAAATATGAGCATGCCCAGAAAAAAAGAACTGTGTTTCCTACTCATATGGACCATATCTAGTTGAACACTGCTTATGAAACTGTAACAAACCACAGCATGTGTTACATAGATGCTCTTTAGTTAATAGTGAGAAACGTGTTGGGTTCCTTAACTGTGTAAATTCATTTTAGCCGAAAAACCCCTGGGTTTACCGGAAATGAACTCTTGCTTGTAGGAAGACACAGTGGCTTTGGTTTCACTCCGTTTGTGACGGAAATTCAGACCTGAGTTCTCATCCATGAAACACACTCTGTTTTAAGGCAAGAAGCATCCTCTTTTTTCCAGCGTCTCTAATACATCAAGAAACATGAGCATGCCCAGAAAAAAAGAACTGTGTTTCCTACTCATAGGGACCATATCTAGTTGAACTCTGCTTATGAAACTGTAATAAACCGCAGCATCTCTTACATAGATGCTCTTTAGTTAATAGTGAAAAACGTGTTGTGTTCGTGAACTGTGTAAATTCATTTGAGCCAAAAAATCACTGGGATTACCGGATATGAAGTCTTGCTTGTAGGAAGACACAGAGACTTTGGTTTAACTCCGTTTCTGAAGGAAAATTCAGACCAGTGTTCTCATCCATGAAACATACTCTGTTTTAACGCAAGAAACATGCTCTTCTTTCCAGCGTCTCAAATACAGCAAGAAACATGAGCATGCCCAGAAAAAAGAACTGTGTTTCCTACTCATACGGACCACATCTAGTTGAACATTGCTTATGAAACTGTAACAAAACACAGCATGTGTTACATAGATGCTCTTTAGTTAACAGAGAAAATCGTGTTGGGTTCGTGAACTGTGTAAATTCATTTGAGCCGAACAATCACTGGCTTTACTGGAAATGAACTCTTGATTGTAGGAAGACAAAGAGCCTTTTGTTTAACTCCGTTTGTGAAGGGAAATTCAGACCAGTGTTCTCATCCATGAAACACCCTATGTTTTAATGCAGGAAGCATCCTCACCTGTCCAGAATCTGCAAAACACCAAGAAATATGAGCATGCCCAGAAAAAAAGAACTGTGCTTCCTACTCATACAGACCATATCTAGTTGAACACTGCTTATGAAACTGTAACAAACAACAGCATGTGTTACATAGATGCTCTTTAGTTAATAGTGAGAAACGTGTTGGGTTCCTTAACTGTGTAAATTCATTTGAGTCGAAAAATCACTGGGATTACCGGATATGAACTCTTGCTTGTAGGAAGACAAAGAGACTTTGGTTTAACTCCGTTTCTGAAAGAAAATTCAGACCAGTGTTCTCATCCATGAAACACACTCTGTTTTAACGCAAGAAACATGCTCTTCTTTCCAGCGTCAAATACAGCAAGAAACATGAGCATGCCCAGAAAATGAACTGTGTTTCCTACTCATACGGACCACATCTAGTTGAAAACTGCTTATGAAACTGTAACAAACCACAGCATTTGTTACATAGATGCTCTTTGGTTAACAGTGAAAATCGTGTTGGGTCGTGAATTGTGTAAATTCATTTGAGCCGACCAATCTCTGGGTTTACCAGAAATGAACTCTTGATTGTAGGAAGACACAGAGGCTTTGGTTTCACTCCGTTTGTGAAGGGAAATTCAGACCAGTGTTCTCATCCATGAAACACCCTCTGCTTTAACGCAGAAGCATCCTCTTCTGTACAGAATCTGGAATACAGCAAGAAATATGAGCATGTCCAGAAAAAAAGAACTGTGTTTCCTACTCATACGGACCATATCTAGTTGAATACAACTTATGAAACTGTAACAAACCACAGCATGTGTTACATAGATGCTCTTTAGTTAATAGTCAGAAACGTGTTGGCTTCCTTTACTGTGTGAATTCAATTTAGCCGAAAAACTCCTGGGTTTACCGGAAATGAACTCTTGCTTGTAGGAAAACACAGTGGCTTTGGTTTCACTCCGTTTGTGAAGGGAAATTCAGACCTGAGTTCTCATCCATGAAACACACTCCTTTTTAACGCAAGAAGCATCCTCTTTTTTCTAGGGTCTCTAATACATCAAGAAACATGAGCATGCCCAGAAAAAAATAACTGTGTTTCCTACTCATACGGACCATATCTAGTTGAACTCTGCTTATGAAACTGTAATAAACCTCAGCATCACTTACATGGATGCTCTTTAGTTAATAGTGAAAAACGTGTTGTGTTTGTGAACTGTGTAAATTCATTTGAGCCGAATAATCACTGGGATTACCGGATATGAACTCTTGCTTGTAGGAAGACACAGAGGCTTAGGTTTAACTCCGTTTCTGAAGAAAAATTCAGATCAGAGTTCTCATCCATGAAACACACTCTGTTTTAACGCAAGAAGCATGCTCTTCTTTCCAGCATCTCCATTAAGCAAGAAACATGAGCATGCCCAGAAAAAAAGAACTGTGTTTCCTACTCATACGGACCATATCTAGTTGAACTCTGCTTATGAAACTGTAACAAACCACAGCATGTGTTACAAAGATGCTCTTAGGTTAATAGTGAGAAACGTGTTGGGTTCATTAACTGTGTAAACTCATTTGACCCGCAAAACCCATGGTTTTACCGGAAATGAACCCTTGCTTGTAGGAAGATACAGTGGCTTTGGTTTCACTCCCTTTGTGATGGTGAATTCAGACCAGAGTTCTCATCCATGAAACACACTCTGTTTTAACGCAAGAAGAATCTGCTTCTTTCCAGCGTCTCTAATACATCAAGAAACATGAGCATGCCCAGAAAAAAAGAACTGGGTTTCCTACTCATACGGACCATATCTAGTTGAACTCTGCTTATGAAACTGTAACAAACCACAGTATGTCTTACATAGATGCTCTTTAGTTAATAGTGAGAAACGTGTTGGGTTCCTTAACTGTGTAAATTCATTTTAGCCGAAAAACCCCTGGGTTTACTGGAAATGAACTCTTGCTTGTAGGAAGACACAGTGGCTTTGGTTTCACTCCGTTTGTGAAGGCAAATGCAGACCAGTGTTCTCATCCATGAAACATACTCTGTTTTAACGCGAGAAACATGCCCTTCTTTCCAGCGTCTCAAATACAGCAAGAAACATGAGCATGCCCAGAAAAAAGAATTGTGTTTTCTACTCATACGGACCACATCTAGTTGAACACTTCTTATGAAACTGTAACAAACCACAGCATGTGTTACATAGATGCTCTATAGTTAACAGTGAAAAGCGTGTTGGGTTCGTGAATTGTGTAAATTCATTTGAGCTGGCCAATCTCTGGGTTTACCGGAAATGAACTCTTGCTTGTAGGAAGACACAGAGGCTTTGGTTTCACTCCTTTTGTGAAGGGAAATTCAGACCAGTGTTCTCATCCATGAAACACCCTCTGTTTTATCGCAAGAAGCATCCTCTTCTGTCCAGAATCTGCAATACAGCAAGAAATATGAGCATGTCCCGAAAAAATGAACTGTGTTTCTTACTCATACGGACCATATCTAGTTGAACTCTGCTCATGAAATTGTAATAAACCACAGCATCTCTTTCATAGATGCTCTTTAGTTAATAGTGAAAAACGTGTTGGGTTCGTGAACTGTGTAAATTCATTTGAGCCGAATAATCACTGGGATGACCGGATAGGAACTCTTGCTTGTAGGAAGACACAGAGTCTTTGTTTAACTCCATTTCTGAAGGTATATTCAGAACAGAGTTCTCATCCATAAAACATACTCTGTTTTAACGCAAGAAACATGCTCTTCTTTCCAGCGTCAAATACAGCAAGAAACATGAGCATGCCCAGAAAAAAGAATTGTGTTTCCTACTCATACGGACCACATCTAGTTGAACACTGCTTATGAAACTGTAACAAACCACAGCATGTGTTACATAGATGCTCTTTGGTTAACATAGAAAATCGTGTTGGGTTCGTGAATTGTGTAAATTCATTTGAGCCGACCAATCTCTGGGTTTACCGGAAATGAACTCTTGATTGTAGGAAGACACAGAGGCTTTGGTTTCACTCCGTTTGTGAAGGGAAATTCAGACCAGTGTTCTCATCCATGAAACACCCTCTGTTTTATCGCAAGAAGCATCCTCTTCTGTCCACAATCTGCAATACAGCAAGAAATATTAGCATGCCCAGAAAAAAAGAACTGTGTTTCAAACTCATACAGACCATATCTAGTTGAACACTGCTTATGCAACTGTAACAAAACATAGCATGTGTTACATAGATGCTCTTTAGTTAATAGTGAGAAACGTGTTGGGTTCCTTAACTGTTTGAATTCATTTTAGCCGAAAAACCCCTGGGTTTACCAGAAATGAACTCTTGCTTGTAGGAAAACACAGTGGCTTTGGTTTCACTCCTTTTGTGAAGAGAAATTCAGACCAGATTTTTCATCCATGAAACACACTATGTTTTAACGCTAGAAGAATGCTCTTCATTCCCTCATCTCTAATACAGCATTAAACATGAGCATGCCCAGAAAAAAGAACTGTGTTTCCTACTCATACGGACCATATCTAGTTGAAATCTGCTCATGAAACTGTAACAAACCATAGCGTGTGTTACATAGATACTCTTTAGTTAATAGTGAGAAACGTGTTGGGTTCATGAACTGTGTAAATTCATTTGAGCCGAAAAATCACTGGGTTTACCGGAAATGAACTCTTGCTTGTAGGAAGACACAGAGTCTTTGTTTAACTCCATTTCTGAATGTTTTTTCAGAACAGTGTTGTCATCCATGAAACATACTCTGTTTTAACGCAAGAAACATGCTCTTCATTCCAGCGTCAAATACAGCAAGAAATATGAGCATGCCCAGAAAAAAGAATTGTGTTTCCTACTCATACGGACCACATCTAGTTGAACACTGCTTATGAAACTGTAACAAACCATAGCATGTGTTACATAGATGCTCTTTAGTTAATAGTGAGAAACGTGTTGGGTTCCTTAACTGTTTGAATTCATTTTAGCCGAAAAACCCCTGGGTTTACCGGAAATGAACTCTTGATTGTAGGAAGACACAGACGCTTTGGTTTCACTCCGTTTGTGAAGGGAAATTCAGACCCGTGTTCTCATCCATGAAACACCCTCTGTTTTATTGCAAGAAGCATCCTCTTCTGTCCAGAATCTGCAATACAGCAAGAAATATGAGCATGCCCAGAAAAAAAGAACTGTGTTTCCTACTCATATGGACCATATCTAGTTGAACACTGCTTATGAAACTGTAACAAACCACAGCATGTGTTACATAGATGCTCTTTAGTTAATAGTGAGAAACGTGTTGGGTTCCTTAACTGTGTAAATTCATTTTAGCCGAAAAACCCCTGGGTTTACCGGAAATGAACTCTTGCTTGTAGGAAGACACAGTGGCTTTGGTTTCACTCCGTTTGTGACGGAAATTCAGACCTGAGTTCTCATCCATGAAACACACTCTGTTTTAAGGCAAGAAGCATCCTCTTTTTTCCAGCGTCTCTAATACATCAAGAAACATGAGCATGCCCAGAAAAAAAGAACTGTGTTTCCTACTCATAGGGACCATATCTAGTTGAACTCTGCTTATGAAACTGTAATAAACCGCAGCATCTCTTACATAGATGCTCTTTAGTTAATAGTGAAAAACGTGTTGTGTTCGTGAACTGTGTAAATTCATTTGAGCCAAAAAATCACTGGGATTACCGGATATGAAGTCTTGCTTGTAGGAAGACACAGAAACTTTGGTTTAACTCCGTTTCTGAAGGAAAATTCAGACCAGTGTTCTCATCCATGAAACATACTCTGTTTTAACGCAAGAAACATGCTCTTCTTTCCAGCGTCTCAAATACAGCAAGAAACATGAGCATGCCCAGAAAAAAGAACTGTGTTTCCTACTCATACGGACCACATCTAGTTGAACATTGCTTATGAAACTGTAACAAAACACAGCATGTGTTACATAGATGCTCTTTAGTTAACAGAGAAAATCGTGTTGGGTTCGTGAACTGTGTAAATTCATTTGAGCCGAACAATCACTGGCTTTACTGGAAATGAACTCTTGATTGTAGGAAGACAAAGAGCCTTTTGTTTAACTCCGTTTGTGAAGGGAAATTCAGACCAGTGTTCTCATCCATGAAACACCCTATGTTTTAATGCAGGAAGCATCCTCACCTGTCCAGAATCTGCAAAACACCAAGAAATATGAGCATGCCCAGAAAAAAAGAACTGTGCTTCCTACTCATACAGACCATATCTAGTTGAACACTGCTTATGAAACTGTAACAAACAACAGCATGTGTTACATAGATGCTCTTTAGTTAATAGTGAGAAACGTGTTGGGTTCCTTAACTGTGTAAATTCATTTGAGTCGAAAAATCACTGGGATTACCGGATATGAACTCTTGCTTGTAGGAAGACAAAGAGACTTTGGTTTAACTCCGTTTCTGAAAGAAAATTCAGACCAGTGTTCTCATCCATGAAACACACTCTGTTTTAACGCAAGAAACATGCTCTTCTTTCCAGCGTCAAATACAGCAAGAAACATGAGCATGCCCAGAAAATGAACTGTGTTTCCTACTCATACGGACCACATCTAGTTGAAAACTGCTTATGAAACTGTAACAAACCACAGCATTTGTTACATAGATGCTCTTTGGTTAACAGTGAAAATCGTGTTGGGTCGTGAATTGTGTAAATTCATTTGAGCCGACCAATCTCTGGGTTTACCAGAAATGAACTCTTGATTGTAGGAAGACACAGAGGCTTTGGTTTCACTCCGTTTGTGAAGGGAAATTCAGACCAGTGTTCTCATCCATGAAACACCCTCTGCTTTAACGCAGAAGCATCCTCTTCTGTACAGAATCTGGAATACAGCAAGAAATATGAGCATGTCCAGAAAAAAAGAACTGTGTTTCCTACTCATACGGACCATATCTAGTTGAATACAACTTATGAAACTGTAACAAACCACAGCATGTGTTACATAGATGCTCTTTAGTTAATAGTCAGAAACGTGTTGGCTTCCTTTACTGTGTGAATTCAATTTAGCCGAAAAACTCCTGGGTTTACCGGAAATGAACTCTTGCTTGTAGGAAAACACAGTGGCTTTGGTTTCACTCCGTTTGTGAAGGGAAATTCAGACCTGAGTTCTCATCCATGAAACACACTCCTTTTTAACGCAAGAAGCATCCTCTTTTTTCTAGGGTCTCTAATACATCAAGAAACATGAGCATGCCCAGAAAAAAATAACTGTGTTTCCTACTCATACGGACCATATCTAGTTGAACTCTGCTTATGAAACTGTAATAAACCTCAGCATCACTTACATGGATGCTCTTTAGTTAATAGTGAAAAACGTGTTGTGTTTGTGAACTGTGTAAATTCATTTGAGCCGAATAATCACTGGGATTACCGGATATGAACTCTTGCTTGTAGGAAGACACAGAGGCTTAGGTTTAACTCCGTTTCTGAAGAAAAATTCAGATCAGAGTTCTCATCCATGAAACACACTCTGTTTTAACGCAAGAAGCATGCTCTTCTTTCCAGCATCTCCATTAAGCAAGAAACATGAGCATGCCCAGAAAAAAAGAACTGTGTTTCCTACTCATACGGACCATATCTAGTTGAACTCTGCTTATGAAACTGTAACAAACCACAGCATGTGTTACAAAGATGCTCTTAGGTTAATAGTGAGAAACGTGTTGGGTTCATTAACTGTGTAAACTCATTTGACCCGCAAAACCCATGGTTTTACCGGAAATGAACCCTTGCTTGTAGGAAGATACAGTGGCTTTGGTTTCACTCCCTTTGTGATGGTGAATTCAGACCAGAGTTCTCATCCATGAAACACACTCTGTTTTAACGCAAGAAGAATCTGCTTCTTTCCAGCGTCTCTAATACATCAAGAAACATGAGCATGCCCAGAAAAAAAGAACTGTGTTTCCTACTCATACGGACCATATCTAGTTGAACTCTGCTTATGAAACTGTAACAAACCACAGTATGTCTTACATAGATGCTCTTTAGTTAATAGTGAGAAACGTGTTGGGTTCCTTAACTGTGTAAATTCATTTTAGCCAAAAAACCCCTGGGTTTACTGGAAATGATCTCTTGCTTGTAGGAAGACACAGTGGCTTTGGTTTCACTCCGTTTGTGAAGGCAAATGCAGACCAGTGTTCTCATCCATGAAACATACTCTGTTTTAACGCGAGAAACATGCCCTTCTTTCCAGCGTCTCAAATACAGCAAGAAACATGAGCATGCCCAGAAAAAAGAATTGTGTTTTCTACTCATACGGACCACATCTAGTTGAACACTTCTTATGAAACTGTAACAAACCACAGCATGTGTTACATAGATGCTCTATAGTTAACAGTGAAAAGCGTGTTGGGTTCGTGAATTGTGTAAATTCATTTGAGCTGGCCAATCTCTGGGTTTACCGGAAATGAACTCTTGCTTGTAGGAAGACACAGAGGCTTTGGTTTCACTCCTTTTGTGAAGGGAAATTCAGACCAGTGTTCTCATCCATGAAACACCCTCTGTTTTATCGCAAGAAGCATCCTCTTCTGTCCAGAATCTGCAATACAGCAAGAAATATGAGCATGTCCCGAAAAAATGAACTGTGTTTCTTACTCATACGGACCATATCTAGTTGAACTCTGCTCATGAAATTGTAATAAACCACAGCATCTCTTTCATAGATGCTCTTTAGTTAATAGTGAAAAACGTGTTGGGTTCGTGAACTGTGTAAATTCATTTGAGCCGAATAATCACTGGGATGACCGGATAGGAACTCTTGCTTGTAGGAAGACACAGAGTCTTTGTTTAACTCCATTTCTGAAGGTATATTCAGAACAGAGTTCTCATCCATAAAACATACTCTGTTTTAACGCAAGAAACATGCTCTTCTTTCCAGCGTCAAATACAGCAAGAAACATGAGCATGCCCAGAAAAAAGAATTGTGTTTCCTACTCATACGGACCACATCTAGTTGAACACTGCTTATGAAACTGTAACAAACCACAGCATGTGTTACATAGATGCTCTTTGGTTAACATAGAAAATCGTGTTGGGTTCGTGAATTGTGTAAATTCATTTGAGCCGACCAATCTCTGGGTTTACCGGAAATGAACTCTTGATTGTAGGAAGACACAGAGGCTTTGGTTTCACTCCGTTTGTGAAGGGAAATTCAGACCAGTGTTCTCATCCATGAAACACCCTCTGTTTTATCGCAAGAAGCATCCTCTTCTGTCCACAATCTGCAATACAGCAAGAAATATTAGCATGCCCAGAAAAAAAGAACTGTGTTTCAAACTCATACAGACCATATCTAGTTGAACACTGCTTATGCAACTGTAACAAAACATAGCATGTGTTACATAGATGCTCTTTAGTTAATAGTGAGAAACGTGTTGGGTTCCTTAACTGTTTGAATTCATTTTAGCCGAAAAACCCCTGGGTTTACCAGAAATGAACTCTTGCTTGTAGGAAAACACAGTGGCTTTGGTTTCACTCCTTTTGTGAAGAGAAATTCAGACCAGATTTTTCATCCATGAAACACACTATGTTTTAACGCTAGAAGAATGCTCTTCATTCCCTCATCTCTAATACAGCATTAAACATGAGCATGCCCAGAAAAAAGAACTGTGTTTCCTACTCATACGGACCATATCTAGTTGAAATCTGCTCATGAAACTGTAACAAACCATAGCGTGTGTTACATAGATACTCTTTAGTTAATAGTGAGAAACGTGTTGGGTTCATGAACTGTGTAAATTCATTTGAGCCGAAAAATCACTGGGTTTACCGGAAATGAACTCTTGCTTGTAGGAAGACACAGAGTCTTTGTTTAACTCCATTTCTGAATGTTTTTTCAGAACAGTGTTGTCATCCATGAAACATACTCTGTTTTAACGCAAGAAACATGCTCTTCATTCCAGCGTCAAATACAGCAAGAAATATGAGCATGCCCAGAAAAAAGAATTGTGTTTCCTACTCATACGGACCACATCTAGTTGAACACTGCTTATGAAACTGTAACAAACCATAGCATGTGTTACATAGATGCTCTTTAGTTAATAGTGAGAAACGTGTTGGGTTCCTTAACTGTTTGAATTCATTTTAGCCGAAAAACCCCTGGGTTTACCGGAAATGAACTCTTGATTGTAGGAAGACACAGACGCTTTGGTTTCACTCCGTTTGTGAAGGGAAATTCAGACCCGTGTTCTCATCCATGAAACACCCTCTGTTTTATTGCAAGAAGCATCCTCTTCTGTCCAGAATCTGCAATACAGCAAGAAATATGAGCATGCCCAGAAAAAAAGAACTGTGTTTCCTACTCATATGGACCATATCTAGTTGAACACTGCTTATGAAACTGTAACAAACCACAGCATGTGTTACATAGATGCTCTTTAGTTAATAGTGAGAAACGTGTTGGGTTCCTTAACTGTGTAAATTCATTTTAGCCGAAAAACCCCTGGGTTTACCGGAAATGAACTCTTGCTTGTAGGAAGACACAGTGGCTTTGGTTTCACTCCGTTTGTGACGGAAATTCAGACCTGAGTTCTCATCCATGAAACACACTCTGTTTTAAGGCAAGAAGCATCCTCTTTTTTCCAGCGTCTCTAATACATCAAGAAACATGAGCATGCCCAGAAAAAAAGAACTGTGTTTCCTACTCATAGGGACCATATCTAGTTGAACTCTGCTTATGAAACTGTAATAAACCGCAGCATCTCTTACATAGATGCTCTTTAGTTAATAGTGAAAAACGTGTTGTGTTCGTGAACTGTGTAAATTCATTTGAGCCAAAAAATCACTGGGATTACCGGATATGAAGTCTTGCTTGTAGGAAGACACAGAGACTTTGGTTTAACTCCGTTTCTGAAGGAAAATTCAGACCAGTGTTCTCATCCATGAAACATACTCTGTTTTAACGCAAGAAATATGCTCTTTTTTCCAGCGTCTCAAATACAGCAAGAAATATGAGCATGCCCAGAAAAAAGAACTGTGGTTCCTACTCATACGGACCACATCTAGTTGAACACTGCTTATGAAACTGTAACAAACCACAGCATGTGTTACATACATGCTCTTTAGTTAACAGTGAAAATCGTGTTGGGTTCGTGAATTGTGTAAATTCATTTGAGCCGACCAATCTCTGGGTTTACCGGAAATGAACTCTTGATTGTAGAAAGACACAGAGGCTTTGGTTTCACTCCGTTTGTGAAGGGAAATTCAGACCAGAGTTATCATCCATGAAACACCCTATGTTTTAATGCAGGAAGCATCCTCACCTGTCCAGAATCTGCAAAACACCAAGAAATATGAGCATGCCCAGAAAAAAAGAACTGTGCTTCCTACTCATACAGACCATATCTAGTTGAACACTGCTTATGAAACTGTAACAAACAACAGCATGTGTTACATAGATGCTCTTTAGTTAATAGTGAGAAACGTGTTGGGTTCCTTAACTGTGTAAATTCATTTGAGTCGAAAAATCACTGGGATTACCGGATATGAACTCTTGCTTGTAGGAAGACAAAGAGACTTTGGTTTAACTCCGTTTCTGAAAGAAAATTCAGACCAGTGTTCTCATCCATGAAACACACTCTGTTTTAACGCAAGAAACATGCTCTTCTTTCCAGCGTCAAATACAGCAAGAAACATGAGCATGCCCAGAAAATGAACTGTGTTTCCTACTCATACGGACCACATCTAGTTGAAAACTGCTTATGAAACTGTAACAAACCACAGCATTTGTTACATAGATGCTCTTTGGTTAACAGTGAAAATCGTGTTGGGTCGTGAATTGTGTAAATTCATTTGAGCCGACCAATCTCTGGGTTTACCAGAAATGAACTCTTGATTGTAGGAAGACACAGAGGCTTTGGTTTCACTCCGTTTGTGAAGGGAAATTCAGACCAGTGTTCTCATCCATGAAACACCCTCTGCTTTAACGCAGAAGAATCCTCTTCTGTACAGAATCTGGAATACAGCAAGAAATATGAGCATGTCCAGAAAAAAAGAACTGTGTTTCCTACTCATACGGACCATATCTAGTTGAATACAACTTATGAAACTGTAACAAACCACAGCATGTGTTACATAGATGCTCTTTAGTTAATAGTCAGAAACGTGTTGGCTTCCTTTACTGTGTGAATTCAATTTAGCCGAAAAACTCCTGGGTTTACCGGAAATGAACTCTTGCTTGTAGGAAAACACAGTGGCTTTGGTTTCACTCCGTTTGTGAAGGGAAATTCAGACCTGAGTTCTCATCCATGAAACACACTCCTTTTTAACGCAAGAAGCATCCTCTTTTTTCTAGGGTCTCTAATACATCAAGAAACATGAGCATGCCCAGAAAAAAATAACTGTGTTTCCTACTCATACGGACCATATCTAGTTGAACTCTGCTTATGAAACTGTAATAAACCTCAGCATCACTTACATGGATGCTCTTTAGTTAATAGTGAAAAACGTGTTGTGTTTGTGAACTGTGTAAATTCATTTGAGCCGAATAATCACTGGGATTACCGGATATGAACTCTTGCTTGTAGGAAGACACAGAGGCTTAGGTTTAACTCCGTTTCTGAAGAAAAATTCAGATCAGAGTTCTCATCCATGAAACACACTCTGTTTTAACGCAAGAAGCATGCTCTTCTTTCCAGCATCTCCATTAAGCAAGAAACATGAGCATGCCCAGAAAAAAAGAACTGTGTTTCCTACTCATACGGACCATATCTAGTTGAACTCTGCTTATGAAACTGTAACAAACCACAGCATGTGTTACAAAGATGCTCTTAGGTTAATAGTGAGAAACGTGTTGGGTTCATTAACTGTGTAAACTCATTTGACCCGCAAAACCCATGGTTTTACCGGAAATGAACCCTTGCTTGTAGGAAGATATAGTGGCTTTGGTTTCACTCCCTTTGTGATGGTGAATTCAGACCAGAGTTCTCATCCATGAAACACACTCTGTTTTAACGCAAGAAGAATCTGCTTCTTTCCAGCGTCTCTAATACATCAAGAAACATGAGCATGCCCAGAAAAAAAGAACTGTGTTTCCTACTCATACGGACCATATCTAGTTGAACTCTGCTTATGAAACTGTAACAAACCACAGTATGTCTTACATAGATGCTCTTTAGTTAATAGTGAGAAACGTGTTGGGTTCCTTAACTGTGTAAATTCATTTTAGCCAAAAAACCCCTGGGTTTACTGGAAATGAACTCTTGCTTGTAGGAAGACACAGTGGCTTTGGTTTCACTCCGTTTGTGAAGGCAAATGCAGACCAGTGTTCTCATCCATGAAACATACTCTGTTTTAACGCGAGAAACATGCCCTTCTTTCCAGCGTCTCAAATACAGCAAGAAACATGAGCATGCCCAGAAAAAAGAATTGTGTTTTCTACTCATACGGACCACATCTAGTTGAACACTTCTTATGAAACTGTAACAAACCACAGCATGTGTTACATAGATGCTCTATAGTTAACAGTGAAAAGCGTGTTGGGTTCGTGAATTGTGTAAATTCATTTGAGCTGGCCAATCTCTGGGTTTACCGGAAATGAACTCTTGCTTGTAGGAAGACACAGAGGCTTTGGTTTCACTCCTTTTGTGAAGGGAAATTCAGACCAGTGTTCTCATCCATGAAACACCCTCTGTTTTATCGCAAGAAGCATCCTCTTCTGTCCAGAATCTGCAATACAGCAAGAAATATGAGCATGTCCCGAAAAAATGAACTGTGTTTCTTACTCATACGGACCATATCTAGTTGAACTCTGCTCATGAAATTGTAATAAACCACAGCATCTCTTTCATAGATGCTCTTTAGTTAATAGTGAAAAACGTGTTGGGTTCGTGAACTGTGTAAATTCATTTGAGCCGAATAATCACTGGGATGACCGGATAGGAACTCTTGCTTGTAGGAAGACACAGAGTCTTTGTTTAACTCCATTTCTGAAGGTATATTCAGAACAGAGTTCTCATCCATAAAACATACTCTGTTTTAACGCAAGAAACATGCTCTTCTTTCCAGCGTCAAATACAGCAAGAAACATGAGCATGCCCAGAAAAAAGAATTGTGTTTCCTACTCATACGGACCACATCTAGTTGAACACTGCTTATGAAACTGTAACAAACCACAGCATGTGTTACATAGATGCTCTTTGGTTAACATAGAAAATCGTGTTGGGTTCGTGAATTGTGTAAATTCATTTGAGCCGACCAATCTCTGGGTTTACCGGAAATGAACTCTTGATTGTAGGAAGACACAGAGGCTTTGGTTTCACTCCGTTTGTGAAGGGAAATTCAGACCAGTGTTCTCATCCATGAAACACCCTCTGTTTTATCGCAAGAAGCATCCTCTTCTGTCCACAATCTGCAATACAGCAAGAAATATTAGCATGCCCAGAAAAAAAGAACTGTGTTTCAAACTCATACAGACCATATCTAGTTGAACACTGCTTATGCAACTGTAACAAAACATAGCATGTGTTACATAGATGCTCTTTAGTTAATAGTGAGAAACGTGTTGGGTTCCTTAACTGTTTGAATTCATTTTAGCCGAAAAACCCCTGGGTTTACCAGAAATGAACTCTTGCTTGTAGGAAAACACAGTGGCTTTGGTTTCACTCCTTTTGTGAAGAGAAATTCAGACCAGATTTTTCATCCATGAAACACACTATGTTTTAACGCTAGAAGAATGCTCTTCATTCCCTCATCTCTAATACAGCATTAAACATGAGCATGCCCAGAAAAAAGAACTGTGTTTCCTACTCATACGGACCATATCTAGTTGAAATCTGCTCATGAAACTGTAACAAACCATAGCGTGTGTTACATAGATACTCTTTAGTTAATAGTGAGAAACGTGTTGGGTTCATGAACTGTGTAAATTCATTTGAGCCGAAAAATCACTGGGTTTACCGGAAATGAACTCTTGCTTGTAGGAAGACACAGAGTCTTTGTTTAACTCCATTTCTGAATGTTTTTTCAGAACAGTGTTGTCATCCATGAAACATACTCTGTTTTAACGCAAGAAACATGCTCTTCATTCCAGCGTCAAATACAGCAAGAAATATGAGCATGCCCAGAAAAAAGAATTGTGTTTCCTACTCATACGGACCACATCTAGTTGAACACTGCTTATGAAACTGTAACAAACCATAGCATGTGTTACATAGATGCTCTTTAGTTAATAGTGAGAAACGTGTTGGGTTCCTTAACTGTTTGAATTCATTTTAGCCGAAAAACCCCTGGGTTTACCGGAAATGAACTCTTGATTGTAGGAAGACACAGACGCTTTGGTTTCACTCCGTTTGTGAAGGGAAATTCAGACCCGTGTTCTCATCCATGAAACACCCTCTGTTTTATTGCAAGAAGCATCCTCTTCTGTCCAGAATCTGCAATACAGCAAGAAATATGAGCATGCCCAGAAAAAAAGAACTGTGTTTCCTACTCATATGGACCATATCTAGTTGAACACTGCTTATGAAACTGTAACAAACCACAGCATGTGTTACATAGATGCTCTTTAGTTAATAGTGAGAAACGTGTTGGGTTCCTTAACTGTGTAAATTCATTTTAGCCGAAAAACCCCTGGGTTTACCGGAAATGAACTCTTGCTTGTAGGAAGACACAGTGGCTTTGGTTTCACTCCGTTTGTGACGGAAATTCAGACCTGAGTTCTCATCCATGAAACACACTCTGTTTTAAGGCAAGAAGCATCCTCTTTTTTCCAGCGTCTCTAATACATCAAGAAACATGAGCATGCCCAGAAAAAAAGAACTGTGTTTCCTACTCATAGGGACCATATCTAGTTGAACTCTGCTTATGAAACTGTAATAAACCGCAGCATCTCTTACATAGATGCTCTTTAGTTAATAGTGAAAAACGTGTTGTGTTCGTGAACTGTGTAAATTCATTTGAGCCAAAAAATCACTGGGATTACCGGATATGAAGTCTTGCTTGTAGGAAGACACAGAGACTTTGGTTTAACTCCGTTTCTGAAGGAAAATTCAGACCAGTGTTCTCATCCATGAAACATACTCTGTTTTAACGCAAGAAATATGCTCTTTTTTCCAGCGTCTCAAATACAGCAAGAAATATGAGCATGCCCAGAAAAAAGAACTGTTGTTCCTACTCATACGGACCACATCTAGTTGAACACTGCTTATGAAACTGTAACAAACCACAGCATGTGTTACATACATGCTCTTTAGTTAACAGTGAAAATCGTGTTGGGTTCGTGAATTGTGTAAATTCATTTGAGCCGACCAATCTCTGGGTTTACCGGAAATGAACTCTTGATTGTAGAAAGACACAGAGGCTTTGGTTTCACTCCGTTTGTTAAGGGAAATTCAGACCAGAGTTATCATCCATGAAATACACTCTGTTTTAACGCAAGAAGCATGCTCTTCTTTCCAGCATATCTAACACAGTATTAAACATGAGTATGCCCAGAAGAAAAGAACTGTGTTTTCTACTCATACAGACCATATATATTTGAATTCTGCTCATTTAATTGTAACAAACCACAGCATCTCTTACATAGATGCTCTTTAGTTAATAGTGAAAATCGTGTTGGGTTCATGAACTGGGTAAATTCATTTGAGCCAAAAAATCACTGGGTTTACCGAAAATGAACTCTTGCTTGTAGGAAGAAATGGAGGCTTTGGTTTCACTCCGTTTGTGAATGGAAATTCAGACCAGAGTTCTCATCCATGAAAAAACCTCTGTTATAACGCAAGAAGCATCCTCCTCTTTCCAGCATCTCTAATACAGCAAGAAATATGAGCATGCCGGAAAAAAAAGAACTGTGTTTTCTACTCATACGGACAATATCTAGTTGAACTATGCTTATGAAACTGTAACAAACCAAAGAATCTCTTACATAGATGCTCTTTAGTTAATAGTGAAAAACGTATTGGGTTCATGAACTGTGTAAATTCATTTGAGTCAAAAATCACTGGGTTTACCAGAAATGATCTCTTGCTTGTAGGAAGACATAGAGGCTTTATTTTCACTCCATTTGTGAAGCGAAATTCAGACCAGAGTTCTCATCCATGGAACACACTCTGTTTTAAGGCAAGAGGCATCCTCTTCTGTCCAGAATCTGCAATAGAGCAAGAAATATGAGCATGTCCAGAAAAAATGAACTGTGTTTCCTACTCATACAGACCATATCTAGTTGAACTATGCTAATGAAATTGTAATAAACCACAGCATTTCTTACATAGATGCTCTGTAGTTAATAGTGAAAAACGTATTGGGTTCATGAACTGGGTAAATTCATTTGAGCCAAAAAATCACTGGGTTTACCGGAAATGAACTCTTGCTTGTAGGAAGAAACGGAGGCTTTGGTTTAACTCCGTTTGTGAACGGAAATTCAGACCAGAGTTCTCATCCATGAAAAAACCTCTGTTTTAACGCAAGAAGCATCCTCTTCTTTCCAGCATCTCTAATACAGCAAGAACTATGAGCATGCCAGGAAAAAAAGAACTGTGTTTCCTACTCATACGGACTATATCTAGTTGAACTATGCTTATGAAACTGTAACAAACCAAAGCATCTCTTACATAGATGCTCTTTAGTTAATAGTGAAAAACGTATGGGGTTCATGAACTCTGTAAATTCATTTGAGCCGAAAAATCACTGGGTTTACCAGAAATGAACTCTTGCTTGTAGGAAGACATAGAGGCTTTATTTTCACTCCATTTGTGAAGCGAAATTCAGACCAGAGTTCTCATCCATGAAACATACTCTGTTTTAACGCAAGAAGCATGCTCTTCTTTCCAGCGTCTCTAATACATGAAGGAACATGAGCATGCCCAGAAAAAAAGAACTGTGTTTCCTACTCATATGGACCATATTTAGTTGAACTCTGATTTTGAAACTGTATCAAAATAGAGCATCTCTTACAGAGATGCTCTTTAGTTAATAGTGAAAAACGTGTTGGGTTCGTGAACTGTGTAAATTCATTTGAGCCGAAAAATCACTGGGCTTACAGGAAATGAACTCTTGCTTGTAGGAAGACACAGAGCCTTTGGTTTAACTCCGTGTATGATGGAAAATTCAGAACAGTGTTCTCATACATGAAACATACTGTGTTTTAACGCAAGAAGCATGCTCTTCTTTCCGGCGTCTCAAATACAGCAAGAAACATGAGCATGCCCAGAAAAAAGAACTGTGTTTCCTCCTCAACGGACCATATCTAGTTGAACACTGCTGATGAAACTGTACCAAACAACAGCATGTGTTACATAGATGCTCTTTAGTTAATAGTGAAAAACGTATTGGGTTCATGAACAGGGTAAATTAATTTGAGCCAAAAAACCACTGGGTTTACAGGAAATGAACACTTGAATGGAGGAAGACACAGGGGCTTTGGTTTCACTCCGTTTGTTAGGGGATATTCAGACCAGAGTTCTCTTCCATGAAACACACTCTGTTTTAACGCAAGATGCATCCTCTTCTTTCCAGCATCTCTAATACAGCACGAAACATGAGCATGCCAGGAAAAAAAGAACTGTGTTTCCTACTCACAAGGACCATATCTAGTTGAACTCTGCTTATGAAACTGTAACAAACCACAGCATGTGTTACATAGATGCTCTTTAGTTAACAGTGAAAATCGTGTTGGGTTCGTGAATTGTGTAAATTCATTTGAGCCGACCAATCTCTGGGTTTACCGGAAATGAACTCTTGATTGTAGGAAGACACAGAGGCTTTGGTTTCACTCCGTATGTGAAGGGAAATTCAGACCAGAGTTATCATCCATGAAACACCCTCTGTTTTATCACAAGAAGCATCCTCTTCTGTCCACAATCTGCAATACAGCAAGAAATATTAGCATGCCCAGAAAAAAAGAACTGTGTTTCCAACTCATACAGACCATATCTAGTTGAACACTGCTTATGAAACTGTAACAAACCATAGCATGTGTTACATAGATGCTCTTTAGTTAATAGTGAGAAACGTGATGGGTTCCTTAACTGTTTGAATTCATTTTAGCCGAAAAACCCCTGGGTTTACCGGAAATGAACTCTTGCTTGTAGAAAAACACAGTGGCTTTGGTTTCACTCCTTTTGTGAAGAGAAATTCAGACCAGATTTTTCATCCATGAAACACACTATGTTTTAACGCAAGAAGAATGCTCTTCATTCCCTCATCTCTAATACAGCATTAAACATGAGCATGCCCAGAAAAAAGAACTGTGTTTCCTACTCATACGGACCATATCTATTTGAATTCTGCTCATTTAATTGTAACAAACCACAGCATCTCTTACATAGATGCTCTTTAGTTAATAGTGAAAATCGTGTTGGGTTCATAAAGTGTGTAAATTCATTTGAGCCGAAAAATCACTGGGTATTCCGGAAATGAACTCTTGCTTGTAGGAAGACACAGAGCCTTTTGTTTATCTACGTTTGTGAAGGGAAATTCAGACCAGTGTTCTCATCCATGAAACACCCTCTGTTTTATCAAAAGAAGCATCCTCTTCTTTCCAGATTCTGCAATACTGCAAGAAATATGAGTATGTCCAGAAAAAAGAACTGTGTTTCCTACTCATATGGACCATATCTAGGTGAACACTGCTTATGAAACTGTACCAAACCACAGCATGGGTTACATAAATGCTCTTTAGTTAATAGTGAAAAACGTATTGGGTTCATGAACTGGGTAAATTCATTTGAGCCAAAAAATCACTGGGTTTACCGGAAATGAACTCTTGCTTGTAGGAAGAAACAGAGGCTTTGGTTTCACTCTGTTTGTGAACGGAAATTCAGACCAGAGTTCTCATCCATGAAACACCCTCTGTTTTATCGCAAGAAACATCCTCTTCTGTCCAGAATCTGCAATACAGCAAGAAATATGAGCATGCCCAGAAAAAAAGAACTGTGTTTCCTACTCATACGGACCATATCTAGTTGAACTCTGCTTATGAAACTGTAACAGACCACAGCATGTGTTACATAGATGCTCTTTAGTTAATAGTGAAAAACGTATTGGGTTCATGAACTGTGTAAATTCATTTGAGCCAAAAAATCACTGGGATTACCGGAAATGAACTCTTGCTTTTAGGAAGACATAGAGGCTTTATTTTCACTCGTTTGTGAAGCGAAATTCAGACCAGAGTTCTCATCCATGCAACACCCTCTGTTTTAACGCAAGAAGCATCCTCTTCTGTCCATAAGCTGCAATACAGCAAGAAATATTAGGATGCCCAGAAAAAAAGAACTGTGTTTCCTACTCATACGGACCATATCTAGTTGAACACTGCTTATGAAACTGTAACAAACCACAGCATGTGTTACATAGATGCTCTTTAGTTAATAGTGAGAAACGTGTTGGGTTCCTTAACTGTGTGAATTCATTTTAGCCGAAAAACCCCTGGGTTTACCGGAAATGAACTCTTGCTTGGAGGAAGACACAGTGGCTTTGGTTTCACTCCGTTTTTGAAGGGAAATTCAGACCTGAGTTCTCATCCATGAAACACACTCTGTTTTAAGGCAAGAAGCATCCTCTTTTTTCCAGCGTCTCTAATACATCAAGAAACATGAGAATGCCCAGAAAAAAAGAACTGTGTTTCCTACTCATTCGGACCATATCTAGTTGAACTCTGCTTATGAAACTTAATAAACCACAGCATCCCTTACATAGATGCTCTTTAGTTAATAGTGAAAAACATGTTGTGTTCGTGAACTGTGTAAATTCATTTGAGCCGAAAAATCACTGGGATTACCGGATATGAACACTTGCTTGTAGGAAGACACAGAGACTTTGGTTTAACTCCGTTTCTGAAGGAAAATTCAGACCAGTGTTCTCATCCATGAAACATACTCTGTTTTTACGCAAGAAACATGCTCTTCTTTCCAGCGTCTCAAATACAGCAAGAAACATTAGCATGCCCAGAAAAAAGAACTGTGTTTCCTACTCATATGGACAACATCTACTTGAACATTGCTTATGAAACTGTAACAAACCACAGCATGTGTTACATAGATGCTCTTTAGTTAATAGTGAAAAACGTTTTGGGTTCATGAACTGGGTAAATTCATTTGAGCCAAAAAATCACTGGGTTTACCGGAAATGAACCCTTGCTTGTAGGAAGACACAGAGGCTTTGGTTTCACTTTGTTTGTGAAGGGAAATTCAGACGGGTGTTCTCATCTATGAAACACCCTCTGTTTTAACACAAGAAGCTTCCTCTTCTTTCCAGAGTCTGCAATACAGCAAGAAATATGAGCATGTCCAGAAAAAAAGAACTGTGTTTCCTACTCATATGGACCATATCTAGTTGAACTCTGATTATGAAACTGTATCAAAATACAGCATCTCTTACAGACATGCTCTTTAGTTAATAGTGAAAAACGTGTTGGGTTCGTGAACTGTGTAAATTCATTTGAGCCGACAATCACTGGCTTTACTGGAAATGAACTCTTGATTGTAGGAAGACAAAGAGCCTTTTGTTTAACTCCGTTTGTGAATGGAAATTCAGACCAGTGTTCTCATCCATGAAACACCCTATGTTTTAACGCAAGAAGCATCCTCTTCTGTCCAGAATCTGCAATACAGCAAGAAATATGAGCATGCCCAGAAAAAAAGAAAAGTGTTTCCTACTCATACTGACCATATCTAGTTGAACACTGCTTATGAAACTGTAACAAACCACAGCATGTGTTACATAGATGCTCTCTAGTTAATAGTGAGAAACATGTTGAGTTCCTTAACTGTGTAAATTCATTTAAGCCGAAAAATCCCTGGGATTACTGGATATGAACTCTTGCTTGTAGGAAGACACAGTGGCTTTGGTTTAACTCCATTTCTGAAGGAAAATTCAGACCAGTGTTCTCATCCATGAAACATACTCTGTTTTAACGCAAGAAACATGCTCTTCTTTCCAGCGTCAAATGCAGCAAGAAACATGAGCATGCCCAGAAAAAAGAATTGTGTTTCCTACTCATACGGACCACATCTAGTTGAACACTGCTTATGAAACTGTAACAAACCACAGCATGTGTTACATAGATGCTCTTTAGTTAACAGTGAAAATCGTGTTTGGTTCGTGAATTGTGTAAAATCATTTGAGCCGACCAATCTCTGGGTTTACCGGAAATGAACTCTTGATTGTAGGAAGACACAGAGGCTTTGTTTTCACTCCGTTTGTGAAGGGAAATTCAGACCAGTGTTCTCTTCCATGAAACACCCTCTGTTTTATCGCAAGAAACATCCTCTTCTGTCCAGAATCTGCAATACAGCAAGAAATATGAGCATGCCCAGAAAAAAAGAACTGTGTTTCCTACTCATACGGACCATATCTAGTTGAACTCTGCTTATGAAACTGTAACAAACCACAGCATGAGTTACATAGATGCTCTTTAGTTAATAGTGAAAAACGTATTGGGTTCATGAACTGTGTAAATTCATTTGAGCCAAAAAATCACTGGGATTACCGGAAATGAACTCTTGCTTTTAGGAAGACATAGAGGCTTTATTTTCACTCGTTTGTGAAGCGAAATTCAGACCAGAGTTCTCATCCATGCAACACCCTCTGTTTTAACGCAAGAAGCATCCTCTTCTGTCCATAAGCTGCAATACAGCAAGAAATATTAGGATGCCCAGAAAAAAAGAACTGTGTTTCCTACTCATACGGACCATATCTAGTTGAACACTGCTTATGAAACTGTAACAAACCACAGCATGTGTTACATAGATGCTCTTTAGTTAATAGTGAGAAACGTGTTGGGTTCCTTAACTGTGTGAATTCATTTTAGCCGAAAAACCCCTGGGTTTACCGGAAATGAACTCTTGCTTGGAGGAAGACACAGTGGCTTTGGTTTCACTCCGTTTTTGAAGGGAAATTCAGACCTGAGTTCTCATCCATGAAACACACTCTGTTTTAAGGCAAGAAGCATCCTCTTTTTTCCAGCGTCTCTAATACATCAAGAAACATGAGAATGCCCAGAAAAAAAGAACTGTGTTTCCTACTCATTCGGACCATATCTAGTTGAACTCTGCTTATGAAACTTAATAAACCACAGCATCCCTTACATAGATGCTCTTTAGTTAATAGTGAAAAACATGTTGTGTTCGTGAACTGTGTAAATTCATTTGAGCCGAAAAATCACTGGGATTACCGGATATGAACACTTGCTTGTAGGAAGACACAGAGACTTTGGTTTAACTCCGTTTCTGAAGGAAATTTCAGACCAGTGTTCTCATCCATGAAACATACTCTGTTTTAACGCAAGAAACATGCTCTTCTTTCCAGCGTCTCAAATACAGCAAGAAACATTAGCATGCCCAGAAAAAAGAACTGTGTTTCCTACTCATACGGACAACATCTACTTGAACATTGCTTATGAAACTGTAACAAACCACAGCATGTGTTACATAGATGCTGTTTAGTTAATAGTGAAAAACGTTTTGGGTTCATGAACTGGGTAAATTCATTTGAGCCAAAAAATCACTGGGTTTACCGGAAATGAACCCTTGCTTGTAGGAAGACACAGAGGCTTTGGTTTCACTTTGTTTGTGAAGGGAAATCCAGACGGGTGTTCTCATCTATGAAACACCCTCTGTTTTAACACAAGAAGCTTCCTCTTCTTTCCAGAGTCTGCAATACAGCAAGAAATATGAGCATGTCCAGAAAAAAAGAACTGTGTTTCCTACTCATATGGACCATATCTAGTTGAACTCTGATTATGAAACTGTATCAAAATACAGCATCTCTTACAGACATGCTCTTTAGTTAATAGTGAAAAACGTGTTGGGTTCGTGAACTGTGTAAATTCATTTGAGCCGACAATCACTGGCTTTACTGGAAATGAACTCTTGATTGTAGGAAGACAAAGAGCCTTTTGTTTAACTCCGTTTGTCAATGGAAATTCAGACCAGTGTTCTCATCCATGAAACACCCTATGTTTTAACGCAAGAAGCATCCTCTTCTGTCCAGAATCTGCAATACAGCAAGAAATATGAGCATGCCCAGAAAAAAAGAAAAGTGTTTCCTACTCATACTGACCATATCTAGTTGAACACTGCTTATGAAACTGTAACAAAACACAGCATGTGTTACATAGATGCTCTCTAGTTAATAGTGAGAAACATGTTGAGTTCCTTAACTGTGTAAATTCATTTAAGCCGAAAAATCCCTGGGATTACCGGATATGAACTCTTGCTTGTAGGAAGACAAAGAGACTTTGGTTTAACTCCATTTCTGAAGGAAAATTCAGACCAGTGTTCTCATCCATGAAACATACTCTGTTTTAACGCAAGAAACATGCTCTTCTTTCCAGTGTCAAATGCAGCAAGAAACATGAGCATGCCCAGAAAAAAGAATTGTGTTTCCTACTCATACGGACCACATCTAGTTGAACACTGCTTATGAAACTGTAACAAACCACAGCATGTGTTACATAGATGCTCTTTAGTTAACAGTGAAAATCGTGTTGGGTTCGTGAATTGTGTAAAATCATTTGAGCCGACCAATCTCTGGGTTTACCGGAAATGAACTCTTGATTGTAGGAAGACACAGAGGCTTTGTTTTCACTCCGTTTGTGAAGGGAAATTCAGACCAGTGTTCTCATCCATGAAACACCCTCTGTTTTATCGCAAGAAACATCCTCTTCTGTCCAGAATCTGCAATACAGCAAGAAATATGAGCATGCCCAGAAAAAAAGAACTGTGTTTCCTACTCATACGGACCATATCTAGTTGAACTCTGCTTATGAAACTGTAACAAACCACAGCATGTGTTACATAGATGCTCTTTAGTTAATAGTGAAAAACGTATTGGGTTCATGAACTGTGTAAATTCATTTGAGCCAAAAAATCACTGGGATTACCGGAAATGAACTCTTGCTTTTAGGAAGACATAGAGGCTTTATTTTCACTCGTTTGTGAAGCGAAATTCAGACCAGAGTTCTCATCCATGCAACACCCTCTGTTTTAACGCAAGAAGCATCCTCTTCTGTCCATAAGCTGCAATACAGCAAGAAATATTAGGATGCCCAGAAAAAAAGAACTGTGTTTCCTACTCATACGGACCATATCTAGTTGAACACTGCTTATGAAACTGTAACAAACCACAGCATGTGTTACATAGATGCTCTTTAGTTAATAGTGAGAAACGTGTTGGGTTCCTTAACTGTGTGAATTCATTTTAGCCGAAAAACCCCTGGGTTTACCGGAAATGAACTCTTGCTTGGAGGAAGACACAGTGGCTTTGGTTTCACTCCGTTTTTGAAGGGAAATTCAGACCTGAGTTCTCATCCATGAAACACACTCTGTTTTAAGGCAAGAAGCATCCTCTTTTTTCCAGCGTCTCTAATACATCAAGAAACATGAGAATGCCCAGAAAAAAAGAACTGTGTTTCCTACTCATTCGGACCATATCTAGTTGAACTCTGCTTATGAAACTTAATAAACCACAGCATCCCTTACATAGATGCTCTTTAGTTAATAGTGAAAAACATGTTGTGTTCGTGAACTGTGTAAATTCATTTGAGCCGAAAAATCACTGGGATTACCGGATATGAACACTTGCTTGTAGGAAGACACAGAGACTTTGGTTTAACTCCGTTTCTGAAGGAAATTTCAGACCAGTGTTCTCATCCATGAAACATACTCTGTTTTAACGCAAGAAACATGCTCTTCTTTCCAGCGTCTCAAATACAGCAAGAAACATTAGCATGCCCAGAAAAAAGAACTGTGTTTCCTACTCATACGGACAACATCTACTTGAACATTGCTTATGAAACTGTAACAAACCACAGCATGTGTTACATAGATGCTGTTTAGTTAATAGTGAAAAACGTTTTGGGTTCATGAACTGGGTAAATTCATTTGAGCCAAAAAATCACTGTGTTTACCGGAAATGAACCCTTGCTTGTAGGAAGACACAGAGGCTTTGGTTTCACTTTGTTTGTGAAGGGAAATTCAGACGGGTGTTCTCATCTATGAAACACCCTCTGTTTTAACACAAGAAGCTTCCTCTTCTTTCCAGAGTCTGCAATACAGCAAGAAATATGAGCATGTCCAGAAAAAAAGAACTGTGTTTCCTACTCATATGGACCATATCTAGTTGAACTCTGATTATGAAACTGTATCAAAATACAGCATCTCTTACAGACATGCTCTTTAGTTAATAGTGAAAAACGTGTTGGGTTCGTGAACTGTGTAAATTCATTTGAGCCGACAATCACTGGCTTTACTGGAAATGAACTCTTGATTGTAGGAAGACAAAGAGCCTTTTGTTTAACTCCGTTTGTGAATGGAAATTCAGACCAGTGTTCTCATCCATGAAACACCTTATGTTTTAACGCAAGAAGCATCCTCTTCTGTCCAGAATCTGCAATATAGCAAGAAATATGAGCATGCCCAGAAAAAAAGAAAAGTGTTTCCTACTCATACTGACCATATCTAGTTGAACACTGCTTATGAAACTGTAACAAACCACAGCATGTGTTACATAGATGCTCTCTAGTTAATAGTGAGAAACATGTTGAGTTCCTTAACTGTGTAAATTCATTTAAGCCGAAAAATCCCTGGGATTACCGGATATGAACTCTTGCTTGTAGGAAGACAAAGAGACTTTGGTTTAACTCCATTTCTGAAGGAAAATTCAGACCAGTGTTCTCATCCATGAAACATACTCTGTTTTAACGCAAGAAACATGCTCTTCTTTCCAGCGTCAAATGCAGCAAGAAACATGAGCATGCCCAGAAAAAAGAATTGTGTTTCCTACTCATACGGACCACATCTAGTTGAACACTGCTTATGAAACTGTAACAAACCACAGCATGTGTTACATAGATGCTCTTTAGTTAACAGTGAAAATCGTGTTGGGTTCGTGAATTGTGTAAAATCATTTGAGCCGACCAATCTCTGGGTTTACCGGAAATGAACTCTTGATTGTAGGAAGACACAGAGGCTTTGTTTTCACTCCGTTTGTGAAGGGAAATTCAGACCAGTGTTCTCATCCATGAAACACCCTCTGTTTTATCGCAAGAAACATCCTCTTCTGTCCAGAATCTGCAATACAGCAAGAAATATGAGCATGCCCAGAAAAAAAGAACTGTGTTTCCTACTCATACGGACCATATCTAGTTGAACTCTGCTTATGAAACTGTAACAAACCACAGCATGTGTTACATAGATGCTCTTTAGTTAATAGTGAAAAACGTATTGGGTTCATGAACTGTGTAAATTCATTTGAGCCAAAAAATCACTGGGATTACCGGAAATGAACTCTTGCTTTTAGGAAGACATAGAGGCTTTATTTTCACTCGTTTGTGAAGCGAAATTCAGACCAGAGTTCTCATACATGCAACACCCTCTGTTTTAACGCAAGAAGCATCCTCTTCTGTCCATAAGCTGCAATACAGCAAGAAATATTAGGATGCCCAGAAAAAAAGAACTGTGTTTCCTACTCATACGGACCATATCTAGTTGAACACTGCTTATGAAACTGTAACAAACCACAGCATGTGTTACATAGATGCTCTTTAGTTAATAGTGAGAAACGTGTTGGGTTCCTTAACTGTGTGAATTCATTTTAGCCGAAAAACCCCTGGGTTTACCGGAAATGAACTCTTGCTTGGAGGAAGACACAGTGGCTTTGGTTTCACTCCGTTTTTGAAGGGAAATTCAGACCTGAGTTCTCATCCATGAAACACACTGTTTTAAGGCAAGAAGCATCCTCTTTTTTCCAGCGTCTCTAATACATCAAGAAACATGAGAATGCCCAGAAAAAAAGAACTGTGTTTCCTACTCATTCGGACCATATCTAGTTGAACTCTGCTTATGAAACTTAATAAACCACAGCATCCCTTACATAGATGCTCTTTAGTTAATAGTGAAAAACATGTTGTGTTCGTGAACTGTGTAAATTCATTTGAGCCGAAAAATCACTGGGATTACCGGATATGAACACTTGCTTGTAGGAAGACACAGAGACTTTGGTTTAACTCCGTTTCTGAAGGAAATTTCAGACCAGTGTTCTCATCCATGAAACATACTCTGTTTTAACGCAAGAAACATGCTCTTCTTTCCAGCGTCTCAAATACAGCAAGAAACATTAGCATGCCCAGAAAAAAGAACTGTGTTTCCTACTCATACGGACAACATCTACTTGAACATTGCTTATGAAACTGTAACAAACCACAGCATGTGTTACATAGATGCTGTTTAGTTAATAGTGAAAAACGTTTTGGGTTCATGAACTGGGTAAATTCATTTGAGCCAAAAAATCACTGGGTTTACCGGAAATGAACCCTTGCTTGTAGGAAGACACAGAGGCTTTGGTTTCACTTTGTTTGTGAAGGGAAATTCAGACGGGTGTTCTCACCTATGAAACACCCTCTGTTTTAACACAAGAAGCTTCCTCTTCTTTCCAGAGTCTGCAATACAGCAAGAAATATGAGCATGTCCAGAAAAAAAGAACTGTGTTTCCTACTCATATGGACCATATCTAGTTGAACTCTGATTATGAAACTGTATCAAAATACAGCATCTCTTACAGACATGCTCTTTAGTTAATAGTGAAAAACGTGTTGGGTTCGTGAACTGTGTAAATTCATTTGAGCCGACAATCGCTGGCTTTACTGGAAATGAACTCTTGATTGTAGGAAGACAAAGAGCCTTTTGTTTAACTCCGTTTGTGAATGGAAATTCAGACCAGTGTTCTCATCCATGAAACACCCTATGTTTTAACGCAAGAAGCATCCTCTTCTGTCCAGAATCTGCAATACAGCAAGAAATATGAGCATGCCCAGAAAAAAAGAAAAGTGTTTCCTACTCATACTGACCATATCTAGTTGAACACTGCTTATGAAACTGTAACAAACCACAGCATGTGTTACATAGATGCTCTCTAGTTAATAGTGAAAAACATGTTGAGTTCCTTAACTGCGTAAATTCATTTGAGCCGAAAAATCACTGGGATTACCGGATATGAACTCTTGCTTGTAGGAAGAAAAAGAGACTTTGGTTTAACTCCGTTTCTGAAGGAAAATTCAGACCAGTGTTCTCATCCATGAAACACACTCTGTTTTAACGCAAGAAACATGCTCTTCTTTCCAGCGTCTCAAATACAGCAAGAAACATGAGCATGCCCAGAAAAAAGAACTGTGTTTCCTTCTCTTACGGACCATATCTAGTTGAACTCTGCTTATGAAATTGTAATAAACCACAGCATCTCTTACATAGATGCTCTTTAGTTAATAATGAAAAACATGTTGGGTTCGTGAACTGTGTAAAATCATTTGAGCCGACCAATCTCTGGGTTTACCGGAAATGAACTCTTGATTGTAGGAAGACACAGAGGCTTTGTTTTCACACCGTTTGTGAAGGGAAATTCAGACCAGTGTTCTCATTCATGAAACACCCTCTGTTTTATCGCAAGAAGCATCCTCTTCTGTCCAGAATCTGCAATACAGCAAGAAATATGAGCATGCCCAGAAAAAAAGAACTGTGTTTCCTACTCATACGGACCATATCTAGTTGAACTCTGCTTATGAAACTGTAACAAACCACAGCATGTGTTACATAGATGCTCTTTAGTTAATAGTGAAAAACGTATTGGGTTCATGAACTGTGTAAATTCATTTGAGCCAAAAAATCACTGGGATTACCGGAAATGAACTCTTGCTTGTAGGAAGACATAGAGGCTTTATTTTCACTCGTTTGTGAAGCGAAATTCAGACCATAGTTCTCATCCATGAAACACACTCTGTTTTATCGCAAGAAGCATCCTCTTCTGTCCAGAATCTGCAATACAGCAAGAAATATGAGCATGTCCAGAATAAATGAACTGTGTTTCCTACTCATACGGGCCATATCTAGTTGAACTCTGCTCATTAAACTGGAACAAACCACAGCATCTCTTACAGAGATGCTCTTTAGTTAATAGTGAAAAACGTGTTGGGTTCGTGAACTGTGTAAATTCATTTGAGCCAAAAAATCACTGGTATTACCGGAAATGAACTGTTGCTTGTAGGAAGACACAGAGACGTTGGTTTAACTCCGTTTCTGAAGGAAAATTCAGACCAGTGTTCTCATCCATGAAACATACTCTGTTTTATCGCAAGAAGCATGCTTTTCTTTCCATCGTCTCTAATACATGAAGAAACATGAGCATGCCCAGAAAAAAAGAACTGTGTTTCCTACTCATATGGACCATATCTAGTTGAACTCTGATTATGAAACTGTATCAAACCACAGCATCTCTTACAGAGATGCTCTTTAGTTAATACTGAAAAAAAAACGTGTTGGGTTCGTGAACTGTGTAAATTCATTTGAGCCGAAAAATCACTGGGCTTACAGGAAATGAACTATTGCTTGTAGGAAGACACAGAGCATTTGGTTTAACTCCGTTTCTGATGGAAAATTCAGAACAGTGTTCTCATCCATGAAACATACTCTGTTTTAACGCAAGAAACATGCTCTTCTTTCCAGCGTCTCAAATACAGTAAGAACATGAGCATGCCCAGAAAAAAAGAACTGTGTTTCCTACTCATACGGACCACATCTAGTTGAACTCTGCTTATGAAATTGTAAAAAACCACAGCATTTCTTACATAGATGCTCTTTAGTTAATAGTGAAAAACGTATTGGTTTCATGAACTGTGTAAATTCATTTGAGCCAAAAAATCACTGGGATTACCGGAAATGAACTCTTGCTTGTAGGAAGAAACGGAAGCTTTGATTTCACTCCGTTTCTGAAGGGAAATTCAGACCAGAGTTCTCATCCATGAAACAACCTCTGTTTTAACGCAAGAAGCATCCTCTTCTTTCCAGCATCTCTAATAAAGCAAGAAATATGAGCATGACAGGAAAAAAAGAACTGTGTTTCTTACTCATACGGACAATATCTAGTTGAACTCTGCTTATGAAACTGTAACAAACCAAAGAATCTCTTAAATAGATGCTCTTTAGTTAATAGTGAAAAACGTATTGGCTTCATGGACTGTGTAAATTCATTTGAGCCGAAAAATCACTGGTTTTACCGGAAATGAACTCTTTTTGTAGGAAGACACAGAGGCTTTGGTTTAACTCCGTTTGTGAAGGGAAATTCAGACCAGTGTTCTCATCCATGAAACACCCTCTGTTTTAACGCAAGAAGCATTCTCTTCTTTCCAGAATCTGCAATACAGCAAGAAATATGAACATGTCCAGAAAAGAAGAACTGTGTTTCCTACTGATACGGACCATATCTAGTTGAACTCTGCTTATGAAACTGTAACAAACCACAGCATGTGTTACATAGATGCTCTTTAGTTAATAGTGAAAAACGTATTGGGTTCATGAACTGTGTAAATTCATTTGAGCCGAAAAATCACTGGGTTTACCGGAAATGAACTCTTGCTTGTAGGATGACACAGAGACTTGGGTTTAACTCCGTTTCTGAAGGAAAATTGAGACCAGTGTTCTCATCCATGAAACATACTCTGTTTTAACGCAAGAAGCATGCTCTTCTTTCCAGGGTCTCTAATATATGAAGAAACATGAGCATGCCCAGAAAAAAAAGAACTGTGTTTCCTAATCATACGGACAATATCTAGTTGAACTCTGCTTATGAAACTGTAACAAACCAAAGCATCTCTTACATAGATGCTCTTTAGTTAATAGTGAAAATCGTGTTGGGTTCGTGAACTGTGTATATTCATTTGAGCCGAAAAATCACTGGGTTTACGGGAAATGAACTCTTCCTTGTAGAAAGACGCAGAGCCTTTGGTTTGACTCTGTCTGGGAAATTCAGACCAGTGTTCTCATCCATGCAACACCCTCTGTTTTAACGCAAGAAGCATCCTCTTCTGTCCAGAATCTGCAATACAGCAAGAAATATGAGCATGCCCAGAAAAAAAGAAAAGTGTTTCCTACTCATACTGACCATATCTAGTTGAACACTGCTTATTAAACTGTAACAAACCACAGCATGTGTTACATAGATGCTCTCTAGTTAATAGTGAGAAACATGTTGAGTTCCTTAACTGTGTAAATTCATTTAAGCCGAAAAATCACTGGGATTACCGGATATGAACTCTTGCTTGTAGGAAGACAAAGAGACTTTGGTTTAACTCTGTCTGCGAAATTCAGACCAGTGTTCTCATCCATGCAACACCCTCTGTTTTAACGCTAGAAGCATCCTCTTCTGTCCAGAATCTGCAATACAGCAAGAAATATGAGCATGTCCAGAATAAATGAAATGTGTTTCCTACTCATACAGGCCATATCTAGTTGAACTCTGCTCATTAAACTGGAACAAACCACAGCATCTCTTACATAGATGCTCTTTAGTTAATAGTGAAAATCGTGTTGGGTTCGTGAACTGTGTAAATTCATTTGAGCCGAAAAATCACTGGGTTTACCGGAAATGAACTCTTGCTTGTAGAAAGACGCAGAGCCTTTGGTTTAACTCTGTCTGCGAAATTCAGACCAGTGTTCTCATCCATGCAACACCCTCTGTTTTAACGCAAGAAGCATCCCCTTCTGTCCATAAGCTGCAATACAGCAAGAAATATTAGGATGCCCAGAAAAAAAGAACTGTGTTTCCTACTCATACGGACCATATCTAGTTGAACTCTGATTATGAAACTGTATCAAAATACAACATCTCTTACAGAGATGCTCTTTAGTTAATAGTGAAAAACGTGTTGGGTTCGTGAACTGTGTAAATTCATTTGAGCCGACAATCACTGGCTTTACTGGAAATGAACTCTTGATTGTAGGAAGACAAAGAGCCTTTTGTTTAACTCCGTTTGTGAATGGAAATTCAGACCAGTGTTCTCATCCATGAAACACCCTATGTTTTAACGCAAGAAGCATCCTCTTCTGTCCAGAATCTGCAATACACAAGAAATATGAGCATGCCCAGAAAAAAAGAAAAGTGTTTCCTACTCATACTGACCATATCTAGTTGAACACTGCTTATGAAACTGTAACAAACCACAGCATGTGTTACATAGATGCTCTCTAGTTAATAGTGAGAAACATGTTGAGTTCCTTAACTGTGTAAATTCATTTAAGCCGAAAAATCCCTGGGATTACCGGATATGAACTCTTGCTTGTAGGAAGACAAAGAGACTTTGGTTTAACTCCGTTTCTGAAGGAAAATTCAGACCAGTGTTCTCATCCATGAAACACACTCTGTTTTAACGCAAGAAACATGCTCTTCTTTCCAGCGTCTCAAATACAGCAAGAAACATGAGCATGCCCAGAAAAAAGAACTGTGTTTCCTACTCATACGGACCATATCTAGTTGAACTCTGCTTATGAAATTGTAATAAACCACAGCATCTCTTACATAGATGCTCTTTAGTTAATAGTGAAAAAAATGTTGGGTTCGTGAATTGTGTAAATTCATTTGAGCCGAAAAATCACTGGGATTACCGGAAATGAACTCTTGCTTGTCGGAAGACACAGAGTCTTTGTTTAACTCCATTTCTGAAGGAAAATTCAGACCAGTGTTCTCATCCATGAAACATACTCTGTTTTAACGCAAGAAACATGCTCTTCTTTCCAGCGTCAAATGCAGCAAGAAACATGAGCATGCCCAGAAAAAAGAATTGTGTTTTCTACTCATACGGACCACATCTAGTTGAACACTGCTTATGAAACTGTAACAAACCACAGCATGTGTTACATAGATGCTCTTTAGTTAACAGTGAAAATCGTGTTTGGTTCGTGAATTGTGTAAAATCATTTGAGCCGACCAATCTCTGGGTTTACCGGAAATGAACTCTTGATTGTAGGAAGACACAGAGGCTTTGTTTACACTCCGTTTGTGAAGGGAAATTCAGACCAGTGTTCTCATCCATGAAACACCCTCTGTTTTATCGCAAGAAACATCCTCTTCTGTCCAGAATCTGCAATACAGCAAGAAATATGAGCATGCCCAGAAAAAAAGAACTGTGTTTCCTACTCATACGGACCATATCTAGTTGAACTCTGCTTATGAAACTGTAACAGACCACAGCATGTGTTACATAGATGCTCTTTAGTTAATAGTGAAAAACGTATTGGGTTCATGAACTGTGTAAATTCATTTGAGCCAAAAAATCACTGGGATTACCGGAAATGAACTCTTGCTTTTAGGAAGACATAGAGGCTTTATTTTCACTCGTTTGTGAAGCGAAATTCAGACCAGAGTTCTCATCCATGCAACACCCTCTGTTTTAACGCAAGAAGCATCCTCTTCTGTCCATAAGCTGCAATACAGCAAGAAATATTAGGATGCCCAGAAAAAAAGAACTGTGTTTCCTACTCATACGGACCATATCTAGTTGAACACTGCTTATGAAACTGTAACAAACCACAGCATGTGTTACATAGATGCTCTTTAGTTAATAGTGAGAAACGTGTTGGGTTCCTTAACTGTGTGAATTCATTTTAGCCGAAAAACCCCTGGGTTTACCGGAAATGAACTCTTGCTTGGAGGAAGACACAGTGGCTTTGGTTTCACTCCGTTTTTGAAGGGAAATTCAGACCTGAGTTCTCATCCATGAAACACACTCTGTTTTAAGGCAAGAAGCATCCTCTTTTTTCCAGCGTCTCTAATACATCAAGAAACATGAGAATGCCCAGAAAAAAAGAACTGTGTTTCCTACTCATTCGGACCATATCTAGTTGAACTCTGCTTATGAAACTTAATAAACCACAGCATCCCTTACATAGATGCTCTTTAGTTAATAGTGAAAAACATGTTGTGTTCGTGAACTGTGTAAATTCATTTGAGCCGAAAAATCACTGGGATTACCGGATATGAACACTTGCTTGTAGGAAGACACAGAGACTTTGGTTTAACTCCGTTTCTGAAGGAAAATTCAGACCAGTGTTCTCATCCATGAAACATACTCTGTTTTAACGCAAGAAACATGCTCTTCTTTCCAGCGTCTCAAATACAGCAAGAAACATTAGCATGCCCAGAAAAAAGAACTGTGTTTCCTACTCATACGGACAACATCTACTTGAACATTGCTTATGAAACTGTAACAAACCACAGCATGTGTTACATAGATGCTCTTTAGTTAATAGTGAAAAACGTTTTGGGTTCATGAACTGGGTAAATTCATTTGAGCCAAAAAATCACTGGGTTTACCGGAAATGAACCCTTGCTTGTAGGAAGACACAGAGGCTTTGGTTTCACTTTGTTTGTGAAGGGAAATTCAGACGGGTGTTCTCATCTATGAAACACCCTCTGTTTTAACACAAGAAGCTTCCTCTTCTTTCCAGAGTCTGCAATACAGCAAGAAATATGAGCATGTCCAGAAATAAAGAACTGTGTTTCCTACTCATATGGACCATATCTAGTTGAACTCTGATTATGAAACTGTATCAAAATACAGCATCTCTTACAGACATGCTCTTTAGTTAATAGTGAAAAACGTGTTGGGTTCGTGAACTGTGTAAATTCATTTGAGCCGACAATCACTGGCTTTACTGGAAATGAACTCTTGATTGTAGGAAGACAAAGAGCCTTTTGTTTAACTCCGTTTGTGAATGGAAATTCAGACCAGTGTTCTCATCCATGAAACACCCTATGTTTTAACGCAAGAAGCATCCTCTTCTGTCCAGAATCTGCAATACAGCAAGAAATATGAGCATGCCCAGAAAAAAAGAAAAGTGTTTCCTACTCATACTGACCATATCTAGTTGAACACTGCTTATGAAACTGTAACAAACCACAGCATGTGTTACATAGATGCTCTCTAGTTAATAGTGAGAAACATGTTGAGTTCCTTAACTGTGTAAATTCATTTAAGCCGAAAAATCCCTGGGATTACCGGATATGAACTCTTGCTTGTAGGAAGACAAAGAGACTTTGGTTTAACTCCATTTCTGAAGGAAAATTCAGACCAGTGTTCTCATCCATGAAACATACTCTGTTTTAACGCAAGAAACATGCTCTTCTTTCCAGCGTCAAATGCAGCAAGAAACATGAGCATGCCCAGAAAAAAGAATTGTGTTTCCTACTCATACGGACCACATCTAGTTGAACACTGCTTATGAAACTGTAACAAACCACAGCATGTGTTACATAGATGCTCTTTAGTTAACAGTGAAAATCGTGTTGGGTTCGTGAATTGTGTAAAATCATTTGAGCCGACCAATCTCTGGGTTTACCGGAAATGAACTCTTGAATGTAGGAAGACACAGAGGCTTTGTTTACACTCCGTTTGTGAAGGGAAATTCAGACCAGTGTTCTCATCCATGAAACACCCTCTGTTTTATCGCAAGAAACATCCTCTTCTGTCCAGAATCTGCAATACAGCAAGAAATATGAGCATGCCCAGAAAAAAAGAACTGTGTTTCCTACTCATACGGACCATATCTAGTTGAACTCTGCTTATGAAACTGTAACAGACCACAGCATGTGTTACATAGATGCTCTTTAGTTAATAGTGAAAAACGTATTGGGTTCATGAACTGTGTAAATTCATTTGAGCCAAAAAATCACTGGGATTACCGGAAATGAACTCTTGCTTTTAGGAAGACATAGAGGCTTTATTTTCACTCGTTTGTGAAGCGAAATTCAGACCAGAGTTCTCATCCATGCAACACCCTCTGTTTTAACGCAAGAAGCATCCTCTTCTGTCCATAAGCTGCAATACAGCAAGAAATATTAGGATGCCCAGAAAAAAAGAACTGTGTTTCCTACTCATACGGACCATATCTAGTTGAACACTGCTTATGAAACTGTAACAAACCACAGCATGTGTTACATAGATGCTCTTTAGTTAATAGTGAGAAACGTGTTGGGTTCCTTAACTGTGTGAATTCATTTTAGCCGAAAAACCCCTGGGTTTACCGGAAATGAACTCTTGCTTGGAGGAAGACACAGTGGCTTTGGTTTCACTCCGTTTTTGAAGGGAAATTCAGACCTGAGTTCTCATCCATGAAACACACTCTGTTTTAAGGCAAGAAGCATCCTCTTTTTTCCAGCGTCTCTAATACATCAAGAAACATGAGAATGCCCAGAAAAAAAGAACTGTGTTTCCTACTCATTCGGACCATATCTAGTTGAACTCTGCTTATGAAACTTAATAAACCACAGCATCCCTTACATAGATGCTCTTTAGTTAATAGTGAAAAACATGTTGTGTTCGTGAACTGTGTAAATTCATTTGAGCCGAAAAATCACTGGGATTACCGGATATGAACACTTGCTTGTAGGAAGACACAGAGACTTTGGTTTAACTCCGTTTCTGAAGGAAAATTCAGACCAGTGTTCTCATCCATGAAACATACTCTGTTTTAACGCAAGAAACATGCTCTTCTTTCCAGCGTCTCAAATACAGCAAGAAACATTAGCATGCCCAGAAAAAAGAACTGTGTTTCCTACTCATACGGACAACATCTACTTGAACATTGCTTATGAAACTGTAACAAACCACAGCATGTGTTACATAGATGCTCTTTAGTTAATAGTGAAAAACGTTTTGGGTTCATGAACTGGGTAAATTCATTTGAGCCAAAAAATCACTGGGTTTACCGGAAATGAACCCTTGCTTGTAGGAAGACACAGAGGCTTTGGTTTCACTTTGTTTGTGAAGGGAAATTCAGACGGGTGTTCTCATCTATGAAACACCCTCTGTTTTAACACAAGAAGCTTCCTCTTCTTTCCAGAGTCTGCAATACAGCAAGAAATATGAGCATGTCCAGAAATAAAGAACTGTGTTTCCTACTCATATGGACCATATCTAGTTGAACTCTGATTATGAAACTGTATCAAAATACAGCATCTCTTACAGACATGCTCTTTAGTTAATAGTGAAAAACGTGTTGGGTTCGTGAACTGTGTAAATTCATTTGAGCCGACAATCACTGGCTTTACTGGAAATGAACTCTTGATTGTAGGAAGACAAAGAGCCTTTTGTTTAACTCCGTTTGTGAATGGAAATTCAGACCAGTGTTCTCATCCATGAAACACCCTATGTTTTAACGCAAGAAGCATCCTCTTCTGTCCAGAATCTGCAATACAGCAAGAAATATGAGCATGCCCAGAAAAAAAGAAAAGTGTTTCCTACTCATACTGACCATATCTAGTTGAACACTGCTTATGAAACTGTAACAAACCACAGCATGTGTTACATAGATGCTCTCTAGTTAATAGTGAGAAACATGTTGAGTTCCTTAACTGTGTAAATTCATTTAAGCCGAAAAATCCCTGGGATTACCGGATATGAACTCTTGCTTGTAGGAAGACAAAGAGACTTTGGTTTAACTCCATTTCTGAAGGAAAATTCAGACCAGTGTTCTCATCCATGAAACATACTCTGTTTTAACGCAAGAAACATGCTCTTCTTTCCAGCGTCAAATGCAGCAAGAAACATGAGCATGCCCAGAAAAAAGAATTGTGTTTCCTACTCATACGGACCACATCTAGTTGAACACTGCTTATGAAACTGTAACAAACCACAGCATGTGTTACATAGATGCTCTTTAGTTAACAGTGAAAATCGTGTTGGGTTCGTGAATTGTGTAAAATCATTTGAGCCGACCAATCTCTGGGTTTACCGGAAATGAACTCTTGAATGGAGGAAGACACAGAGGCTTTGTTTACACTCCGTTTGTGAAGGGAAATTCAGACCAGTGTTCTCATCCATGAAACACCCTCTGTTTTATCGCAAGAAACATCCTCTTCTGTCCAGAATCTGCAATACAGCAAGAAATATGAGCATGCCCAGAAAAAAAGAACTGTGTTTCCTACTCATACGGACCATATCTAGTTGAACTCTGCTTATGAAACTGTAACAGACCACAGCATGTGTTACATAGATGCTCTTTAGTTAATAGTGAAAAACGTATTGGGTTCATGAACTGTGTAAATTCATTTGAGCCAAAAAATCACTGGGATTACCGGAAATGAACTCTTGCTTTTAGGAAGACATAGAGGCTTTATTTTCACTCGTTTGTGAAGCGAAATTCAGACCAGAGTTCTCATCCATGCAACACCCTCTGTTTTAACGCAAGAAGCATCCTCTTCTGTCCATAAGCTGCAATACAGCAAGAAATATTAGGATGCCCAGAAAAAAAGAACTGTGTTTCCTACTCATACGGACCATATCTAGTTGAACACTGCTTATGAAACTGTAACAAACCACAGCATGTGTTACATAGATGCTCTTTAGTTAATAGTGAGAAACGTGTTGGGTTCCTTAACTGTGTGAATTCATTTTAGCCGAAAAACCCCTGGGTTTACCGGAAATGAACTCTTGCTTGGAGGAAGACACAGTGGCTTTGGTTTCACTCCGTTTTTGAAGGGAAATTCAGACCTGAGTTCTCATCCATGAAACACACTCTGTTTTAAGGCAAGAAGCATCCTCTTTTTTCCAGCGTCTCTAATACATCAAGAAACATGAGAATGCCCAGAAAAAAAGAACTGTGTTTCCTACTCATTCGGACCATATCTAGTTGAACTCTGCTTATGAAACTTAATAAACCACAGCATCCCTTACATAGATGCTCTTTAGTTAATAGTGAAAAACATGTTGTGTTCGTGAACTGTGTAAATTCATTTGAGCCGAAAAATCACTGGGATTACCGGATATGAACACTTGCTTGTAGGAAGACACAGAGACTTTGGTTTAACTCCGTTTCTGAAGGAAAATTCAGACCAGTGTTCTCATCCATGAAACATACTCTGTTTTAACGCAAGAAACATGCTCTTCTTTCCAGCGTCTCAAATACAGCAAGAAACATTAGCATGCCCAGAAAAAAGAACTGTGTTTCCTACTCATATGGACAACATCTACTTGAACATTGCTTATGAAACTGTAACAAACCACAGCATGTGTTACATAGATGCTCTTTAGTTAATAGTGAAAAACGTTTTGGGTTCATGAACTGGGTAAATTCATTTGAGCCAAAAAATCACTGGGTTTACCGGAAATGAACCCTTGCTTGTAGGAAGACACAGAGGCTTTGGTTTCACTTTGTTTGTGAAGGGAAATTCAGACGGGTGTTCTCATCTATGAAACACCCTCTGTTTTAACACAAGAAGCTTCCTCTTCTTTCCAGAGTCTGCAATACAGCAAGAAATATGAGCATGTCCAGAAAAAAAGAACTGTGTTTCCTACTCATATGGACCATATCTAGTTGAACTCTGATTATGAAACTGTATCAAAATACAGCATCTCTTACAGACATGCTCTTTAGTTAATAGTGAAAAACGTGTTGGGTTCGTGAACTGTGTAAATTCATTTGAGCCGACAATCACTGGCTTTACTGGAAATGAACTCTTGATTGTAGGAAGACAAAGAGCCTTTTGTTTAACTCCGTTTGTGAATGGAAATTCAGACCAGTGTTCTCATCCATGAAACACCCTATGTTTTAACGCAAGAAGCATCCTCTTCTGTCCAGAATCTGCAATACAGCAAGAAATATGAGCATGCCCAGAAAAAAAGAAAAGTGTTTCCTACTCATACTGACCATATCTAGTTGAACACTGCTTATGAAACTGTAACAAACCACAGCATGTGTTACATAGATGCTCTCTAGTTAATAGTGAGAAACATGTTGAGTTCCTTAACTGTGTAAATTCATTTAAGCCGAAAAATCCCTGGGATTACTGGATATGAACTCTTGCTTGTAGGAAGACACAGTGGCTTTGGTTTAACTCCATTTCTGAAGGAAAATTCAGACCAGTGTTCTCATCCATGAAACATACTCTGTTTTAACGCAAGAAACATGCTCTTCTTTCCAGCGTCAAATGCAGCAAGAAACATGAGCATGCCCAGAAAAAAGAATTGTGTTTCCTACTCATACGGACCACATCTAGTTGAACACTGCTTATGAAACTGTAACAAACCACAGCATGTGTTACATAGATGCTCTTTAGTTAACAGTGAAAATTGTGTTTGGTTCGTGAATTGTGTAAAATCATTTGAGCCGACCAATCTCTGGGTTTACCGGAAATGAACTCTTGATTGTAGGAAGACACAGAGGCTTTGTTTTCACTCCGTTTGTGAAGGGAAATTCAGACCAGTGTTCTCATCCATGAAACACCCTCTGTTTTATCGCAAGAAACATCCTCTTCTGTCCAGAATCTGCAATACAGCAAGAAATATGAGCATGCCCAGAAAAAAAGAACTGTGTTTCCTACTCATACGGACCATATCTAGTTGAACTCTGCTTATGAAACTGTAACAAACCACAGCATGAGTTACATAGATGCTCTTTAGTTAATAGTGAAAAACGTATTGGGTTCATGAACTGTGTAAATTCATTTGAGCCAAAAAATCACTGGGATTACCGGAAATGAACTCTTGCTTTTAGGAAGACATAGAGGCTTTATTTTCACTCGTTTGTGAAGCGAAATTCAGACCAGAGTTCTCATCCATGCAACACCCTCTGTTTTAACGCAAGAAGCATCCTCTTCTGTCCATAAGCTGCAATACAGCAAGAAATATTAGGATGCCCAGAAAAAAAGAACTGTGTTTCCTACTCATACGGACCATATCTAGTTGAACACTGCTTATGAAACTGTAACAAACCACAGCATGTGTTACATAGATGCTCTTTAGTTAATAGTGAGAAACGTGTTGGGTTCCTTAACTGTGTGAATTCATTTTAGCCGAAAAACCCCTGGGTTTACCGGAAATGAACTCTTGCTTGGAGGAAGACACAGTGGCTTTGGTTTCACTCCGTTTTTGAAGGGAAATTCAGACCTGAGTTCTCATCCATGAAACACACTCTGTTTTAAGGCAAGAAGCATCCTCTTTTTTCCAGCGTCTCTAATACATCAAGAAACATGAGAATGCCCAGAAAAAAAGAACTGTGTTTCCTACTCATTCGGACCATATCTAGTTGAACTCTGCTTATGAAACTTAATAAACCACAGCATCCCTTACATAGATGCTCTTTAGTTAATAGTGAAAAACATGTTGTGTTCGTGAACTGTGTAAATTCATTTGAGCCGAAAAATCACTGGGATTACCGGATATGAACACTTGCTTGTAGGAAGACACAGAGACTTTGGTTTAACTCCGTTTCTGAAGGAAATTTCAGACCAGTGTTCTCATCCATGAAACATACTCTGTTTTAACGCAAGAAACATGCTCTTCTTTCCAGCGTCTCAAATACAGCAAGAAACATTAGCATGCCCAGAAAAAAGAACTGTGTTTCCTACTCATACGGACAACATCTACTTGAACATTGCTTATGAAACTGTAACAAACCACAGCATGTGTTACATAGATGCTGTTTAGTTAATAGTGAAAAACGTTTTGGGTTCATGAACTGGGTAAATTCATTTGAGCCAAAAAATCACTGGGTTTACCGGAAATGAACCCTTGCTTGTAGGAAGACACAGAGGCTTTGGTTTCACTTTGTTTGTGAAGGGAAATCCAGACGGGTGTTCTCATCTATGAAACACCCTCTGTTTTAACACAAGAAGCTTCCTCTTCTTTCCAGAGTCTGCAATACAGCAAGAAATATGAGCATGTCCAGAAAAAAAGAACTGTGTTTCCTACTCATATGGACCATATCTAGTTGAACTCTGATTATGAAACTGTATCAAAATACAGCATCTCTTACAGACATGCTCTTTAGTTAATAGTGAAAAACGTGTTGGGTTCGTGAACTGTGTAAATTCATTTGAGCCGACAATCACTGGCTTTACTGGAAATGAACTCTTGATTGTAGGAAGACAAAGAGCCTTTTGTTTAACTCCGTTTGTGAATGGAAATTCAGACCAGTGTTCTCATCCATGAAACACCCTATGTTTTAACGCAAGAAGCATCCTCTTCTGTCCAGAATCTGCAATACAGCAAGAAATATGAGCATGCCCAGAAAAAAAGAAAAGTGTTTCCTACTCATACTGACCATATCTAGTTGAACACTGCTTATGAAACTGTAACAAAACACAGCATGTGTTACATAGATGCTCTCTAGTTAATAGTGAGAAACATGTTGAGTTCCTTAACTGTGTAAATTCATTTAAGCCGAAAAATCCCTGGGATTACCGGATATGAACTCTTGCTTGTAGGAAGACAAAGAGACTTTGGTTTAACTCCATTTCTGAAGGAAAATTCAGACCAGTGTTCTCATCCATGAAACATACTCTGTTTTAACGCAAGAAACATGCTCTTCTTTCCAGTGTCAAATGCAGCAAGAAACATGAGCATGCCCAGAAAAAAGAATTGTGTTTCCTACTCATACGGACCACATCTAGTTGAACACTGCTTATGAAACTGTAACAAACCACAGCATGTGTTACATAGATGCTCTTTAGTTAACAGTGAAAATCGTGTTGGGTTCGTGAATTGTGTAAAATCATTTGAGCCGACCAATCTCTGGGTTTACCGGAAATGAACTCTTGATTGTAGGAAGACACAGAGGCTTTGTTTTCACTCCGTTTGTGAAGGGAAATTCAGACCAGTGTTCTCATCCATGAAACACCCTCTGTTTTATCGCAAGAAACATCCTCTTCTGTCCAGAATCTGCAATACAGCAAGAAATATGAGCATGCCCAGAAAAAAAGAACTGTGTTTCCTACTCATACGGACCATATCTAGTTGAACTCTGCTTATGAAACTGTAACAAACCACAGCATGTGTTACATAGATGCTCTTTAGTTAATAGTGAAAAACGTATTGGGTTCATGAACTGTGTAAATTCATTTGAGCCAAAAAATCACTGGGATTACCGGAAATGAACTCTTGCTTTTAGGAAGACATAGAGGCTTTATTTTCACTCGTTTGTGAAGCGAAATTCAGACCAGAGTTCTCATCCATGCAACACCCTCTGTTTTAACGCAAGAAGCATCCTCTTCTGTCCATAAGCTGCAATACAGCAAGAAATATTAGGATGCCCAGAAAAAAAGAACTGTGTTTCCTACTCATACGGACCATATCTAGTTGAACACTGCTTATGAAACTGTAACAAACCACAGCATGTGTTACATAGATGCTCTTTAGTTAATAGTGAGAAACGTGTTGGGTTCCTTAACTGTGTGAATTCATTTTAGCCGAAAAACCCCTGGGTTTACCGGAAATGAACTCTTGCTTGGAGGAAGACACAGTGGCTTTGGTTTCACTCCGTTTTTGAAGGGAAATTCAGACCTGAGTTCTCATCCATGAAACACACTCTGTTTTAAGGCAAGAAGCATCCTCTTTTTTCCAGCGTCTCTAATACATCAAGAAACATGAGAATGCCCAGAAAAAAAGAACTGTGTTTCCTACTCATTCGGACCATATCTAGTTGAACTCTGCTTATGAAACTTAATAAACCACAGCATCCCTTACATAGATGCTCTTTAGTTAATAGTGAAAAACATGTTGTGTTCGTGAACTGTGTAAATTCATTTGAGCCGAAAAATCACTGGGATTACCGGATATGAACACTTGCTTGTAGGAAGACACAGAGACTTTGGTTTAACTCCGTTTCTGAAGGAAATTTCAGACCAGTGTTCTCATCCATGAAACATACTCTGTTTTAACGCAAGAAACATGCTCTTCTTTCCAGCGTCTCAAATACAGCAAGAAACATTAGCATGCCCAGAAAAAAGAACTGTGTTTCCTACTCATACGGACAACATCTACTTGAACATTGCTTATGAAACTGTAACAAACCACAGCATGTGTTACATAGATGCTGTTTAGTTAATAGTGAAAAACGTTTTGGGTTCATGAACTGGGTAAATTCATTTGAGCCAAAAAATCACTGTGTTTACCGGAAATGAACCCTTGCTTGTAGGAAGACACAGAGGCTTTGGTTTCACTTTGTTTGTGAAGGGAAATTCAGACGGGTGTTCTCATCTATGAAACACCCTCTGTTTTAACACAAGAAGCTTCCTCTTCTTTCCAGAGTCTGCAATACAGCAAGAAATATGAGCATGTCCAGAAAAAAAGAACTGTGTTTCCTACTCATATGGACCATATCTAGTTGAACTCTGATTATGAAACTGTATCAAAATACAGCATCTCTTACAGACATGCTCTTTAGTTAATAGTGAAAAACGTGTTGGGTTCGTGAACTGTGTAAATTCATTTGAGCCGACAATCACTGGCTTTACTGGAAATGAACTCTTGATTGTAGGAAGACAAAGAGCCTTTTGTTTAACTCCGTTTGTGAATGGAAATTCAGACCAGTGTTCTCATCCATGAAACACCTTATGTTTTAACGCAAGAAGCATCCTCTTCTGTCCAGAATCTGCAATATAGCAAGAAATATGAGCATGCCCAGAAAAAAAGAAAAGTGTTTCCTACTCATACTGACCATATCTAGTTGAACACTGCTTATGAAACTGTAACAAACCACAGCATGTGTTACATAGATGCTCTCTAGTTAATAGTGAGAAACATGTTGAGTTCCTTAACTGTGTAAATTCATTTAAGCCGAAAAATCCCTGGGATTACCGGATATGAACTCTTGCTTGTAGGAAGACAAAGAGACTTTGGTTTAACTCCATTTCTGAAGGAAAATTCAGACCAGTGTTCTCATCCATGAAACATACTCTGTTTTAACGCAAGAAACATGCTCTTCTTTCCAGCGTCAAATGCAGCAAGAAACATGAGCATGCCCAGAAAAAAGAATTGTGTTTCCTACTCATACGGACCACATCTAGTTGAACACTGCTTATGAAACTGTAACAAACCACAGCATGTGTTACATAGATGCTCTTTAGTTAACAGTGAAAATCGTGTTGGGTTCGTGAATTGTGTAAAATCATTTGAGCCGACCAATCTCTGGGTTTACCGGAAATGAACTCTTGATTGTAGGAAGACACAGAGGCTTTGTTTTCACTCCGTTTGTGAAGGGAAATTCAGACCAGTGTTCTCATCCATGAAACACCCTCTGTTTTATCGCAAGAAACATCCTCTTCTGTCCAGAATCTGCAATACAGCAAGAAATATGAGCATGCCCAGAAAAAAAGAACTGTGTTTCCTACTCATACGGACCATATCTAGTTGAACTCTGCTTATGAAACTGTAACAAACCACAGCATGTGTTACATAGATGCTCTTTAGTTAATAGTGAAAAACGTATTGGGTTCATGAACTGTGTAAATTCATTTGAGCCAAAAAATCACTGGGATTACCGGAAATGAACTCTTGCTTTTAGGAAGACATAGAGGCTTTATTTTCACTCGTTTGTGAAGCGAAATTCAGACCAGAGTTCTCATACATGCAACACCCTCTGTTTTAACGCAAGAAGCATCCTCTTCTGTCCATAAGCTGCAATACAGCAAGAAATATTAGGATGCCCAGAAAAAAAGAACTGTGTTTCCTACTCATACGGACCATATCTAGTTGAACACTGCTTATGAAACTGTAACAAACCACAGCATGTGTTACATAGATGCTCTTTAGTTAATAGTGAGAAACGTGTTGGGTTCCTTAACTGTGTGAATTCATTTTAGCCGAAAAACCCCTGGGTTTACCGGAAATGAACTCTTGCTTGGAGGAAGACACAGTGGCTTTGGTTTCACTCCGTTTTTGAAGGGAAATTCAGACCTGAGTTCTCATCCATGAAACACACTGTTTTAAGGCAAGAAGCATCCTCTTTTTTCCAGCGTCTCTAATACATCAAGAAACATGAGAATGCCCAGAAAAAAAGAACTGTGTTTCCTACTCATTCGGACCATATCTAGTTGAACTCTGCTTATGAAACTTAATAAACCACAGCATCCCTTACATAGATGCTCTTTAGTTAATAGTGAAAAACATGTTGTGTTCGTGAACTGTGTAAATTCATTTGAGCCGAAAAATCACTGGGATTACCGGATATGAACACTTGCTTGTAGGAAGACACAGAGACTTTGGTTTAACTCCGTTTCTGAAGGAAATTTCAGACCAGTGTTCTCATCCATGAAACATACTCTGTTTTAACGCAAGAAACATGCTCTTCTTTCCAGCGTCTCAAATACAGCAAGAAACATTAGCATGCCCAGAAAAAAGAACTGTGTTTCCTACTCATACGGACAACATCTACTTGAACATTGCTTATGAAACTGTAACAAACCACAGCATGTGTTACATAGATGCTGTTTAGTTAATAGTGAAAAACGTTTTGGGTTCATGAACTGGGTAAATTCATTTGAGCCAAAAAATCACTGGGTTTACCGGAAATGAACCCTTGCTTGTAGGAAGACACAGAGGCTTTGGTTTCACTTTGTTTGTGAAGGGAAATTCAGACGGGTGTTCTCACCTATGAAACACCCTCTGTTTTAACACAAGAAGCTTCCTCTTCTTTCCAGAGTCTGCAATACAGCAAGAAATATGAGCATGTCCAGAAAAAAAGAACTGTGTTTCCTACTCATATGGACCATATCTAGTTGAACTCTGATTATGAAACTGTATCAAAATACAGCATCTCTTACAGACATGCTCTTTAGTTAATAGTGAAAAACGTGTTGGGTTCGTGAACTGTGTAAATTCATTTGAGCCGACAATCGCTGGCTTTACTGGAAATGAACTCTTGATTGTAGGAAGACAAAGAGCCTTTTGTTTAACTCCGTTTGTGAATGGAAATTCAGACCAGTGTTCTCATCCATGAAACACCCTATGTTTTAACGCAAGAAGCATCCTCTTCTGTCCAGAATCTGCAATACAGCAAGAAATATGAGCATGCCCAGAAAAAAAGAAAAGTGTTTCCTACTCATACTGACCATATCTAGTTGAACACTGCTTATGAAACTGTAACAAACCACAGCATGTGTTACATAGATGCTCTCTAGTTAATAGTGAGAAACATGTTGAGTTCCTTAACTGTGTAAATTCATTTAAGCCGAAAAATCCCTGGGATTACCGGATATGAACTCTTGCTTGTAGGAAGACAAAGAGACTTTGGTTTAACTCCATTTCTGAAGGAAAATTCAGACTAGTGTTCTCATCCATGAAACATACTCTGTTTTAACGCAAGAAACATGCTCTTCTTTTCAGCGTCAAATGCAGCAAGAAACATGAGCATGCCCAGAAAAAAGAATTGTGTTTCCTACTCATACGGACCACATCTAGTTGAACACTGCTTATGAAACTGTAACAAACCACAGCATGTGTTACATAGATGCTCTTTAGTTAACAGTGAAAATCGTGTTGGGTTCGTGAATTGTGTAAAATCATTTGAGCCGACCAATCTCTGGGTTTACCGGAAATGAACTCTTGATTGTAGGAAGACACAGAGGCTTTGTTTTCACTCCGTTTGTGAAGGGAAATTCAGACCAGTGTTCTCATCCATGAAACACCCTCTGTTTTTTCGCAAGAAACATCGTCTTCTGTCCAGAATCTGCAATACAGCAAGAAATATGAGCATGCCCAGAAAAAAAGAACTGTGTTTCCTACTCATACGGACCATATCTAGTTGAACTCTGCTTATGAAACTGTAACAAACCACAGCATGTGTTACATAGATGCTCTTTAGTTAATAGTGAAAAACGTATTGGGTTCATGAACTGTGTAAATTCATTTGAGCCAAAAAATCACTGGGATTACCGGAAATGAACTCTTGCTTTTAGGAAGACATAGAGGCTTTATTTTCACTCGTTTGTGAAGCGAAATTCAGACCAGAGTTCTCATCCATGCAACACCCTCTGTTTTAACGCAAGAAGCATCCTCTTCTGTCCATAAGCTGCAATACAGCAAGAAATATTAGGATGCCCAGAAAAAAAGAACTGTGTTTCCTACTCATACGGACCATATCTAGTTGAACACTGCTTATGAAACTGTAACAAACCACAGCATGTGTTACATAGATGCTCTTTAGTTAATAGTGAGAAACGTGTTGGGTTCCTTAACTGTGTGAATTCATTTTAGCCGAAAAACCCCTGGGTTTACCGGAAATGAACTCTTGCTTGGAGGAAGACACAGTGGCTTTGGTTTCACTCCGTTTTTGAAGGGAAATTCAGACCTGAGTTCTCATCCATGAAACACACTCTGTTTTAAGGCAAGAAGCATCCTCTTTTTTCCAGCGTCTCTAATACATCAAGAAACATGAGAATGCCCAGAAAAAAAGAACTGTGTTTCCTACTCATTCGGACCATATCTAGTTGAACTCTGCTTATGAAACTTAATAAACCACAGCATCCCTTACATAGATGCTCTTTAGTTAATAGTGAAAAACATGTTGTGTTCGTGAACTGTGTAAATTCATTTGAGCCGAAAAATCACTGGGATTACCGGATATGAACACTTGCTTGTAGGAAGACACAGAGACTTTGGTTTAACTCCGTTTCTGAAGGAAAATTCAGACCAGTGTTCTCATCCATGAAACATACTCTGTTTTAACGCAAGAAACATGCTCTTCTTTCCAGCGTCTCAAATACAGCAAGAAACATTAGCATGCCCAGAAAAAAGAACTGTGTTTCCTACTCATACGGACAACATCTACTTGAACATTGCTTATGAAACTGTAACAAACCACAGCATGTGTTACATAGATGCTCTTTAGTTAATAGTGAAAAACGTTTTGGGTTCATGAACTGGGTAAATTCATTTGAGCCAAAAAATCACTGGGTTTACCGGAAATGAACCCTTGCTTGTAGGAAGACACAGAGGCTTTGGTTTAACTTTGTTTGTGAAGGGAAATTCAGACGGGTGTTCTCATCTATGAAACACCCTCTGTTTTAACACAAGAAGCTTCCTCTTCTTTCCAGAGTCTGCAATACAGCAAGAAATATGAGCATGTCCAGAAAAAAAGAACTGTGTTTCCTACTCATATGGACCATATCTAGTTGAACTCTGATTATGAAACTGTATCAAAATACAGCATCTCTTACAGAGATGCTCTTTAGTTAATAGTGAAAAACGTGTTGGGTTCGTGAACTGTGTAAATTCATTTGAGCCGACAATCACTGGCTTTACTGGAAATGAACTCTTGATTGTAGGAAGACAAAGAGCCTTTTGTTTAACTCCGTTTGTGAATGGAAATTCAGACCAGTGTTCTCATCCATGAAACACCCTATATTTTAACGCAAGAAGCATCCTCTTCTGTCCAGAATCTGCAATACAGCAAGAAATATGAGCATGCCCAGAAAAAAGAACTGTGTTTCCTACTCATACGGACCATATCTAGTTGAAATCTGCTTATGAAATTGTAATAAACCACAGCATCTCTTACATAGATGCTCTTTAGTTAATAGTGAAAAACATGTTGGGTTTGTGAACTGTGTAAATTCATTTGAGCCGAAAAATCACTGGGATTACCGGAAATGAACTCTTGCTTGTAGGAAGACACAGAGTCTTTGTTTAACTCCATTTCTGAAGGAAAATTCAGACCAGTGTTCTCATCCATGAAACATACTCTGTTTTAACGCAAGAAACATGCTCTTCTTTCCAGCGTCAAATGCAGCAAGAAACATGAGCATGCCCAGAAAAAAGAATTGTGTTTCCTACTCATATGGACCACATCTAGTTGAACACTGCTTATGAAACTGTAACAAACCACAGCATGTGTTACATAGATGCTCTTTAGTTAACAGTGAAAATCGTGTTGGGTTCGTGAATTGTGTAAAATCATTTGAGCCGACCAATCTCTGGGTTTACCGGAAATGAACTCTTGATTGTAGGAAGACACAGAGGCTTTGTTTTCACTCCGTTTGTGAAGGGAAATTCAGACCAGTGTTCTCATCCATGAAACACCCTCTGTTTTATCGCAAGAAGCATCCTCTTCTGTCCAGAATCTGCAACAGCAAGAAATATGAGCATGCCCAGAAAAAAAGAACTGTGTTTCCTACTCATACAGACCATATCTAGTTGAACTCTGCTTATGAAACTGTAACAAACCACAGCATGTGTTACATAGATGCTCTTTAGTTAATAGTGAAAAACGTATTGGGTTCATGAACTGTGTAAATTCATTTGAGCCAAAAAATCACTGGGGTTACCGGAAATGAATTCTTGCTTGTAGGAAGACATAGAGGCTTTATTTTCACTCGTTTGTGAAGCGAAATTCAGACCAGAGTTCTCATCCATGGAACACACTCTGTTTTAACACAAGAAGCATCCTCTTCTGTCCAGAATCTGCAATACAGCAAGAAATATGAGCATGTCCAGAATAAATGAACTGTGTTTCCTACTCATACGGGCCATATCTAGTTGAACTCTGCTCATTAAACTGGAACAAACCACAGCATCTCTTACAGAGATGCTCTTTACTTAATAGTGAAAAACGTGTTGGGTTCGTGAACTGTGTAAATTCATTTGAGCCAAAAAATCACTGGGATTACTGGAAATGAACTGTTGCTTGTAGGAAGACACAGAGACTTTGGTTTAACTCCGTTTCTGAAGGAAAATTCAGACCAGTGTTCTCATCCATGAAACATACTCTGTTTTATCGCAAGAAGCATGCTTTTCTTTCCATCGTCTCTAATACATAAAGAAACATGAGCATGCCCAGAAAAAAAGAATTTTGTTTCCTACTCATATGGACCATATCTAGTTGAACTCTGATTATGAAACTGTATCAAACCATAGCATCTCTTACAGAGATGCTCTTTAGTTAATAGTGAAAAAAACGTGTTGGTTTCGTGAACTGTGTAAATTCATTTGAGCCGAAAAATCACTGGGCTTACAGGAAATGAACTCTTGCTTGTAGGAAGACACAGAGCATTTGGTTTAACTCCGTTTCTGATGGAAAATTCAGAACAGTGTTCTCATCCATGAAACATACTCTGTTTTTACGCAAGAAACATGCTCTTCTTTCCAGCGTCTCAAATACAGTAAGAACATGAGCATGCCCAGAGTAAAAGAACTGTGTTTCCTATTCATACGGACCACATCTAGTTGAACACTGCTTATGAAATTGTAATAAACCACAGCATTTCTTACATAGATGCTCTTTACTTAATAGTGAAAAACATGTTGGGTTCCTTAACTTTGTAAATTCATTTGAGCCCAAAAATCACTGGGATTACCGGAAATGAACTCTTGCTTGTAGGAAGACATGGAAGCTTTGATTTCACTCCGTTTCTGAAGGGAAATTCAGACCAGAGTTCTCATCCATGAAACAACCTCTGTTTTAACCCAAGAAGCATCCTCTTCTTTCCAGCATCTCTAATAAAGCAAGAAATATGAGCATAACAGGAAAAAAAGAACTGTGTTTCCTACTCATACGGACAATATCTAGTTGAACTCTGCTTATGAAACTGTAACAAACCAAAGCCATCTCTTACATAGATGCTCTTTAGTTAATAGTGAAAAACGTATTGGCTTCATGGACTGTGTAAATTCATTTGAGCCGAAAAATCACTGGTTTTACCGGAAATGAACTCTTTTTGTAGGAAGACACAGAGGCTTTGGTTTAACTCTGTTTGTGAAGGGAAATTCAGACCAGAGTTCTCATCCATGAAACACACTCTGTTTTAACGCAAGAACCATCCTCTGCTTTCCAGAATCTGCAATACAGCAAGAAATATGAGCATGTCCAGAAAAAATGAACAGTGTTTCCTACTCATGCGGACCATATCTAGTTGAACTCTACTTATGAAATTGTAATAAACCACAGCATTTCTTACATAGATGCTCTTTAGTTAATAGTGAAAAACGTGTTGGGTTCGTGAACTGTGTAAATGCATTTGAGCTGAATAATTACTGGGATTACCGGAAATGAACTCTTGCTTGTAGGATGACACAGAGACTTTGGTTTAACTCCGTTTCTGAAGGAAAATTCAGACCAGTGTTCTCATCCATGAAACGTACTCTGTTTTAACTCAAGAAGCATGCTCTTCTTTCCAGCGTCTCTAATACATGAAGAAACATGAGCATGTCCAGAAAAAATGAACAGTGTTTCCTACTCATACGGACCATATCTAGTTGAACTCTGATTATGAAACTGTATCAAACCACAGCATCTCTTACATAGATGCTCTTTGGTTAATAGTGAAGAACATGTTCGGTTCGTGAACTGTGTAAATTCATTTGAGCTGAATAATCACTGGGATTACCGGAAATGAACTCTTGCTTGTAGGATGACACAGAGACTTTGGTTTAACTCCGTTTCTGAAGAAAAATTCAGACCAGTGTTCTCATCCATGAAACATACTCTGTTTTAACGCAAGAAGCATGCTCTTCTTTCCAGAGTCTCCAATACAGCAAGAAACATGAGCATGCCCAGAGAAAAGAACTGTGTTTCCTACTCATACGGACCATATCTACTTGAACACTGCTTATGAAACTGTAACAAACCACAGCATCTCTTACATAGATTCTCTTTAGTTAATAGTGAAAAACGTATTGGGTTCATAAACTGTTTAAATTCATTTGAGCCGAATAATCACTGGGTTTACCGGATATGAACTCTGGCTTGTACAAAGACACAGGGCATTTGGTTTCACTCCGTTTGTGAAGGGAAATTCAGACCAGAGTACTCATCCATGAAACACACTCTGTTTTAGTGCAAGAAGCATGCTCTTCTTTCCAGCATCTCTAATATTGCAACAAATATTAGCATGCCCATTAAAAAAGAACTGTGTTTCCTACTCATATGGACCATATCTAGTTGAACTCTGCTTATGAAGCTGGAACAAACCACAGCATCTCTTACATAGATGCTCTTTAGTTAATAGTGATAAACGTGTTGGGTTCGTAAACTGTGAAAATTCATTTGAGCGAAAAAAATCACTGGGATTACCGGATATTAACTCTTGCTTGTAGGAAGAAACAGAGGCTTTGGTTTCACAACGTTTGTGAAGGGAAATTCAGACCAGAGTTCTCATCCATGAAACACACTCTGTTTAAACGCAAGAAGCATGCTCTTCTTTACAGATCTCTAATACAGCAAGAAACATGAGCATGCCCAGAACAAAAAGAACTGTGTTTCCTACTCATACGGTCAATATCTAGTTGAAGTCTGCTTATGAAACTGTAACAAACCACAGAATCTCTTACATAGATGCTCTTTAGTTAATAGTGAAAATCGTGTTGGGTTTGTGAACTGTGTAAATTCATTTGAGCCGAAAAATCACTGTGTTTTCCCGGAAATGAACTCTTGATTGTAGGAAACCACATAGGCTTTGGTTTCACTCCGTTTGTGAAGGGAAATTCAGACCAGAATTCTCAACCATGAAACACACTCTGTTTTAATGCAAGAAGCATCCTCTTCTTTCTAGATCTCTAATACAGCAAGAAACATGAGCATGCCCAGAAAAAAAAAACTGTGTTTCCTACTCATACGGACAATATCTAGTTGAAGTCTGCTTATGAAACTGTAACAAACCACAGAATCTCTTACATAGATGCTCTTTAGAAAATAGTGAAAATCGTGTTGGGTTTGTGAACTGTGTAAATTCATTTGAGCCGAAAAATCAATGGGTTTACCGGGTATGAACTCTTGCTTGTAGGAAACAACAGAGGCTTTGGTTTCACTCCTTTTGTTAAGGGAAATTCAGACCAGAGTTCTCATCCATGAAACACACTCTGTTTTAACGCAAGAAGCATCCTCTGCTTTCCAGAGTCTGCAATACAGCAAGAAATATGAGCATGTCCAGAAAAAATGAACAGTGTTTCCTACTCATGCGGAACATATCTAGTTGAACTCTTCTTATGAAATTGTAATAAACCACAGCATTTCTTACATAGATGCTCTTTAGTTAATAGTGAAAAACGTGTTGTGTTCGTGAACTGTGTAAATGCATTTGCGCTGAATAATTACTGGGATTACCGGAAATGAACTCTTGCTTGTAGGATGACAGAGAGACTTTGGTTTAACTCCGTTTCTGAAGGAAAATTCAGACCAGTGTTCTCATCCATGAAACATACTCTGTTTTAACGCAAGAAGCATGCTCTTCTTTCCAGCGTCTCTAATACATGAAGAAACATGAGCATGCCCAGAAAAAAAGAACTGTGTTTCCTACTCATACGGACCATATCTAGTTGAACTCTGCTTACGAAACTTTAACAAACCACAGCATCTCTTATATAGTTGCTCTTTAGTTAATAGTGAAAATCGTGTTGGGTTTGTGAACTGTGTAAATTCATTTGAGCTAAAAAATCACTGTGTTTTCCCGGAAATGAACTCTTGCTTGTAGGAAACCACAGAGGGTTTGGTTTCACTCCTTCTGTGAAGGGAAATTCAGACCAGAGTTCTCATCCATGAAACACACTCTGTTTTAACGCAAGAAGCATCCTCTTCTTTACAGTTTCAGAAATACAGCAAGAAATATGAGCATGCCCAGAAAAAATGAACAGTGTTTCCTACTCATACGGACCATATCTAGTTGAACTCTGGTTATGAAATTGTAATAAACCACAGCATTTCTTACATAGATGCTCTTTAGTTAATAGTGAAAAACGTGTTGTGTTCGTGAACTGTGTAAATGCATTTGCGCTGAATAATTACTGGGATTACCGGAAATGAACTCTTGCTTGTAGGATGACAGAGAGACTTTGGTTTAACTCCGTTTCTGAAGGAAAATTCAGACCAGTGTTCTCATCCATGAAACATACTCTGTTTTACCGCAAGAAGCAGGCTCTTCTTTCCAGAGTCTCCAATACAGCAAGAAACATGAGCATGCCCAGAGAAAAGAACTGTGTTTCCTACTCATACGGACCATATCTACTTGAACACTGCTTATGAAACTGTAATAAACCACAGAATCTCTTACATAGATGCTCTTTAGTTAATAGTGAAAAACGTATTGGGTTCATGAACTGTGTAAATTCATTTGAGCCGAATAATCACTGGGTTTACCGGATATGAACTCTTCCTTGTACGAAGACACAGGGGATTTGGTTTCTCTCCGTTTGTGAAGGGAAATTCAGACCAGAGTACTCATCCATGAAACACACTCTGTTTTAGCGCAAAAAGCATGCTCTTCTTTCTAGCATCTGTAATATTGCAACAAACATTAGCATGCCCATTAAATAAGAACTGTGTTTCCTACTCATATGGACCATATCTAATTGAACTCTGCTCATGAAACTGTAACAAACCACAGCATCTCTTACATAGATGCTCTTTAGTTAATAGTGAAAAACGTGTTGGGTTCGTAAACTGTGAAAATTCATTTGAGCCAAAAAATCACTGGGATTACCAGATATTTACTCTTGCTTGTAGGAAGACACAGAGGCTTTGGTTTCACTCCTTTTGTGAAGGGAAATTCAGACCAGAGTTCTCATCCATGAAACACACTCTGTTTTAACGCAAGAAGCATCCTCTTCTTTCCAGATCTCTAATACAGCAAGAAACATGAGCATGCCCAGAAAAAAAGAACTGTATTTCCTACTCATATGGACCATATCTAGTAGAACTCTGCTTATGAAACTGAAACAAACCACAACATCTCTTTACATAGCTGCTCTTTAGTTAATAGTGAAAATCGTGTTGTGTTCGTGAACTGTGTAAATTAATTTGAGCCGAAAATTCAATGGGTTTACCGGAAGTGAAGTCTTGCTTGTAGGAAAACACAGAGTCTTTGGATTAACACTGTTTGTGAAGGGAAATTCAGACCATTGTTCTCATCCATGAAACACCCTCTGTTTTAACCAAGAAGCATGCTCTTCTTTCAGCGTCTCTAATACAGCCAGAAACATGAGCATGCCCAGAAAAAAAGAACGGTGTTACCTACTCATACGGACCATATCTTGTTGAACACTGCTTATGAAACTGTAACAAACCACAGCATGTGTAACATAGATGCTCTTTAGTTAATAGTGAAAAACGTATTGGGTTCATGAACTCTGTAAATTCATTTGAGCCGAAAGATCACTGGGTTTACCGGATATGAACTCTTGCTTGTAGGAAGACACAGGGGATTTGGTTTCACTCCGTTTGTGAAGGGAAATTCAGACCAGAGTTCTCATCCATGAAACACACTCTGTTTTAGCGCAAGAAGCATGCACTTCTTTCCAGCATCTCTAATACAGCAACAAACATTAGCATGCCCATTAAAAAAGAACTGTGTTTCGTACTCATACAGACCATATCTAGTAGAACTCTGCTCATTAAACTGTAACAAACCACAGGATCTCTTACAAAGATGCTGCTTAGTTAATAGTGAAAAACGTGTTGCGTTCGTGAACTGTGTAAATTCATTTGAGCCGAACAATGACTGGGTTTAGAGAAAATGAACTCTTGATTGTTGGAAGACAAGGAGCCTTTTGTTTAAATCCGTTTGTGAAGGGAAATTCAGACCAGTGTTATCATCCATGAAACACCCTGTGTTTTAACGCAAAAAGCATCATCTTCTGTCCAGAATCTGCAATATAGCAAGAAATATGAAAATGTCCAGAAAAAATGAACTGTGTTTCCTACTCTTACGGACCATATCAATTTGAATTCTGCCCATTAAACTGTAACAAACCATAGCATCTCTTACTTAGATGCTGTTTAGTTAATAGTGAAAATCGTGTTGGGTTCATGAACTGTGCAAATTCATTTGTCCGAACAATCTCTGGTTTTACCGGAAATGAACTCTTGATTGTAGGAAAACAAAGAGCCTTTTGTTTAACTCCGTGTGTGAAGGGAAATTCAGACCAGCGTTCTCATCCATGAAACACACTCTGTTTTAACGCAAGAAGCATCCTCTTCTGTCCAGAATCTGCAATACAGCAAGAAATATGAGCATGTCCAGAAAAAAGGAACTGTGTTTCCTACTCATACGGATCATATCTAGTTGAACTCTGCTTTTGAAATTGTAATAAACCACAGCATTTCTTACATAGAAGCTCTTTAGTTAATAGTGAAAAACTTATTGGGTTCATGAACTGTGTAAATTCATTTGAGCCGAAAAATCACTGGGTTTACCGGAAATGAACCCTTGTTTGTAGGAAGACATAGAAGTTTGGTTTCACTCCGTTTGTGAAGCGAAATTCGGACTAGAGTTCTCATCGATGAAACATACTCTGTTTTAACGCAAGAAGCATGCTCTTCTTTCCAGCATTTCTAATACGGCAAGAAACATGAGCATGTCCAGAATAAAGAACTGTGTTTCCTACTCATTTGGACCATATCTAGTTGAACTCTGCTTATGAAACTGTAACAAACCACAGCATGTGTTACATCGATGCTCTTTAGTTAATAGTGAAAAACGTATTGGGTTCATGAACTGTGTATATTCATTTGAGCCGAAAAATCAGTGGGTTTACCGGAAATGAACTCTTGCTTGTAGGAAGACAAAGAGGCTTTGGTTCAACTCCGTTTATGAAAGGAAATTCATTCCACTGTTCTCATCAATGAAACCCCCTCTGTTTTACCGCAAGAAGCATCCTCTTCTGTCCAGAATCTGCAATACAGCAAGAAATATGAGCATGTCCAGAAAAAATGAACAGTGTTTCCTACTCATACGGACCATATCTAGTTGAACTCTGCTTATGAAATTGTAATAAACCACAGCATTTCTTACATTGATGCTCTTTAGTTAATAGTGAATAACGTGTTGGGTTCTTGAACTGTGTAAATTCATTTGAGCTGAAAAATCACTGGGATTACCGGAAAAAAACTCTTGCTTGTAGGATGACACAGAGATTTGGTTTAACTCAGTTTCTGAAGGAAAATTCAGACCAGTGTTTTCATCCATGAAACATACTCTGTTTTAAAGCAAGAAGCATGCTCTTCTTTCCAGCGTCCCTAATACATGTAGAAAAATGAGCATGCCCAGAAAAAAAGAACTGTGTTTCCTACTCATACGGACAATATCTAGTTGAACTCTGCTTATGAAACTGTAACAAACCACAGCATCTCTTACATAAATGCTCTTTAGTTAATAGTGAAAATCGTGTTGGGTTCGTGAACTGTGTAAATTCATTTGAGCCGAAAAATCACTGGGTTTACCATAAATGAACTCTTGCTTGTAGGAAGACACAGAGGCTTTGGTTTCACTCCATTTATGAAGGGAAATTCAGAACAGAGTTCTCATCCATGAAACACACTCTGTTTTAGCGCAAGAAATATGCTCTTCTTTCCAGAGTCTGCAATACAAGAAGAAATATGAGCATATCCAGAAAAAAAGAAATGTGGTTCCTAATCATACGGACCATATCCAGTTGAACTCTGCTTATGAAACTGTAACAAACCACAGCATGTGTTACATAGATGCTCTTTTGTTAATATCGAAAAACGTATTGGGTTCATGAACTGTGTATATTCATTTTAGCTGAAAAATCACTGGGATTACCGGAAAAAAACTCTTGCTTGTTGGATGACACAGAGTTTTGGATTAACTCAGTTTCTGAAGGAAAATTCAGACCAGTGTTTTCATCCATGAAACATACTCTGTTTTAACGCAAGAAGCATGCTCTTATTTCCATCGTCCCTAATACATGAAGAAACATGAGCATGCCCAGAAAAAAAGAACTGTTTTTCCTAGTCATATGGACCATATCTAGTTGAACTCTGCTTATGAAACTGTAACAAACCACAGCATCTCTTACATAGATGCTCTTTAGTTAATAGTGAAAGTCGTGTTGTTTTCGTGAACTGTGTAAATTCCTTTGAACCAAAAATTCAGTGGGTTTACAGGATGTGAAGTCTTGCTTGTAGGAAGACACTAAGCCTTTGGTTTCACTCCGTTTGTGAAGGGAAATTCAGACCAGAGTTCTCATCCATGAAACACACGCTGTTTTAGCGCAAGAAATATGCTCTTCTTTCCAGAGTCTGCAATAAAACAAGAAATATGAGAATATCCAGAAAAAAAGAAATGTGTTTCCTACTCATACGGACCATATCCAGTTGAACTCTGCTTTTGAAACTGTAAAAAACCACAGCATGTGTTACATAGATGCTCTTTCGTTAATATCGAAAAACGTATTGGGTTCATGAACTGTTTAAATTCATTTGAGCCGAAAAATCACTGGGATTACCGGAAATGAACTCTTGCTTGTAGGAAGACATAGAGGTTTGGTTTCACTCCGTTTTTGAAGCGAAATTCGGACTAGAGTTCTCATCCATGAAACATACTCTGTTTTAACGTAAGAAGCATGCTCTTCTTTCAAGCATCTCTAATACGGCAAGAAACATGAGCATGCCCAGAAAAAAAGAACTGTGTTTCCTACTCATGCGGACCATATCTAGTTGAACTCTGCTCATTAAACTGTAACAAACCACAGCATCTCTTACATAGATGCTGTTAAGTTAATAGTGAAAATCGTGTTGGGATCGTGAAGTGTGTAAATTCATGTGAGCCGAACAATGACTGGGTTTAGAGGAAATGAACTCTTTATTGTAGGAAGACAAGAAGCGTTTTGTTTAACTCCGTTTGTGAAGGGAATTTCAGACCAGTGTTCTCATCCATGAAAACCCTCTGTTTTAACGCAAGAAGTATCATCTTCTGTCCAGAATCTGAAATACAGCAAGAAATATGAGCATGTCCAGAAAAAATGAACTGTGTTTCCTACTCATAGTGACCATATCTACCTGAACTCTGCTTATGAAACTGTAACAAACCACAGCATCACTTACATAGATGCTCTTTAGTTAATAGTCAAAATCGTGTTGGGTTCGTGAATGTGTAAATTCATTTGAGCGGAAAAATCACTGGGCTTACCGTAAATGAACTCTTGCTTGTAGGAAGACATAGAGCCTTTGGTTTAACTCCGTTTCTGATGGAAAATTCAGACCAGTGTTCTCATCCATGAAACATACTCTGTTTTAACGCAAGAAACATGCTCTTCTTTTCAGTGTCTCAAATACAGCAAGAAACATGAGCATGCCCAGAAAAAAGAACTGTGTTTCCTTCACATACGGACCATATCTAGTTGAACTCTGCTTATGAAACTGTAACAAACCACAGCATGTGTTACATAGATGCTCTTTAGGTAATAGTGAAAAACGTATTGGGTTCATGAACTGTGTATATTCATTTGAGCCGAAAAATCACTGGGTTTACCGGGAATGAACTCTTGCTTGTAGGAATACACAGAGCCTTTTGTTTAACTCCGTTTGTGAAGGGAAATTCAGACCAGTGTTCTCATCCATGAAACACCCTCTGTTTTAACGCAAGAAGCATCCTCTTCTGTCCAGAATGTGCAATACAGCAAGAAATATGAGCATGTAGAGAAAAAATGAACTGGGTTTCCTACTCATACAGACAATATCTAGTTGTACTCTGCTTATGAAACTGTAACAAACCACAGCATCTCTTACATAGATGCTCTTTAGTTAATAGTGAAAATCGTGTTGGGTTCGTTAACTGTGTAAATTCATTTGAGCCAAAAAATCACTGGGTTTACAGGAAATGAACTCTTGCTTGTTGGAAGGCACAGAGCATTTGGTTTCACTCCGTTTGTGAAGGGAAATTCAGACCAGTATTCTCTTCCATAAAACACCCTCTGTTTTAAAGCAAGAAGCATCCTCTTCTTTGCAGAGTCTGCAATACAGCAAGAAATATGAGCATGTCCAGAAAAAGAACTGTGTTTCCTACTCATATGGACCATATCTAGTTGAACTCTGCTCATTAAAGTGTAACAAACCACAGATCTCTTACATAGATGCTGTGTAGTTAATAGTGAAAATCGTGTTGGGTTTGGGAACTGTGTAAATTCTTTTGAGCCGAATAATCTCTGGATTTACCAGAAATGAACACTTGATTGTAGGAAACAAATAGCCTTTTGTTTAACTCCGTTTGTGAAGGGAAATTCAGACCACTGTTCTCATCCATGAAACACCCTCTGTTTTAACGCAAGAAGCATCCTCTTCTGTCCGGAATCTGCAATACAGCAACAAATATGAGCATGTCCAGAAAAAATGAACTGTGTTTCCTACTCATATGGACCATATCTCGTTGAACTCTTCTTTTGAAATTGTAATAAACCACATCATGTGTTACATAGATGCTCTTTAGTTAATAGTGAAAAAGGTGTTGGGTTCGTGAACTGTGTAAATTCATTTGAGCCAAAAAATCACTGGGTTTACCGCAAATGCACTCTTGCTTGTAGGAAGACACCGAGCTTTTGCTTTCACTCCGTTTGTGAAGGTAAAATCTGACCAGTGTTCTCATCCATAAAACACCCTCTGTTTTAACGCAAGAAGCATCCTCTTCTTTCTAGAGTCTGCAATACAGCAAGAAATATGAGCATGTCCAGAAAATGAACTGTGTTTCCTACTCATACGGACCATATCTAGTTGAACTCTTCTTATGAAATTGTAATAAACCACATCATGTGTTACATAGATGCTCTTTAGTTAATAGTGAAAAAGGTGTTTGGTTCGTGAACTGTGTAAACTCATTTGAGCCGAAAAATCACTGGGATTACCGGAAATGAACTCTTGCTTGTAGGAAGACACAGAGACATTTGTTTAACTCCGTTTCTGAAGGAAAATTCAGACCAGTGTTCTCATCCAGGAAACATACTCTGTTTTACCGCAAGAAGCATGCTCTTCTTTCCAGCGTCTCTAATACATGAAGAAACATGAGCATGCCCAGAAAAAAAGAACTGTGTTCCTACTCATACGGACAATATCTAGTTGAACTCTGCTTATGAAACTGTAACAAACCAAAGCATCTCTTACATAGATGCTGTTTAGTTAATAGTGAAAAACGTATTGGGTTCATGAACTGTGTATATTCCTTTGAGCCGAAAAATCAGTGGGTTTACCGGAAATGAACTCTTGCTTGTAGGAAGACACAGAGGCTTTGGTTTCACTCCGTTTGTGAAGGGAAATTCAGACCAGTGTGCTCATCCATGAAACACACTCTGTTTTAATGCAAGAAGCATGCACTTCTTTCCAGCATCTCTAATACAGCAAGAAACATGAGCATGCCCAGAAGAAAAGAACTGTATTTCCTACTCATATGTATCATATCTAGTTGAATAATGCTCATTAAACTGTAACAAATCACAGCATCTCTTACATAGATGCTGTTTAGTTAATAGTGAAAATCGTGTTGGTTTCGGGAACTGTGTAAATTCATTTGAGCCGAATAATCTCTGGTTTTACCGGAAATGAACACTTGATTGTAGGAAACAAATAGCCTTTTGTTTAACTCCGTTTGTGAAGGGAAATTCAGACCAGTGTTCTCATCCATGAAACACCCTCTGTTTTAACGCAAGAAGCATCCTCTTCTGTCCAGAATCTGCAATACAGCAAGAAATATGACCATGTCCAGAAAAAATGATCTGTGTTTCCTACTCATATGGACCATATCTAGTTGAACTCTTCTTTTGAAATTGTAATAAACCACATCATGTGTTACATAGATGCTCTTTAGTTAATAGTGAAATAGGTGTTGGGTTCGTGAACTGTGTAAATTCATTTGAGCCGAAAAATCACTGGGTTTACCGGAAATGAACTCTTGCTTGTAGGAAGACAGCGAGCATTTCATTTCACTCCGTTTGTGAAGGGAAAATCAGACCAATGTTCTCATCCATAAAACACCCTCTGTTTTAACGCAAGAAGCATCCTCTTCTTTCTAGAGTCTGCAATACAGCAAGAAATATGAGCATGTCCAGAAAATTAACTGTCTTTCCTACTCATACGGACCATATCTAGTTGAACTCTTCTCATGAAATTGTAATAAACCACATCATGTGTTACACAGATGCTCTTTAGTTAATAGTGAAAAAGGTGTTGGGTTCGTGAACTGTGTAAATTCCTTTGAGCCGAAAAATCACTGGGATTACCGGAAATGAACACTTGCTTGTAGGAAGACACAGAGACTTTGGTTTAACTCCGTTTCTGAAGGATAATTCAGACCAGTATTCTCATCCATGAAACATACTCTGTTTTAACGCAAGAAGCATGCTCTTCTTTCCAGCGTCTCCAATACAGCAAGAAACATGAGCATGCCCAGAAAAAAAGAACTGTGTTTCCTACACATATGTACCATGTCTTGTTTAACACTGTTTATGAAACTGTAACAAACCACAGCATCTCTTACATAGATGCTCTATAGTTAATAGTGAAAATCGTGTTGGGTTTATGAACTGTGTAATTTCATTTGAGCCGAAAAATCACTGGGATTCCCGGATATGAACTCTTGCTTGTAGGAAGACACAGAGACTTTGGTTTCACTCCGTTTGTGAAGCGAAAATCAGAATAGAGTTCTCTTCCATGAAACACACTTTGTTTTAAAGCAAGAAGCATGCTCTTCTTTCCAGCATCTTTAATACAACAAGAAACATGAGCATGCCCAGAAAAAAAGAACTGTGTTTCCTACTCATATGGACCATATCTAGTAGAACTCAGCTTAGGAAACTGTAACACACCACAGCATCTCATACATGGATGCTCTTTAGTTAATAGTGAAATTGTGTTGGGTTCCTGAACTGTGTAAATATATTTGAACCGAAAAATCACTGTGTTTCCCGGAAATGAACTCTTTCTTGTAGGAAGACACAGAGCATTTGGTTTCATTCCGTTTGTGAAGGGAAATTCAGACCAATGTTCTCATCCATGAAACACCCTCTGTTTTAACGCAAGAAGCATCCTCTTCTGTCCAGAATCTGCAATACAGCAAGAAATATGAACATGTCCAGAAAAAATGAACTGTGTTTCCTACTCATACGGACCATATCTAGTTGAACTCTTAATATGAAATTGTAATAAACCACATCATGTGTTACACAGATGCTCTTTATTTAATAGTGAAAAGGGGGTTTGGTTCGTGATCTGTGTAAATTCATTTGAGCCGAAAAATCACTGGGATTACCAGAAATGAATTCTTGCTTGTAGGAAGACACAGAGACTTTGGTTTAACTCCGTTTCTGAAGGATAATTCACACCAGTATTCTCATCCATGAAACATACTCTGTTTTAACGCAAGAAGCATGCTCTTCTTTCCAGCGTCTCAAATACAGCAAGAAACATGAGCATGCCCAGAAAAAAAGAACTGTGTTTCCTACTCCTATGGACCATATCTTGTTTAACACTGCTTATGAAACTGTAACAAACCACAGCATGTGTTACATAGATGCTCTTATGTTAATAGTGAAAAACGTATTAGATTCATGAACTGTCTCATTTCATTTGAGCCAAAAAAAAATACTGGGTTTACCGGGAATGAACTCTTGCTTGTAGGAAGACACAGAGGCTTTGGTTTCACTCCCTTGTGAAGGGAAATTCAGACCAGAGTTTTCTTCCATGAAACACACTCTGTTTTAACGCAAGAAGCATGCTCTTCTCACCACCATCTCTAATACAGCAAGAAATATGAGCATGCCCAGAAAAAAAGAACTGTGTTTCCTACTCATACGGACCATATCTAGTTGAACTCTGCTCATTAAACTGTATACAAACCACAGCATCTCTTACTTAGATGCTGTTTAGTTAATAGTGAAAATCGTGTTGGGTTCGTGAACTGTGTAAATTCATTTGAGCCAAACAATCACTGGCTTTTCTGGAAATGAACTCTTGATTGTAGGAAGACAAAGAGCCTTTTGTTTATCTCCTTTTGTGAAGGGAAATTAAGACCAGTGTTCTCATCAATGAAACACCCTCTGTTTTAACGCAAGAAGCATCATCTTCTGTCCAGAATCTGCATTACAACAAGAAATATGAGCATGTCCAGAAAAAATGAACTGTGTTTCCTACTCATATGGACCATATCTAGTTGAACTCAGCTTAGGAAACTGTAACAAACCACAGCATCTCTTACATAGATCCTCTTTAGTTAATAGTGAAAAAAGTGTTGGGTGCATAAACTGTGTAAATCCATTTGAGCCAAAAAATCACTGGGATTACCGGATATGAACTCTTGCTTGTAGGAAGACACAGAAGTTTGTTTTCACTCCGTTTGTGAAGGGAAAATCAGACCATAGTTCTCATGCATGAAACACACTCTGTTTTAAATCAAGAAGCATGCTCTTCTTTCCAGCATCTCTAATACAGCAAGAAACATGAGCATGCCCAGAAAAAAAGAACTGTGTTCCTACTCATACGGACCATATCTAGATGAACTCTGCTTATGAAATTGTAACAAACCAAAGCATCTCTTACATAGATGCTCTTTAGTTAATAGTGAAAAACGTATTAGATTCCTGAACTGTCTAAATTCATTTGAGCCGAAAAAATCACTGGGTTTACCGGGAATGAACTCATGTTTGTAGGAAGACACAGAGGCTTTGGTTTCACTCCGTTGTGAAGGGAAATTCAGACCAGAGTTCTCATCCATGAAACGCACTCTGTTTAAACGCAAGAAGCATGCTCTTCTTTCCAGCATCTCTAATACAGCAAGAAATATGAGCATGCCCAGAAAAAGTGAATTGTGTTTCCTACTCATACAGACCATATCTAGTTGAACTCTTCTTATGAAATTGTAATAAACCACATCATGTATTACACAGATGCTCTTTAGTTAATAGTGAAAAAGGTGTTAGGTTCGTGAACTGTGTAAAATCCTTTGAGCCGAAAAATCACTGGGATTACCGGAAATGAACTCTTGCTTGTAGGAAGACACAGAGACATTTGTTTAACTCCGTTTCTGAAGGAAAATTCAGACCAGTGTTCTCATCCAGGAAACATACTCTGTTTTAACGCAAGAAGCATGCTCTTCTTTCCAGCGTCTCTAATACATGAAGAAACATGAGCATGCCCAGAAAAAAAGAACTGTGTTCCTACTCATAAGGACAATATCTAGTTGAACTCTGCCTATGAAACTGTAACAAACCACAGCATGTGTTACATAGATGCTCTTTAGTTAATAGTGAAAAACGTATTAGATTCATGAACTGTCTAAATTCATTTGAGCCGAAAAATCACTGGGTTTACCGGGAATGAACTCTTGCTTATAGGAAGACACAGAGGCTGTGGTTTCACTCCGTTGTGAAGGGAAATTGAGACCAGAGTTCTCATCCATGAAACACACTCTGTTTTAATGCAAGTAGCATGCTCTTCTTTCCAGCCTCTCTAATACCGCAAGAAATATGAGCATGCCCCAAAAAAAAGAACTGTGTTTCCTACTTATACGGATCATATCTAGTTGAACTCGGCTCATTAAACTGTAACAAACCACAGCATCTCTTACATAGATGCTCTATAGTTAATAGTGAAAATCGTGTTGGGTTTGTGAACTGTGTAAATTCATTTGAGTCGAACAGTCTCTGGTTTTACCTGAAATGAACTCTTGATTGTAGGAAGACAAAGAGCCTTTTGTTTAACCCTGTTTGTGAAGGGAAATTCAGACCAGTGTGCTCATCCATTAAACACCCTCTGTTTTAACTCAAGAAGCATCCTCTTCTGTCCAGAATCTGCAATACAGCAAGAAATATGAGCATGTCCAGAAAAAAGGAACTGTGTTTCCTATTCATACGGACCATATCAAGTTTAACTCTGCTTATGAAATTGTAATAAACCACAGCATGTGTTACATAGATGCTCTTTAATTAATAGTGAAAAATGTGTTGGGTTCGTGAACTGTGTAAATTCATTTGAGCCGAAAAATCACTGGGTTTACCGGGAATGAACCCTTGCTTGTATGAAGACACAGAGACTTTGGTTTCAATCCGTTTGTGAAGGGAAAATCAGGCCAGAGTTCTCATCCATGAAACACACTCTGTTTTAACGCAAGAAGCATGCTCTTCTTTCCAGCATCTCTAATACAGCAAGAAACATGAGCATCCCAAGAAGAAAAGAAGTGTATTTCCTACTCAAACGGACCATATCTAGTTGAATTCTGCTCATTAAACTGTAACAAACCACAGCATCGCTTACATAGATGCTGTTTAGTTAATAGTGAAAATCGTGTTGGGTTTGTGAACTGTGTAAATTCATTTCAGCCGAACAGTCTCTGGTTTTACCGGAAATGAACTCTTGAGTGTAGGAAGACAAAGAGCCTTTTGTTTAACTCCGTTTTTGAAGGTAAATTCAGACCAGTGTGCTCATCCATGAAACACCCTCTGTTTTAACGCGAGAAGCATCCTCGTCTGTCCATAATCTGCAATACCGCAAGAAATATGAGCATGCCAAGAAAAAAAGAACTGTGTTTCCTACTCATACAGACCATATCTAGTTGAATTCCGCTCATTAAACTGTAACAAATTACATCATGTATTACACAGATGCTCTTTAGTTAATAGTGAAAAAGGTGTTGGGTTCATGAACTGTGTAAATTCCTTTGAGCCGAAAAATCACTGGGATTACCGGAAATGAACTCTTGCTTGTAGGAAGACGCAGAGACTTTGGTTTAACTCCGTTTCTGAAGAATAATACAGACCAGTATTCTCATTCATGAAACATACTCTGTTTTAAGGCAAGAAGCAAGCTCTTCTTTCCAGGGTCTCAAATACAGAAAGAAATATGAGCATGTCCAGAAAAAATGAACTGTGTTTCCTACTCATACAGACCATACCTAGTTGAACACTGCTTATGAAACTGTAACAAACCACAGCATCTATTACATAGAGGCTCTTTAGTTAATAGGGAATATCATATTGCTTTCGTGAACTGTGTAAATTCATTTGAGCCGAAAAATCACTGGGATTACCAGATATGAACTCTTGCTTGTAGGAAGACACAGAGCATTTGGTTTAACTCTGTTTGTGAAGGGAAATTCAGACCAGTGTTCTCATCCATGAAACACCCTCTGTTTTAACGCAAGAAGCATCCTCTTCTGTCCAGAATCTGCAATACAGCAAGAAACATGAGCATGCCCAGAAGAAAAGAACTGTGTTTCCTACTCATACGGATCATATCTAGTTGAATTCTGCTCATTAAACTGTAACAAATCTCAGCATCTCTTACATAGATTCTGTTTAGTTAATAGTGAAAATCGTGTTGGGTTCGTGAACTATGTAAATTCATATGAGCCTAATAATCTCTGGTTTTACCGGAAATGAACTCTTGATTGTAGGAAACAAATAGCCTTTTGTTTAACTCCGTTTGTGAAGGGAAATTCAGACCAGTGTTCACATCAGTGAAATACCCTCTGTTTTAACGCAAGAAGCATCCTCTTCTGTCCAAAATATGCAATACAGCAAGAAATATGAGCATGTCCAGAAAAAATGAACTGTGTTTCCTACTCATAAGGACCATATCTAGTTGAACTCTGCTTATGAAATTGTAACAAACCACAGCATCTCTTACATAGATGCTCTTTACTTAATAGTGAAAAAGGGGTTGGGTTCGTGAACTGTGTAAATTCCTTTGATCTGAAAAATCACTGGGATTACCGGAAATGAACTCTTGCTTGTAGGAAGACACAGAGACTTTGGTTTAACTCCGTTTCTGAAGAATAATTCAGACCAGTATTCTCATCCATGAAACATACTCTGTTTTATCACAAGAAGCAAGCTCTTCTTTCCAGGGTCTCAAATACAGCAAGAAATATGAGCATGTCCAGAAAAAATGAACTGTGTTTCCTACTCATACAGACCACACCTAGTTGAACACTGCTTAGGAAACTGTAACAAACCACAGCATCGCTTAGATAGATGCTGTTTAGTTAATAGTGAAAATCGTGTTGGGTTTGTGAACTGTGTAAATTCATTTGAGTCGAACAGTCTCTGGTTTTACCGGAAATGAACTCTTGATTGTAGGAAGACAAAGAGCCTTTTGTTTAACTCCGTTTGTGAAGGGAAAATCAGACCAGTGTGCTCATCCATTAAACACCCTCTGTTTTAACGCAAGAAGCATCCTCTTCTGTCCATAATCTGTAATACCGCAAGAAATATGAGCATGCCCAGAAAAAAAGAACTGTGTTTCCTACTCATACGGAGCATATCTAGTTGAATTCCGCTCATTAAACTGTAACAAATTACATCATGTGTTACACAGATGCTCTTTAGTTAATAGTGAAAAAAGTGTTGGGTTCGTGAACTGTGTAAATTCCTTTGAGCCGAAAAATCACTGGGATTACCGGAAATGAACTCTTGCTTGTAGGAAGACACAGAGACTTTGCTTTAAATCCGTTTCTGAAGAATAATTCAGACCAGTATTCTCATCCATGAAACATACTCTGTTTTAACGCAAGAAGCAAGCTCTTCTTTCCAGGGTCTCAAATACAGCAAGAAACATGAGCATGCCCAGAAAAAAAGAACTGTGTTTCCTACTCTTAAGGTCCATTTCTAGTAGAACTCTGCTCATTAAACTGTAACAAAACACAGCTTCTCTTACTTAGATGCTGTTTTGTTAATAGGGAAAATCGTGTTGGGTTTGTGAACTGTGTAAATTCATTTCAGCCGAACAATCTCTGGGTTTACCGGAAATGAACTCTTGATTGTACGAAGACAAAGAGCCTTTTTTTTAACTCCTTTTGTGAAGGGAAATTCAGACCAGTGTGCTCATCCATGAAACACCATCTGTTTTAACGCAAGAAGCATCCTCTTCTGTCCAGAATCTGCAATACAGCAAGAAATATGAGCATGTCCAGAAAAAATGAACTGTGTTTCCTACTCTTACGGACCATATCAATTTGAATTCTGCTCATTAAACTGTAACAAATCACAGCATCTCTTACATAGATACTGGTTAGTTAATAGTGAAAATCGTGTTGGGTTCGTGAACTGTGTAAATTCATTTGAGCCGAATAATCTCTGGTTTTACCGGAAATGAACTCTTGATTGTAGGAAACAAATAGCCTTTTGTTTAACTCCGTTTGTGAAGGGAAATTCAGACCAGTGTTCAGATCCATGAAACACCCTCTGTTTTAATGCAAGAAGCATCCTCTTCTGTCCAAAATATGCAATAGCAAGAAATATGAGCATGTCCAGAAAAAATGAACTGTGTTTCCTAATCATATGGACCATATCTAGTTGAACTCTGCTTATGAAACTGTAACAAACCACAGCATCTCTTACATATATGCTCTTTAGTTAATAGTCAAAATCGTGTTGGGTTCGTGAACTGTGTAAATTCATTTGAGCCGAAAAAACACTGGGTTTACCGGAAATGAACTCTTCCTTGTAGGAAGACACACAGGCTTTGGTTTCACTCCGTTTGTGAAGGGAAATTCAGAACAGAGTTCTCATCCATGAAATACACTCTGTTTTAATGCAAGAAGCATGCTCTTCTTTCCAGCATCTCTAATACATCAAGAACCATGAGCATGCCCACAAAAAAAAGAACTGTATTTCCTACTCATACGGACAATATCTAGTTGAACTCTGCTTATGAAACTGTAACAAAACAAAGCATCTCTTACATAGATGCTCTTTAGTTAATACTGAAAAACGTATTGGATTCGTGAACTGTGTAAATTCATTTGAGCTGAAGAATCTCTGGTTTTACCGGAAATGAACTCTTGAATGTAGTAAACAAAGAGCCTTTTGTTTAACTCCGTTTGTGAAGGGAATTTCAGACCATTGTTCTCATCCATGAAACACCCTCTGTTTTATCCCAAGAAGCATCCTCTTCTTTCCAGAGTCTGCAATACAGCAAGAAATATGAGCATGTCCAGAAAAAGAACTGTGTTTCCTACTCATACATACCATATCTAGTTGAACTCTGCTTATGAAACTGTAATAAACCACAGCATCTCTTACATAGATGCTCTATAGTTAATTTTGAAAATCGTGTTGCTTTCGTGAACTGTGTAAATTCATTTGAGCCAAAAAATCACTGGGTTTTCCGGAAATGAACTCTTGCTTGTAGGAAGACACAGAGGCTTTGGTTTCACTCAATTTGTGAAGGGAAATTCATACCAGAGTTTTCATCCATGAAACACACTCTGTTTTAACACAAGAAGCATGCTCTTCTTTCCAGCATCTCTAATACAGCAAGAAACATGAGCATGCCCAGAAGAAAAGAAGTGTGTTTCCTACTCATATGGATCATATCTAGTTGAATTCTGCTCTTTAAACTGTAACAAATCACAGCATCTCTTACAAAGATGCTGTTTAGTTAATAGTGAAAATCGTGTTGGGTTCGTGAACTGTGTAAATTCATTTGAGCCGAATAATCTCTGGTTTTACCGGAAATGAAATCTTGATTGTAGGAAACAAATAGCCTTCTGTTTAACTCCGTTTGTTAAGGGAAATTAAGACCAGTGTTCTCATCCATGAAACACCCTCTGTTTTAACGCAAGAAGCATCCTCTTCTGTCCAGAATCTGCAATACAGCAAGAAATATGAGCATGTCCAGAAAAAATGAACTGTGTTTCCTACTCATACGGACCATATCTAGTTGAACTCTTCTTATGAAATTGTAATAAACCACATCATGTGTTACACAGATGCTCTTTAGTTAATAGGGAAAAAGGTGTTGGGTTCGTGAACTGTGTAAATACTTTGAGCCGAAAAATCACTGGGATTACCGGAAATGAACTATTGCTTGTAGGAAGACAAAGAGCCTTTTGTTTAACTCCTTTTGAGAAGGGAAATTCAGACCAGTGTGCTCATCCATGAAACACCCTCTGTTTTAACGCAAGAAGCATCCTCTTCTGTCCAGAATCTGCAATACAGCAAGAAATATGAGCATGTCCAGAAAAAATGAACTGTGTTTCCTACGCATACAGACCATATCTAGTTGAACTCTGCTTATGAAACTGTAACAAACCACAGCATGTGTTACATAAATGCTCTTTAGTTAATAGTGAAGCATATTGGGTTCATGAACTGTGTAAATTCATTTGACCCGAAAAATCACTGGGTTTACCGGAAATGAACTCTTGCTTGTAGGAAGACATAGAGGCTTTGGTTTCACTCCATTTTTGAAGCGAAATTCAGACCAGAGTTCTCATCCATGAAACACACTCTGTTTTAACGCAAGAAGCATGCTCTTCTTTCCAGCGTCTCTAATACATGAAAAAACATGAGCATGCCCAGAAGAAAAGAACTGTATTTCCTACTCATACGGACCATATCTAGTTGAATTCTGCTCATTAAACTGTAACAAACCACAGCATCGCTTAGATAGATGCTGTTTAGTTAATAGTGAAAATCGTGTTGGGTTTGTGAACTGTGTATATTCATTTCAGCTGAACAGTCTCTGGTTTTACCGGAAATGAACTCTTGAGTGTAGGAAGACAAAGAGCCTTTTGTTTAACTCCGTTTTGAAGGGAAATTCAGACCAGTGTGCTCATCCATGAAACACCCTCTGTTTTAACGCAAGAAGCATCCTCTTCTGTCCATAATCTGCAATACCGCAAGAAATATGAGCATGTCCAGAAAATATGAACTATGTTTCCGATCATACGGACCATATCTAGTTCAACACTGCTTATGAAATTGTAATAAACCACACCATGTGTTACATAGATGCTCTTTAGTTAATACGGAAAAACGTATTGGGTTCATGAACTGTGTAAATTCATTTGAGCCGAAAAATCACTGGGTTTACCGGAAATGAACTCTTGCTTCTAGGAAGACATAGAGGCTTTGGTTTCACTCCATTTGTGACGCGAAATTCAGACCAGTGTTCTCATCCATGAAACACACTCTGTTTTAACGCAAGAAGCATGCTCTTCTTTCCAGCATCTCTAATACAGCGAGAAACATGAGCATGCCCAGAAAAAAAGAACTGTGTTTCCTACTCATACGGACCATATCTGGTTGAACTCTGCTCATTAAACTGCAACAAACCACAGCATCTCTTACATAGATGCTGTTTAGTTAATAGTGAAAATCATGTTGGGTTCGTTAACGGTGTAAATTCATTTGAGCCGAAAAATCTCTGGGCTTACCGGAAATGAACTCTTGCTTGTAGGAAGACAAAGAGGCTTTTGTTTAACTCCGTTTGTGAAGGGAAATTCAGACCAGTGATCTCATCCATGAAATACCCTCTGTTTTATCCCAAGAAGCATCATGTTCTTCCAGAATCTGCAATACAGCAAGAAATATGAGCATGTCCAGAAGAAAGGAACTGTGTTTCCTACTCATACAGACCATATCTAGTTGAACTCTGCTTATGAAATTGTAATAAACCACAGCATTTGTTACATAGATGCTCTTTAGTTAATAGTGAAAAATGTGTTGGGTTCGTGAACTGTGTAAATTCATTTGAGCCGAAAAATCACTGGGATTACCGGAAATGAACTCTTGATTGGAGGAAGACACAGAGACTTTGTTTTCACTCCGTTTGTGAAGGGAAAATCAGGCCAGAGTTGTCATCCCTGAAACACACTCTGTTTTAACGCAAGAGGCATGCTCTTCTTTCCAGCATCTCTAATACAGCAAGAAACATGAGCATGCCCAGAAGAAAAGAAGTGTATTTCCTACTCATACGGACCATATCTAGTTGAATTCTGCTCATTAAACTGTAACAAACCACAGCATCGCTTACATAGATGCTGTTTAGTTAATAGTGAAAATCGTTTTGGGTTTGTGAACTGTGTAAATTCATTTCAGCCGAACAGTCTCTGGTTTTACCGGAAATGAACTCTTGATTGTAGGTAGACAAGGAGCCTTTTGTTTAACTCCGTTTGTGAAGGAAAATTCAGAGCACTGTGCTCATCCATGAAACACCCTCTGTTTTAACGCAAGAAGCATCCTCTTCTGTCCAGAATCTGCAATACAGCAAGAAATATGAGCATGTCCAGAAAAAGAACTGTGTTTTCTACTCATACAGACCATATCTAGTTGAACTCTGCTTATGAAACTGTAATAAACCACAGCATCTCTTACATAGATGCTCTATAGTTAATTTTGAAAATCGGGTTGCTTTCGTGAACTGTGTAAATTCTTTTGAGCAAAAAAAATCACTGGGTTTTCCGGAAATGAACTCTTGCTTGTAGGAAGACACAGAGTCTTTGGTTTCACTCCATTTGTGAAGGGAAAGTCATACCAGAGTTCTCATCCATGAAACACACTCTGTTTTAACGCAAGAAGCATGCTCTTCTCTCCAGCATCTCTAATACAGCAAGAAACATGAGCATGCCCAGAAGAAAAGAACTGTGTTTCCTACTCATACAGATCATATCTAGTTGAATTCTGCTCTTTAAACTGTAACAAATCACATCATCTCTTACATAGATTCTGTTTAGTTAATAGTGAAAATCGTGTTGGGTTCGTGAACTGTGTAAATTCATTTGAGCCGAATAATCTCTGGTTTTACTGGAAATGAAATCTTGATTGTAGGAAACAAATAGCCTTCTGTTTAACTCCGTTTGTGAAGGGAAATTCAGACCAGTGTTCTCATCCATGAAACACCCTATGTTTTAACGTAAGAAGCATCCTCTTCTGTCCAGAATCTGCAATACAGCAAGAAATATGAGCCTGTCCAGAAAAAATGAACTGTGTTTCCTACTCATACGGACCATATCTAGTTGAACTCTTCTTATGAAATTGTATTAAACCACATTATGTGTTACACAGATGCTCTTCAGTTAATAGTGAAAAAGGTGTTGGGTTCGTGAACTGTGTAAATACTTTGAGCCGAAAAATCACTGGGATTACCGGAAATGAACTATTGCTTGTAGGAAGACACAGAGCCTTTGCTTTCACTCCGTTGTGAAGGGAAATTTAGACCAGAGTTCTCATCCATGAAACACACTCTGTTTTAACGCAAGAAGCATGCTCTTCTTTCCAGCATCTCTAATACAGCAAGAAATATGAGCCTGTCCAGAAAAAAATAACTGTGTTTCCTACTCATACGGTCCATTTCTAGTAGAACTCTGCTCATTAAACTGTAACAAAACACAGCTTCTCTTACTTAGATGCTGTTTTGTTAATAGGGAAAATCGTGTTGGGTTTGTGAACTGTGTAAATTCATTTGAGCCGAAAACTCACTGGGTTTACCGGAAATGAACTCTTGCTTGTAGGAAGACATAGAGGCTTTGGTTTCACTCCATTTGTGAAGCGAAATTCACACCAGAGTTCTCATCCATGAAACACACTCTGTTTTAACGCAAGAAGCATGCTCTTCTTTCCAGCGTCTCTAATACATGAAGAAACATCAGCATGCCCAGAAGAAAAGAACTGTATTTCCTACTCATACGGACCATATCTAGTTGAATTCTGCTCTTTAAACTGTAACAAACCACAGTATCGCTTAGATAGATGCTGTTTAGTTAATAGTGAAAATCGTCTTGGGTTTGTGAACTGTGTAAATTCATTTGAGCCAAACAGTCTCTGGTTTTACCTGAAATGAACTCTTGATTGTAGGAAGACAAAGAGCCTTTTGTTTAACTCCGTTTGTGAAGGGAAATTCAGACCAGTGTGCTCATCCATTAAACACCCTCTGTTTTAACGCAAGAAGCATCCTCTTCTGTCCAGAATCTGCAATACAGCAAGAAATATGAGCATGTCCAGAAAAAAGGAACTGTGTTTCCTATTCATACGGACCATATCTAGTTGAACTCTGCTCATGAAATTGTAATAAACCACAGCATTTGTTACATAGATGCTCTTTAGTTAATAGTGAAAAATGTGTTGGGTTCGTGAACTGTGTAAATTCATTTGAGCCGAAAAATCACTGGGATTACCGGAAATGAACTCTTGCTTGGAGGAAGACACAGAGACTTTGTTTTCACTCCGTTTGTGAAGGGAAAATCAGGCCAGAGTTGTCATCCCTGAAACACACTCTGTTTTAACGCAAGAGGCATGCTCTTCTTTCCAGCATCTCTAATACAGCAAGAAACATGAGCATGCCCAGAAGAAAAGAAGTGTATTTCCTACTCATACGGACCATATCTAGTTGAATTCTGCTCATTAAACTGTAACAAACCACAGCATCGCTTACATAGATGCTGTTTAGTTAATAGTGAAAATCGTGTTGGGTTTGTGAACTGTGTAAATTCATTTCAGCCGAACAGTCTCTGGTTTTACCGGAAATGAACTCTTGATTGTAGGAAGACAAGGAGCCTTTTGTTTAACTCCGTTTCTGAAGGGAAATTCAGACCAGTGTGCTCATCCATGAAACACCCTCTGTTTTAACGCAAGAAGCCTCCTCTTCTGTCCAGAATCTGCAATACAGCAAGAAATATGAGCATGTCCAGAAAAAGAACTGTGTTTTCTACTCATACAGACCATATCTAGTTGAACTCTGCTTATGAAACTGTAATAAACCACAGCATCTCTTACATAGATGCTCTATAGTTAATTTTGAAAATCGGGTTGCTTTCGTGAACTGTGTAAATTCTTTTGAGCAAAAAAAATCACTGGGTTTTCCGGAAATGAACTCTTGCTTGTAGGAAGACACAGAGGCTTTGGTTTCACTCCATTTGTGAAGGGAAATTCATACCAGAGTTCTCATCCATGAAACACACTCTGTTTTAACGCAAGAAGCATGCTCTTCTCTCCAGCATCTCTAATACAGCAAGAAACATGAGCATGCCCAGAAGAAAAGAACTGTGTTTCCTACTCATACGGATCATATCTAGTTGAATTCTGCTCTTTAAACTGTAACAAATCACAGCATCTCTTACATAGATTCTGTTTAGTTAATAGTGAAAATCGTGTTGGGTTCGTGAACTGTGTAAATTCATTTGAGCTGAATAATCTCTGGTTTTACTGGAAATGAAATCTTGATTGTAGGAAACAAATAGCCTTCTGTTTAACTCCGTTTGTGAAGGGAAATTCAGACCAGTGTTCTCATCCATGAAACACCCTATGTTTTAACGTAAGAAGCATCCTCTTCTGTCCAGAATCTGCAATACAGCAAGAAATATGAGCCTGTCCAGAAAAAATGAACTGTGTTTCCTACTCATACGGACCATATCTAGTTGAACTCTTCTTATGAAATTGTAATAAACCACATTATGTGTTACACAGATGCTCTTTAGTTAATAGTGAAAAAGGTGTTGGGTTCGTGAACTGTGTAAATACTTTGAGCCGAAAAATCACTGGGTTTTCCGGAAATGAACTATTGCTTGTAGGAAGACACAGAGCCTTTGCTTTCACTCCGTTGTGAAGGGAAATTCAGACCAGAGTTCTCATCCATGAAACACACTCTGTTTTAACGCAAGAAGCATGCTCTTCTTTACAGCATCTCTAATACAGCAAGAAATATGAGCCTGTCCAGAAAAAAATAACTGTGTTTCCTACTCATACGGTCCATTTCTAGTAGAACTCTGCTCATTAAACTGTAACAAAACACAGCTTCTCTTACTTAGATGCTGTTTTGTTAATAGGGAAAATCGTGTTGGGTTTGTGAACTGTGTAAATTCATTTCAGCCGAACAGTCTCTGGTTTTACCGGAAATGAACTCTTGATTGTAGGAAGACAAAGAGCCTTTTGTTTAACTCCGTTTGTGAAGGGAAATTCAGACCAGTGTGCTCATCCATGAAACACCCTCTGTTTTAACGCAAGAAGCATCCTCTTCTGTCCAGAATCTGCAATACAGCAAGAAATATGAGCATGTCCAGAAAAAATGAACTGTGTTTCCTACACATACACACCTTATCTAGTTGAACTCTGCTTATGAAACTGTAACAAACCACAGCATGTGTTAGTAGATGCTCTTTAGTTAATAGTGAAATGTATTGGGTTCATGAACTGTGTAAAATCATTTGAGCCGAAAAATCAGTGGGTTAACCGGAAATGAACTCTTGCTTGTAGGAAGACATAGAGGCTTTGGTTTCACTCCATTTGTGAAGCGAAATTCACACCAGAGTTCTCATCCATGAAACACACTCGGTTTTAACGCAAGAAGCATGCTCTTCTTTCCAGCGTCTCTAATACATGAAGAAACATGAGCATGCCCAGAAGAAAAGAAGTGTATTTCCTACTCATACGGACCATATCTAGTTGAATTCTGCTCATTAAACTGTAACAAACCACAGCATCGCTTACATAGATGCTGTTTAGTTAATAGTGAAAATCGTGTTGGGTTTGTGAACTGTGTAAATTCATTTCAGCCGAACAGTCTCTGGTTTTACCGGAAATGAACTCTTGATTGTAGGAAGACAAGGAGCCTTTTGTTTAACTCCTTTTCTGAAGGGAAATTCAGACCAGTGTGCTCATCCATGAAACACCCTCTGTTTTAACGCAAGAAGCATCCTCTTCTGTCCAGAATCTGCAATACAGCAAGAAATATGAGCATGTCCAGAAAAAGAACTGTGTTTTCTACTCATATAGACCATATCTAGTTGAACTCTGCTTATGAAACTGTAATAAACCACAGCATCTCTTACATAGATGCTCTATAGTTAATTTTGAAAATCGGGTTGCTTTCGTGAACTGTGTAAATTCTTTTGAGCCAAAAAAATCACTGGGTTTTCCGGAAATGAACTCTTGCTTGTAGGAAGACACAGAGGCTTTGGTTTCACTCCATTTGTGAAGGGAAATTCATACCAGAGTTCTCATCCATGAAACACACTCTGTTTTAACGCAAGAAGCATGCTCTTCTCTCCAGCATCTCTAATACAGCAAGAAACATGAGCATGCCCAGAAGAAAAGAACTGTGTTTCCTACTCATACGGATCATATCTAGTTGAATTCTGCTCTTTAAACTGTAACAAATCACAGCATCTGTTACATAGATTCTGTTTAGTTAATAGTGAAAATCGTGTTGGGTTCGTGAACTGTGTAAATTCATTTGAGCTGAATAATCTCTGGTTTTACTGGAAATGAAATCTTGATTGTAGGAAACAAATAGCCTTCTGTTTAACTCCGTTTGTGAAGAGAAATTCAGACCAGTGTTCTCATCCATGAAACACCCTATGTTTTAACGTAAGAAGCATCCTCTTCTGTCCAGAATCTGCAATACAGCAAGAAATATGAGCCTGTCCAGAAAAAATGAACTGTGTTTCCTACTCATACGGACCATATCTAGTTGAACTCTTCTTATGAAATTGTAATAAACCACATTATGTGTTACACAGATGCTCTTTAGTTAATAGTGAAAAAGGTGTTGGGTTCGTGAACTGTGTAAATACTTTGAGCCGAAAAATCACTGGGATTACCGGAAATGAACTATTGCTTGTAGGAAGACACAGAGCCTTTGCTTTCACTCCGTTGTGAAGGGAAATTCAGACCAGAGTTCTCATCCATGAAACACACTCTGTTTTAATGCAAGAAGCATGCTCTTCTTTCCAGCATCTCTAATACAGCAAGAAATATGAGCCTGTCCAGAAAAAAATAACTGTGTTTCCTACTCATACGGTCCATTTCTAGTAGAACTCTGCTCATTAAACTGTAACAAAACACAGCTTCTCTTACTTAGATGCTGTTTTGTTAATAGGGAAAATCGTGTTGGGTTTGTGAACTGTGTAAATTCATTTCAGCCGAACAGTCTCTGGTTTTACCGGAAATGAACTCTTGATTGTAGGAAGACAAAGAGCCTTTTGTTTAACTCCGTTTTTGAAGGTAAATTCAGACCAGTGTGCTCATCCATGAAACACCCTCTGTTTTAACGCAAGAAGCATCCTCTTCTGTCCAGAATCTGCAATACAGCAAGAAATATGAGCATGTCCAGAAAAAATGAACTGTGTTTCCTACTCATACACACCTTATCTAGTTGAACTCTGCTTATGAAACTGTAACAAACCACAGCATGTGTTACATAGATGCTCTTTAGTTAATAGTGAAATGTATTGGGTTCATGAACTGTGTAAAATCATTTGAGCCGAAAAATCACTGGGTTTGCCGGAAATGAACTCTTGCTTGTAGGAAGACATAGAGGCTTTGGTTTCACTCCATTTGTGAAGCGAAATTCACACCAGAGTTCTCATCCATGAAACACACTCGGTTTTAACGCAAGAAGCATGCTCTTCTTTCCAGCGTCTCTAATACATGAAGAAACATGAGCATGCCCAGAAGAAAAGAAGTGTATTTCCTACTCATACGGACCATATATAGTTGAATTCTGCTCATTAAACTGTAACAAAATACAGTATCGCTTAGATAGATGCTGTTTAGTTAATAGTGAAAATCGTGTTGGGTTTGTGAACTGTGTAAATTCATTTGAGCCGAACAGTCTCTGGTTTTACCTGAAATGAACTCTTGATTGTAGGAAGACAAAGAGCCTTTTGTTTAACTCCGTTTGTGAAGGGTAATTCAGACCAGTGTGCTCATCCATTAAACACCCTCTGTTTTAACGCAAGAAGCATCCTCTTCTGTCCAGAATCTGCAATACAGCAAGAAATATGAGCATGTCCAGAAAAAAGGAACTGTGTTTCCTATTCATACGGACCATATCTAGTTGAACTCTGCTTATGAAATTGTAATAAACCACAGCATTTGTTACATAGATGCTCTTTAGTTAATAGTGAAAAATGTGTTGGGTTCGTGAACTGTGTAAATTCATTTGAGCCGAAAAATCACTGGGATTACCGGAAATGAACTCTTGCTTGGAGGAAGACACAGAGACTTCGTTTTCACTCCGTTTGTGAAGGGAAAATCAGGCCAGAGTTGTCATCCCTGAAACACACTCTGTTTTAACGCAAGAGGCATGCTCTTCTTTCCAGCATCTCTAATACAGCAAGAAACATGAGCATGCCCAGAAGAAAAGAAGTGTATTTCCTACTCATACGGACCATATCTAGTTGAATTCTGCTCATTAAACTGTAACAAACCACAGCATCGTTTACATAGATGCTGTTTAGTTAATAGTGAAAATCGTGTTGGGTTTGTGAACTGTGTAAATTCATTTCAGCCGAACAGTCTCTGGTTATACCGGAAATGAACTCTTGATTGTAGGAAGACAAGGAGCCTTTTGTTTAACTCCGTTTGTGAAGGGAAATTCAGACCAGTGTGCTCATCCATGAAACACCCTCTGTTTTAACGCAAGAAGCATCCTCTTCTGTCCAGAATCTGCAATACAGCAAGAAATATGAGTATGTCCAGAAAAAGAACTGTGTTTTCTACTCATACAGACCATATCTAGTTGAACTCTGCTTATGAAACTGTAATAAACCACAGCATCTCTTACATAGATGCTCTATAGTTAATTTTGAAAATCGGGTTGCTTTCGTGAACTGTGTAAATTCTTTTGAGCCAAAAAAATCACTGGGTTTTCCGGAAATGAACTCTTGCTTGTAGGAAGACACAGAGGCTTTGGTTTCACTCCATTTGTGAAGGGAAATTCATACCAGAGTTCTCATCCATGAAACACACTCTGTTTTAACGCAAGAAGCATGCTCTTCTCTCCAGCATCTCTAATACAGCAAGAAACATGAGCATGCCCAGAAGAAAAGAACTGTGTTTCCTACTCATACGGATCATATCTAGTTGAATTCTGCTCTTTAAACTGTAACAAATCACAGCATCTCTTACATAGATTCTGTTTAGTTAATAGTGAAAATCGTGTTGGGTTCGTGAACTGTGTAAATTCATTTGAGCCGAATAATCTCTGGTTTTACTGGAAATGAAATCTTGATTGTAGGAAACAAATATCCTTCTGTTTAACTCCGTTTGTGAAGGGAAATTCAGACCAGTGTTCTCATCCATGAAACACCCTATGTTTTAACGTAAGAAGCATCCTCTTCTGTCCAGAATCTACAATACAGCAAGAAATATGAGCCTGTCCAGAAAAAATGAACTGTGTTTCCTACTCATACGGACCATATCTAGTTGAACTCTTCTTATGAAATTGTAATAAACCACATTATGTGTTACACAGATGCTCTTTAGTTAATAGTGAATAAGGTGTTGGGTTCGTGAACTGTGTAAATACTTTGAGCCGAAAAATCACTGGGTTTACCGGAAATGAACTCTTGCTTGTAGGAAGACACAGAACCTTTGGTTTAACACTGTTTGTGAAGGGAAATTAAGACCAGTGTGCTCATCCATGAAACACCCTCTGTTTTAACGCAAGAAGCATCCTCTTCTGTCCAGAATCTGCAATACAGCAAGAAATATGAGCATGTCCAGAAGAAAAGAACTGTATTTCCTACTCATACAGACCATATCTAGTTGAATTCTGCTCATTAAACTGTAACAAACCACAGCATCGCTTACATAGATGCTGTTTAGTTAATAGTGAAAATCGTGTTGGGTTTGTGAACTGTGTAAATTCATTTCAGCCGAACAGTCTCTGGTTTTACCGGAAATGAACTCTTGAGTGTAGGAAGACAAAGAGCCTTTTGTTTAACTCCGTTTTTGAAGGGAAATTCAGACCAGTGATCTCATCCATGAAATACCCTCTGTTTTATCGCAAGAAGCATCATGTTCTTCCAGAATCTGCAATACAGCAAGAAATATGAGCATGTCCAGAAAAAATGAACTGTGTTTCCTACTCATACGGACCACATCTATTTGAACTCTGCTTATGAAATTGTAATAAACCAGAGTATTTGTTACATAGATGCTCTTTAGTTAATAGTGAAAAATGTGTTGGGTTCGTGAACTGTGTAAATTCATTTGAGCCGAAAAATCACTGGGATTTCCAGAAATGAACTCTTGCTTGTAGGAAGACCTAGAGGCCTTGATTTCACTCCATTTTTGAAGCGAAATTCAGACCAGAGTTCTCATCCATGAAACACACTCTGTTTTAACGCAAGAAGCATGCTCTTCTTTCCAGCGTCTCTAATACATGAAGAAACATGAGCATGCCCAGAAGAAAAGAACTGTATTTCCTACTCATACTGACCATATCTAGTTGAATTCTGCTCATTAAACTGTAACAAACCACAGTATCGCTTAGATAGATGCTGTTTAGTTAATAGTGAAAATCATGTTGGGTTTGTGAACTGTGTAAATTCATTTGAGCCGAACAGTCTCTGGTTTTACCTGAAATGAACTCTTGATTGTAGGAAGACAAAGAGCCTTTTGCTTAACTCCGTTTATGAAGGGAAATTTAGACAAGTGTGCTCATCCATTAAACACCCTCTGTTTTAACGCAAGAAGCATGCTCTTCTTTCCAGCATCTCTAATACAGCAAGAAACATGAGCATGCCCAGAAGAAAAGAACTGTATTTCCTACTCATACGGACCATATCTAGTTGAATTCTGCTCATTAAACTGTAACAAACCACAGCATCGCTTACATAGATGCTGTTTAGTTAATAGTGAAAATCGTGTTGGGTTTGTGAACTGTGTAAATTCATTTCAGCCGAACAGTCTCTGGTTTTACCGGAAATGAACTCTTGATTGTAAGAAGACAAAGAGCCTTTTGTTTAACTCCGTTTTTGAAGGCAAATTCAGACCAGTGTGCTCATCCATGAAACCCCCTCTGTTTTAACGCAAGAAGCATCCTCTTCTGTCCATAATCTGCAATACCGCAAGAAATATGAGCATGTCCAGAAAAAATGAACTATGTTTCTGATCATACGGACCATATCTAGTTGAACTCTGCTTATGAAATTGTAAGAAACCACAGCATGTGTTACACAGATGCTCTTTAGTTAATAGTGAAAAACGTATTGGGTTCATGAACTGTGTAAATTCATTTGAGCCGAAAAATCACTGGGTTTACCGGAAATGAACTCTTGCTTCTAGGAAGACATAGAGGCTTGGTTTCACTCCATTTGTGACGGGAAATTCAGACCAGTGTTCTCATCCATGAAACACACTATGTTTTAACGCAAGAAGCATGCTCTTCTTTCCAGCATCTCTAATACAGCGAGAACCATGAGCATGCCCAGAAAAAAAGAACTGTGTTTCCTACTCATACGGACCATATCTGATTGAACTCTGCTCATTAATGTGCAACAAACCACAGCATCTCTTACATAGATGCTGTTTAGTTAATAGTGAAAATCATGTTGGTTTAGTTAACGGTGTAAATTCATTTGAGCCGAAAAATCTCTGTGCTTACCGGAAATGAACTCTTGCTTGTAGGAAGACAAAGAGCCTTTTGTTTAACTCCGTTTGTGAAGGGAAATTCAGACCAGTGATCTCATCCATGAAATACCCTCTGTTTTATCGCAGGAAGCATCATGTTCTTCCAGAATCTGGAATACAGCAAGAAATATGAGCATGTCCATAAAAAAGGAACTGTGTTTCCTATTCATACAGACCATATCTAGTTGAACTCTGCTTATGAAATTGTAATAAACCACAGCATGTGTTACATAGATACTCTTTAATTAATAGTGAAAAAGGTGTTGGGTTCGTGAACTGTGTAAATTCATTTGAGCTGAAAAATCACTGGGTTACCGGAAATGAACTCTTGCTTCTAGGAGGACACAGAGTCTTTGGTTTCAATCCATTTGTGAAGGGATATTAAGACCAGAGTCTCATCCATGAAACACATACTGTTTTAACGTAAGAAGCATCCTCTTCTTTCCAGCGTCTCTAATACATCAAGAAACCTGAGCATGCCCAGAAAAAAATAGCTTTGTTTCCTACTCATACAGACCATATCTAGTTGAACTCTGCTTATGAAACTGTAACAAACCACAGCATCTCTTACATAGATGATCTTTAGTTAATAGTGAAAATCGTTTTGGGTTCGTGAACTGTGTAAATTCATTTGAGCCAAAAAATCACTGGGTTTACCGGAAATGAACTCTTGCTTGTAGGAAGACACAGAGCCTTTGGTTTAACACTGTTTGTGAAGGGAAATTCAGACCAGTGTTCTCATCCATGAAACATACTCTGTTTTAACGCAAGAAGCATGCTCTTCTTTCCAGCGTCTCTAATACATCAAGAAACATGAGCATGCCCAGAAAAAAAGAACTGTGTTTCCTACTCATACGGATCATATCTAGTTGAACTCTGCTCATTAAACTGCAAGAAACCACAGCATTTCTTACATACATGCTGTTTAGTTAATAGTGAAAATCATGTTGGGTTCGTGAACGGTGTAAATTCATTTGAGCCGAACAGTCTCTGGTTTTACCTGAAATGAACTCTTGATTGTAGGAAGACAAAGAGCCTTTTGTTTAACTCCGTTTGTGAAGGGAAATTCAGACCAGTGTTCTCATCCATTAAACACCCTGTTTTATTGCAAGAAGCATCCTCCTCTGTCCAGAATCTGCAATACAGCAAGAAATATGAGCATGTCCAGAAAAAGAACTGTGTTTTCTACTCATACAGACCATATCTAGTTGAACTCTGCTTATGAAACTGTAATAAACCACAGCATCTCTTACATAGATGCTCTATAGTTAATTTTGAAAATCGGGTTGCTTTCGTGAACTGTGTAAATTCTTTTGAGCCAAAAAATCACTGGGTTTTCCGGAAATGAACTCTTGCTTGTAGGAAGACACAGAGGCTTTGGTTTCACTCCATTTATGAAGGGAAATTCATACCAGAGTTCTCATCCATGAAACACACTCTGTTTTAACGCAAGAAGCATCCTCTTCTGTCCAGAATCTGCAATACAGCAAGAAATATGAGCCTGTCCAGAAAAAATGAACTGTGTTTCCTACTCATACGGACCAGATCTAGTTGAACTCCTCTTATGAAATTGTAATAAACCACATCATGTGTTACACAGATGCTCTTTAGTTAATAGTGAAAAAGGTGTTGGGTTCGTGAACTGTGTAAATACTTTGAGCCGAAATATCACTGGGATTACCGGAAATGAACTATTGCTTGTAGGAAGACACAGAGCCTTTGCTTTCACTCCGTTGTGAAGGGAAATTCAGACCAGAGTTCTCATCCATGAAACACACTCTGTTTTAACGCAAGAAGCATGCTCTTCTTTCCAGCATCTCTAATACAGCAAGAAATATGAGCCTGTCCAGAAAAAAAGAACTGTGTTTCCTATTCATACGGTCCATTTCTAGTAGAACTCTGCTCATTTAACTGTAACAAAACACAGCTTCTCTTACTTAGATGCTGTTTTGTTAATAGGGAAAATCGTGTTGGGTTTGTGAACTGTGTAAATTCATTTCAGCCGAACAGTCTCTGGTTTTACCGGAAATGAACTCTTGATTGTAGGAAGACAAAGAGCCTTTTGTTTAACTCCGTTTGTGAAGGAAAATTCAGACCAGTGTGCTCATCCATGAAACACTCTCTGTTTTAACGCAAGAAGCATCCTCTTCTGTCCAGAATCTGCAATACAGCAAGAAATATGAGCATGTCCAGAAAAAATGAACTGTGTTTCCTACGCATACACACCATATCTAGTTGAACTCTGCTTATGAAACTGTAACAAACCACAGCATGTGTTACATAGATGCTCTTTAGTTAATAGTGAAATGTATAGGGTTCATGAACTGTGTAAATTCATTTGAGCCGAAAAATCACTGGGTTTACCGGAAATGAACTCTTGCTTGTAGGAAGACATAGAGGTTTTGGTTTCACTCCATTTTTGAAGCGAAATTCAGACCAGAGTTCTCATCCATGAAACACACTCTGTTTTAACGCAAGAAGCATGCTCTTCTTTCCAGCGTCTCTAATACATGAAGAAACATGAGCATGCCCAGAGGAAAGAACTGTATTTCCTACTCATACGGACCATATCTAGTTGAATTCTGCTCATTAAACTGTAACAAACCACAGTATAGCTTAGATAGATGCTGTTTAGTTAATAGTGAAAATCGTGTTGGTATTATGAACTGTGTAAATTCATTTCAGCCGAACAGTCTCTGGTTTTACCTGAAATGAACTCTTGATTGTAGGAAGACAAAGAGCCTTTTGTTTAACTCCGTTTGTGAAGGGAAATTCAGACCAGTGTGCTCATCCATTAAACACACTCTGTTTTAACGCAAGAAGCATCCTCTTCTGTCCAGAATCTGCAATACAGCAAGAAATATGAGCATGTCCAGAAAAAAGGAACTGTGTTTCCTATTCATACGGACCATATCTAGTTGAACTCTGCTTATGAAATTGTAATAAACCACAGCATGTGTTACATAGATGCTCTTTAATTAATAGTGAAAAAGGTGTTGGGTTCGTGAACTGTGTAAATTCATTTGAGCTGAAAAATCACTGGGATTACCGGAAATGAACTCTTGCTTCTAGGAGGACACAGAGGCTTTGGTTTCACTCCATTTGTGAAGGGAAATTAAGACCAGAGTCTCATCCATGAAACACATACTGTTTTAACGTAAGAAGCATTCTCTTCTTTCCAGCGTCTCTAATACATCAAGAAACCTGAGCATGCCCAGAAAAAAATAACTGTGTTTCCTACTCATACGGACCATATCTAGTTGAACTCTGCTTATGAAACTGTAACAAACCACATCATCTCTTACATAGATGACCTTTAGTTAATAGTGAAAATCGTTTTGGGTTCGTGAACTGTGTAAATTCATTTGAGCCAAAAAATCACTGGGTTTACCGGAAATGAACTCTTGCTTGTAGGAAGACAAAGAGCCTTTGGTTTCACTCCGTTTTGAAGGGAAATTCAGACCAGAGTTCTCATCCATGAAACACACTCCGTTTTAACGCAAGAAGCATGCTCTTCTTTCCAGCATCTCTAATACAGCAAGAAATATGAGCCTGTCCAGAAAAAAAGAACTGTGTTTCCTACTCATACGGTCCATTTCTAGTAGAACTCTGCTCATTAAACTGTAACATGTCACAGCTTCTCTTACTTAGATGCTGTTTTGTTAATAGGGAAAATCGTGTTGGGTTTGTGAACTGTGTAAATTCATTTCAGCCGAACAGTCTCTGGTTTTACCGGAAATGAACTCTTGATTGTAGGAAGACAAAGAGCCTTTTGTTTAACTCCGTTTGTGAAGGGAAATTCAGACCAGTGATCTCATCCATAAAATACCCTCTGTTTTATCGCAAGAAGCATCATGTTCTTCCAGAATCTGCAATACAGCAAGAAATATGAGCATGTCCAGAAAAAATGAACTGTGTTTCCTACTCATACAGACCATATCTAGTTGAACAGTGCTTATGAAACTGTAACAAACCACAGCATGTGTTACATAGATGCTCTTTAGTTAATAGTGAAACGTATTGGGTTCATGAACTGTGTAAATTCATTTGAGCCGAAAAATCACTGGGTTTACCGAAAATGAACTCTTGCTTCTAGGAAGACATAGAGGCTTTGGTTTCACTCCATTTGTGACGCGAAATTCAGACCAGTGTTCTCATCCATGAAACACACTCTGTTTTAACGCAAGAAGCATGCTCTTCTTTCCAGCATTTCTAATACAGCGAGAAACATGAGCATGCCCAGAAAAAAAGAACTGTGTTTCCTACTCATACGGACCATATCTGGTTGAACTCTGCTCATTAAACTGCAACAAACCACAGCATCTCTTACATAGATGCTGTTTAGTTAATAGTGAAAATCATGTTGGGTTTGTTAACGGTGTAAATTCATTTGAGCCGAAAAATCTCTGGGCTTACCGGAAATGAACTCTTGCTTGTAGGAAGACAAAGAGCCTTTTGTTTAACTCCGTTTGTGAAGGGAAATTCAGACCAGTGATCTCATCCATGAAATACCCTCTGTTTTATCGCAAGAAGCATCATGTTCTTCCAGAATCTGCAATACAGCAAGAAATATGAGCATGTCCAGAAAAAATGAACTGTGTTTACTACTCATACACACCATATCTAGTTGAACTCTGCTTATGAAACTGTAACAAACCACAGCATGTGTTACACAGATGCTCTTTAGTTAATAGTAAAATGTATTGGGTTCATGAACTGTGTAAATTCATTTGAGCCAAAAAAAATCACTGGGTTTACCGGAAATGAACTCTTGCTTGTAGGAAGACGTACAGGCTTTGGTTTCACTCCATTTTTGAAGCGAAATTCAGACCCGAGTTCTCATCCATGAAACACACTCTGTTTTAACGCAAGAAGCATGCTCTTCTTTCCAGCATCTCTAATACATGAAGAAATATGAGCATGCCCAGAAGAAAAGAACTGTATTTCCTACTCATACGGACCATATCTAGTTGAATTCTGCTCATTAAACTGTAACAAACCACAGCATACCTTACATAGATGCTCTTTAGTTAATAGTGAAAATCGTGTTGGGTTTGTGAACTGTGTAAATTCATTTGAGCCGAACAGTCTCTGGTTTTACCTGAAATGAACGCTTGATTGTAGGAAGACAAAGAGCCTTTTGTTTAACTCCGTTTGTGAAGGGAAATTCAGACCAGTGTGCTCATCCATTAAACACCCTCTGTTTTAACGCAAGAAGCATCCTCTTCTGTCCAGAATCTGCAATACAGCAAGAAATATGAGCATGTCCAGAAAAAAGGAACTGTATTTCCTATTCATACGGACCATATCTAGTTGAACTCTGCTTATGAATTTGTAATAAACCACAGCATGTGTTACATAGATGCTCTTTAATTAATAGTGAAAAAGGTGTTGGGTTCGTGAACTGTGTAAATTCATTTGAGCCGAAAAATCACTGGGTTTACCGGGAATGAACTCTTGCTTGTAGGAAGACACAGAGACTTTGGTTTCAATCCGTTTGTGAAGGGAAAATCAGGACAGAGTTCTCATCCATGAAACACACTCTGTTTTAACGCCAGAAGCATGCTCTTCTTTCCAGCATCTCTACTACAGCAAGAAACATGAGCATGCCCAGTAGAAAAGAACTGTATTTCCTACTCATACGGACCATATCTAGTTGAATCCTGCTCATTAAACTGTAACAAACCACAGCATCGCTTACATAGATGCTGTTTAGTTAATAGTGAAAATCGTGTTGGGTTTGTGAACTGTGTAAATTCATTTGAGCCGAACAGTCTCTGGTTTTACCTGAAATGAACTCTTGATTGTAGAAAGACAAAGAGCCTTTTGTTTAACTCCGTTTGTGAAGGGAAATTCAGACCAGTGTGCTCATCCATTAAATACCCTCTGTTTTAACTCAAGAAGCATCCTCTTCTGTCCAGAATCTGCAATACAGCAAGAAATATGAGCATGTCCATAAAAAAGGAACTGTGTTTCCTATTCATATGGACCATATCTAGTTGAACTCTGCTTATGAAATTGTAATAAACCACAGCATGTGTTATATAGATGCTCTTTAATTAATAGTGAAAAAGGTGTTGGGTTCGTGAACTGTGTAAAATCATTTGAGCTGTAAAATCACTGGGTTACCGGAAATGAACTTTTGCTTCTAGGAGGACACAGAGGCTTTGGTTTCACTCCATTTGTGAAGGGAAATTAAGACCAGAGTCTCATCCATGAAACACATACTGTTTTAACGTAAGAAGCATCCTCTTCTTTCCAGCGTCTCTAATACATCAAGAAACCTGAGCATGCCCAGGAAAAAATAACTGTGTTTCCTACTCATACAGACCATATCTAGTTGAACTCTGCTTATGAAACTGTAACAAACCACAGCATCTCTTACATAGATGACCTTTAGTTAATAGTGAAAATCGTTTTGGGTTCGTGAACTGTGTAAATTCATTTGAGCCAAAAAATCACTGGGTTTACCGGAAATGAACTCTTGCTTGTAGGAAGACAAAGAGCCTTTGGTTTCACTCCGTTTTGAAGGGAAATTCAGACCAGAGTTCTCATCCATGAAACACACTCCGTTTTAACGCAAGAAGCATGCTCTTCTTTCCAGCATCTCTAATACAGCAAGAAATATGAGCCTGTCCAGAAAAAAAGAACTGTGTTTCCTACTCATACGGTCCATTTCTAGTAGAACTCTGCTCATTAAACTGTAACATGTCACAGCTTCTCTTACTTAGATGCTGTTTTGTTAATAGGGAAAATCGTGTTGGGTTTGTGAACTGTGTAAATTCATTTCAGCCGAACAGTCTCTGGTTTTACCGGAAATGAACTCTTGATTGTAGGAAGACAAAGAGCCTTTTGTTTAACTCCGTTTGTGAAGGGAAATTCAGACCAGTGATCTCATCCATAAAATACCCTCTGTTTTATCGCAAGAAGCATCATGTTCTTCCAGAATCTGCAATACAGCAAGAAATATGAGCATGTCCAGAAAAAATGAACTGTGTTTCCTACTCATACAGACCATATCTAGTTGAACAGTGCTTATGAAACTGTAACAAACCACAGCATGTGTTACATAGATGCTCTTTAGTTAATAGTGAAACGTATTGGGTTCATGAACTGTGTAAATTCATTTGAGCCGAAAAATCACTGGGTTTACCGAAAATGAACTCTTGCTTCTAGGAAGACATAGAGGCTTTGGTTTCACTCCATTTGTGACGCGAAATTCAGACCAGTGTTCTCATCCATGAAACACACTCTGTTTTAACGCAAGAAGCATGCTCTTCTTTCCAGCATTTCTAATACAGCGAGAAACATGAGCATGCCCAGAAAAAAAGAACTGTGTTTCCTACTCATACGGACCATATCTGGTTGAACTCTGCTCATTAAACTGCAACAAACCACAGCATCTCTTACATAGATGCTGTTTAGTTAATAGTGAAAATCATGTTGGGTTTGTTAACGGTGTAAATTCATTTGAGCCGAAAAATCTCTGGGCTTACCGGAAATGAACTCTTGCTTGTAGGAAGACAAAGAGCCTTTTGTTTAACTCCGTTTGTGAAGGGAAATTCAGACCAGTGATCTCATCCATGAAATACCCTCTGTTTTATCGCAAGAAGCATCATGTTCTTCCAGAATCTGCAATACAGCAAGAAATATGAGCATGTCCAGAAAAAATGAACTGTGTTTACTACTCATACACACCATATCTAGTTGAACTCTGCTTATGAAACTGTAACAAACCACAGCATGTGTTACACAGATGCTCTTTAGTTAATAGTAAAATGTATTGGGTTCATGAACTGTGTAAATTCATTTGAGCCAAAAAAAATCACTGGGTTTACCGGAAATGAACTCTTGCTTGTAGGAAGACGTACAGGCTTTGGTTTCACTCCATTTTTGAAGCGAAATTCAGACCCGAGTTCTCATCCATGAAACACACTCTGTTTTAACGCAAGAAGCATGCTCTTCTTTCCAGCATCTCTAATACATGAAGAAATATGAGCATGCCCAGAAGAAAAGAACTGTATTTCCTACTCATACGGACCATATCTAGTTGAATTCTGCTCATTAAACTGTAACAAACCACAGCATACCTTACATAGATGCTCTTTAGTTAATAGTGAAAATCGTGTTGGGTTTGTGAACTGTGTAAATTCATTTGAGCCGAACAGTCTCTGGTTTTACCTGAAATGAACGCTTGATTGTAGGAAGACAAAGAGCCTTTTGTTTAACTCCGTTTGTGAAGGGAAATTCAGACCAGTGTGCTCATCCATTAAACACCCTCTGTTTTAACGCAAGAAGCATCCTCTTCTGTCCAGAATCTGCAATACAGCAAGAAATATGAGCATGTCCAGAAAAAAGGAACTGTATTTCCTATTCATACGGACCATATCTAGTTGAACTCTGCTTATGAATTTGTAATAAACCACAGCATGTGTTACATAGATGCTCTTTAATTAATAGTGAAAAAGGTGTTGGGTTCGTGAACTGTGTAAATTCATTTGAGCCGAAAAATCACTGGGTTTACCGGGAATGAACTCTTGCTTGTAGGAAGACACAGAGACTTTGGTTTCAATCCGTTTGTGAAGGGAAAATCAGGACAGAGTTCTCATCCATGAAACACACTCTGTTTTAACGCCAGAAGCATGCTCTTCTTTCCAGCATCTCTACTACAGCAAGAAACATGAGCATGCCCAGTAGAAAAGAACTGTATTTCCTACTCATACGGACCATATCTAGTTGAATCCTGCTCATTAAACTGTAACAAACCACAGCATCGCTTACATAGATGCTGTTTAGTTAATAGTGAAAATCGTGTTGGGTTTGTGAACTGTGTAAATTCATTTGAGCCGAACAGTCTCTGGTTTTACCTGAAATGAACTCTTGATTGTAGAAAGACAAAGAGCCTTTTGTTTAACTCCGTTTGTGAAGGGAAATTCAGACCAGTGTGCTCATCCATTAAATACCCTCTGTTTTAACTCAAGAAGCATCCTCTTCTGTCCAGAATCTGCAATACAGCAAGAAATATGAGCATGTCCATAAAAAAGGAACTGTGTTTCCTATTCATATGGACCATATCTAGTTGAACTCTGCTTATGAAATTGTAATAAACCACAGCATGTGTTATATAGATGCTCTTTAATTAATAGTGAAAAAGGTGTTGGGTTCGTGAACTGTGTAAAATCATTTGAGCTGTAAAATCACTGGGTTACCGGAAATGAACTTTTGCTTCTAGGAGGACACAGAGGCTTTGGTTTCACTCCATTTGTGAAGGGAAATTAAGACCAGAGTCTCATCCATGAAACACATACTGTTTTAACGTAAGAAGCATCCTCTTCTTTCCAGCGTCTCTAATACATCAAGAAACCTGAGCATGCCCAGGAAAAAATAACTGTGTTTCCTACTCATACAGACCATATCTAGTTGAACTCTGCTTATGAAACTGTAACAAACCACAGCATCTCTTACATAGATGACCTTTAGTTAATAGTGAAAATCGTTTTGGGTTCGTGAACTGTGTAAATTCATTTGAGCCAAAAAATCACTGGGTTTACCGGAAATGAACTCTTGCTTGTAGGAAGACAAAGAGCCTTTGCTTTCACTCCGTTTTGAAGGGAAATTCAGACCAGAGTTCTCATCCATGAAACACACTCCGTTTTAACGCAAGAAGCATGCTCTTCTTTCCAGCATCTCTAATACAGCAAGAAATATGAGCCTGTCCAGAAAAAAAGAACTGTGTTTCCTACTCATACGGTCCATTTCTAGTAGAACTCTGCTCATTAAACTGTAACATGTCACAGCTTCTCTTACTTAGATGCTGTTTTGTTAATAGGGAAAATCGTGTTGGGTTTGTGAACTGTGTAAATTCATTTCAGCCGAACAGTCTCTGGTTTTACCGGAAATGAACTCTTGATTGTAGGAAGACAAAGAGCCTTTTGTTTAACTCCGTTTGTGAAGGGAAATTCAGACCAGTGATCTCATCCATAAAATACCCTCTGTTTTATCGCAAGAAGCATCATGTTCTTCCAGAATCTGCAATACAGCAAGAAATATGAGCATGTCCAGAAAAAATGAACTGTGTTTCCTACTCATACAGACCATATCTAGTTGAACAGTGCTTATGAAACTGTAACAAACCACAGCATGTGTTACATAGATGCTCTTTAGTTAATAGTGAAACGTATTGGGTTCATGAACTGTGTAAATTCATTTGAGCCGAAAAATCACTGGGTTTACCGAAAATGAACTCTTGCTTCTAGGAAGACATAGAGGCTTTGGTTTCACTCCATTTGTGACGCGAAATTCAGACCAGTGTTCTCATCCATGAAACACACTCTGTTTTAACGCAAGAAGCATGCTCTTCTTTCCAGCATTTCTAATACAGCGAGAAACATGAGCATGCCCAGAAAAAAAGAACTGTGTTTCCTACTCATACGGACCATATCTGGTTGAACTCTGCTCATTAAACTGCAACAAACCACAGCATCTCTTACATAGATGCTGTTTAGTTAATAGTGAAAATCATGTTGGGTTTGTTAACGGTGTAAATTCATTTGAGCCGAAAAATCTCTGGGCTTACCGGAAATGAACTCTTGCTTGTAGGAAGACAAAGAGCCTTTTGTTTAACTCCGTTTGTGAAGGGAAATTCAGACCAGTGATCTCATCCATGAAATACCCTCTGTTTTATCGCAAGAAGCATCATGTTCTTCCAGAATCTGCAATACAGCAAGAAATATGAGCATGTCCAGAAAAAATGAACTGTGTTTACTACTCATACACACCATATCTAGTTGAACTCTGCTTATGAAACTGTAACAAACCACAGCATGTGTTACACAGATGCTCTTTAGTTAATAGTAAAATGTATTGGGTTCATGAACTGTGTAAATTCATTTGAGCCAAAAAAAATCACTGGGTTTACCGGAAATGAACTCTTGCTTGTAGGAAGACGTACAGGCTTTGGTTTCACTCCATTTTTGAAGCGAAATTCAGACCCGAGTTCTCATCCATGAAACACACTCTGTTTTAACGCAAGAAGCATGCTCTTCTTTCCAGCATCTCTAATACATGAAGAAATATGAGCATGCCCAGAAGAAAAGAACTGTATTTCCTACTCATACGGACCATATCTAGTTGAATTCTGCTCATTAAACTGTAACAAACCACAGCATACCTTACATAGATGCTCTTTAGTTAATAGTGAAAATCGTGTTGGGTTTGTGAACTGTGTAAATTCATTTGAGCCGAACAGTCTCTGGTTTTACCTGAAATGAACGCTTGATTGTAGGAAGACAAAGAGCCTTTTGTTTAACTCCGTTTGTGAAGGGAAATTCAGACCAGTGTGCTCATCCATTAAACACCCTCTGTTTTAACGCAAGAAGCATCCTCTTCTGTCCAGAATCTGCAATACAGCAAGAAATATGAGCATGTCCAGAAAAAAGGAACTGTATTTCCTATTCATACGGACCATATCTAGTTGAACTCTGCTTATGAATTTGTAATAAACCACAGCATGTGTTACATAGATGCTCTTTAATTAATAGTGAAAAAGGTGTTGGGTTCGTGAACTGTGTAAATTCATTTGAGCCGAAAAATCACTGGGTTTACCGGGAATGAACTCTTGCTTGTAGGAAGACACAGAGACTTTGGTTTCAATCCGTTTGTGAAGGGAAAATCAGGACAGAGTTCTCATCCATGAAACACACTCTGTTTTAACGCCAGAAGCATGCTCTTCTTTCCAGCATCTCTACTACAGCAAGAAACATGAGCATGCCCAGTAGAAAAGAACTGTATTTCCTACTCATACGGACCATATCTAGTTGAATCCTGCTCATTAAACTGTAACAAACCACAGCATCGCTTACATAGATGCTGTTTAGTTAATAGTGAAAATCGTGTTGGGTTTGTGAACTGTGTAAATTCATTTGAGCCGAACAGTCTCTGGTTTTACCTGAAATGAACTCTTGATTGTAGAAAGACAAAGAGCCTTTTGTTTAACTCCGTTTGTGAAGGGAAATTCAGACCAGTGTGCTCATCCATTAAATACCCTCTGTTTTAACTCAAGAAGCATCCTCTTCTGTCCAGAATCTGCAATACAGCAAGAAATATGAGCATGTCCATAAAAAAGGAACTGTGTTTCCTATTCATATGGACCATATCTAGTTGAACTCTGCTTATGAAATTGTAATAAACCACAGCATGTGTTATATAGATGCTCTTTAATTAATAGTGAAAAAGGTGTTGGGTTCGTGAACTGTGTAAAATCATTTGAGCTGTAAAATCACTGGGTTACCGGAAATGAACTTTTGCTTCTAGGAGGACACAGAGGCTTTGGTTTCACTCCATTTGTGAAGGGAAATTAAGACCAGAGTCTCATCCATGAAACACATACTGTTTTAACGTAAGAAGCATCCTCTTCTTTCCAGCGTCTCTAATACATCAAGAAACCTGAGCATGCCCAGGAAAAAATAACTGTGTTTCCTACTCATACAGACCATATCTAGTTGAACTCTGCTTATGAAACTGTAACAAACCACAGCATCTCTTACATAGATGACCTTTAGTTAATAGTGAAAATCGTTTTGGGTTCGTGAACTGTGTAAATTCATTTGAGCCAAAAAATCACTGGGTTTACCGGAAATGAACTCTTGCTTGTAGGAAGACAAAGAGCCTTTGCTTTCACTCCGTTTTGAAGGGAAATTCAGACCAGAGTTCTCATCCATGAAACACACTCCGTTTTAACGCAAGAAGCATGCTCTTCTTTCCAGCATCTCTAATACAGCAAGAAATATGAGCCTGTCCAGAAAAAAAGAACTGTGTTTCCTACTCATACGGTCCATTTCTAGTAGAACTCTGCTCATTAAACTGTAACAAATCACAGCTTCTCTTACTTAGATGCTGTTTTGTTAATAGGGAAAATCGTGTTGGGTTTGTGAACTGTGTAAATTCATTTCAGCCGAACAGTCTCTGGTTTTACCGGAAATGAACTCTTGATTGTAGGAAGACAAAGAGCCTTTTGTTTAACTCCGTTTGTGAAGGGAAATTCAGACCAGTGTGCTCATCCATGAAACACCCTCTGTTTTAACGCAAGAAGCATCCTCTTAGGTCCAGAATCTGCAATACAGCAAGAAATATGAGCATGTCCAGAAAAAATGAACTGTGTTTCCTACTCATACAGACCATATCTAGTTGAACAGTGCTTATGAAACTGTAACAAACCACAGCATCTCTTACATAGATGCTGTTTAGTTAATAGTGAAAATCATGTTGTGTTCGTTAACGGTGTAAATTCATTTGAGCCGAAAAATCTCTGGGCTTACCGGAAATGAACTCTTGCTTGTAGGAAGACAAAGAGCCTTTTGTTTAACTCTGTTTGTGAAGGGAAATTCAGACCAGTGATCTCATCCATGAAATACCCTCTGTTTTATCGCAAGAAGCATCATGTTCTTCCAGAATCTGCAATACAGCAAGAAATATGAGCATGTCCAGAAAAAATGAACTGTGTTTCCTCCTCAGACACACCATATTTAGTTGAACTCTGCTTATGAAACTGTAACAAACCACAGCATGTGTTACATAGATGCTCTTTAGTTAATAGTGAAATGTATTGGGTTCATGAACTGTGTAAATTCATTTGAGCCAAAAAATCACTGGGTTTACCGGAAATGAACTCTTGCTTGTAGGAAGACATAGAGTCTTTGGTTTCACTCCATTTTTGAAGCGAAATTCAGACCAGAGTTCTCATCCACGAAACAAACTCTGTTTTAACGCAAGAAGCATGCTCTTCTTTCCAGCGTCTCTAATACATGAAGAAACATGAGCATGCCAAGAAGAAAAGAACTGTATTTCCTACTCATACGGACCATATCTAGTTGAATTCTGCTCATGAAACTGTAACAAACCACAGTATCGCTTAGATAGATGCTGTTTAGTTAATAGTGAAAATCGTGTTGGGTTTGTGAACTGTGTAAATTCATTTGAGCCGAACAATCTCTGGTTTTACCTGAAATGAACTCTTGATTGTAGGAAGACAAAGAGCCTTTTGTTTAACTCCGTTTGTGAAGGGAAATTCACACCAGTGTGCTCATCCATGAAACACCCTGTGTTTTAACGCAAGAAAAATCCTCTTCTGTCCATAATCTGCAATACCCCAAGAAATATGAGCATGTCCAGAAAAAATGAACTATGTTTCCGATCATACGGACCATATCTAGTTGAACTCTGCTTATGAAATTGTAATAAACCACAGCATGTGTTACATAGATGCTCTTTAGTTAATAGTGAAAAACGTATTGGGTTCATGAACTGTGTAAATTCATTTGAGCCGAAAAATCACTGGGTTTACCGAAAATGAACTCTTGCTTCTAGGAAGACATAGAGGCTTTGGTTTCACTCCATTTGTGACGGGAAATTCAGACCAGTGTTCTCATCCATGAAACACACTCTGTTTTAACGCAAGAAGCATGCTCTTCTTTCCAGCATTTCTAATACAGCGAGAAACATGAGCATGCCCAGAAGAAAAGAACTGTGTTTCCTACTCATACGGACCATATCTGGTTGAACTCTCCTCATTAAACTGCAACAAACCACAGCATCTCTTACATAGATGCTGTTTAGTTAATAGTGAAAATCATGTTGGGTTTGTTAACGGTGTAAATTCATTTGAGCCGAAAAATCTCTGGGCTTACCGGAAATGAACTCTTGCTTGTAGGAAGACAAAGAGCCTTTTGTTTAACTCCGTTTGTGAAGGGAAATTCAGACCAGTGATCTCATCCATAAAATACCCTCTGTTTTATCGCAAGAAGCATCATGTTCTTCCAGAATCTGCAATACAGCAAGAAATATGAGCATGTCCAGAAAAAATGAACTGTGTTTACTACTCATACACACCATATCTAGTTGAACTCTGCTTATGAAACTGTAACAAACCACAGCATGTGTTACATAGATGCTCTTTAGTTAATAGTAAAATGTATTGGGTTCATGAACTGTGTAAATTCATTTGAGCCAAAAAAATCACTGGGTTTACCGGAAATGAACTCTTGCTTGTAGGAAGACGTACAGGCTTTGGTTTCACTCCATTTTTGAAGCGAAATTCAGACCCGAGTTCTCATCCATGAAACACACTCTGTTTTAACGCAAGAAGCATGCTCTTCTTTCCAGCATCTCTAATAAATGAAGAAATATGAGCATGCCCAGAAGAAAAGAACTGTATTTCCTACTCATACGGACCATATCTAGTTGAATTCTGCTCATTAAACTGTAACAAACCACAGCATACCTTACATAGATGCTCTTTAGTTAATAGTGAAAATCGTGTTGGGTTTGTGAACTGTGTAAATTCATTTGAGCCGAACAGTCTCTGGTTTTACCTGAAATGAACTCTTGATGGTAGGAAGACAAAGAGCCTTTTGTATAACTTCGTTTGTGAAGGGAAATTCAGACCAGTGTTCTCATCCATTAAACACCCTGTTTTATCGCAAGAAGCATCCTCTTCTATCCAGAATCTGCAATACAGCAAGAAATATGAGCATGTCCAGAAAAAATGAATTGTGTTTCCTACTCATACGGACCATATCTAGTTGAACTCTGCTTTTGAAATTGTAATAAACCACAGCATTTGTTACATAGATGCTCTTTAGTTAATAGTGAAAATGTGATGGGTTCGTGAACTGTGTAAATTCATTTGAGCCGAAAAATCACTGGGACTACCGGAAATGAACTCTTGCTTTAGGAAGACACAGAGACTTTGGTTTAACTGCGTTTCTGAAGTAAAATTCAGACCAGAGTTCTCATCCATGAAACACACTCTGTTTTAACGCAAGAAGCATGCTCTTCTTTCCAGCATCTCTAATACAGCAAGAAACATGAGCATGCCCAGAATAAAGGAACTGTATTTCCTACTCATACGGACCATGTCTAGTTGAATTCTGCTCATTAAACTGTAACAAACCACAGCATCCATTACATAGATGCTCTTTAGTTAATAGTGAAAATCGTTTTGGGTTCGTGAACTATGTAAATTCATTTGATCCAAAAAATCACTGGGTTTACCGGAAATGAACTCTTGCTTGTAGGAAGACACAGAGCCTTTGATTTAACACTGTTTGTGAAGGGAAATATAGACCAGTGTTCTCATCCATGAAACACCCTCTGTTTTAACGCAAGAAGCATCCTCTTCTTTCAAGAGTCTGCAATACAGCAAGAAATATGAGCATGTCCGGAAAAAAAGAACTGGGTGTCCTACTCATACGGACCATATCTAGTTGAACTCTGCTTATGAAATTGTAATAAACCACAGCATTTGTTACATAGATGCTCTTTAGTTAATAGTGAAAAACGTGTTGGGTTCGTGAACTGTGTAAATTCATTTGAGCCGAAAAATCACTGGGATTACCGGAAATGAACTCTTGCTTGTAGGAAGACACAGAGACTTTGGTTTAACTCCGTTTCTGAAGGAAAATTCAGCACAGTGTTCTCATCCATGAAACATACTCTGTTTTAACGCAAGAAGCATGCTCTTATTTCCAGCTTCTCTAATACATGAAGAAACATGAGCATGCCCAGAAGAAAAGAACTGTATTTCCTACTCATATGGACCATATCTAGTTGAATTCTGCTCATTAAACTGTAACAAACCACAGCATCGCTTACATAGATGCTGTTTAGTTAATAGTGAAAATCGTGTTGGGTTTGTGAACTTTATAAATTCATTTAGGCCAAACAGTCTCTGGTTTTACCAGAAATGAACTCTTGATTGTAGGAAGACGAAGAGCCTTTTGTTTAACTCCGTTTGTGAAGGGAAATTCAGACCAGTGTGCTCATCCATGAAACACCCTCTGTTTTAACGCAAGAAGTATCCTCTTCTGTCCAGAATCTGCAATACAGCAAGAAATATGAGCATGTCCAGAAAAAATGAACTGTTTCCTACGCATACAGACCATATCTAGTTGAACTCTGCTTATGAAACTGTAACAAACCACAGCATGTGTTACATAGATGCTCTTTAGTTAATAGTGAAACGTATTGGGTTCATGAACTGTGTAAATTCATTTGAGCCGAAAAATCACTGGGTTTACCGGAAATGAACTCTTGCTTGTAGGAAGACATAGAGGCTTTGGTTTCACTCCACTTTTGAAGCGAAATTCAGACCAGAGTTCTCATCCATGAAACACACTCTGTTTGAACGCAAGAAGCATGATCTTCTTTCCAGCGTCTCTAATACATGAAGAAACATGAGCATGCCAAGAAGAAAAGAACTGTATTTCCTACTCATACGGACCATATCTAGTTGAATTCTGCTCATTAAACTGTAACAAACCACAGCATCGCTTACATAGATGCTGTTTAGTTAATAGTGAAAATCGTGTTGGGTTTGTGAACTGTGTAAATTCATTTGAGCCGAATAGTCTCTGGTTTTACCTGAAATGAACTCTTGATTGTAGGAAGACAAAGAGCCTTTTGTTTAACTCCGTTTGTGAAGGGAAATTCAGACCAGTGTGCTCATACATTAAACACCCTCTGTTTTAATTCAAGAAGCATCCTCTTCTGTCCAAAATCTGCAATACAGCAAGAAATATGAGCATGTCCAAAAAAAAAGGAACTGTGTTTCCTATTCATACGGACCATATCTAGTTGAACTCTGCTTATGAAATTGTAATAAACCACAGCATGTGTTACATAGATGCTCTTTAATTAATAGTAAAAAAGGTGTTGGGTTCGTGAACTGTGTAAATTCATTTGAGCCGAAAAATCACTGGGATTACCGGAAATGAACTCTTGCTTCTAGGAGGACACAGAGGCTTTGGTTTCACTCCATTTGTGAAGGGAAATTAAGACCAGAGTCTCATCCATGAAACACACACTGGTTTAACGTAAGAAGCATGCTCTTCTTTCCAGCGTCTCTAATACATGAAGAAACATGAGCATGCCCAGAAGAAAAGAAATGTATTTCCTACTCATACGGACCATATCTAGTTGAATTCTGCTCATTAAACTGTAACAAACCACAGCATCCCTTACATAGATGCTGTTTAGTTAATAGTGAAAATCGTGTTGGGTTTGTGAACAGTATAAATTCATTTCAGCCGAACAGTCTCTGGTTTTACCAGAAATGAACTCTTGATTGTAGGAAGACAAAGAGCCTTTTGTTTAACTCCGTTTGTGAAGGGAAATTCAGACCAGTGTGCTCATCCATTAAACACCCTCTGTTTTAACGCAAGAAGCATCCTCTTCTGTCCAGAATCTGCAATACAGCAAGAAATATGAGCATGTCCAGAAAAAAGGAACTGTATTTCCTATTCATACGGACCATATCTAGTTGAACTCTGCTTATGAATTTGTAATAAACCACAGCATGTGTTACATAGATGCTCTTTAATTAATAGTGAAAAAGGTGTTGGGTTCGTGAACTGTGTAAATTCATTTGAGCCGAAAAATCACTGGGTTTACCGGGAATGAACTCTTGCTTGTAGGAAGACACAGAGACTTTGGTTTCAATCCGTTTGTGAAGGGAAAATCAGGACAGAGTTCTCATCCATGAAACACACTCTGTTTTAACGCCAGAAGCATGCTCTTCTTTCCAGCATCTCTACTACAGCAAGAAACATGAGCATGCCCAGTAGAAAAGAACTGTATTTCCTACTCATACGGACCATATCTAGTTGAATCCTGCTCATTAAACTGTAACAAACCACAGCATCGCTTACATAGATGCTGTTTAGTTAATAGTGAAAATCGTGTTGGGTTTGTGAACTGTGTAAATTCATTTGAGCCGAACAGTCTCTGGTTTTACCTGAAATGAACTCTTGATTGTAGAAAGACAAAGAGCCTTTTGTTTAACTCCGTTTGTGAAGGGAAATTCAGACCAGTGTGCTCATCCATTAAATACCCTCTGTTTTAACTCAAGAAGCATCCTCTTCTGTCCAGAATCTGCAATACAGCAAGAAATATGAGCATGTCCATAAAAAAGGAACTGTGTTTCCTATTCATATGGACCATATCTAGTTGAACTCTGCTTATGAAATTGTAATAAACCACAGCATGTGTTATATAGATGCTCTTTAATTAATAGTGAAAAAGGTGTTGGGTTCGTGAACTGTGTAAAATCATTTGAGCTGTAAAATCACTGGGTTACCGGAAATGAACTTTTGCTTCTAGGAGGACACAGAGGCTTTGGTTTCACTCCATTTGTGAAGGGAAATTAAGACCAGAGTCTCATCCATGAAACACATACTGTTTTAACGTAAGAAGCATCCTCTTCTTTCCAGCGTCTCTAATACATCAAGAAACCTGAGCATGCCCAGGAAAAAATAACTGTGTTTCCTACTCATACAGACCATATCTAGTTGAACTCTGCTTATGAAACTGTAACAAACCACAGCATCTCTTACATAGATGACCTTTAGTTAATAGTGAAAATCGTTTTGGGTTCGTGAACTGTGTAAATTCATTTGAGCCAAAAAATCACTGGGTTTACCGGAAATGAACTCTTGCTTGTAGGAAGACAAAGAGCCTTTGCTTTCACTCCGTTTTGAAGGGAAATTCAGACCAGAGTTCTCATCCATGAAACACACTCCGTTTTAACGCAAGAAGCATGCTCTTCTTTCCAGCATCTCTAATACAGCAAGAAATATGAGCCTGTCCAGAAAAAAAGAACTGTGTTTCCTACTCATACGGTCCATTTCTAGTAGAACTCTGCTCATTAAACTGTAACAAATCACAGCTTCTCTTACTTAGATGCTGTTTTGTTAATAGGGAAAATCGTGTTGGGTTTGTGAACTGTGTAAATTCATTTCAGCCGAACAGTCTCTGGTTTTACCGGAAATGAACTCTTGATTGTAGGAAGACAAAGAGCCTTTTGTTTAACTCCGTTTGTGAAGGGAAATTCAGACCAGTGTGCTCATCCATGAAACACCCTCTGTTTTAACGCAAGAAGCATCCTCTTAGGTCCAGAATCTGCAATACAGCAAGAAATATGAGCATGTCCAGAAAAAATGAACTGTGTTTCCTACTCATACAGACCATATCTAGTTGAACAGTGCTTATGAAACTGTAACAAACCACAGCATCTCTTACATAGATGCTGTTTAGTTAATAGTGAAAATCATGTTGTGTTCGTTAACGGTGTAAATTCATTTGAGCCGAAAAATCTCTGGGCTTACCGGAAATGAACTCTTGCTTGTAGGAAGACAAAGAGCCTTTTGTTTAACTCTGTTTGTGAAGGGAAATTCAGACCAGTGATCTCATCCATGAAATACCCTCTGTTTTATCGCAAGAAGCATCATGTTCTTCCAGAATCTGCAATACAGCAAGAAATATGAGCATGTCCAGAAAAAATGAACTGTGTTTCCTCCTCAGACACACCATATCTAGTTGAACTCTGCTTATGAAACTGTAACAAACCACAGCATGTGTTACATAGATGCTCTTTAGTTAATAGTGAAATGTATTGGGTTCATGAACTGTGTAAATTCATTTGAGCCAAAAAATCACTGGGTTTACCGGAAATGAACTCTTGCTTGTAGGAAGACATAGAGTCTTTGGTTTCACTCCATTTTTGAAGCGAAATTCAGACCAGAGTTCTCATCCACGAAACAAACTCTGTTTTAACGCAAGAAGCATGCTCTTCTTTCCAGCGTCTCTAATACATGAAGAAACATGAGCATGCCAAGAAGAAAAGAACTGTATTTCCTACTCATACGGACCATATCTAGTTGAATTCTGCTCATGAAACTGTAACAAACCACAGTATCGCTTAGATAGATGCTGTTTAGTTAATAGTGAAAATCGTGTTGGGTTTGTGAACTGTGTAAATTCATTTGAGCCGAACAATCTCTGGTTTTACCTGAAATGAACTCTTGATTGTAGGAAGACAAAGAGCCTTTTGTTTAACTCCGTTTGTGAAGGGAAATTCACACCAGTGTGCTCATCCATGAAACACCCTGTGTTTTAACGCAAGAAAAATCCTCTTCTGTCCATAATCTGCAATACCCCAAGAAATATGAGCATGTCCAGAAAAAATGAACTATGTTTCCGATCATACGGACCATATCTAGTTGAACTCTGCTTATGAAATTGTAATAAACCACAGCATGTGTTACATAGATGCTCTTTAGTTAATAGTGAAAAACGTATTGGGTTCATGAACTGTGTAAATTCATTTGAGCCGAAAAATCACTGGGTTTACCGAAAATGAACTCTTGCTTCTAGGAAGACATAGAGGCTTTGGTTTCACTCCATTTGTGACGGGAAATTCAGACCAGTGTTCTCATCCATGAAACACACTCTGTTTTAACGCAAGAAGCATGCTCTTCTTTCCAGCATTTCTAATACAGCGAGAAACATGAGCATGCCCAGAAGAAAAGAACTGTGTTTCCTACTCATACGGACCATATCTGGTTGAACTCTCCTCATTAAACTGCAACAAACCACAGCATCTCTTACATAGATGCTGTTTAGTTAATAGTGAAAATCATGTTGGGTTTGTTAACGGTGTAAATTCATTTGAGCCGAAAAATCTCTGGGCTTACCGGAAATGAACTCTTGCTTGTAGGAAGACAAAGAGCCTTTTGTTTAACTCCGTTTGTGAAGGGAAATTCAGACCAGTGATCTCATCCATAAAATACCCTCTGTTTTATCGCAAGAAGCATCATGTTCTTCCAGAATCTGCAATACAGCAAGAAATATGAGCATGTCCAGAAAAAATGAACTGTGTTTACTACTCATACACACCATATCTAGTTGAACTCTGCTTATGAAACTGTAACAAACCACAGCATGTGTTACATAGATGCTCTTTAGTTAATAGTAAAATGTATTGGGTTCATGAACTGTGTAAATTCATTTGAGCCAAAAAAATCACTGGGTTTACCGGAAATGAACTCTTGCTTGTAGGAAGACGTACAGGCTTTGGTTTCACTCCATTTTTGAAGCGAAATTCAGACCCGAGTTCTCATCCATGAAACACACTCTGTTTTAACGCAAGAAGCATGCTCTTCTTTCCAGCATCTCTAATAAATGAAGAAATATGAGCATGCCCAGAAGAAAAGAACTGTATTTCCTACTCATACGGACCATATCTAGTTGAATTCTGCTCATTAAACTGTAACAAACCACAGCATACCTTACATAGATGCTCTTTAGTTAATAGTGAAAATCGTGTTGGGTTTGTGAACTGTGTAAATTCATTTGAGCCGAACAGTCTCTGGTTTTACCTGAAATGAACTCTTGATGGTAGGAAGACAAAGAGCCTTTTGTATAACTTCGTTTGTGAAGGGAAATTCAGACCAGTGTTCTCATCCATTAAACACCCTGTTTTATCGCAAGAAGCATCCTCTTCTATCCAGAATCTGCAATACAGCAAGAAATATGAGCATGTCCAGAAAAAATGAATTGTGTTTCCTACTCATACGGACCATATCTAGTTGAACTCTGCTTTTGAAATTGTAATAAACCACAGCATTTGTTACATAGATGCTCTTTAGTTAATAGTGAAAATGTGATGGGTTCGTGAACTGTGTAAATTCATTTGAGCCGAAAAATCACTGGGACTACCGGAAATGAACTCTTGCTTTAGGAAGACACAGAGACTTTGGTTTAACTGCGTTTCTGAAGTAAAATTCAGACCAGAGTTCTCATCCATGAAACACACTCTGTTTTAACGCAAGAAGCATGCTCTTCTTTCCAGCATCTCTAATACAGCAAGAAACATGAGCATGCCCAGAATAAAGGAACTGTATTTCCTACTCATACGGACCATGTCTAGTTGAATTCTGCTCATTAAACTGTAACAAACCACAGCATCCATTACATAGATGCTCTTTAGTTAATAGTGAAAATCGTTTTGGGTTCGTGAACTATGTAAATTCATTTGATCCAAAAAATCACTGGGTTTACCGGAAATGAACTCTTGCTTGTAGGAAGACACAGAGCCTTTGATTTAACACTGTTTGTGAAGGGAAATATAGACCAGTGTTCTCATCCATGAAACACCCTCTGTTTTAACGCAAGAAGCATCCTCTTCTTTCAAGAGTCTGCAATACAGCAAGAAATATGAGCATGTCCGGAAAAAAAGAACTGGGTGTCCTACTCATACGGACCATATCTAGTTGAACTCTGCTTATGAAATTGTAATAAACCACAGCATTTGTTACATAGATGCTCTTTAGTTAATAGTGAAAAACGTGTTGGGTTCGTGAACTGTGTAAATTCATTTGAGCCGAAAAATCACTGGGATTACCGGAAATGAACTCTTGCTTGTAGGAAGACACAGAGACTTTGGTTTAACTCCGTTTCTGAAGGAAAATTCAGCACAGTGTTCTCATCCATGAAACATACTCTGTTTTAACGCAAGAAGCATGCTCTTATTTCCAGCTTCTCTAATACATGAAGAAACATGAGCATGCCCAGAAGAAAAGAACTGTATTTCCTACTCATATGGACCATATCTAGTTGAATTCTGCTCATTAAACTGTAACAAACCACAGCATCGCTTACATAGATGCTGTTTAGTTAATAGTGAAAATCGTGTTGGGTTTGTGAACTTTATAAATTCATTTAGGCCAAACAGTCTCTGGTTTTACCAGAAATGAACTCTTGATTGTAGGAAGACGAAGAGCCTTTTGTTTAACTCCGTTTGTGAAGGGAAATTCAGACCAGTGTGCTCATCCATGAAACACCCTCTGTTTTAACGCAAGAAGTATCCTCTTCTGTCCAGAATCTGCAATACAGCAAGAAATATGAGCATGTCCAGAAAAAATGAACTGTTTCCTACGCATACAGACCATATCTAGTTGAACTCTGCTTATGAAACTGTAACAAACCACAGCATGTGTTACATAGATGCTCTTTAGTTAATAGTGAAACGTATTGGGTTCATGAACTGTGTAAATTCATTTGAGCCGAAAAATCACTGGGTTTACCGGAAATGAACTCTTGCTTGTAGGAAGACATAGAGGCTTTGGTTTCACTCCACTTTTGAAGCGAAATTCAGACCAGAGTTCTCATCCATGAAACACACTCTGTTTGAACGCAAGAAGCATGATCTTCTTTCCAGCGTCTCTAATACATGAAGAAACATGAGCATGCCAAGAAGAAAAGAACTGTATTTCCTACTCATACGGACCATATCTAGTTGAATTCTGCTCATTAAACTGTAACAAACCACAGCATCGCTTACATAGATGCTGTTTAGTTAATAGTGAAAATCGTGTTGGGTTTGTGAACTGTGTAAATTCATTTGAGCCGAATAGTCTCTGGTTTTACCTGAAATGAACTCTTGATTGTAGGAAGACAAAGAGCCTTTTGTTTAACTCCGTTTGTGAAGGGAAATTCAGACCAGTGTGCTCATACATTAAACACCCTCTGTTTTAATTCAAGAAGCATCCTCTTCTGTCCAAAATCTGCAATACAGCAAGAAATATGAGCATGTCCAAAAAAAAAGGAACTGTGTTTCCTATTCATACGGACCATATCTAGTTGAACTCTGCTTATGAAATTGTAATAAACCACAGCATGTGTTACATAGATGCTCTTTAATTAATAGTAAAAAAGGTGTTGGGTTCGTGAACTGTGTAAATTCATTTGAGCCGAAAAATCACTGGGATTACCGGAAATGAACTCTTGCTTCTAGGAGGACACAGAGGCTTTGGTTTCACTCCATTTGTGAAGGGAAATTAAGACCAGAGTCTCATCCATGAAACACACACTGTTTTAACGTAAGAAGCATGCTCTTCTTTCCAGCGTCTCTAATACATGAAGAAACATGAGCATGCCCAGAAGAAAAGAAATGTATTTCCTACTCATACGGACCATATCTAGTTGAATTCTGCTCATTAAACTGTAACAAACCACAGCATCCCTTACATAGATGCTGTTTAGTTAATAGTGAAAATCGTGTTGGGTTTGTGAACAGTATAAATTCATTTCAGCCGAACAGTCTCTGGTTTTACCAGAAATGAACTCTTGATTGTAGGAAGACACAGAGCCTTTTGTTTAACTCCGTTTATGAAGGGAAATTCAGACTAGTGTGCGCATCCATGAAACACCCTCTGTTTTAACGCAAGAAGCATCCTCTTCTGTCCAGAATCTGCAATACAGCAAGAAATACGAGATTGTCCAGAAAAAATGAACTGTGTTTCCTACGCATACAGACCATATCTAGTTGAACTCTGCTTATGAACCTGTAACAAACCACAGCATGAGTTACATAGATGCTCTTTAGTTAATAGTGAAATGTATTGGGTTCATGAACTGTGTAAATTCATTTGAGCCGAAAAATCACTGGGTTTACCGGAAATGAACTCTTGCTTGTATGAAGACATAGTGGCTTTGGTTTCACTCCGTTTGTGAAGCGAAATTCAGACCAGAGTTCTCCTCCATGAAAAACACTCTGTTTTAACACAAGAAGCATGCTCTTCTTTCCAGTGTCTCAAATACAGCAAGAAACATGAGCATGCCCAGAAGAAAAGAACTGTGTTTCCTACTGATACGGACCATATCTGGTTGAACTCTGCTCATTAAACTGCAACAAACCACAGCATCTCTTACATAGATGCTGTTTAGTTAATAGTGAAAATCATGTTGGGTTCGTTAACGGTGTAAATTCATTTGAGCCTAAAAATCACTGGGTTTACCGGAAATGAACTCTTGCTTGTAGGAAGACAGAGAGCCTTTTGTTTAACTCCGTTTGTGAAGGGAAATTCAGAACAGTGTTCTCATCCATGAAACACCCTCTGTTTTATCGCAAGAAGCATCCTCTTCTGTCCAGAATCTGCAATACAGCAAGAAATATGAGCACGTCCAGAAAAAATGAACTGTGTTTCCTACTCATACGGACCATATCTAGTTGAACTCTGCTTATGAAATTGTAATAAACCACAGCATTTGTTACATAGATGGTCTTTAGTTAATAGTGAAAAATGTGTTGGGTTCGTGAACTGTGTAAATTCATTTGAGCCAAAAAATCACTGGGATTACCGGAAATGAACTCTTGCTTGCATGAAGACACAGAGACTTTGGATTAACTCCGTTTCTGAAGGGAAATTCAGACCAGTGTTCTCATCCATGAAACATACTCTGTTTTAACGCAAGAAGCATGCTCTTCTTTCCAGCGTCTCTAATACATCAAGAAACATGAGCATGCCCAGAAAAAGAGAACTGTGTTTCCTACTCACAGGGACCATATCTAGTTGAACTCTGCTCATTAAACTGCAAAAAACCACAGCATTTCTTACATACATGCTGTTTAGTTAATTATGAAAATCATGTTGGGTTCGGGAACGGTGTAAATTCATTTGAGCCGAAAAATCACTGGGATTACCAGAAATGAACTCTTGCTGGTAGGAAGACACAGAGACATTGGTTTAACTCCGTTTCTGATGTAAAATTCAGACCATAGTTCTCATCCATGAAACACACTCTGTTTTAACGCAAGAAGCATGCTATTCTTTCCAGCGTCTCTAATACATGAAGAAATATGAGCATGCCCAGAAGAAAGGTACTGTATTTCCTACTCATACGGACCATATCTAGTTGAATTCTGCTCATTAAACTGTAACAAACCACAGCATCCCTTACATAGATGCTCTTTAGTTAATAGTGAAAATCGTTTTGGGTTCGTGAACTGTGTAAATTCATTTGAGCCAAAAAATCACTGGGTTTACCGGAAATGAACTCTTGCTTGTAGGAAGACACAGAGCCTTTGAATTAAAACTGTTTGTGAAGGGAAATTCAGACCAGTGTTCTCATCCATGAAACACCCTCTGTTTTAACGCAAGAAGCATCCTCTTCTTTCCAGAGTCTGCAATACAGCAAGAAATATGAGCATGTCCAGAAAAAAAGAACTTTGTGTCCTACTCATACGGACCATATCTAGTTGAACTCTGCTTATGAAATTGTAATAAACCACAACATTTGTTACATAGATGCTCTTTAGTTAATAGTGAAAAACGTGTTGGTTTCGTGAACTGTGTAAATTCATTTGAGCCGAAAAATCACTGGGATTACCGGAAATGAACTCTTGCTTGTAGGAAGACACAGAGACTTTGGTTTAACTCCGTTTCGGAAGGAAAATTCAGCCCAGTGTTCTCATCCATGAAACACACTCTGTTTTAACGCAAGAAGCATGCTCTTCTTTCCAGCGTCTCTAATACATGAAGCAACATGAGCATGCCCAGAAGAAAAGAAATGTATTTCCTACTCATACGGACCATATCTAGTTGAATTCTGCTCATTAAACTTAACAAACCACAGCATCGCTTACATAGATGCTGTTTAGTTAATTGTGAAAATCGTGTTGAGTTTGTGAACTGTATAAATTCATTTCAGCCGAACAGTCTCTGGTTTTGCCAGAAATGAACTCTTGATTGTAGGAAGACACAGAGCCTTTTGTTTAACTCCATTTGTGAAGGGAAATTCAGACCAGTGTGCTCATCCATGAAACACCCTCTGTTTTAACGCAAGAAGCATCCTCTTCTGTCCAGAATCTGCAATACAGCAAGAAATATGAGCATGTCCAGAAAAAATGAACTGTGTTTCCTACGCATATCGACCATATCTAGTTGAACTCTGCTTATGAAACTGTAGCAAACCACAGCATGTGTTACATAGATGCTCTTTAGTTAATAGTGAAACGTATTGGGTTCATGAACTGTGTAAATTCATTTGAGCCGAAAAATCACTGGGTTTACCGGAAATGAACTCTTGCTTGCAGGAAGACACAGAGACTTTGGTTTAACTCCGTTTCTGAAGGAAAATTCAGACCGGTGTTCTCATCCATGAAACACACTCTGTTTTAACGCAAGAAGCATGCTCTTCTTTCCAGCGTCTCTAATACATGAAGAAACATGAGCATGCCCAGAAGAAAAGAAATTTATTGACTACTCATACGGACCATATCTAGTTGAATTCTGCTCCTTAAACTGTAACAAACCACAGCATCGCTTACATAGATGCTGTTTAGTTAATAGTGAAAATCATGTTGGGTTTGTGAACTGTGTAAATTCATTTGAGCCGAACAGTCTCTGGTTTTACCGGAAATGAACTCTTGATTGTAGGAAGACAAAGAGCCTTTTGTTTAAATCCGTTTGTGAAGCGAAATTCAGACCAGTGTGCTAATCCATGAAACACCCTCTGTTTTAACGCAAGAAGCATCCTCTTCTGTCCATAATCTGCAATACCGCAAGAAATATGAGCATGTCCAGAAAAAATGAACTGTGTTTCCTACTCATACAGACCATATCTAGTTGAACTCTGCTTATGAAACTGTAACAAACCAAGCATCTCTTACATAGATGCTCTTTAGTTAATAGTGAAATGTATTGGGTTCATGAACTCTGTAAATTCATTTGAGCCGAAAAATCACTGGGTTTACCGGAAATGAACTCTTGCTTGTAGGAAGACATAGAGGCTTTGGTTTCACTCCATTTTTGAAGCGAAATTCAGACCAGAGTTCTCATCCATGAAACACACTCTGTTTTAATGCAAGAAGCATGCTCTTCTTTCCAGCGTCTCTAATACATGAAGAAACATGAGCATGCCAAGAAGAAAAGAACTGTATTTCCTACTCATACGGACCATATCTAGTTGAATTCTGCTCATTTAACTGTAACAAACCACAGCATCGCTTACATAGATGCTGTTTAGTTAATAGTGAAAATCGTGTTGGGTTTGTGAACTGTGTAAATTCATTTGAAACGAACAGTCTCTGGTTTTACCTGAAATGAACTCTTGATTGTAGGAAGACAAAGAGCCTTTTGTTTAACTCCGTTTGTGAAGGGAAATTCAGACCAGTGTGCTAATCCATGAAACACCCTCTGTTTTAACGCAAGAAGCATCCTCTTCTGTCCAGAATCTGCAATACAGCAAGAAATATGAGCATGTCCAGAAAAAATGAACTGTGTTTCCTACTCATACAGACCATACCTAGTTGAACTCTGCTTATGAAACTGTAACAAACCAAGCATCTCTTACATAGATGCTCTTTAGTTAATAGTGAAATGTATTGGGTTCATGAACTATGTAAATTCATTTGAGCCGAAAAATCACTGGGTTTACCGGAAATGAATTCTTGCTTGTAGGAAGACATAGAGGCTTTGGTTTCACTCCATTTTTGAAGCGAAATTCAGACCAGAGTTCTCATCCATGAAACACACTCTGTTTTAACGCAAGAAGCATGCTCTTCTTTCCAGCGTCTCTAATACATGAAGAAACATGAGCATGCCAAGAAGAAAAGAACTGTATTTCCTACTCATACAGAATATATCTAGTTGAATTCTGCTCATTAAACTGTAACAAACCACAGCATCGCTTACATAGATGCTGTTTAGTTAATAGTGAAAATCGTATTGGGTTTGTGAACTGTGTAAATTCATTTGAGCCGAATAGTCTCTGGTTTTACCTGAAATGAACTCTTGATTGTAGGAAGACAAAGAGCCTTTTGTTTAACTCCGTTTGTGAAGGGAAATTCAGACCAGTGTGCTAATCCATGAAACACCCTCTGTTTTAACGCAAGAAGCATCCTCTTCTGTCCAGAATCTGCAATACAGCAAGAAATATGAGCATGTCCAGAAAAAATGAACTGTGTTTTCTACTCATACAGACCATATCTAGTTGAACTCTGCTTATGAAACTGTAACAAACCAAGCATCTCTTACATAGATGCTCTTTAGTTAATAGTGAAATGTATTGGGTTCATGAACTATGTAAATTCATTTGAGCCGAAAAATCACTGGGTTTACCGGAAATGAACTCTTGCTTGTAGGAAGACATAGAGGCTTTGGTTTCACTCCATTTTTGAAGCGAAATTCAGACCAGAGTTCTCATCCATGAAACACAATCTGTTTTAACGCAAGAAGCATGCTCTTCTTTCCAGCGTCTCTAATACATGAAGAAACATGAGCATGCCAAGAAGAAAAGAACTGTATTTCCTACTCATATGGACCATATCTAGTTGAATTCTGCTCATTAAACTGTAACAAACCACAGCATCGCTTACATAGATGCTGTTTAGTTAATAGTGAAAAATGTGTTGGGTTCGTGAACTGTGTAAATTCATTTGAGCCAAAAAATCACTGGGATTACCGGAAATGAACTCTTGCTTGCATGAAGACACAGAGACTTTGGATTAACTCCGTTTCTGAAGGGAAATTCAGACCAGTGTTCTCATCCATGAAACATACTCTGTTTTAACGCAAGAAGCATGCTCTTCTTTCCAGCGTCTCTAATACATCAAGAAACATGAGCATGCCCAGAAAAAGAGAACTGTGTTTCCTACTCACAGGGACCATATCTAGTTGAACTCTGCTCATTAAACTGCAAAAAACCACAGCATTTCTTACATACATGCTGTTTAGTTAATTATGAAAATCATGTTGGGTTCGGGAACGGTGTAAATTCATTTGAGCCTAAAAATCACTGGGATTACCAGAAATGAACTCTTGCTTCTAGGAAGACATAGATGCTTTGGTTTCACTCCATTTGTGACGCGAAATTCAGACCAGTGTTCTCATCCATGAAACACACTCTGTTTTAACGCAAGAAGCATGCTCTTCTTTCCAGCATCTCTAATACAGCGAGAAACATGAGCATGCCCAGAAAAAAAGAACTGTGTTTCCTATTCATACGGACCATATCTGGTTAAACTCTGCTCTTTAATCTGCAACAAACCACAGCATCTAATACATAGATGCTGTTTAGTTAATAGTGAAAATCATGTTGGGTTCGTTAACGGTGTAAATTCATTTGAGCCGAAAAATCTCTGGGCTTACCGGAAATGAACTCTTGCTTGTAGGAAGACAAAGAGCCTTTTGTTTAACTCCGTTTGTGAAGGGAATTTCAGACCAGTGATCTCATCCATGAAATACCCTCTGTTTTATCGCAAGAAGCATCATGTTCTTCCAGAATCGGCAATACAGCAAGAAATATGAGCATGTCCAGAAAAAATGAATTGTGTTTCCTATTCATATGGACGATATCTAGTTGAAATCTGCTTATGAAATTGTAATAAACCACAGCATTTGTTACATAGATGCTGTTTAGTTAATAGTGAAAAATGTGTTGGGTTCGTGAACTGTGTAAACTCATTTGAGCCGAAAAATCACTGGGATTACCGGAAATGAACTCTTGCTTGGAGGAAGACACAGAGACTTTGTTTTCACTCCGTTTGTGAAGGGAAAATCAGGCCAGAGTTGTCATCCCTGAAACACACTCTGTTTTAACTCAAGAGGCATGCTCTTCTTTCCAGCATCTCTAATACAGCAAGAAACATGAGCATGCCCAGGACAAAAGAAGTGTATTTCCTACTCATACGGACCATATCTAGTTGAATTCTGCTCATTAAATTGTAACAAACCACAGCATCGCTTACATAGATGCTGTTTAGTTAATAGTGAAAATCGTGTTGGGTTTGTGAACTGTGTAAATTCATTTGAGCCGAACAGTCTCTGGTTTTACCGGAAATGAACTCTTGATTGTAGGAAGACAAAGAGCCTTTTGTTTAACTCTGTTTGTGAAGGGAAATTCAGACCAGTGTGCTCATCCATGAAACACCCTCTGTTTTAACGCAAGAAGCATCCTCTTCTGTCCAGAATCTGCAATACAGCAAGAAATATGAGCATGTCCAGAAAAAATGAACTGTGTTTCCTACTCATACACACCATATCAAGTTGAACTCTGCTTATGAAACTGTTTCAAACCACAGCCTGTGTTACATAGATGCTCTTTAGTTAATAGTGAAAAAGGTGTTGGGTTCGTGAACTGCATAAATTAATTTGAGCCGAAAAATCACTGGGATTACCAGAAATGAACTCTTGCTTCTAGGAGGACACAGAGGCTTTGGTTTCACTCCATTTGTGAAGGGAAATTAAGACCAGAGTCTCATCCATGAAACACACACTGTTTTAACGTAAGAAGCATCCTCTTCTTTCCAGCGTCTCTAATACATCAAGAAACAGGAGCATGCCCAGAAAAAAACTAACTGTGTTTCCTAATCATACGGATCATATCTAGTTGAACTCTGCTTATGAAATTGTAATAAACCACAGCATGTGTTACATAGATGCTCTTTAGTTAATAGTGAAAAACATATTGGGTTCATGAACTGTGTAAATTCATTTGAGCCGAAAAATCTCTGGGCTTACCGGAAATGAACTCCTGCTTGTAGGGAGACTAAGAGCCTTTTGTTTAACTCCGTTTGTGAAGGGAAATTCAGACCAGTTATCTCATCCATGAAATACCCTCTGTTTTATCGCAAGAAGCATCATGTTCTTCCAGAATCTGCAATAAAGCAAGAAATATGAGCATGTCCAGAAAAAATGAACTGTGTTTCCTACTCATACGGACCATATCTAGTTGAACTCTGCTTATGAAATTGTAATACACCACAGCATTTGTTACATAGATGCTCTTTAGTTAATAGTGAAAAACGAGTTGGGTTCGTGAACTGTGGAAATTCATATGAGCCAAAAATTTACTGTGATTACCGGAAATGAACTCTTGCATGTAGGAAGACACAGAGACTTTGGTTTGACTCCGTTTGTGAAGCGAAATTCAGACCAGAGTTCTCATCCATGAAACACACTCTGTTTTAACACAAGAAGCATGCTCTTCTTTCCAGTATCACTAATACAGCAAGAAACATGAGCATGCCCAGAAAAAAAGAACTGTGTATCCTACTCATACGGACCATATCTGGTTCAACTCTGCTCATTAAACTGCAACAAACCACAGATTTTCTTACATAGATGCTGTTTAGTTAATAGTGAAAATCATGTTGGGTTCATTAACGGTGTAAATTCATTTGAGCCGAACAATCTCTGGGTTTACCGGAAATGAACTCTTGATTGTAGGAAGACAAAGAGCCTTTTGTTTAACTCCGTTTGTGAAGGGAAATTCAAACCAGTGTTCTCATCCATGAAACACCCTCTGTTTTATCGCAAGAAGCATCCTCTTCTGTCCAGAATCTGCAATACAGCAAGAAATATGAGCCTGTCCAGAAAAAATGAACTGTGTTTCCTACTCAAACGTACCATATCTAGTTGAACTCTGCTTATGAAATTGTAATTAACCACAGCATTTGTTACATAGATGCTCTTTAGTTAATAGTGAAAAACGTGTTGGGTTCTTGAACTGTGTAAATTCATTTGAGCCGAAAAATCACTGGGTTTACCGGAAATGAACTCTTGCTTGTAGGAAGACAAAGAGCCTTTTGTTTAACTCCGTTTGTGAAGGGAATTTCAGACCAGTGTTCTCATCCATGAAACACCCTCTGTTTTATCACAAGAAGCATCCTATTCTGTCCAGAATCTGCAATACAGCAAATTATGAGCATGTCCAAAAAAATGAACTGTGTTTCCTACTCATACGGACCATATCTAGTTGAACTCTGCTTATGAAATTGTAATAAACCACAGCATTTGTTACATAGATGCTCTTTAGTTAATAGTGAAAAACGAGTTGGGTTCGTGAACTGTGTAAATTCATTTGAGCCAAAAAATTACTGGGATTACCGGAAATGAACTCTTGCTTGTAGGAAGACACAGAGACTTTGGTTTGACTCCGTTTGTGAAGCAAAATTCAGACCAGAGTTCTCATCCATGAAACATACTCTGTTTTAATGCAAGAAGCATGCTCTTCTTTCCAGCGTCTCTAATACATGAAGAAACATGAGCATGCCAAGAAGAAAAGAAGTGTATTTCCTACTCTTACGGACCATATCAAGTTGAATTCTGCTCATTAAACTGTAACAAACCACAGCATCGCTTAGATAGATGCTGTTAGTTAATAGTGAAAATCGTGTTGGGTTTGTGAACTGTGTAAATTCATTTGAGCCGAACAGTCTCTGGTTTTACCTGAAATGAACTCTTGATTGTAGGAAGACAAAGAGCCTTTTGTTTAACTCCGTTTGTGAAGCGAAATTCAAACCAGTGCTCATCCATGCAACACCCTCTGTTTTAACGCAAGAAGCATCCTCTTCTGTCCAGAATCTGCAATACAGCACTCAATATGAGCATGTCCAGAAAAAATGAAGTATGTTTCCTACTCATACGGACCATATCTAATTGAACTCTGCTTATGAAATTGTAATAAACCACAGCATGTGTTACATAGATGCTCTTTAGTTAATAGTGATAAACGTATTGGGTTCATGAACTGTGTAAATTCATTTGAGCCAAAAAATCACTGGGTTTACCGGAAATGAACTCTTGATTGTAGGAAGACACAGAGACTTTGGTTTCACTCCGTTTGTGAAGGGAAAATCAGGCCAGAGTTCTCATCCCTGAAACACACTGTGTTTTAACGCAAGAAGCATGCTCTTCTTTCCAGTATCTCTAATACAGCAAGAAACATGAGCATGCCCAGAAAAAAAGAACTGTGTATCCTACTCATATGGACCATATCTGGTTGAACTCGCCTCATTAAACTGCAACAAACCACAGATTCTCTTACATAGATGCTGTTTAGTTAATAGTGAAAATCATGTTGGGTTCATTAACGGTGTAAATTCATTTGAGCCGAACAATCTCTGGGTTTACCGGAAATGAACTCTTGATTGTAGGAAGACAAAGAGCCTTTTGTTGAACTCCGTTTGTGAAGGGAAATTCAAACCAGTGTTCTCATCCATGAAACACCCTCTGTTTTATCGCAAGAAGCATCCTCTTCTGTCCAGAATCTGCAATACAGCAAGAAATATGAGCCTGTCCAGAAAAAATGAACTGTGTTTCCTACTCATACGGACCATATCTAGTTGAACTCTGCTTATAAAATTGTAATAAACCACAGCATTTGTTACATAGATGCTCTTTAGTTAATAGTGAAAAACGTGTTGGGTTCGTGAACTGTGTAAATTCATTTGAGCAGAAAAATCACTGGGATTACCGGAAATGAACTCTTGATTGTAGGAAGACACAGAGACTTTGGTTTCACTCCGTTTGTGAAGGGAAAATCAGGCCAGAGTTCTCATCCCTGAAACACACTGTGTTTTAACGCAAGAAGCATGCTCTTCTTTCCAGTATCTCTAATACAGCAAGAAACATGAGCATGCCCAGAAAAAAAGAACTGTGTATCCTACTCATATGGACCATATCTGGTTGAACTCTGCTCATTAAACTGCAACAAACCACAGATTCTCTTACATAGATGCTGTTTAGTTAATAGTGAAAATCATGTTGGGTTCATTAACGGTGTAAATTCATTTGAGCCGAACAATCTCTGGGTTTACCGGAAATGAACTCTTGATTGTAGGAAGACAAAGAGCCTTTTGTTGAACTCCGTTTGTGAAGGGAAATTCAAACCAGTGTTCTCATCCATGAAACACCCTCTGTTTTATCGCAAGAAGCATCCTCTTCTGTCCAGAATCTGCAATACAGTAAGAAATATGAGCCTGTCCAGAAAAAATGAACTGTGTTTCCTACTCATACGGACCATATCTAGTTGAACTCTGCTTATAAAATTTTAATAAACCACAGCATTTGTTACATAGATGCTCTTTAGTTAATAGTGAAAAACGTGTTGGGTTCGTGAACTGTGTAAATTCATTTGAGCAGAAAAATCACTGGGATTACCGGAAATGAACTCTTGCTTGTAGAAGACACAGAGACTTTGTTTTAACTCCGTTTCTGAAGGAAAATTCAGACCAGTGTTCTCATCCATGAAACATACTCTGTTTTATCGCAAGAAGCATGCTCTTCTTTCCAGCGTCTCTAATACATGAAGAAACATGAGCATGCCCAGAAGAAAAGAACTGTATTTCCTACTCATACGGACCATATCTAGTTGAATTCTCTCAGTAAACTGTAACAAACCACAGCATCGCTTACATAGATGCTGTTTAGTTAATAGTGAAAATCGTGTTGGGTTTGTGAACTGTGTAAATTCATTTCAGCCGAACAGTCTCTGGTTTTACCGGAAATGAACTCTTGATTGTTGGAAGACAGAGAGACTTTTGTTTAACTCCGTTTGTGAAGCGAAATTCAAACCAGTGTGCTCATCCATGAAATACCCTCTGTTTTAACGCAAGAAGCATCCTCTTCTGTCCAGAATCTGCAATACAGCAATCAATATGAGCATGTCCAGAAAAAATGAAGTATGTTTCCTACTCATACGGACCATATCTAATTGAACTCTGCTTATGAAATTGTAATAAACCACAGCATGTGTTACATAGATTCTCTTTAGTTAATAGTGATAAACGTATTGGGTTCATGAACTGTGTAAATTCATTTGAGCCGAAAAATCACTGGGTTTACCGGAAATGAACTCTTGATTGTAGGAAGACACAGAGACTTTGGTTTCACTCCGTTTGTGAAGGAAAAATCAGGCCAGAGTTCTCATCCCTGAAACACACTGTGTTTTAACGCAAGAAGCATGCTCTTCTTTCCAGCATCTCTAATACAGCAAGAAACATGAGCATGCCCAGAAGAAAAGAACTGTATTTCCTACTCATACGGACCATATCTAGTTGAATTCTGCTCATTAAACTGTAACAAACCACAGCATCGCTTATATAGATGCTGTTTATTTAATAGTGAAAATCGTGTTGGGTTTGTGAACTGTGTAAATTCATTTCAGCCGAACAGTCTCTGGTTTTACCGGAAATGAACTCTTGATTGTAGGAAGACAAAGAGCCTTTTGTTTAACTCCGTTTGTGAAGGGAAATTCAGACCAGTGTGCTCATCCATGAAACACCCTCTGTTTTAACGCAAGAAGCATCCTCTTCTGTCCAGAATCTGCAATACAGCAATCAATATGAGCATGTCCAGAAAAAATGAACTACGTTTCCCACTCATAGGGACCATATCTAGTTGAACTCTGCTTATGAAATTGTAATAAACCACAGCATGTATTACATAGATGCTCTTTAGTTAATAGTGAAACGTATTGGGTTCATGAACTGTGTAAATTCATATGAGCCGAAAAATCACTGGGTTTACCGGAAATGAACTCTTGCTTGTAGGAAGACATAGAGGCTTTGGTTTCACTCCGTTTGTGAAGTGAAATTCAGACCAGAGTTCTAATCCATGAAACACACTCAGTTTTAACAAAATAAACATGCTCTCCTTTCCAGTATCTCTAATACAGCAAGAAACATGAGCATGCCCAGAAAAAAAGAACTGTGTTTCCTACTCATACGGACCATATCTGGTTGAACTCTGCTCATTAAACTGCAACAAACCACAGCATCTCTTACACAGATGCTGTTTAGTTAATAGTGAATATCATGTTGGGTTCGTTAACGGTGTAAATTCATTTGAGCCGAACAATCTCTGGGTTTACCGGAAATGAACTCTTGATTGTAGGAAGACAAATAGCCTTTTGTTTAACTCTGTTTGTGAAGGGAAATTCAGACCAGTGTTCACATCCATGAAACACCCTCTGTTTTATCACAAGAAGCATCCTCTTCTGTCCAGAATCTGCAATACAGCAAGAAATATGAGCATGTCCAGAAAAAATGAACTGTGTTTCCTACTCATACGGACCATATCTAGTTGAACTCTGCTTATGAAATTGTAATAAACCACAGCATTTGTTACATAGATGTTCTTTAGTTAATAGTGATAAACGTGTTGGGTTCGTGAACTGTGTAAATTCATTTGAGCCGAAAAATCACTGGGATTACCGGAAATGAACTCTTGCTTGTAGGAAGACACAGAGACTTTGGTTTAACTCCGTTTCTGAAGGAAAATTCAGACCAGTGTTCTCATCCATGAAACATACTCTGTTTTAACGCAAGATGCATGCTCTTCTTTCTAGCATCTCTAATACATGAAGAAACATGAGCATGCCCAGAAGAAAAGAAGTGTATTTCCTACTCATACGGACCATATCTAGTTAAATTCTGCTCATTAAACTGTAACAAACTATAGCATCACTTACATAGATGCTGTTTAGTTAATAGTGAAAATCGTGTTGGGTTTGTGAACTGTGTAAATTCATTTCAGCCGAACAGTCTCTGGTTTTACCGGAAATGAAGTCTTGATTGTAGGAAGACAAAGAGCATTTTGTTTAACTCCGTTTGTGAAGCGAAATTCAAACCAGTGCTCATCCATGAAACACCCTCTGTTTTAACGCAAGAAGCATCCTCTTCTGTCCAGAATCTGCAATACAGAAAGAAATATGAGCATGTCCAGAAAAAATGAACTGCGTTTCCCACTCATAGGGACTATATCTAGTTGAACTCTGCTTATGAAATTGTAATAAACCACAGCCTGTGTTACATAGATGCTCTTTAGTTAATAGTGAAACGTATTGGGTTCATGAACTGTGTAAATTCATTTGATTCGAAAAATTACTGGGTTTACCGGAAATGAACCCTTGCTTGTAGGAAGACATAAAGGCTTTGGTTTCACTCCGTTTGTGAAGCGAAATTCAGACCAGTGTTCTCATCCATGAAAAAACTTCTGTTTTAACACAAGAAGCATCCTCTTCTGTCCAGAATCTGCAATACAGCAAGAAACATGAGCATGCCCAGAAAAAAAGAACTGTGTTTCCTACTCATACGGACCATATCTGGTGGAACTCTGCTCATTAAATTGCAACAAACCACAGCATCTCTTACATAGATGCTGTTTAGTTAATAGTGAAAATCGTGTTGGGTTAGTGAACTGGGAAAATTCATTTGAGCTGAACAATCCCTGGGTTTACCGGAAATGAACTCTTGCTTGTAGGAAGACAAAGAGCCTTTTGTTTAACTCCAGTCATGAAGGGAAATTCAGACCAGTGTTCTCATCCATGAAACACCCTCTGTTTTAACGCAAGAAGCATCATCTTCTGTCCAGAATCTGCAATACAGCAAGAAATATGAGCATGTCCAGAAAAAAATGAACTGTGTTTCCTACTCATACGGACCTTATCTAGTTGAACTCTGCTTAAGAAACTGTAACAAACCACAGCATGTGTTACATACATGCTCTTTAGTTAATAGTGAAAAACGTGTTGGGTTCATGAACTGTGCAAATTCATTTGAGCCGAAAAACCCATGGGTTTACCGGATAGAACTCTTGCTTGTAGGAAGACACAGAGGCTTTGGTTTCATTCCGTTTGTGAAGGGAAATTCAGACCAGAGATCTCATTCATGAAACACACTCTGTTTTAACGCAAGAAGCATGCTCTTCTTTCCAGCATCTCTAATACAGCAAGAAACAAGAGCATGCCCAGAAAAAAGAACTGTGTTTTCTACTCTTACGGATCATATCTAGTTTAACTCTGCCCATTAAACTGCAACAAACCACACCATGTCTTACATAGATGCTGTTTAGTTAATAGTGAAAATTGTGTTTGGTTCATGAACTGTGTAAATTCATTGGAGCCGAACAATCTCTGGGTTTACCAGAAATGAACTCTTGATTGTAGGAAGACAAAGAGCCTTTTGTTTAACTCCGTTTTTGAAGGAATATTCAGACCAGTGTTCTCATCCATTAAACACCCTCTGTTTTAACGCAAGAAGCATCCTCTTCTTTCCAGAGTATGCAATACAGCAAGAAATATGAGCATGTCCAGAAAAAAAGAACTGTGTTTCCTACTAATACGGACCATATCTAGTTGAATTCTGCTCATTAAACTGTAACAAACCACAGCGTCTCTTACATAGATGCTGTTTTGTTAATAGTGAAAATCGTGCTGGGTTCGTGAACTGTGTAAATTTATTTGACCCGAACAATCTCTGGTTTTACCAGAAATGAACTCTTGATTGTAGGAAGACAAAGAGCCTTTTGTTTAACTCCGTTTGTGAAGGGAAATTCAGACCAGTGTTCTCATCCATGAAATACCCTCTGTTTTAACGCAAGAAGCATCCTCTTTTGTCCAGAATCTGCAATACAGCAAGATATATGAGCATGTCCAGAATAAATGAACTGTGTTTCCTACTCATACGGACCTTATCTAGTTGAACTCTGCTTATGAAACTGTAAGAAACCACAGCATTTGTTACATAGATGCTCTTTAGTTAATAGTGAAAAACGAATTGGGTTCATGAACTGTGTAAATTCATTTGAGCTGAATAATCACTGGGTTTACCGGAAATGAACTTTGGCTTGTTGGGAAGATACAGAGACTTTGGTTTAACTCCGATTCTGAAGGAAAATTCAGACCAGTGTTCTCATCCATGAAACATACTCTGTTTTAACGCAAGAAGCGTGCTCTTCTTTCCAGCGTCTCAAATACAGCAAGAAACATGAGCATGCCCAGAAAAAAAGAACTGTGTTTCCTACTCCTATGGACCATATCTTGTTGAACACTGCTTATGAAACTGTAACAAAGCACAGCATGTGTTACATAGATGCTCTTCAGTTAATAGTGATAAACGTATTGGGTTCATGAACTGTGTAAATTCATTTGAGCCGAAAAATCTCTGGGTTTACCGGGAATGAACTCTTGCTTGTAGGAAGACACGGAGGATTTTGTTTCATTCCGTTTGTGAAGGGAAATCAGACCAGAGGTCTCATCCATGAAACACACTCTGCTTTAACGCAAGAGGCATGCTCTTCTTTCCAGCATCTCTAATACAGCAAGAAACAAGAGCATGCCCAGAAAAAAGAACTGAGTTTCCACTCATACAGACATATCTAGGTGAACTCTGCTCTTAAACTGAAACAAACCACAGCATGTCTTACATAGATGCTGTTTAGTTAATAGTGAAAAATGTGTTGGGTTCGTAACTGTGTAAATTCATTTCAGCCAAAAAATCACTGGGATTACCGGATATGAACTCTTGCTTGCAGGAAGACACGGAGGATTTGGTTTCATTCCGTTTGTGAAGGGAAAATCAGACCAGAGTTCTCATCCATGAAACACCCTCTGTTTTAACGCAAGAAGCATGCTTTTCTTTCCATCATCTCCAATACAGCAGGAAACATGAGCATGCCCAGAAAAAAACAACTGTGTTTCCTACTCATACAGACCATATCTAGTTGAACTCTGCTCATTAAACTGTAACAAACCACAGCATCTCTTACATAGATGATGTTTATTTAATAGTGAAAATCGTGTTGGGTTAGTGAACTGTGAAAATTCAATTGAGCTGAACAATCACTGGGTTTACCAGAAATGAACTCTTGCTTGTAGGAAGACAAAGAACCTTTTGTTTAACTCCAGTCATGAAGGGAAATTCAGACCAGTGTTCTCATCCATGAAACACCCTCTGTTTTAACGCAAGAAGCATCATCTTCTGTCCAGAATCTGCAATACAGCAAGAAATATGAGCATGTCCAGAAAAAATGAACTGTGTTTCCTACTCATACGGACCTTATCTAGTTTAACTCTGCTTATGAAACTGTAACAAACCACAGCATGTGTTACATACATGCTCTTTAGTTAATAGTGAAAAACGTGTTGGGTTCATGAACTGTGCAAATTCATTTGAGCCGAAAAACCCCTGGGTTTACCGGAAAGAACTCTTGCTTGTAGGAAGACACAGAGGCTTTGGTTTCACTCCATTTGTGAAGGGAAATTCAGACCAGAGTTCTCGTCCATGAAACACACTCTGTTTTAACGCAAGATGCATGCTCTTCTTTCCATCATCTCCAATACAGCAGGAAACATGAGCATGCCCAGAAAAATAGAACTGTGTTTCCTACTAATACGGACCATATCTAGTTGAACTCTGCTCATTAAACTGTAACAAACAACAGCATCTCTTACATAGATGCTGTTTTGTTAATAGTGAAAATCGTGTTGGGTTAGTGAACTGTGAAAATTCATTTGAGCTGAACAATCACTGGGTTTACCGGAAATGAACTCTTGCTTGTAGGAAGACAAAGAGCCTTTTGTTTAACTCCAGTCATGAAGGGAAATTCAGACCAGTGTTCTCATTCATGAAACACCCTCTGTTTTAACGCAAGAAGCATCATCTTCTGTCCAGAATCTGCAATACAGCAAGAAATATGAGCATGTCCAGAAAAAAATGAACTGTGTTTCCTATTCATACGGACCTTATCTAGTTGAACTCTGCTTATGAAACTGTAACAAACCAGGCATGTGTTACATACATGCTCTTTAGTTAATAGTGAAAAACGTGTTGGTTTCATGAACTGTGCAAATTCATTTGAGCCGAAAAACCCATGGGTTTACCGGAAAGAACTCTTGCTTGTAGGAAGACACAGAGACTTTGGTTTCATTCCGTTTGTGAAGGGAAATTCAGACCAGAGGTCTCATTCATGAAACACACTCTGTTTTAACGCAAGAAGCATGCTCTTCTTTCCAGCATCTCTAATACAGCAAGAAACAAGAGCATGCCCAGAAAAAAGAACTGTGTTTCCTACTCATACGGACCATATCTAGTTGAACTCTGCTCATTAAACTGCAACAAACCACAACATGTCTTACATAGATGCTGTTTAGTTAATAGTGAAAATTGGGTTGGGTTCATGAACTGTGTAAATTCATTTGAGCCGAACAATCTCTGGGTTTACCAGAAATGAACTCTTGATTGTAGGAAGACAAAGAGCCTTTTGTTTAACTCCGTTTTTGAAGGAATATTCAGACCAGTGTTCTCATCCATTAAACACCCTCTGTTTTAACGCAAGAAGCATCCTCTTCTTTCCAGAGTATGCAATACAGCAAGAAATATGAGCATGTCCAGAAAAAAAGAACTGTGTTTCCTACTTCTATGGACCATATCTTGTTGAACACTGCTTATGAAACTGTAACAAGCCACAGCATCTCTTATATAGATGCTCTTTAGTTAATAGTGAAAAACATGTTGGGTTCGTAACTGTGTAAATTCATTTCAGCCAAAAAATCACTGGGATTACCGGATATGAACTCTTGCTTGTAGGAAGACACAGAGGTTTTGGTTTCACTCCGTTTGTGAAGGGAAAATCAGACCAGAGTTCTCATCCATGAAACACACTCTGTTTTAACGCAAGAAGAATGCTCTTCTTTCCATCATCTCCAGTACAGCAGGAAACATGAGCATGCCCAGAAAAAAAGAACTGTGTTTCCTACTCATACAGACCATATCTAGTTGAACTCTGCTCATTAAACTGTAACAAACCACAGCATCGCTTACATAGATTATGTTTATTTAATAGTGAAAATCGTGTTGGGTTAGTGAACTGTGAAAATTCATTTGAGCTGAACAATCACTGGGTTTACCGGAAATGAACTCTTGCTTGTAGGAAGACAAAGAGCCTTTTGTTTAACTCCAGTCATGAAGGGAAATTCAGGCCAGTGTTCTCATCCATGAAACACCCTCTGTTTTAACGCAAGAAGCATCCTCTTTTGTCCAGAATCTGCAATACAGCAAGAAATATGAGCATGTCCAGAAAAAATGAACTGTGTTTCCTACTCATACGGACCTTATCTAGTTGAACTCTGCTTATGAAACTGTAACAAACCACAGCATGTGTTACATTCATGCTTTTTAGTTAATAGTGAAAAACGTGTTCTGTTCATGAACTGTGCAAATTCATTTGAGCCGAAAAACCCCTGGGTTTACCGGAAAGAACTCTTGCTTGTAGGAAGATACAGAGGCTTTGGTTTCACTCCGTTTGTGAAGGGAAATTCAGACCAGAGTTCTCATCCATGAAACACACTCTGTTTTCACGCAAGAAACATGCTTTTCTTTCCATCATCTCCAATACAGCAGGAAACTTGAGCATGCCCAGAAAAAAAGAACTGTGTTTCCTACTAATACGGACCATATCTAGTTGAACTCTGCTCATTAAACTGTAACAAACCACAGCATCTCTTACATAGATGCTGTTTTGTTAATAGTGAAAATCATGCTTGGTTCGTGATCTGTGTAAATTCATTTGAGCTGAACAATCACTGGGTTTACCGGAAATGAACTCTTGCTTGTAGGAAGACAAAGAGCCTTTTGTTTAACTCCAGTCATGAAGGGAAATTCAGACCAGTGTTCTCATCCATGAAACACCCTCTGTTTTAACACAAGAAGAATCATCTTCTGTCCAGAATCTGCAATACAGCAAGAAATATGAGCATGTCCAGAAAAAATGAACTGTGTTTCCTACTCATACGGACCTTATCTAGTTGAACTCTGCTTATGAAACTGTAACAAACCACAGCATGTGTTACATACATGCTCTTTAGTTAATAGTGAAAAACGTGTTGGGTTCATGAACTGTGCAATTTCATTTGAGCCGAAAAACCCCTGGGTTTACCGGAAAGAACTCTTGCTTGTAGGAAGACACAGAGGCTTTGGTTTCACTCCGTTTGTGAAGGGAAATTCAGACCAGAGTTCTCATCCATGAAACACACTCTGTTTTAACGCAAGAAGCATGCTCTTCTTTCCATCATCTCCAATACAGCAGGAAACATGAGCATGCCCAGAAAAAAAGAACTGTGTTTCCTACTAATACGGACCATATCTAGTTGAACTCTGCTCATTAAACTGTAACAAACCACAGCATCTCTTACATAGATGCTGTTTTGTTAATAGTGAAAATCATGCTTGGTTCGTGATCTGTATAAATTCATTTGAGCCGAACAATCACTGGGTTTACCGGAAATGAACTCTTGCTTGTAGGAAGACAAAGAGCCTTTTGTTTAACTCCAGTCATGAAGGGAAATTCAGACCAGTGTTCTCATCCATGAAACACCCTCTGTTTTAACGCAAGAAGCATCATCTTCTGTCCAGAATCTGCAATACAGCAAGAAATATGAGCATGTCCAGAAACAAATGAACTGTGTTTCCTACTCATACGGACCTTATCTAGTTGAACTCTGCTTATGAAACTATAACAAACCACAGCATGTGTTACATACATGCTCTTTAGTTAATAGTGAAAAACGTGTTGGGTTCATGAACTGTGCAAATTCATTTGAGCCGAAAAACCCCTGGGTTTACCGGAAAGAACTATTGCTTGTAGGAAGACACAGAGGCTTTGGTTTCACTCTGTTTGTGAAGGGAAGTTCAGACCAGAGTTATCATCCATGAAACACACTCTGTTTTAACGCAAGATCCATGGTCTTCTTTCCATCATCTCCAATACAGCAGGAAACATGAGCATGATCAGAAAAAAAGAACTGTGTTTCCTACTAATACGGACCATATCTAGTTGAACTCTGCTCATTAAACTGTAACAAACCACAGCATCTCTTACTTAGATGCTGTTTTGTTAATAGTGAAAATCGTGCTGGGTTCGTGAACTGTGTAAATTTATTTGAGCCGAACAATCTATGGTTTTACCAGAAATGAACTCTTGATTGTAGGAAGACAAAGAGCCTTTTGTTTAACTCCGTTTGTGAAGGGAAATTCAGACCAGTGTTCTCATCCATGAAACATCCTCTGTTTTAACGCAAGAAGCATCCTCTTTTGTCCAGAATCTGCAATACAGCAAGAAATATGAGCATGTCCAGAATAAATGAACTGTGTTTCCTACTCATACGGACCTTATCTAGGTGAACTCTGCTTATGAAACTGTAACAAACCACAGCATTTGTTACATAGATGCTCTTTAGTTAATAGTGAAAAACGAATTGGGTTCATGAACTGTGTAAATTCATTTGAGCCGAATAATCACTGGGTTTACCGGAAATGAACTTTTGCTTGTTGGGAAGATACAGAGACTTTGGTTTAACTCCGATTCTGAAGGAAAATTCACACCAGTGTTCTCATCCATGAAACATACTCTGTTTTAACTCAAGAAGCATGCTCTTCTTTCCAGCCTCTCAAATACAGCAAGAAACATGAGCATGCCCAGAAAAAAAGAACTGTGTTTCCTACTCCTATGGACCATATCTTTTTTAACACTGCTTATGAAACTGTAACAAAGCACAGCATGTGTTACATAGATGCTCTTCAGTTAATAGTGATAAACGTATTGGGTTCATGAACTGCGTAAATTCATTTGAGCCGAAAAATCTCTGGGTTTACCGGGAATGAACTCTTGCTTGTAGAAAGACACGGAGGATTTGGTTTCATTCCGTCTGTGAAGGGAAATTCAGACCAGAGGTCTCATTGTGAACACACTCTGTTTTAAAGCAAGAGGCATGCTCTTCTTTCCAGCATCTCTAATACAGCAAGAAACAAGAGCATGCCCAGAAAAAAGAACTGAGTTTCCTACTCATACAGACATATCTAGTTGAACTCTGCTCTTAAACTGAAACAAACCACAGCATGTCTTACATAGATGCTGTTTAGTTAATAGTGAAAAACGTGTTGGGTTCCTGAACTGTGTAAATTCATTTGAGCCGAACAATCTCTGGGTTTACCAGAAATGAACTCTTGATTGTAGGAAGACAAAGAGCCTTTTGTTTAACTCCGTTTTTGAAGGAATATTCAGACCAGTGTTCTCATCCATTAAACACCCTCTGTTTTAACGCAAGAAGCATCCTCTTCTTTCCAGAGTATGCAATACAGCAAGAAATATGAGCATGTCCAGAAAAAAAGAACTGTGTTTCCTACTCATATGGACCATATCTAGTTGAACTCTGATTATGAAACTGTAACAAACCACAGCATCTCTTATATAGATCCTCTTTAGTTAATAGTGAAAAACATGTTGGGTTCGTAAACTGTGTAAATTCATTTCAGCCAAAAAATCACTGGGATTACCGGATATGAACTCTTGCTTGTAGGAAGACACAGAGGTTTTGGTTTCACTCCGTTTGAGAAGGGAAAATCAGACCAGAGTTCTCATCCATGAAACACACTCTGTTTTAACGCAAGAAGCATGCTCTTCTTTCCATCATCTCCAATACAGCAGGAAACATGAGCATGCCCAGAAAAAAAGAACTGTGTTTCCTACTCATACAGACCATATCTAGTTGAACTCTGCTCATTAAACTGTAACAAACCACAGCATCTCTTACATAGATGCTGTTTTGTTAATAGTGAAAATCATGCTTGGTTCGTGATCTGTATAAATTCATTTGAGCCGAACAATCACTGGGTTTACCGGAAATGAACTCTTGCTTGTAGGAAGACAAAGAGCCTTTTGTTTAACTCCAGTCATGAAGGGAAATTCAGACCAGTGTTCTCATCCATGAAACACCCTCTGTTTTAACGCAAGAAGCATCATCTTCTGTCCAGAATCTGCAATACAGCAAGAAATATGAGCATGTCCAGAAACAAATGAACTGTGTTTCCTACTCATACGGACCTTATCTAGTTGAACTCTGCTTATGAAACTATAACAAACCACAGCATGTGTTACATACATGCTCTTTAGTTAATAGTGAAAAACGTGTTGGGTTCATGAACTGTGCAAATTCATTTGAGCCGAAAAACCCCTGGGTTTACCGGAAAGAACTATTGCTTGTAGGAAGACACAGAGGCTTTGGTTTCACTCTGTTTGTGAAGGGAAGTTCAGACCAGAGTTATCATCCATGAAACACACTCTGTTTTAACGCAAGATCCATGGTCTTCTTTCCATCATCTCCAATACAGCAGGAAACATGAGCATGATCAGAAAAAAAGAACTGTGTTTCCTACTAATACGGACCATATCTAGTTGAACTCTGCTCATTAAACTGTAACAAACCACAGCATCTCTTACTTAGATGCTGTTTTGTTAATAGTGAAAATCGTGCTGGGTTCGTGAACTGTGTAAATTTATTTGAGCCGAACAATCTATGGTTTTACCAGAAATGAACTCTTGATTGTAGGAAGACAAAGAGCCTTTTGTTTAACTCCGTTTGTGAAGGGAAATTCAGACCAGTGTTCTCATCCATGAAACATCCTCTGTTTTAACGCAAGAAGCATCCTCTTTTGTCCAGAATCTGCAATACAGCAAGAAATATGAGCATGTCCAGAATAAATGAACTGTGTTTCCTACTCATACGGACCTTATCTAGGTGAACTCTGCTTATGAAACTGTAACAAACCACAGCATTTGTTACATAGATGCTCTTTAGTTAATAGTGAAAAACGAATTGGGTTCATGAACTGTGTAAATTCATTTGAGCCGAATAATCACTGGGTTTACCGGAAATGAACTTTTGCTTGTTGGGAAGATACAGAGACTTTGGTTTAACTCCGATTCTGAAGGAAAATTCACACCAGTGTTCTCATCCATGAAACATACTCTGTTTTAACTCAAGAAGCATGCTCTTCTTTCCAGCCTCTCAAATACAGCAAGAAACATGAGCATGCCCAGAAAAAAAGAACTGTGTTTCCTACTCCTATGGACCATATCTTTTTTAACACTGCTTATGAAACTGTAACAAAGCACAGCATGTGTTACATAGATGCTCTTCAGTTAATAGTGATAAACGTATTGGGTTCATGAACTGCGTAAATTCATTTGAGCCGAAAAATCTCTGGGTTTACCGGGAATGAACTCTTGCTTGTAGAAAGACACGGAGGATTTGGTTTCATTCCGTCTGTGAAGGGAAATTCAGACCAGAGGTCTCATTGTGAACACACTCTGTTTTAAAGCAAGAGGCATGCTCTTCTTTCCAGCATCTCTAATACAGCAAGAAACAAGAGCATGCCCAGAAAAAAGAACTGAGTTTCCTACTCATACAGACATATCTAGTTGAACTCTGCTCTTAAACTGAAACAAACCACAGCATGTCTTACATAGATGCTGTTTAGTTAATAGTGAAAAACGTGTTGGGTTCGTGAACTGTGTAAATTCATTTGAGCCGAACAATCTCTGGGTTTACCAGAAATGAACTCTTGATTGTAGGAAGACAAAGAGCCTTTTGTTTAACTCCGTTTTTGAAGGAATATTCAGACCAGTGTTCTCATCCATTAAACACCCTCTGTTTTAACGCAAGAAGCATCCTCTTCTTTCCAGAGTATGCAATACAGCAAGAAATATGAGCATGTCCAGAAAAAAAGAACTGTGTTTCCTACTCATATGGACCATATCTAGTTGAACTCTGATTATGAAACTGTAACAAACCACAGCATCTCTTATATAGATCCTCTTTAGTTAATAGTGAAAAACATGTTGGGTTCGTAAACTGTGTAAATTCATTTCAGCCAAAAAATCACTGGGATTACCGGATATGAACTCTTGCTTGTAGGAAGACACAGAGGTTTTGGTTTCACTCCGTTTGAGAAGGGAAAATCAGACCAGAGTTCTCATCCATGAAACACACTCTGTTTTAACGCAAGAAGCATGCTCTTCTTTCCATCATCTCCAATACAGCAGGAAACATGAGCATGCCCAGAAAAAAAGAACTGTGTTTCCTACTCATACAGACCATATCTAGTTGAACTCTGCTCATTAAACTGTAACAAACCACAGCATCTCTTACATAGATGATGTTTATTTAATAGTGAATATCGTGTTGGGTTAGTGAACTGTGAAAATTCATTTGAGCTGAACAATCACTGGGTTTACCGGAAATGAACTCTTGCTTGTAGGAAGACAAAGAGCCTTTTGTTTAACTCCAGTCGTGAAGGGAAATTCAGACCAGTGTTCTCATCCATGAAACACCCTCTGTTTTAACGCAAGAAGCATCATCTTCTGTCCAGAATCTGCAATACAGCAAGAAAAATGAGCATGTCCAGAAAAAATGAACTGTGTTTCCTACTCATACGGACCTTATCTAGTTGAACTCTGCTTATGAAACTGTAACAAACCACAGCATGTGTTACATACATGCTCTTTAGTTAATAGTGAAAAACGTGTTGGGTTCATGAACTGTGCAAATTCATTTGAGCCAAAAAACCCCTGGCTTTACCGGAAAGATCTCTTGCTTGTAGGAAGACACAGAGGCTTTGGTTTCACTCCGTTTTTGAAGGGAAATTCAGACCAGAGTTCTCATCCATGAAACACACTCTGTTTTAACGCAAGAATCATGCTCTTCTTTCCATCATCTCCAATACAGCAGGAAACATGAGCATGCCTAGAAAAAAAGAACTGTGTTTCCTACCAATACGGACCATATCTAGTTGAACTCTGCTCATTAAACTGTAACAAACCACAGCATCTCTTACATAGATGCTGTTTTGTTAATAGTGAAAATCGTGCTGGGTTCGTGAACTGTGTAAATTTATTTGAGCCGAACAATCTCTGGTTTTACCAGAAATGAACTCTTGATTGTAGGAAGACAAAGAGCCTTTTGTTTAACTCCGTTTGTGAAGGGAAATTCAGACCAGTGTTCTCATCCATGAAACACCCTCTGTTTTAACGCAAGAAGCATCCTCTTTTGTCCAGAATCTGCAATACAGCAAGAAATATGAGCATGTCCAGAATAAATGAACTGTATTTCCTACTCATACTGTCCTTATCTAGTTGAACTCTGCTTATGAAACTGTAACAAACCACAGCATTTGTTACATAGATGCTCTTTAGTTAATAGTGAAAAACGAATTGGGTTCATGAACTGTGTAAATTCACTTGAGCCGAATAATCACTGGGTTTACCGGAAATGAACTTTTGCTTGTTGGGAAGATACAGAGACTTTGGTTTAACTCCGATTCTGAAGGAAAATTCACACCAGTGTTCTCATCCATGAAACATACTCTGTTTTAACGCAAGAAGCATGCTCTTCTTTCCAGCCTCTCAAATACAGCAAGAAACATGAGCATGCCCAGAAAAAAAGAACTGTGTTTCCTCCTCCTATGGACCATATCTTTTTTAACACTGCTTATGAAACTGTAACAAAGCACAGCATGTGTTACATAGATGCTCTTCAGTTAATAGTGATAAACGTATTGGGTTCATGAACTGTGTAAATTCATTTGAGCCGAAAAATCTCTGGGTTTACCGGGAATGAACTCTTGCTTGTAGAAAGACACGGAGGATTTGGTTTCATTCCGTTTGTGAAGGGAAATTCAGACCAGAGGTCTCATCGTGAAACACACTCTGTTTTAAAGCAAGAGGCATGCTCTTCTTTCCAGCATCTCTAATACAGCAAGAAACAAGAGCATGCCCAGAAAAAAGAACTGAGTTTCCTACTCATACGGACCTTATCTAGTTGACCTCTGCTTATGAAACTGTAACAAACCACAGCATGTGTTACATACATGCTCTTTTGTTAATAGTGAAAAACGTTTTGGGTTCATGAACTGTGCAAATTCATTTGAGCCGAAAAACCCCTGGGTTTACCGGAAAGAACTCTTGCTTGTAGGAAGACACAGAGGCTTTGGTTTCACTCCGTTTGTGAAGGGAAATTCAGACCAGAGTTCTCATCCATGAAACACACTCTGTTTTAACGCAAGAAGCATGCTCTTCTTCCATCATCTCCAATACAGCAGGAAATATGAGCATGCCCAGAAAAAAAGAACTGTGTTTCCTACTAATACGGACCATATCTAGTTGAACTCTGCTTATGAAACTTTAACAAACCACAGCATTTGTTACATAGATGCTCTTTAGTTAATAGTGAAAAACGAATTGGGTTCATGAACTGTGTAAATTCATTTGAGCCGAACAATCACTGGGTTTACCGGAAATGAAATTTGCTTGTTGGGAAGATACAGAGACTTTGGTTTAACTCCGATTCTGAAGGAAAATTCAGACCAGTGTTCTCATCCATGAAACATACTCTGTTTTAATGCAAGAAGCATGCTCTTCTTTCCAGCCTCTCAAATACAGCAAGAAACATGAGCATGCCCAGAAAAAAAGAACTGTGTTTCCTACTCCTATGGACCATATCTTTTTTAACACTGCTTATGAAACTGTAACAAAGCACAGCATGTGTTACATAGATGCTCTTCAGTTAATAGTGATAAACGTATTGGGTTCATGAACTGCGTAAATTCATTTGAGCCGAAAAATCTCTGGGTTTACCGGGAATGAACTCTTGCTTGTAGAAAGACACGGAGGATTTGGTTTCATTCCGTCTGTGAAGGGAAATTCAGACCAGAGGTCTCATTGTGAACACACTCTGTTTTAAAGCAAGAGGCATGCTCTTCTTTCCAGCATCTCTAATACAGCAAGAAACAAGAGCATGCCCAGAAAAAAGAACTGAGTTTCCTACTCATACAGACATATCTAGTTGAACTCTGCTCTTAAACTGAAACAAACCACAGCATGTCTTACATAGATGCTGTTTAGTTAATAGTGAAAAACGTGTTGGGTTCCTGAACTGTGTAAATTCATTTGAGCCGAACAATCTCTGGGTTTACCAGAAATGAACTCTTGATTGTAGGAAGACAAAGAGCCTTTTGTTTAACTCCGTTTTTGAAGGAATATTCAGACCAGTGTTCTCATCCATTAAACACCCTCTGTTTTAACGCAAGAAGCATCCTCTTCTTTCCAGAGTATGCAATACAGCAAGAAATATGAGCATGTCCAGAAAAAAAGAACTGTGTTTCCTACTCATATGGACCATATCTAGTTGAACTCTGATTATGAAACTGTAACAAACCACAGCATCTCTTATATAGATCCTCTTTAGTTAATAGTGAAAAACATGTTGGGTTCGTAAACTGTGTAAATTCATTTCAGCCAAAAAATCACTGGGATTACCGGATATGAACTCTTGCTTGTAGGAAGACACAGAGGTTTTGGTTTCACTCCGTTTGAGAAGGGAAAATCAGACCAGAGTTCTCATCCATGAAACACACTCTGTTTTAACGCAAGAAGCATGCTCTTCTTTCCATCATCTCCAATACAGCAGGAAACATGAGCATGCCCAGAAAAAAAGAACTGTGTTTCCTACTCATACAGACCATATCTAGTTGAACTCTGCTCATTAAACTGTAACAAACCACAGCATCTCTTACATAGATGCTGTTTTGTTAATAGTGAAAATCATGCTTGGTTCGTGATCTGTATAAATTCATTTGAGCCGAACAATCACTGGGTTTACCGGAAATGAACTCTTGCTTGTAGGAAGACAAAGAGCCTTTTGTTTAACTCCAGTCATGAAGGGAAATTCAGACCAGTGTTCTCATCCATGAAACACCCTCTGTTTTAACGCAAGAAGCATCATCTTCTGTCCAGAATCTGCAATACAGCAAGAAATATGAGCATGTCCAGAAACAAATGAACTGTGTTTCCTACTCATACGGACCTTATCTAGTTGAACTCTGCTTATGAAACTATAACAAACCACAGCATGTGTTACATACATGCTCTTTAGTTAATAGTGAAAAACGTGTTGGGTTCATGAACTGTGCAAATTCATTTGAGCCGAAAAACCCCTGGGTTTACCGGAAAGAACTATTGCTTGTAGGAAGACACAGAGGCTTTGGTTTCACTCTGTTTGTGAAGGGAAGTTCAGACCAGAGTTATCATCCATGAAACACACTCTGTTTTAACGCAAGATCCATGGTCTTCTTTCCATCATCTCCAATACAGCAGGAAACATGAGCATGATCAGAAAAAAAGAACTGTGTTTCCTACTAATACGGACCATATCTAGTTGAACTCTGCTCATTAAACTGTAACAAACCACAGCATCTCTTACTTAGATGCTGTTTTGTTAATAGTGAAAATCGTGCTGGGTTCGTGAACTGTGTAAATTTATTTGAGCCGAACAATCTATGGTTTTACCAGAAATGAACTCTTGATTGTAGGAAGACAAAGAGCCTTTTGTTTAACTCCGTTTGTGAAGGGAAATTCAGACCAGTGTTCTCATCCATGAAACATCCTCTGTTTTAACGCAAGAAGCATCCTCTTTTGTCCAGAATCTGCAATACAGCAAGAAATATGAGCATGTCCAGAATAAATGAACTGTGTTTCCTACTCATACGGACCTTATCTAGGTGAACTCTGCTTATGAAACTGTAACAAACCACAGCATTTGTTACATAGATGCTCTTTAGTTAATAGTGAAAAACGAATTGGGTTCATGAACTGTGTAAATTCATTTGAGCCGAATAATCACTGGGTTTACCGGAAATGAACTTTTGCTTGTTGGGAAGATACAGAGACTTTGGTTTAACTCCGATTCTGAAGGAAAATTCAGACCAGTGTTCTCATCCATGAAACATACTCTGTTTTAACTCAAGAAGCATGCTCTTCTTTCCAGCCTCTCAAATACAGCAAGAAACATGAGCATGCCCAGAAAAAAAGAACTGTGTTTCCTACTCCTATGGACCATATCTTTTTTAACACTGCTTATGAAACTGTAACAAAGCACAGCATGTGTTACATAGATGCTCTTCAGTTAATAGTGATAAACGTATTGGGTTCATGAACTGCGTAAATTCATTTGAGCCGAAAAATCTCTGGGTTTACCGGGAATGAACTCTTGCTTGTAGAAAGACACGGAGGATTTGGTTTCATTCCGTCTGTGAAGGGAAATTCAGACCAGAGGTCTCATTGTGAACACACTCTGTTTTAAAGCAAGAGGCATGCTCTTCTTTCCAGCATCTCTAATACAGCAAGAAACAAGAGCATGCCCAGAAAAAAGAACTGAGTTTCCTACTCATACAGACATATCTAGTTGAACTCTGCTCTTAAACTGAAACAAACCACAGCATGTCTTACATAGATGCTGTTTAGTTAATAGTGAAAAACGTGTTGGGTTCGTGAACTGTGTAAATTCATTTGAGCCGAACAATCTCTGGGTTTACCAGAAATGAACTCTTGATTGTAGGAAGACAAAGAGCCTTTTGTTTAACTCCGTTTTTGAAGGAATATTCAGACCAGTGTTCTCATCCATTAAACACCCTCTGTTTTAACGCAAGAAGCATCCTCTTCTTTCCAGAGTATGCAATACAGCAAGAAATATGAGCATGTCCAGAAAAAAAGAACTGTGTTTCCTACTCATATGGACCATATCTAGTTGAACTCTGATTATGAAACTGTAACAAACCACAGCATCTCTTATATAGATCCTCTTTAGTTAATAGTGAAAAACATGTTGGGTTCGTAAACTGTGTAAATTCATTTCAGCCAAAAAATCACTGGGATTACCGGATATGAACTCTTGCTTGTAGGAAGACACAGAGGTTTTGGTTTCACTCCGTTTGAGAAGGGAAAATCAGACCAGAGTTCTCATCCATGAAACACACTCTGTTTTAACGCAAGAAGCATGCTCTTCTTTCCATCATCTCCAATACAGCAGGAAACATGAGCATGCCCAGAAAAAAAGAACTGTGTTTCCTACTCATACAGACCATATCTAGTTGAACTCTGCTCATTAAACTGTAACAAACCACAGCATCTCTTACATAGATGATGTTTATTTAATAGTGAATATCGTGTTGGGTTAGTGAACTGTGAAAATTCATTTGAGCTGAACAATCACTGGGTTTACCGGAAATGAACTCTTGCTTGTAGGAAGACAAAGAGCCTTTTGTTTAACTCCAGTCGTGAAGGGAAATTCAGACCAGTGTTCTCATCCATGAAACACCCTCTGTTTTAACGCAAGAAGCATCATCTTCTGTCCAGAATCTGCAATACAGCAAGAAAAATGAGCATGTCCAGAAAAAATGAACTGTGTTTCCTACTCATACGGACCTTATCTAGTTGAACTCTGCTTATGAAACTGTAACAAACCACAGCATGTGTTACATACATGCTCTTTAGTTAATAGTGAAAAACGTGTTGGGTTCATGAACTGTGCAAATTCATTTGAGCCAAAAAACCCCTGGCTTTACCGGAAAGATCTCTTGCTTGTAGGAAGACACAGAGGCTTTGGTTTCACTCCGTTTTTGAAGGGAAATTCAGACCAGAGTTCTCATCCATGAAACACACTCTGTTTTAACGCAAGAATCATGCTCTTCTTTCCATCATCTCCAATACAGCAGGAAACATGAGCATGCCTAGAAAAAAAGAACTGTGTTTCCTACCAATACGGACCATATCTAGTTGAACTCTGCTCATTAAACTGTAACAAACCACAGCATCTCTTACATAGATGCTGTTTTGTTAATAGTGAAAATCGTGCTGGGTTCGTGAACTGTGTAAATTTATTTGAGCCGAACAATCTCTGGTTTTACCAGAAATGAACTCTTGATTGTAGGAAGACAAAGAGCCTTTTGTTTAACTCCGTTTGTGAAGGGAAATTCAGACCAGTGTTCTCATCCATGAAACACCCTCTGTTTTAACGCAAGAAGCATCCTCTTTTGTCCAGAATCTGCAATACAGCAAGAAATATGAGCATGTCCAGAATAAATGAACTGTATTTCCTACTCATACTGTCCTTATCTAGTTGAACTCTGCTTATGAAACTGTAACAAACCACAGCATTTGTTACATAGATGCTCTTTAGTTAATAGTGAAAAACGAATTGGGTTCATGAACTGTGTAAATTCACTTGAGCCGAATAATCACTGGGTTTACCGGAAATGAACTTTTGCTTGTTGGGAAGATACAGAGACTTTGGTTTAACTCCGATTCTGAAGGAAAATTCACACCAGTGTTCTCATCCATGAAACATACTCTGTTTTAACGCAAGAAGCATGCTCTTCTTTCCAGCCTCTCAAATACAGCAAGAAACATGAGCATGCCCAGAAAAAAAGAACTGTGTTTCCTCCTCCTATGGACCATATCTTTTTTAACACTGCTTATGAAACTGTAACAAAGCACAGCATGTGTTACATAGATGCTCTTCAGTTAATAGTGATAAACGTATTGGGTTCATGAACTGTGTAAATTCATTTGAGCCGAAAAATCTCTGGGTTTACCGGGAATGAACTCTTGCTTGTAGAAAGACACGGAGGATTTGGTTTCATTCCGTTTGTGAAGGGAAATTCAGACCAGAGGTCTCATCGTGAAACACACTCTGTTTTAAAGCAAGAGGCATGCTCTTCTTTCCAGCATCTCTAATACAGCAAGAAACAAGAGCATGCCCAGAAAAAAGAACTGTGTTTCCTACTCATACGGACCTTATCTAGTTGACCTCTGCTTATGAAACTGTAACAAACCACAGCATGTGTTACATACATGCTCTTTTGTTAATAGTGAAAAACGTTTTGGGTTCATGAACTGTGCAAATTCATTTGAGCCGAAAAACCCCTGGGTTTACCGGAAAGAACTCTTGCTTGTAGGAAGACACAGAGGCTTTGGTTTCACTCCGTTTGTGAAGGGAAATTCAGACCAGAGTTCTCATCCATGAAACACACTCTGTTTTAACGCAAGAAGCATGCTCTTCTTCCATCATCTCCAATACAGCAGGAAATATGAGCATGCCCAGAAAAAAAGAACTGTGTTTCCTACTAATACGGACCATATCTAGTTGAACTCTGCTTATGAAACTTTAACAAACCACAGCATTTGTTACATAGATGCTCTTTAGTTAATAGTGAAAAACGAATTGGGTTCATGAACTGTGTAAATTCATTTGAGCCGAACAATCACTGGGTTTACCGGAAATGAAATTTGCTTGTTGGGAAGATACAGAGACTTTGGTTTAACTCCGATTCTGAAGGAAAATTCAGACCAGTGTTCTCATCCATGAAACATACTCTGTTTTAATGCAAGAAGCATGCTCTTCTTTCCAGCCTCTCAAATACAGCAAAAAACATGAGCATGCCCAGAAAAAAAGAACTGTGTTTCCTACTCCTATGGACCATATCTTTTTTAACACTGCTTATGAAACTGTAACAAAGCACAGCATGTGTTACATAGATGCTCTTCAGTTAATAGTGGAAAACGAATTGGTTTCATGAACTGCGTAAATTCATTTGAGCCGAAAAATCACTGGGTTTACCGGAAATGAACTCTTGCTTATAGGAAGACACAGAGGCTTTGGTTTCACTCCGTTTGTGAAGGGAAATACAGACCAGATTTCTCATCCATGAAACACACTCTGTTTTTACGCAAGAAGCATGCTCTTCTTTCCAGCATCTCTAATACAGTAAGAAACATGAGCATGCCCAGAAGAAAAGAACTGTATTTCCTACTCATATGGACCATATCTAGTTGAATTCTGCTCATTAAACGGTAACAAACCGCGGCATCTCTTACATAGATGCTGTTGAGTTAATAGTGAAAATCGTGTTGGGTTCGTGAACTGTGTAAATTCATTTGAGCCGAACAGTCTCTGGTTTTACCGGAAATTAACTCTTGATTGTAGAAAGACAAAGAGCCTTTTGTTTAACTCCGTTTGTGAAGGGAAATTCAGACCAGTGTTCTCATCCATGAAACACCCTCTTTTTTAATGCAAGAAGCATCCTCTTCTGTCCAGAATCTGCAATACAGCAAGAAATATGAGCATGTTCAGAAAAAATGAACTGTGTTTCCTACTCATACGGACCATATCGAGTTGAACTCTGTTTATGAAATTGTAATAAACCACAGCATGTGTTACAGAAATGCTCTTTAGTTAATAGTGAAAAAGGTGTTGGGTTCGTAAACTGTGTAAATACATTTGAGCCGAAAAATCACTGGGATTACCGGAAATGAACTTTTGCTTGTTGGGAAGACACAGAGACTTTGGTTAACTCCGATTCTGAAGGAAAATTCAGACCAGTGTTTTCATCCATGAAACATACTCTGTTTTAACTCAAGAAGCATGCTCTTCTTTCCAGCATCTCAAATACAGCAAGAAACTTGAGCATGCCCAGAAAAAAAGAACTGTGTTTCCTACTCTTACGGACCATATCTAGTTGAACACTGCTTACGAAACTGTAACAAAGCACAGCATGTGTTACATAGATGCTCTTCAGTTAATAGTGATAAACGTATTGGGTTCATGAACTGTGTAAATTCATTGGAGCCGAAAAATCTCTGGTTTTACCGGGAATGAACTCTTGCTTGTAGGAAGACACGGAGGCTTTGCTTTCATTCCATTTGTGAAGGGAAATTCAGACCAGAGGTCTCATCCATGAAACACACTCTGTTTTAATGCAAGAAGCATGCTCTTCTTTCCAGCATCTCTAATACAGCAAGAAACAAGAGCATGCCCAGAAATAAAGAACTGAGTTTCCTACTCATACAGACCATATCTAGTTGAACTATGCTCTTAAACTGCAACAAACCACAGCATGTCTTACATAGATGCTGTTTAGTTAATAGTGAAAATTGTGTTGGGTTCCTGAACTGTGTAAATTCATTTGAGCCGAACAATCTCTGGGTTTACCAGAAATGAACTCTTGATTGTAGGAAGACAAAGAGCCTTTTGTTTAACTCCAGTCATGAAGGGAAATTCAGACCAGTGTTCTCATCCTTGAAACACCCTCTGGTTTAACGCAAGAAGCATCATCTTCTGTTCAGAATCTGCAATAAAGCAAGAAATATGAGCATGTCCAGAAAAAATAAACTGTGTTTCCTACTCATACGGACCATATCCAGTTAAAATCTGATTATCAAAGTGTAACACACCACAGCATATCTTACAAACATGCTCAATCATTTATACTGAAAAACGCGTTGTGTTCGTGAACTGTGTAAATTCATTTGAGCCCAAAAATCACTGGGTTTACCGGAAATGAACTCTTGCTTGTAGGAAGACACAGAGATTTTGGTTTCACTCAGATTCTGAAGGAAAATTCAGACCAGGGTTCTCATCCATGAAACATACTCTGTTTGAATACAAGAAGCATGCTCTGCTTTCCAGCGTCTCCAATACAGCAAGAAACATGAGCATGCCCAGAAAAAAAGAACTGTGTTTCCAACTCATGCAGACCATATCTAGTTGAACTCTGCTTATGAAAATGTAACAAACCACAGCATCTCTTACATAGAGGCTCTTTAGTTAATAGTGAAAAACGTGTTGGGTTCTTTAACTGTGTAAATTCATTTGAGCCGAAAAATCACTGGGCTTACCGCAAATGAAGTCTTGCTTGTAGGAAGAGACAGAGCCTTTGGTTTAACCCCGTTTCTGATGGAAAATTCAGACTGGTGTTCTCATCCATGAAACATACTCTGTTTTAACGCGAGAAGCATGCTCTTCTTTCCAGCGTCTCCAATACAGCAAGAAACATGAGCATGCCCAGAAAAAAAGAACTGTGTTTCCTACTCATATGGACCATATCTAGCAGAACTCTGCTCATGAAACTGTTACAAACCACAGCATCTCTTACATAGATGCTCTTTAGTTAATAGTGAAAAACGTGTTGGGTTCTTAAACTGTGTAAATTCATTTGAGACAAAAAACCACTGGGCTTACCGGAAATGAACTCATGCTTGTAGGAAGACACAGAGCCTTTGGTTTAACTCCGTTACTGATGGAAAATTCAGACCGGTGTTCTCATCCATGAAAGATACTCTGTTTTAACGCGAGAAGCATTCTCTTCTTTCCAGCGTCTCCAATACAGCAAGAAACGTGAGCATGCCCAGAAAAAATGTACTGTGTTTCCAACTGATAAGGACATTATCTAGTTGAACTCTGCTTATGAAATTGTAACAAACCACAGCATGTCTTACATAGATGCTCTTTAGTTAATAGTGAAAATCGTTTTGGGTTCGTGAATTGTGTAAACTCATTTGAGCCGAAAAACCCTGGGTTTACCGGAAATGAACTCTTGCTTGTAGGAAGACAGATAGGCTTTGGTTTAACTCCGTTTGTGAAGGGAAATTCAGACCAGAGTTCTCATCCATGAAACACACTCTGTTTTAACGCAAGAAGCATCCTCTTCTGTCAAGAATCTGCAATACAGTAAGAAATATGAGCATGTCCAGAAAAAATGAACTGTGTTTCCTACTCATACGGACCATATCCAGTTAAACTCTGCTTATCAAACTGTAACAAACCACAGTATCTCTTACAAACATGCTCAATCATTTATACTGAAAAACGTGTTGTGTTCGTGAACTGTGTAAATTCATTTGAGCCGAAAAATAACTGGGTTTACCGGAAATGAACTCTTGCTTGTAGGAAGACACAGAGACTTTGGTTTCACTCCGATTCTTGAGGAAAATTCAGACCAGGGTTCTCATCCATGAAACATACTCTGTTTTAATGCAAGAAGCATGCTCTTCTTTCCAGCGTCTGAAATACAGCAAGAAACATGAGCATGTCCAGAAAAAAAGAACTGTGTTTCCAAATCATACAGACCATATCTAGTTGAACTGTGCTTATGAAACTGTAACAAACCAAAGCATGTCTTACATAGATGCTCTTTAGTTAATAGTGAAAATCGTGTTGGGTTCGTGAACTGTGTAAATTCATTTGAGCCGAAAAACCCTGGGTTTACCCGAAATGAACTCTTGCTTGTAGGAAGACACAGAGCCTTTGGTTTAACTCTATTTCTGATGGAAAATTCAGACCGGTGTTCTCATCCTTGAAACATACTCTGTTTAAACGCGAGAAGCATGCTCTTCTTTCCAGCGTCTCCAAAACAGCAAGAAACATGAGCATGTCTAGAAAAAAAGAACTGTGTTGCCAACTGATACGGACATTATCTAGTTGAACTATGCTTATGAAACTGTAACAAACCACAGCATGTGTTACATAGATGCTCTTTAGTTAATAGTGAAACACGTATTGGGTTCATGAACTGGGTATATACATTTGAGCTGAAAAATCACTGGGATTCCCGGAAATGAACTCTTGCTTTTCGGAAGACACAGAGGCTTTGGTTTCACTCCGTTTGTGAAGGGAAATTCATCCAGAGTTCTCATCCATGAAACACACTCTGTTTTAACGCAGGAAGCATGCTCTTCTTTTCAGCATCTCTAATACAGCAAGAAACATTAGCATGCCCAGAAAAAAAGAACTGTGTTTCCTACTCATACGGACCATATCAAGTTGACCTCTGCTCATTAAACTGTAACAAACCACAGCATCTCTTACATAGATGCTGTTTAGTTAATAGTGAAAAACGTGTTGGGTTCGTGAACTGTGTATTCATTTGAGCCGAAAAATCACTGGGTTTACCGGAAATGAACTCACTTTTAGAAAGACACAGAGACTTTGGTTTAACTCCGTTTCTGAAGGAAAATTCAGACCAGTGTTCTCATCCATGAAAGGCCCTCCTTTTTAACGCAAGAAGCATCCTCTTCTTTCCAGAGTCCACAATACAGCAAGAAATATGAGCATGTCCAGAAAAAAAGAACTGTGTTTCCTACTCATATGGACCATATCTAGTTGAACTCTGATTATGAAACTGTAACAAACCACAGTATCTCATACATAGATGCTGTTTAGTTAATAGTGAAAATCTTGTTGGGTTCGTGAACTGTGTAAATTCATTTGAGCCGAAAAATCACTAGATTTACCAGAAATGAACTCTTGCTTGTAGGAAGACAAAGAGCATTTGGTTTAACTCCGTTTGTGAAGGGATATTCAAACCGGTGTTCTCATGCTTGAAACACCCTCTGTTTTAACGCAAGAAGCATCCTCTTCTGTCCAGAATCTGCAATACAGCAAGAAATATGAGCATGTCCAGAAAAAATGAACTGTGTTTCATACTCATACGGACCATATCTAGTTGAAATCTGATTATGAAATGGTAACAAACTACAGCATCTCTTACATAGATGCTCTTTCTATAATAGTGAAAAACATGTTGGGTTCGTGAACTGTGTAAATTCATTTGAGCCGAAAAATCACTGGGCTTACCGGAAATGAACTCTTACTTGTAGGAAGACACAGAGCCTTTTGTTTATCTCCGTTTCTGATGGAAAATTCAGACCGGAATTCTCATCCATGAAACACACTCTGTTTTAACGCGAGAAGCATGCTCTTCTTTCCAGGGTCTCCAATACAGCAAGAAACATGAGCATGCCCAGAAAAAAGGAACTGTGTTTCCAACTCATACGGACCATATCTAGTTGAACTCTGCTCATTAAACTGTAACAAACCACAGCATCTCTTACATAGATGCTGTTTAGTTAATAGTGAAAAACGTGTTGGGTTCGTGAACTGTGTAAATTCATTTGAGCCGAAAAATCACTGGGTTACCGGAAATGAGCTCTTGTTTGTAGGAAGACACAGAGGCTTTGGTTTCACTCCGATTGTGAAGGGAAATTCACACCAGAGTTCTCATCCCTGAAACACACTCTGTTTTAACGCAAGAAGCATGCTCTTCTTTCCAGCATCTCTAATACATCAAGAAACATGAGCATGCCAAGAAAAAAAGAACTGTGTTTCCAACTCATACAGACCATATCTAGTTGAACTCTGATCATTAAACTGTAACAAACCACAGCATGTCTTACATAGATGCTCTTTAGTTAATAGTGAAAACCGTGTTGGGTTCGTGAACTGTGTAAATTCATTTGAGCCGAAAAACCCTTGGTTTACCGGAAATGAACTCTTGCTTGTAGGAAGACACAGAGCCTTTGGTTTAACTCTATTTCTGATGGAAAATTCAGACCGGTGTTCTCATCCTTGAAACATACTCTGTTTTAACACGAGAAGCATGCTCTTCTTTCTAGCGTCTCCAATACAGCAAGAAACATGAGCATGCCCAGAAAAAAAGAACTGTGTTTCCAACTGATACGGACATTATCTAGTTGAACTCTTCTTATGAAACTGTAACAAACCACAGCATGTGTTACATAGATGCTCTTTAGGTAATAGTGAAAAACGTGTTGGGTTTATGAACTGTGTAAATTCATTTGAGCCGAAAAACCCTGTGTTTATCGGAAATGAACTCTTGCTTGTAGGAAGACAAAGAGCCTTTTGTTTCATTCCGTTTTTGAAGGGAAATTCTGACCAGAGTTCTCATCCATGAAACACTCTCTGTTTTAACGCAAGAAGCATCCTCTTCTGTCAAGAATCTGCAATACATCAAGAAATATGAGCATGTCCAGAAAAAATTAACTGTGTTTCCTACTCATACGGACCATATCTAGTTGAACTCTGATTATGAAACTGTAACAAACTACAGCATCTCTTACATAGATGCTCTTTAGTTAATAGTGAAAAACGTGTTGGGTTCGTGAACTGTGTAAATTCATTTGAGCCGAAAAATCACTGGGTTTACCGGAAATGAACTCTTGCTTGTAGGAAGACACAGAGACTTTGGTTTCACTCCGATTCTGAAGGAAAATTCAGACCAGTGTTCTCATCCATGAAATATACTCTGTTTTAATGAAAGAAGAATGCTTTTCTTTCAAGCGTCTCCAATACAGCAAGAAATATGAGCATGCCCAGAAAAAAAGAACTGTGTTTCCAACTCATACAGACCATATCTAGTTGAACTCTGCTTATGAAACTGTAACAAACCACAGCATGTCTTACATAAATGCTCTTTAGTTAATAGTGAGAATCATGTTGCGTTCGTGAACTGTGTAAAATCATTAGAGCCCGAAATTCACTGGGTTTACAAGAAATGAAGTCTTGCTTGTAGGAAGACACAGATCCTGGGTTTTAACTCCTTTTCTGAAGGGAAATTCAGACCAGTGTTCTCATCCATGAAACACACTGTTTTAACAAAAGAAGCACGCACTTCTTTCCAGCTTCTCCCATACAGCAAGAAATATGAGCATGCCCTGAAAAAAGAACTGTGTTTCCTACTCATACAGACCATATGTAGTTCAACCCTGCTTATGAAACTGATACAAACCGCAGCTCCTCTTACATAAATTCACTTTAGTTAATAGTGAGAATTGCGTTGGGTTCGTGAACTGTGTCAATACATTTGAGCCGAAAAACCCTGGGTTTACCGGAAATGAACTCTTGCTTGTAGGAAGACACAGAGCCTTTGGTTTAACTCTATTTCTGAAGGAAAATTCAGACCGGTGTTCTCATCCTTGAACCATACTCTGTTTTATCGCGAGAAGCATGCTCTTCTTTCCAGCGTCTCCAATAAAGCAAGAAACATGAGCATGCCTAGAAATAAAGAACTGTGTTTCCAACTGATACGGACATTATCTAGTTGAACTCTGCTTATGAAACTGTAACAAACCACAGCATGTGTTACATAGATGCTCTTTAGTTAATAGTGAAACACGTTTTGGGTTCATGAACTGTGTATATTCATTTGAGCCGAAAAATCACTGGGTTTACCGGAAATGAACTCTTGCTTTTCGGAAGACACAGAGGCTTTGGTTTCACTCCGTTTGTGAAGGGAAATTCATCCAGAGTTCTCATCCATGAAACACACTCTGTTTTAACGCAGGAAGCATACTCTTCTTTCCAACATTTCTAATACAGCAAGAAACATAGCATGGCCAGAAAAAAAGAACTGTGTTTCAAACTCATACGGACCATATGTAGTTGAACTCTGCTCATTAAACTGTAACAAACCACAGCATCTCTTACATAGATACTCTTTAGATAATAGGGAAAAACGAGTTTGGTTCTTGAACTGTGTAAATTCATTTTAGCCGAAAAATCACTGGGTTTACCAGAACTGAATTCTTGCTTGTAGGAAGACAAAGAGTCTTTGGTTTAACTCCGTTTGTGAAGGGAAATTCAGACCAGTGTTCTCATCCATGAAACACACTCTGTTTTAACGCAAGAAGCATCCTCTTCTGTCCAGAATCTGCAAAACAGCAAGAAATATGAGCATGTCCAGAAAAAATGAACTGTGTTTCCTACTCATACAGACCATATCTTGTTGAACTCTGCTAATTAAACTGTAACAAACCACAGCATCTCTTACATAGATGCTGTTTAGTTAATAGTGAAAAACATGTTGGGTTCGTGAACTGTGTGAATTCTTTTGAGCCGAAATATCATTGGGTTACCGGAAATGAAGTCTTGCTTGTACTAAGAAACAGAGGCTTTGGTTTCACTCCGTTTTTGAAGGGAAATTCAGACCAGTGTTCTCATCCATGAAACACACTGTTTTAACAAGAGAAGCAAGCACTTCTTTCCAGCTTCTCCGATACAGCAAGAAACATGAGCATGCCCTGAAAAAAGAACTGTGTTTCCTACTCATACAGACCATATGTAGTTCAACTCTGCTTATGAAACTGATACAAACCGCAGCTCCTCTTACATAAATGCACTTTAGTTAATAGTGAGAATAGCGTTGGTTTCGTGAACTGTGTAAATTCATTTGAGCTGAAAAACCCTGGGTTTACCGGAAATGAACTCTTGCTTGTAGGAAGACACAGAGCCTTTGGTTTAACTCTATTTCTGAAGGAAAATTCAGACCGGTGTTCTCATCCTTGAACCATACTCTGTTTTATCGCGAGAAGCATGCTCTTCTTTCCAGCGTCTCCAATACAGCAAGAAATATGAGCATGCCCAGAAAAAAAGAACTGTGTTTCCAACTGATACGGACATTATCTAGTTGAACTCTGCTTATGAAACTGTAACAAACCATAGCATGTGTTACATAGATGCTCTTTAGGTGATAGTGAAAAACGTGTTGGGTTTATGAACTGTGTAAATTCATTTGAGCCGAAAAACCCTGTGTTTACCGGAAATGACATCTTGCCTGTCGGGAGACACAGATGCTTTGGTTTCACTCCGTTTGTGAAGGGAAATTCAGACCAGTGTTCTCATCCATGAAACACCTTCTGTTTTAACGCAAGAAGCATCCTCTTCTTTCCAGAGTCTGCAATATAGCAAAAAATATGAGCATGTCCAGAAAAAAAGAACTGTGTTTCCTACTCATACGGACCATATCTAGTAGAACTCTGCTTATGAAACTGTAACAAACCACAGCATCTCTTACATAGATGCTCTTTAGTTAATAGTGAAAATAGAGTTGTGTTCTTTAACTGTGTAAATTCATTTTAGCCGAAAAATCACTGGGCTTACCGGAAATGAAGTCTTGCTTGTAGTAAGAAACAGAGCCTTTGGTTTAACTCCGTTTCTGATGGAAAATTCAGACCGGTGTTCTCATCCATGAAACATACTCTGTTTTAACGCGAGAAGCATGCTCTTCTTTCCAACGTCTCCAATACAGCAAGAAACATGAGCATGCCCAGAAAAAAAGAACTGTGTTTCCTACTCATACGGACCATATCTAGTTGAACTCTGCTTATGAAACTGTAACAAACCACAGTATGTGTTACATAGATGCTCTTTAGTTAGTAGTGAAAAACGTGTTGGGTTTATGAACAGTGTAAATTCATTTGAGCCGAAAAACCCTTTGTTTACCGGAAATGAACTCTTGCTTGTCAGAAGACACAGAGGCTTGGGTTTCACTCCGTTTGTGAATGGAAAATCAGTCCAGAGTTCTCATCCATGAAACACACTCTGTTTTAATGCAAGAAGCATCCTCTTCTTTCCAGCGTCTCCAATACAAAAAGAAACATGAGCATGCCCAGAAAAAAAGAACTGTGTTTCCAACTGATATAGACATTATCTAGTTGAACTCTGCTTATGAAACTGTAACAAACCACAGCATGTGTTACATAGATGCTCTTTAGTTAATAGTGAAAAACGTGTTGGGTTTATGAACAGTGTAAATTCATTTGAGCCGAAAAACCCTTTGTTTACCGGAAATGAACTCTTGCTTGTCGGAAGACACAGAGGCTTGGGTTTCACTCCGTTTGTGACGGGAAATTCAGACCAGAGTTCTCATCCATGAAAAACACTCTGTTTTAACGCAAGAAGTATCCTCTTCTTTCCAGCGTCTCCAATACAACAAGAAACATGAGCATGCCCAGAAAAAAAGAACTGTGTTTCCAACTGATACGGACATTATCTAGTTGAACTCTGCTTATGAAACTGTATCAAACCACAGCATGTCTTACATAGATGCTGTTTAGTTAATAGTGAAAATCGTGTTGGGTTCGTGAACTGTGTAAATTCATTTGAGCCGAAAAACCCTGGGTTACGGGAAGTGAACTCTTGCTTGTAGGAAGACAAAGAGCCTTTTGTTTAACTCCGTTTGTGAAGGGAAATTCAGACCAGTGTTCTCATCCATGAAACAACCTTTGTTTTCATGCAAATCGCATCCTCTTCTGTCCAGAATCTGCAATACAGCAAGAAATATGCACATGAACAGAAAAAATGAACTGTGTTTCCTACTAATATGGACCATATCTAGTTGAACACTGCTTATGAAAGTGTAACAAACCACAGCATCTCTTACATAGATGCTCTTAAGTTAATAGTGAAAAACGTGTTGTGTTCTTGGACTGTGTAAATTCATTTGAGCCAAAATACACTGGGCTTACCGGAAATGAACTCTTCCTTGTAGGAAGACACAGAGCCTTTGGTTTAACTCCGTTTCTGATGGAAAGTTCAGACCGGTGTTCTCATCCATGAAACATACTCTGTTTTAACGCTAGAAGTATCCTCTTCTTTCCAGCGTCTCCAATACAACAAGAAACATGAGCATGCCCAGAAAAAAAGAACTGTGTTTCCAACTGATACGGACATTATCTAGATAAACTCTGCTTATGAAACTGTAACAAACCACAGCATGTCTTACATAGATGCTCTTTAGTTAATAGAAAAATCTTGTTGGGTTCGTGAACTGTGTAAATTCATTTGAGCCGAAAAAACCTGGGTTTACCGGAAATGAAATCTTGCTTGTAGGAAGACACAGAGCCTTTGGTTTAACTCTGTTTCTGTTGGAAAATTCAGACCGGTGTTCTTATCCTTGAAACATACTCTGTTTTAAAGCAAGTAGCATCCTCTTCTTTCCAGAGTCTCCAATACAGCAAGAAATATGAGCATGTCCAGAAAAAAAGAACAGTGTTTCCAACTGATACAGACATTATCTAGTTGAACTCTGCTTATGAAACTGTAACAAACCACAGCATGTCTTACGTAGATGCTCTTTAGTTAATAGTGAAAATCGTGTTGGGATCGTGAACTGTGTAAATACATTTGAGCAGAAATACCCTGGGTTTACCGGAAATGAACTCTGGCTTGTAGGAAGACACAGAGCCTTTGGTTTAAGTCTATTTCTGTTGGACAATTCAAACCGGTGTTCTCATCCTTGAAACATACTCTGTTTTAACGCAAGTGGCATGCTCTTCTTTCCAGCGTCTCTAATACAGCAAGAAACATGAGCATGCCCAGAAAAAAAGAACTGTGTTTCCAACTCATACGGACCATACCTAGTTGAACTCTGCTTATGAAACTGTAACAAACTACAGCATCTCTTACATAGAGGCTCTTTAGTTAACAGTGAAAATCGTGTTGGGTTCGTGAACTGTGTAAATTCATTAGAGCCGAAAAATCACTGGGCTTACCGGAAAAGAACTCTTGCTTGTAGGAAGACACAGAGGCTTTGGTTTAACTCAGTTTGTGAAGGGAAATTCAGACCAGTGTTCTCATCCTTGAAACACCCTCTGTTTTAACGCAAAAATCATCCTCTTATTTCCAGAGTCCACAATACAGCAAGAAATATGAGCATGTCCAGAAAAAAAGAACTGTGTTTCCAACTAATACGGATCATATCTAGTTGAAATCTGCTGATGAAACTGTAACAAATGACAGCATCTCTTACATAGATGCTCTGTAGTTAATAGTGAAAAACATGATGGGTTCGTAAACTGTGTAAATTCATTTGAGCCGAAAAATCAGTGGGTTTACCTGATATGAACTCTTGCTTGTAGGAAAACACAGAGACGTTGGTTTAACACTGATTCTGAAGGAAAATTCAGACCAGTGTTCTCATCCATGAAACATACTATGTTTTAATGCAAGAAACATGCTCTTCTTTCCAGCGTCTCCAATACAGAATGAAACATGAGCATGCCCAGAAAATAAGAACTGTGTTTCCAACTCATACAGACCATATCTTGTTGAACTCTGCTTATGAAACTGTAACAAACCACAGCATCTCTTAAGTAGATGCTCTTTAGTAAATAGTGGAAAACGTGTTGAGTTCATGAACTGTGTGAATTCATTTGGGCCGAAAAATCACTGGGCTTACCAGAAATGAACTCTTGCTTGTAGGAAGACAGAGAGGCTTTGGTTTCACTCCTTTGTGAAGGTAAATTCAGACCAGTGTTCTCATCCATGAAACACCCTCTGTTTTGACGCAAGAAGCATCCTCTTCTGTCAAGAATCTTCAATACAGCAAGAAATATGAGCATGTCCAGAAAAAATGAACTGTGTTTCCTACTCATACGGACCACATCTAGTTGAACTCTGATTATGATACTTTAACAAATCACAGCATGTGTTACATAGATGCACTTTAATTAATAGTGGAAATCGTGTTGGGTTTGTGAACTGTGTAAATTCATTTGAGCGGAAAAAAGACTGGGCTTAACAAAAATGATCTCTTACTTGTAGGAAGACACACAGGCTTTGGTTTAACTCCGTTTGTGAAAGGAAATTCAGACCAGTGTTCTCATCCATGAAACACCCTCTGTTTAATGCAAGAAGCATCCATTTCTTTCCAGAGTCCACAAGACTGCAAGAAATATGAGCATGTCCTGAAAAAAAGAACTGTGTTTCCTACTAATACGGACCATATCTAGATAAAATCTGCTTATGAAACTGTAACAAACGACAGCATCTCTTACAAAAATGCTCTTTAGTTAATAGTGAAAAACATGTTGGGTCCGTAAACTGTGTAAATACTTTTGAGCCGAAAATTCAGTGGGTTTACCTGATATGAACTCTTGCTTGTAGGAAGACACAGAGATTTTGGTTTAACTCTGATTCTGAAGGAAAATTCAGACCAGTGTTCTCATCCTTGAAACGTACTCTGTTTTAATGCAAGAAGCATGCTCTTCTTTCCAGCGTCTCCAATACAGCAAGAAACATGAGCATGCCCAGAAAAAAAGAACTGTGTTTCCAACTCATACAGACCATATCTAGTTAAACTCTGCTTATGAAACTGTAACAAACCACAGCATCTCTTAAATAGATGCTCTTTAGTTAATTGTGAAAAACGTGTTGGGTTCGTGAACTGTGTGAATTCATTTGAGCCGAAAAATCACTGGGCTTACCAGAAATGAACTCTTGCTTGTAGGAAGACAGAGAGGCTTTGGTTTCACTCCTTTGTGAAGGGAAATTCAGACCAGAGTTCTCATCCATGAAACACACTCTGTTTTAACGCAAGAAGCTTGCTCTTCTTTCCAGCATCTGTAATAAAGCAAGAAACATGAGCATGCCCAGAAAAAAAGAACTGTGGTTACTACTCATACGGACAATATCTAGTTGAATGCTGCCCATTAAACTGTAACAAACCCCAGCATCTCTTACATAGATGCTCTTTAGTTAATAGTGAAAAACGTGTTGGGTTCGTGAACTGTGTAAATTCATTAGAGCCGAAAAATCACTGGGCTTACCGGAAATGAACTCTTGCTTGTAGGAAGACACAGAGGCTTTGGTTTAACTCAGTTTGTGAAGGGAAATTCAGACCAGTATTCTCATCCATGAAACACGCTCTGTTATAAAGCAAGAAGCATCCTCTTCTTTCCAGAGACCACAATAAAGGAAGAAATATGAGCATGTCCAGAAAAAAAGAACTGTGTTTCCTACTAATACAGACAATATCTAGTTGAAATCTGCTTATGAAACTGTAACAAACGACAGCTTCTCTTACATAAATGCTCTTTAGTTAATACTGAAAAACATGCTGGGTTCGTAAACTGTGTAAATTCATTTGAGCCGAAAACTCACTGGGTTTACCGGAAATGAACTCTTGCTTGTAGTAAGACACAGATCCTTTGGTTTCACTCCGTTTGTGAAGGGAAATTCAGACCAGTGTTATCATCCATGAAACACCCTCTCTTTTAACGCAAGAAGCATCCTCTTCTTTCCAGAGTCCACAATACAGCAAGAAATATGCGCATGTCCAGAAAAAAAGAACTGTGTTTCCAACTAATACGGACCATATCTAGTTGAAATCTGCTTATGAAACTGTAACAAACGACAGCATCTCTTACATAGATGCTCTTTAGTTAATAGTTAAAAACATGATGGGTTCATAAACTGTGTAAATTCATTTGAGCCGAAAAATCAGTGGGTTTACCGGATATGAACTCTTGCTTGAAGGAAGACACAGAGACTTTGGTTTAACTCTGATTCTGAAGGAAAATTCAGACCAGTGTTCTCATCCATGAAACATACTCTGTTTTAATGAAAGAAGCATGCTCTTCTTTCCAGGGTCTCCAATACAGCAAGAAACATGAGCATGCCCAGAAAAAAAGAACTGTGTTTCCAACTCATACAGACCATATCTAGTTGAACTCTGCTTATGAAACTGTAACAAACCAGAGCATCTCTTATATAGATGCTCTTTAGTTAATAGTGAAAATCGTGTTGGGTTCGTGAACTGTGTAAATTCATTTGAGCGGAAGAGTCACTGGCCTTACCAGAAATGAACTCTTGCTTGTAGGAAGACACAGAGCCTTTGGTTTAACTCCGTTTCTCATGGAAAATTTAGACTGGTATTCTCATTCATGAAACATACTCTATATTAACGCAGGAATCATGCTCTTCTTTCCAGCATCTCTAATACAGCAAAAAACATGAGCATGCCCAGAAAAAAAGAACTGTGTTTCCTACTCATACGGACCATATCTAGTTGAACTCTGATTATGAAACTATGACAAACCACAGCATCTCTTACATAGATGCTCTTTAGTTAATAGTTAAAAGTGTGTTGGGTTCGTGAACTATGTAAATTCATTTGAGCCAAAAAATCACTGGGCTTACCGGAAATGAACTCTTGCATGTAGGAAGACACAGTGCCTTTGGTTTAACTCCCTTTCTGATGGAAAATTCAGACCGGTGTTCTCATCCATGAAACATACTATGTTTTAACGCAAGAAGCATGCTCTTCTTTCCAGCGTCTCCAATACAGCAAGAAACATGAGCATGCCCAGAAAAAAAGAACTGTGTTTCTTACTCATACCGACCATATCCAGTTAAACTCTGCTTATGAAACTGTAACAAACTACAGCATCTCTTACAAAAATGCTCAATCTTTTTAGTGAAAAACGTGTTTGGTTCGTGAACTCTGTAAATTCATTTGAGCCGAAAAATCACTGGGTTTACCGGAAATGAACACTTGCTTGTAGTAAGACACAGAGTCTTTGGTTTAACTCCGTTTGTGAAGGGAAATTCAGACCAGTGTTATCATCCAAGAAAGACCCTTTGTTTTAATGTAACAAGCATCCTCTTCTTTCCAGAGTCCACAACACTGCAAGAAATATGAGCATGACCATAAAAAAAGAACTGTGTTTCCTACTAATACGGACCATATCTATTTGAAATCTGCTTATGAAACTGTAACAAACGACAGCATCTCTTACATAGATGCTCTTTAGTTAATAGTGAAAAACAGGTTGGGTTCGCAAACTGTGTAAATTCATTTGAGCCGAAAAATCAGTGGGTTAACCGGATATGAACACTTGCTTGTAGGAAGACAAAGAGACATTGGTTTAACTCTGATTCTGAAAGAAAATTCAGACCAGTGTTCTCATCCATGAAACATACTCTGTTTAATGCAAGAAGCATGCTCTTCTTTCCAGGGTCTCCAATACATCAAGAAACATGAGCATGCCCAGAAAAAAAGAACTGTGTTTCCAACTCATACAGACCATATCTAGTTGAACTCTGCTTATGAAACTGTAACAAACCACAGCATCTCTTATATAGATGCTCTTTAGTTAATAGTGAAAATCGTGTTGGGTTCGTGAACTGTGGAAATTCATTTGAGCCGAAAAATCACTGGGTTTGCTGGAAATGAACTCTTCCTTTTAGGAAGACACAGGGGCTTTGTTTAACTCCGTTAGTGAAGGGAAATACAGACCAGTGTTCTCATCCATGAAACACCCTCTGTTTTAACGCAAGAAGCATCCTCTTCTTTCCAGAGTCCACAAACAGCAAGAAATATGAGCATGTCCAGAAAAAAGAACTGTGTTTCCTACTAATACGGACCATATCTAGTTGAAATCTGCTTATGAAACTGTAACAAACGACAGCATCTCTTACATAGATGCTCTTTAGTTAATAGTGAAAAACATGTTGGGTTTGTAAACTGTGTAAATTCATTTGAGCCGAACAATCAGTGGGTTTACCGGAAATGAACTCTTGCTTGTAGGAAGACACAGAGATTTTCGTTTAACTCTGATTCTGAAGGAAAATTCAGACCAGTGTTCTCATCCATGAAACATACTCTGTTTTAATGCAAGAAGCATGCTCTTCTTTCCAGGGTCTCCAATTCATCAAGAAACATGAGCATGCCCAGAAAAAATGAACTGTGTTTCCAACTCATACAAACCATATCTAGTTGAACTCTGCTTATGAAACTGTAAGAAACCACAGCATCTCTCATAAAGATGCTCTTTAGTTAATAGTGAAAATCGGGTTGGGTTTGTGAACTGTGTAAATTATTGAGCCGAAAAATCACTGGGTATACCAGAAATGAACACTTGCTTGTAGGAAGACACAGGGTTTGTTTTAACTCCATTTGTGAAGGAAAATTCAGACCAGAGTTTTCATCCATGAAACACCCTCTGTTTTAACGCAAGAAGCATCCTCTTCTTTCCAGAGTCAGTAATACAGCAAGAAATATGAGCATGTCCAGAAAAAAGAACTGTGTTTCCTACTCATACGGACCATATCTAGTTTAACTCTGCTTATGAAACTGTAACAAACCACAGCATGTGTTACATAGATGCTCTTTAGTTTATAGTGAAAAACGTGTTGGGTTCACGAACTGTGTAAATTCATTTGAGCCGAAAAATCATGGGTTTACCGGAAATGAACTATTGCTTGTAGGAAGACCCAGGGGGTTTGGTTTCACTCCGTTTGTGAAGGGAAATTCAGACCAGAGTTCTCATCCATGAAACATACTCTGTTTTAACGCAAGAAGAATGCTCTTCTTTCCAGCATCTCTAATACAGCAAGAAACATGAGCATGCCCAGAAAAAAAGAACTGTGTTCCCTACTCATACGGACAGTATCTAGTTGAACTCTGCTTATGAAACTGTAGCAAACCACAGCATCTCTTAAATAGATGCTCTTTAGTTAATAGTGAAAAACGTGTTGGGTTCGTGAACTGTGTAAATTCATTTGAGCCGAAAAATCACTGGGTTTACCGGAAATGAACTCTTGCATTTAGTAAGACACAGAGGCTTTGGTTTAACTCCATTTGTGAAGGGAAATTCAGACCAGTGTTCTCATCCATGAAACACCCTCTGTTTTAACGCAAGAAGCACCTCTTCTTTCCAGCGTCCACAATACAGCAAGAAATATGAGCATGTCCAGAAAAAAAGAACTGTGTTTCCTACTAATAAGGACCATATCTAGTTGAAATCTGCTTATGAAACTGTAACAAACGACAGCATCTCTTACATAGATGCTCTTTAGTTAATAGTGAAAAACATGTTGGGTTCGTAAACTGTGTAAATTCATTTGAGCCGAAAAATCAGTGGGTTAACCAGATATGAACTCTTGCTTGTAGGAAGACAAAGAGACATTGGTTTAACTCTGATTCTGAAGGAAAATTCAGACCAGTGTTCTCATCCATGAAACATACTCTGTTTTAATGCAAGAAGCATGCTCTTCTTTCCAGCGTCTCCAATACATCAAGAAACATGAGCATGCCCAGAAAAAAGAACTGTGTTTCCAACTCATACAGACCATATCTAGTTGAACTCTGCTTATGAAACTGTAACAAACCACAGCATCTCTTAAATAGATGCTCTTTAGTTAATAGTGAAAAACGTGTTGGCTTCGTGAACTGTGTAAATTCATTTGAGCCGAAAAATCACTGGGTTTACCGGAAATGAACTCTTGCTTTTAGTAAGACACAGAGGCTTTGGTTTAACTCCATTTGTGAAGGGAAATTCAGACCAGTGTTCTCATCCATGAAACACCCTCTGTTTTAACGCAAGAAGCACCTCTTCTTTCCAGAGTCCACAATACAGCAAGAAATATGAGCATGTCCAGAAAAAAAGAACTGTGTTTCCTACTAATAAGGACCATATCTAGTTGAAATCTGCTTATGAAACTGTAACAAACGACAGCATCTCTTACATAGATGCTCTTTAGTTAATAGTGAAAAACATGTTGGGTTCGTAAACTGTGTAAATTCATTTGAGCCGAAAAATCAGTTGGTTAACCGGATATGAACTCTTGCTTGTAGGAAGACAAAGAGACATTGGTTTAACTCTGATTCTGAAGGAAAATTCAGACCAGTGTTCTCATCCATGAAACATACTCTGTTTTAATGCAAGAAGCATGCTTTTCTTTCCAGGGTCTCCAATACATCAAGAAACATGAGCATGCCCAGAAAAAAAGAACTGTGTTTCCAACTCATACAGACCATATCTAGTTGAACTCTGCTTATGAAACTGTAACAAACCACAGCATCTCTTATATAGATGCTCTTTAGTTAATAGTGAAAATCGTGTTGGGTTCGTGAACTGTGGAAATTCATTTGAGCTGAAAAATCCCTGGGTTTACTGGAAATGAACTCTTGCTTGTAGGAAGACACAGAGGCTTTGGTTTAACTCCGTTTGTGAAGGGAAATACAGACCAGTGTTCTCATCCATGAAACACCCTCTGTTTTAACGCAAGAAGCATCCTCTTCTTTCCAGAGTCCACAAACAGCAAGAAATATGAGCATGTCCAGAAAAAAAGAACTGTGTTTCCTACTAATACGGACCATATCTAGTTGAAATCTGCTTATGAAACTGTAACAAACGACAGCATCTCTTACATAGATGCTCTTTAGTTAATAGTGAAAAACATGTTGGGTTCGTAAACTGTGTAAATTCATTTGAGCCGAAAAATCCGTGGGTTTACCGGAAATGAACTCTTGCTTGTAGGAAGACACAGAGATTTTCGTTTAACTCTGATTCTGAAGGAAAATTCAGACCAGTGTTCTCATCCATGAAACATACTCTGTTTTAATGCAAGAAGCATGCTCTTCTTTCCAGCGTCTCCAATACATCAAGTACATGAGCAAGTCCAGAAAAAATGAACTGTGTTTCCAACTCATACAGACCATATCTAGTTGAACTCTGCTTATGAAACTGTAACAAACCACAGCATCTCTTATAAAGATGCTCTTTAGTTAATAGTGAAAATCGGGTTGGGTTCGTGAACTGTGTAAATTCATTGAGCCGAAAAATCACTGGGTATACCAGAAATGAACACTTGCTTGTAGGAAGACACAGGGTTTGTTTTAACTCCGTTTGTGAAGGGAAATTCAGACCAGAGTTCTCATCCATGAAATACACTCCTTGTAACACAAGAAGAATGCTCTTCTTTCCAGCATCTCTAATACAGCAAGAAATGTGAGCATGTCCAGAAAAAAAGAACTGTATTTCCTACTCATACGGACCATATCTAGTTGAACTCTGATTATGAAACTGTAACAAACTACAGCATCTCGTACATAGATGCTCTTTAGTTAATAGTGAAAAACGTGTTGGGTTCGTGAACTGTGTAAATTCATTTGAGCAGAAAAATCACTGGGCTTACCGGAAATGAACTCTTGCTTGTAGGAAGACACAGAGCCTTTGGTTTAACTCCGTTTCTGATGGAAAATTCAGACCGGTGTTCTCATCCATGAAACACTCTGTGTTTTAACGCCAGAAGCATCCTCTTCTTTCCAGAGTCCACAAACAGCAAGAAATATGAGCATGTCCAGAAAAAAAGAACTGTGTTTCCTACTTATACGGACCATATCTAGTTGAAATCTGCTTATGAAACTGTAACAAACGACAGCATCTCTTACATAGATGCTCTTTAGTTAATAGTGAAAAACATGTTGGGTTCGTAAACTGTGTAAATTCATTTGAGCCGAAAAATCAGTGGGTTTACCAGAAATGAACTCTTGCTTGTAGGAAGACACAGAGAATTTCGTTTAACTCTGATTCTGAAGGAAAATTCAGACCAGTGTTCTCATCCATGAAACATACTCTGTTTTAATGCAAGAAGCATGCTCTTCTTTCCAGGGTCTCCAATTCATCAAGAAACATGAGCATGCCCGGAAAAAATGAACTGTGTTTCCAACTCATACAGACCATATCTAGTTGAACTCTGCTTATGAAACTGTAAGAAACCACAGCATCTCTTATAAAGATGCTCTTTAGTTAATAGTGAAAATCGGGGTGGGTTTGTGAACTGTGTAAATTCATTGAGCCGAGAAATCACTGGGTATACCAGAAATGAACACTTGCTTGTAGGAAGACACAGGGTTTGTTTTAACTCCGTTTGTGAAGGGAAATTCAGACCAGTGTTCTCATCCATGAAACACCCACTGTTTTAACGCAAGAAGCATCCTCTTCTTTCCAGAGTCAGTAATACAGCAAGAAATATGAGCATGTCCAGAAAAAAAGAACTGTGTTTCCTACTCATACGGACCATATCTAGTTGAAATCTGTTTAGGAAACTTTAACAAACAACAGGATCTCCTACATAGATGCTCTTTAGTTAATAGTGAAAAACATGTTGGGTTCGTAAACTGTGTAAATTCATTTGAGCCGAAAAATCAGTGGGTTTACCGGATATGAACTCTTGCTTGTAGGAAGACACAGAGTATTTGGTTTAACTCTGATTCTGAAGGAAAATTCAGACCACTGTACTCATCCATGAAACATACTCTGTTTTAATTCAAGACGCATGCTCTTCTTTCCAGCGTCTCCAATACAGCAAGAAACATGAGCATGACCAGAAAAAAAAAACTGTGTTTCTTACTCATACGGACCATATCCAGTTAAACTCTGCTTAGGAAAGTGTAACAAACCACAGCATCTCTTACAAAAATGCTCAATCATTTATAGTGAAAAACATGTTGGATTCGTGAACTGTGTAAATTCATTTGAGCCGAAAAATCACTGGGTTTACCAGGAAAGAACTCTTGCTTGTAGTAAGACACAGAGGCTTTGGTTTAACTCCATTTGTGAAGGGATATTCAGACCAGTGTTCTCATCCATGAAACACCCTCTGTTTTAACGCAAGAAGCATCCTCTTCTTTCCAGAGTCCACAATACAGGAAGAAATATGAGCATGTCCAGAAAAAAAGAACTGTGTTTCCTACTCATACGGACCATATCTAGTTGAAATCTGCTTATGAAACTGTAACAAACGACAGCATCTCTTACATAGATGCTCTTTAGTTAATAGTGAAAAACATGTTGGGTTCGTAAACTGTGTAAATTCATTTGAGCCGAAAAATCAGTGGGTTAACCGGATATGAACTCTTGCTTGTAGGAAGACACAGAGACTTTGGTTTAACTCTGATTCTGAAGGAAAATTCAGACCAGTGTTCTCATCCATGAAACATACTCTGTTTTAATGCAAGAAGCATGCTCTTCTTTCCAGCGTCTCCAATACATCAAGAAACATGAGCATGCCCAGAAAAAAAGAACAGTGTTTCCAACTCATACAGACCATATCTAGTTGAACTCTGCTTATGAAACTGTAACAAACCACAGCATCTCTTATATAGATGCTCTTTAGTTAATAGTGAAAATCGTGTTGGGTTCGTGAACTGTGTAAATTCATTTGAGCCGAAAAATCACTGGGCATACCAGAAATGAACACTTGCTTGTAGGAAGACACAGGGTTTGGTTTAACTCCGTTTATGAAGGGAAATTTAGACCAGTTTTCTAATCCATGAAACACCCTCTGCTTTAACGCAAGAAGCATCCTCTTCATTCCAGAGTCAGCAATACAGCAAGAAATATGAGCATGTCCAGAAAAAAAGAACTGTGTTTCCTACTCATACAGACCATATCCAGTTAAACACTGCTTATGAAATTGTAACAAACCACTGCATCTCTTACATAGATGCTCTTTAGTTAATAGTGAAAATCGTGTTGGGTTCGTGAACTGTGGAAATCCATTTGAGCCGAAAAATCACTGGGTTTACCGGAAATGAACTCTTGCTTGTAGGAAGACACAGAGGCTTTGGTTTAACTCCGTTTGTGAAGGGAAATACAGACAAGTGTTCTCATCCATGAAACACCCTCTGTTTTAACGCAAGAAGCATCCTCTTCTTTCCAGAGTCCACAAACAGCAAGAAATATGAGCATGTCCAGAAAAAAAGAACTGTGTTTCCTACTAATACGGACCATATCTAGTTGAAATCTGCTTATGAAACTGTAACAAACGACAGCATCTCTTACATAGATGCTCTTTAGTTAATAGTGAAAAACATGTTGGGTTCGTAAACTGTGTAAATTCATTTGAGCCGAAAAATCACTGGGTTTACCGGAAATGAACTCTTGCTTGTAGGAAGACAAAGAGACATTGGTTTAACTCTGATTCTGAAGGAAAATTCAGACCAGTGTTCTCATCCATGAAACATACTCTGTTTTAATGCAAGAAGCATGCTCTTCTTTCCAACGTCTCCAATACAGCAAGAAATATGAGCATGTCCAGAAAAAAAGAACTGTGTTTCCTACTCATACGGACCATATCTAGTTGAACTCTGCTTATGAAACTGTAACAAACCACACCATCTCTTATATAGATGCTCTTTAGTTAATAGTGAAAATCGGGTTGGGTTCATGAACTGTGTAAATTCATTTGAGCCAAAAAATCACTGGGTATACCAGAAATGAACACTTGCTTGTAGGAAGACACAGGGTTTGTTTTAACTCCGTTTGTGAAGGGAAATTCAGACCAGAGTTCTCATCCATGAAATACACTCCTTTTAACACAAGAAGAATGCTCTTCTTTCCAGCATATCTAATACAGCAAGAAATGTGAGCATGTCCAGAAAAAATGAACTGTGTTTGCTACTCATACGGACCATATCTAGTTGAACTCTGATTATGAAACTGTAACAAACCACAGCATGTGTTACATAGATGCTCTTTAGTTTATAGTGAAAAACGTGTTGGGTTCATGAACTGTGTAAATTCATTTGAGCCGAAAAATCATGGGTTTACCGGAAATGAACACTTGCTTGTAGGAAGACACAGGGGATTTGGTTTCACTCCGTTTGTGAAGGGAAATTCAGACCAGAGTTCTCATCCATGAAACATACTCTGTTTTAACGCAAGAAGAATGCTCTTCTTTCCAGCATCTCTAATACAGCAAGAAACATGAGCATGCCCAGAAAAAAGAACTGTGTTCCCTACTCATACGGACAGTATCTAGTTGAACTCTGCTTATGAAACTGTAGCAAACCACAGCATCTCTTAAATAGATGCTCTTTAGTTAATAGTGAAAAACGTGTTGGGTTCGTGAACTGTGTAAATTCATTTGAGCCGAAAAATCACTGGGTTTACCGGAAATGAACTCTTGCTTGTAGTAAGACACAGAGGCTTTGGTTTAACTCCATTTGTGAAGGGAAATTCAGACCAGTGTTCTCATCCATGAAACACCCTCTGTTTTAACGCAAGAAGCACCTCTTCTTTCCAGAGTCCACAATACAGCAAGAAATATGAGCATGTCCAGAAAAAAAGAACTGTGTTTCCTACTAATAAGGAACATATCTAGTTGAAATCTGCTTATGAAACTGTAACAAATGACAGCATCTCTTACATAGATGCTCTTTAGTTAATAGTGAAAAACATGTTGGGTTCGTAAACTGTGTAAATTCATTTGAGGCAAAAAATCAGGGGGTTAACCGGATATGAACTCTTGCTTGTAGGAAGACAAAGAGACATTGGTTTAACTCTGATTCTGAAGGAAAATTAAGACCAGTGTTCTCATCCATGAAACATTCTCTGTTTTAATGCAAGAAGCATGCTCTTCTTTCCAGCATCTCCAATACATCAAGAAACATGAGCATGCCCAGAAAAAAAGAACTGTGTTTCCAACTCATACAGACCATATCTAGTTGAACTCTGCTTATGAAACTGTAACAAACCACAGCATCTCTTATACAGATGCTCTTTAGTTAATAGTGAAAATCGGGTTGGGTTCATGAACTGTGTAAATTCATTTGAGCCGAAAAATCACTGGGTATACCAGAAATGAACACTTGCTTGTAGGAAGACACAGGGTTTGTTTTAACTCCGTTTGTGAAGGGAAATTCAGACCAGAGTTCTCTTCCCTGAAATACACTCTGTTTTAACACAAGAAGAATGCTCTTCTTTCCAGCATCTCTAATACAGCAAGAAATATGAGCATGTCCAGAAAAAATGAACTGTGTTTCCTACTCATACGGACCATATCTAGTTGAACTCTGATTATGAAACTATAACAAACTACAGCATCTCGTACATAGATGCTCTTTAGTTAATAGTGAAAAACGTGTTGGGTTCGTGAACTGTGTGAATTCATTTGAGCAGAAAAATCACTGGGCTTACCGGAAATGAACTCTTGCTTGTAGGAAGACACAGAGCCTTTGGTTTAACTCCGTTTCGGATGGAAAATTCAGACCAGTGTTCTCATCCATGAAACACCCTCTGTTTTAACGCAAGAAGCACCTCTTCTTTCCAGAGTCCACAATACAGCAAGAAATATGAGCATGTCCAGAAAAAAAGAACAGTGTTTCCTACTAATAAGGACCATATCTAGTTGAAATCTGCTTATGAAACTGCAACAAACGACAGCATCTCTTACATAGATGCTCTTTAGTTAATAGTGAAAAACATGTTGGGTTCGTAAACTGTGTAAATTCATTTGAGCCGAAAAATCAGTGGGTTAACCGGAAATGAACTCTTGCTTGTAGGAAGACACAGGGGCTTTGGTTTCACTCCGTTTGTGAAGGGAAATTCAGGCCAGAGTTCTCATCCATGAAACATACTCTGTTTTAACGCAAGAAGAATGCTCTTCTTTCCAGCATCTCTAATACAGCAAGAAACATGAGCATGCCCAGAAAAAAGGAACTGTGTTTCCAACTCATACAGACCATATCTAGTTGAACTCTACTTATGAAACTGTAATAAACCACAGCATCTCTTAAATAGATGCTCTTTAGTTAATAGTGAAAAACGTGTTGGGTTCGTGAACTGTGTAAATTCATTTGAGCCGAAAAATCAGTGGGTTAACCGGAAATGAACTCTTGCTTGTAGGAAGACACAGGGGCTTTGGTTTCACTCCGTTTGTGAAGGGAAATTCAGGCCAGAGTTCTCATCCATGAAACATACTCTGTTTTAACGCAAGAAGAATGCTCTTCTTTCCAGCATCTCTAATACAGCAAGAAACATGAGCATGCCCAGAAAAAAGGAACTGTGTTTCCAACTCATACAGACCATATCTAGTTGAACTCTACTTATGAAACTGTAATAAACCACAGCATCTCTTAAATAGATGCTCTTTAGTTAATAGTGAAAAACGTGTTGGGTTCGTGAACTGTGTAAATTCATTTGAGCCGAAAAATCACAGGGTTTACCGGAAATGAACTCTTGCTTTTAGTAAGACACAGAGGCTTTGGTTTAACTCCATTTGTGAAGGGAAATTCAGACCAGTGTTCTCATCCATGAAACACCCTCTGTTTTAACGCAAAAAGCACCTCTTCTTTCCAGAGTCCACAATACAGCAAGAAATATGAGCATGTCCAGAAAAAAAGAACTGTGTTTCCTACTAATAAGGACCATATCTAGTTGAAATCTGCTTATGAATCTGTAACAAACGACAGCATCTCTTACATAGATGCTCTTTAGTTAATAGTGAAAAACATGTTGGGTTCGTAAACTGTGTAAATTCATTTGAGCCGAAAAATCAGTGGGTTAACCGGATATGAACTCTTGCTTGTAGGAAGACAAAGAGACATTGGTTGCACTCTGATTCTGAAGGAAAATTCAGACCAGTGTTCTCATCCATGAAACATACTCTGTTTTAATGTGAGAAGCATGCTCTTCTTTCCAGGGTCTCCAATACATCAAGAAACATGAGCATGCCCAGAAAAAAAGAACTGTGTTTCCAACTCATACAGACCATATCTAGTTGAACTCTGCTTATGAAACTGTAATAAACCACAGCATCTCTTAAATAGATGCTCTTTAGTTAATAGTGAAAAACGTGTTGGGTTCGTGAACTGTGTAAATTCATTTGAGCCGAAAAATCACAGGGTTTACCGGAAATGAACTCTTGCTTTTAGTAAGACACAGAGGCTTTGGTTTAACTCCATTTGTGAAGGGAAATTCAGACCAGTGTTCTCATCCATGAAACACCCTCTGTTTTAACGCAAAAAGCACCTCTTCTTTCCAGAGTCCACAATACAGCAAGAAATATGAGCATGTCCAGAAAAAAAGAACTGTGTTTCCTACTAATAAGGACCATATCTAGTTGAAATCTGCTTATGAATCTGTAACAAACGACAGCATCTCTTACATAGATGCTCTTTAGTTAATAGTGAAAAACATGTTGGGTTCGTAAACTGTGTAAATTCATTTGAGCCGAAAAATCAGTGGGTTAACCGGATATGAACTCTTGCTTGTAGGAAGACAAAGAGACATTGGTTGCACTCTGATTCTGAAGGAAAATTCAGACCAGTGTTCTCATCCATGAAACATACTCTGTTTTAATGTGAGAAGCATGCTCTTCTTTCCAGGGTCTCCAATACATCAAGAAACATGAGCATGCCCAGAAAAAAAGAACTGTGTTTCCAACTCATACAGACCATATCTAGTTGAACTCTGCTTATGAAACTGTAACAAACCACAGCATCTCTTATATAGATGCTCTTTAGTTAATAGTGAAAATCGTGTTGGGTTCGTGAACTGTGGAAATTCATTTGAGCCGAAAAATCCCTGGGTTTACTGGAAATGAACTCTTGCTTGTAGGAAGACACAGAGGCTTTGGTTTAACTCCGTTTGTGAAGGGAAATACAGACCAGTGTTCTCATCCATGAAACACCCTCTGTTTTAACGCAAGAAGCATCCTCTTCTTTCCAGAGTCCACAAACAGCAAGAAATATGAGCATGTCCAGAAAAAAAGAACTGTGTTTCCTACCAATACGGACCATATCTAGTTGAAATCTGCTTATGAAACTGTAACAAACGACAGCATCTCTTACATAGATGCTCTTTAGTTAATAGTGAAAAACATGTTGGGTTCGTAAACTGTGTAAATTCATTTGAGCCGAAAAATCAGTAGGTTAACCGGATATGAACTCTTGCTTGTAGGAAGACACAGAGACTTTGGTTTAACTCTGATTCTGAAGGAAAATTCAGACCAGTGTTCTCATCCATGAAACATACCCTGTTTTAATGCAAGAAGCATGCTCTTCTTTCCAGCATCTCCAATACATCAAGAAACATGAGCATGCCCAGAAAAAAAGAACAGTGTTTCCAACTCATACAGACCATATCTAGTTGAACTCTGCTTATGAAACTGTAACAAACCACAGCATCTCTTATATAGATGCTCTTTAGTTAATAGTGAAAATCGTGTTGGGTTCGTGAACTGTGTAAATTCATTTGAGCCGAAAAATCACTGGGCATACCAGAAATGAACACTTGCTTGTAGGAAGACACAGGGTTTGGTTTAACTCCGTTTATGAAGGGAAATTTAGACCAGTTTTCTAATCCATGAAACACCCTCTGCTTTAACGCAAGAAGCATCCTCTTCATTCCAGAGTCAGCAATACAGCAAGAAATATGAGCATGTCCAGAAAAAAAGAACTGTGTTTCCTACTCATACAGACCATATCCAGTTAAACTCTGCTTATGAAATTGTAACAAACCACTGCATCTCTTACATAGATGCTCTTTAGTTAATAGTGAAAATCGTGTTGGGTTCGTGAACTGTGGAAATTCATTTGAGCCGAAAAATCACTGGGTTTACTGGAAATGAACTCTTGCTTGTAGGAAGACACAGAGGCTTTGGTTTAACTCCGTTTGTGAAGGGAAATACAGACAAGTGTTCTCATCCATGAAACACCCTCTGTTTTAACGCAAGAAGCATCCTCTTTTTTCCAGAGTCCACAAACAGCAAGAAATATGAGCATGTCCAGAAAAAAAGAACTGTGTTTCCTACTAATACGGACCCGATCTAGTTGAAACCTGCTTATGAAACTGTAACAAACGACAGCATCTCTTACATAGATGCTCTTTAGTTAATAGTGAAAAACATGTTGGGTTCGTAAACTGTGTAAATTCATTTGAGCCGAAAAATCAGTGGGTTACCGGATATGAACTCTTGCTTGTAGGAAGACAAAGAGACATTGGTTTAACTCTGATTCTGAAGGAAAATTCAGACCAGTGTTCTCATCCATGAAACATACTCTATTTCAATGCAAGAAGCATGCTCTTCTTTCCAGCGTCTCCAATACATCAAGAAACATGAGCATGCCCAGAAAAAAAGAACTGTGTTTCCAACTCATACAGACCATATCTAGTTGAACTCTGCTTATGAAACTGTAACAAACCACAGCATCTCTTATATAGATGCTCTTTAGTTAATAGTGAAAATCGGATTGGGTTCATGAACTGTGTAAATTCATTTGAGCCAAAAAATCACTGGGTATACCAGAAATGAACACTTGCTTGTAGGAAGACACAGGGTTTGTTTTAACTCCGTTTGTGAAGGGAAATTCAGACCAGAGTTCTCATCCATGAAATATACTCCTTTTAACACAAGAAGAATGCTCTTCTTTCCAGCATCTCTAATACAGCAAGAAATGTGAGCATCTCCAGAAAAAATGAACTGTGTTTCCTACTCATACGGACCATATCGAGTTAAACTCTGCTTAGGAAATTGTAACAAACCACTGCATCTCTTACATAGATGCTCTTTAGTTAATAGTGAAAATCGTGTTGGGTTCGTGAACTGTGGAAATTCATTTGAGCCGAAAAATCACTGGGCTTACCGGAAATGAACTCTTGCTTGTAGGAAGTCACAGAGGCTTTGGTTTAACTCTGATTCTGAAGGAAAATTCAGACCAGTGTTCTCATCCATGAAACATACTCTGATTTAATGCAAGAAGCATGCTCTTCTTTCCAGCTTCTCAAATACATCAAGAAACATGAGCATGCCCAGAAAAAATGAACTGTGTTTCCAACTCATACAGACCATATCTAGTTGAACTCTGCTTATGAAACTGTAAGAAACCACAGCATCTCTTATAAAGATGCTCTTTAGTTAATAGTGAAAATCGGGTTGGGTTCGTGAACTGTGAAAATTCATTGAGCCGAAAAATCACTGGGTATACCAGAAATGAACACTTGCTTGTAGGAAGACACAGGGTTTGTTTTAACTCCGTTTGTGCAGGGAAATTCAGACCAGTGTTCTCATCCATGAAACACCCTCTGTTTTAACGCAAGAAGCATCCTCTTCTTTCCAGAGTCAGTAATACAGCAAGAAATATGAGCATGTCCAGAAAAAAAGAACTGTGTTTCCTACTCATACGGACCATATCTTGTTGAACACTGCTTATGAAACTGTAACAAACCACAGCATGTGTTACATAGATGCTCTTTAGTTAATAGTGAAAAACGTGTTGGGTTCATGAACTGTGTAAATTCATTTGAGCCGAAAAATCATTGGTTTACCGGAAATGAACACTTGCTTGTAGGAAGACACAGGGGCTTTGGTTTCACTCCGTTTGTGATTGGAAATTCAGACCAGAGTTCTCATCCATGAAACATACTCTGTTTTAACGCAAGAAGAATGCTCTTCTTTCCAGCATCTCTAATACAGCAAGAAACATGAGCATGCCCAGAAAAAAAGAACTGTGTTCCCTACTCATACGGACAGTATCTAGTTGAACTCTGCTTATGAAACTGTAGCAAACCACAGCATCTCTAAAATAGATGCTCTTTAGTTAATAGTGAAAAACGTGTTGGGTTCGTGAACTGTGTAAATTCATTTGAGCCGAAAAATCACTGGGTTTACCGGAAATGAACTCTTGCTTGTAGTAAGACACAGAGGCTTTGGTTTAACTCCATTTGTGAAGGGAAATTCAGACCAGTGTTCTCATCCATGAAACACCCTCTGTTTTAACGCAAGAAGCACCTCTTCTTTCCAGAGTCCACAATACAGCAAGAAATATGAGCATGTCCAGAAAAAATGAACTGTGTTTCCAACTCATACAGACCATATCTAGTTGAACTCTGCTTATGAAACTGTAAGAAACCACAGCATCTCTTATAAAGATGCTCTTTAGTTAATAGTGAAAATCGGGTTGGGTTTGTGAACTGTGTAAATTCATTGAGCCGAGAAATCACTGGGTATACCAGAAATGAACATGTGCTTGTAGGAAGACACAGGGTTTGTTTTAACTCCGTTTGTGAAGGGAAATTCAGACCAGTGTTCTCATCCATGAAACACCCACTGTTTTAACGCAAGAAGCATCCTCTTCTTTCCAGAGTCAGTAATACAGCAAGAAATATGAGCATGTCCAGAAAAAAAGAACTGTGTTTCCTACTCATACGGACCATATCTAGTTGAAATCTGTTTAGGAAACTTTAACAAACAACAGGATCTCCTACATAGATGCTCTTTAGTTAATAGTGAAAAACATGTTGGGTTCGTAAACTGTGTAAATTCATTTGAGCCGAAAAATCAGTGGGTTTACCGGATATGAACTCTTGCTTGTAGGAAGACACAGAGTATTTGGTTTAACTCTGATTCTGAAGGAAAATTCAGACCACTGTTCTCATCCATGAAACATACTCTGTTTTAATTCAAGACGCATGCTCTTCTTTCCAGCGTCTCCAATACAGCAAGAAACATGAGCATGCCCAGAAAAAAAGAACTGTGTTTCTTACTCATACGGACCATATCCAGTTAAACTCTGCTTATGAAAGTGTAACAAACCACAGCATCTCTTACAAAAATGCTCAATCATTTATAGTGAAAAACGTGTTGGATTCGTGAACTGTGTAAATTCATTTGAGCCGAAAAATCACTGGGTTTACCAGGAAAGAACTCTTGCTTGTAGTAAGACACAGAGGCTTTGGTTTAACTCCATTTGTGAAGGGATATTCAGACCAGTGTTCTCATCCATGAAACACCCTCTGTTTTAACGCAAGAAGCATCCTCTTCTTTCCAGAGTCCACAATACAGGAAGAAATATGAGCATGTACAGAAAAAAAGAACTGTGTTTCCTACTCATACGGATCATATCTAGTTGAAATCTGCTTATGAAACTGTAACAAACGACAGCATCTCTTACATAGATGCTCTTTAGTTAATAGTGAAAAACATGTTGGGTTCGTAAACTGTGTAAATTCATTTGAGCCAAAAAATCAGGGGGTTAACGGGATATGAACTCTTGCTTGTAGGAAAACAAAGAGACATTGGTTTAACTCTGATTTTGAAGGAAAATTCAGACCAGTGTTCTCATCCATGAAACATTCTCTGTTTTAATGCAAGAAGCATGCTCTTCTTTCCAGCGTCTCCAATACATCAAGAAACATGAGCATGCCCAGAAAAAAAGAACTGTGTTTCCAACTCATACAGACCATATCTAGTTGAACTCTGCTTATGAAACTGTAACAAACCACAGCATCTCTTATACAGATGCTCTTTAGTTAATAGTGAAAATCGGGTTGGGTTCATGAACTGTGTAAATTCATTTCAGCCGAAAAATCACTGGGTATACCAGAAATGAACACTTGCTTGTAGGAAGACACAGGGTTTGTTTTAACTCCGTTTGTGAAGGGAAATTCAGACCAGAGTTCTCATCCCTGAAATACACTCTGTTTTAACACAAGAAGAATGCTCTTCTTTCCAGCATCTCTAATACAGCAAGAAATATGAGCATGTCCAGAAAAAATGAACTGTGTTTCCTACTCATACGGACCATATCTAGTTGAACTCTGATTATGAAACTATAACAAACTACAGCATCTCGTACATAGATGCTCTTTAGTTAATAGTGAAAAACGTGTTGGGTTCGTGAACTGTGTAAATTCATTTGAGCAGAAAAATCACTGGGCTTACTGGAAATGAACTCTTGCTTGTAGGAAGACACAGAGCCTTTGGTTTAACTCCGTTTCTGATGGAAAATTCAGACCGGTGTTCTCATCCATGAAACACTCTGTGTTTTAACGCCAGAAGCATGCTCTTCTTTCCAGCGTCTCCAATACAGCAAGAAACATGAACATGCCCGGAAAAAAAGAACTGTGTTTCCTACTCATACGGACCATATCCAATTAAACTCTGCTTATGAAATTGTAACAAACCACTGCATCTCTTAAATAGATGCTCTTTAGTTAATAGTGATAATCGTGTTGGGTTCGTGAACTGTGGAAATTCATTTGAGCCGAAAAATCACTGGGTTTACCGGAAATGAACTCTTGCTTGTAGGAAGACACAGAGGCTTTGGTATAACTCCATTTGTGAATGGAAATACAGACCAGTGTTCTCATCCATGAAACACCCTCTGTTTTAACGCAAGAAGCATCCTCTTCTTTCCAGAGTCCACAAACAGCAAGAAATATGAGCATGTCCAGAAAAAAAGAACTGTGTTTCCTACTAATACGGACCATATCTAGTTGAAATCTGCTTATGAAACTGTAACAAACGACAGCATCTCTTACATAGATGCTCTTTAGTTAATAGTGAAAAACATGTTGGGTTGGTAAACTGTGTAAATTCATTTGAGCCGAAAAATCAGTGGGTTAACCGGATATGAACTCTTGCTTGTAGGAAGACAAAGAGACATTGGTTGCACTCTGATTCTGAAGGAAAATTCAGACCAGTGTTCTCATCCATGAAACATACTCTGTTTTAATGCGAGAAGCATGCTCTTCTTTCCAGGGTCTCCAATACATCAAGAAACATGAGCATGCCCAGAAAAAAAGAACTGTGTTTCCAACTCATACAGACCATATCTAGTTGAACTCTGCTTATGAAACTGTAACAAACCACAGCATCTCTTATATAGATGCTCTTTAGTTAATAGTGAAAATCGTGTTGGGTTCGTGAACTGTGGAAATTCATTTGAGCCGAAAAATCCCTGGGTTTACTGGAAATGAACTCTTGCTTGTAGAAAGACACAGAGCCTTTGGTTTAACTCCGTTTCTGATGGAAAATTCAGACCGGTGTTCTCATCCATGAAACACTCTGTGTTTTAACGCCAGAAGCATCCTCTTCTTTCCAGAGTCCACAAACAGCAAGAAATATGAGCATGTCCAGAAAAAAAGAACTGTGTTTCCTACTTATACGGACCATATCTAGTTGAAATCTGCTTATGAAACTGTAACAAACGACAGCATCTCTTACATAGATGCTCTTCAGTTAATAGTGAAAAACATGTTGGGTTCGTAAACTGTGTAAATTCATTTGAGCCGAAAAATCAGTGGGTTTACCGGAAATGAACTCTTGCTTGTAGGAAGACACAGAGAATTTCGTTTAACTCTGATTCTGAAAGAAAATTCAGACCAGTGTTCTCATCCATGAAACATACTCTGTTTTAATGCAAGAAGCATGCTCTTCTCTCCAGGTTCTCCAATTCATCAAGAAACATGAGCATGCCCAGAAAAAATGAACTGTGTTTCCAACTCATACAGACCATATCTAGTAGAACTCTGCTTATGAAACTGTAAGAAACCACAGCATCTCTTATATAGATGCTCTTTAGTTAATAGTGAAAATCGGGTTGGGTTTGTGAACTGTGTAAATTCATTGAGCCGAGAAATCACTGGGTATACTAGAAATGAACACTTGCTTGTAGGAAGACACAGGGTTTGTTTTAACTCCGTTTGTGAAGGGAAATTCAGACCAGTGTTCTCATCCATGAAACACCCACTGTTTTAATGCAAGAAGCATCCTCTTCTTTCCAGAGTCAGTAATACAGCAAGAAATATGAGCATGTCCAGAAAAAAAGAACTGTGTTTCCTACTCATACGGACCATATCTAGTTGAAATCTGTTTAGGAAACTTTAACAAACAACAGGATCTCCTACATAGATGCTCCTTAGTTAATAGTGAAAAACATGTTGGGTTCGTAAACTGTGTAAATTCATTTGAGCCGAAAAATCAGTGGGTTTACCGGAAATGAACTCTTGCTTGTAGGAAGACACAGAGTATTTGGTTTAACTCTGATTCTGAAGGAAAATTCAGACCACTGTTCTCATCCATGAAACATACTCTGTTTTAATTCAAGACGCATGCTCTTCTTTCCAGCGTCTCCAATACAGCAAGAAACATGAGCATGCCCAGAAAAAAAGAACTGTGTTTCTTACTCATACGGACCATATCCAGTTAAACTCTGCTTATGAAAGTGTAACAAACCACAGCATCTCTTACAAAAATGCTCAATCATTTATAGTGAAAAACGTGTTGGATTCGTGAACTGTGTAAATTCATTTGAGCCGAAAAATCACTGGGTTTACCAGGAGAACTCTTGCTTGTAGTAAGACACAGAGGCTTTGGTTTAACTCCATTTGTGAAGGGATATTCAGACCAGTGTTCTCATCCATGAAACACCCTCTGTTTTAACGCAAGAAGCATCCTCTTCTTTCCAGAGTCCACAATACAGGAAGAAATATGAGCATGTCCAGAAAAAAAGAACTGTGTTTCCTACTCATACGGACCATATCTAGTTGAAATCTGCTTATGAAACTGTAACAAACGACAGCATCTCTTACATAGATGCTCTTTAGTTAATAGTGAAAAACATGTTGGGTTCGTAAACTGTGTAAATTCATTTGAGCCGAAAAATCAGTGGGTTAACCGGATATGAACTCTTGCTTGAAGGAAGACACAGAGACTTTGGTTTAACTCTGATTCTGAAGGAAAATTCAGACCAGTGTTCTCATCCATGAAACATACTCTGTTTTAATGCAAGAAGCATGCTCTTCATTCCAGCGTCTCCAATACATCAAGAAACATGAGCATGCCCAGAAAAAAAGAACAGTGTTTCCAACTCATACAAACCATATCTAGTTGAACTCTGCTTATGAAACTGTAACAAACCACAGCATCGCTTATATAGATGCTCTTTAGTTAATAGTGAAAATCGTGTTGGGTTCGTGAACTGTGTAAATTCATTTGAGCCGAAAAATCACTGGGCATACCAGAAATGAACACTTGCTTGTAGGAAGACACAGGGTTTGGTTTAACTCCGTTTATGAAGGGAAATTTAGACCAGTTTTCTAATCCATGAAACACCCTCTGCTTTAACGCAAGAAGCATCCTCTTCATTCCAGAGTCAGCAATACAGCAAGAAATATGAGCATGTCCAGAAAAAAAGAACTGTGTTTCCTACTCATACAGACCATATCCAGTTAAACTCTGCTTATGAAATTGTAACAAACCACTGCATCTCTTACATAGATGCTCTTTAGTTAATAGTGAAAATCGTGTTGGGTTCGTGAACTGTGGAAATTCATTTGAGCCGAAAAATCACTGGGTTTACTGGAAATGAACTCTTGCTTGTAGGAAGACACAGAGGCTTTGGTTTAACTCCTTTTGTGAATGGAAATACAGACCAGTGTTCTCATCCATGAAACACCCTCTGTTTTAACGCAAGAAGCATCCTCTTTTTTCCAGAGTCCACAAACAGCAAGAAATATGAGCATGTCCAGAAAAAAAGAACTGTGTTTCCTACTAATACGGACCCTATCTAGTTGAAATCTGCTTATGAAACTGTAACAAACGACAGCATCTCTTACATAGATGCTCTTTAGTTAATAGTGAAAAACATGTTGGGTTCGTAAACTGTGTAAATTCATTTGAGCCGAAAAATCAGTGGGTTTACCAGAAATGAACTCTTGCTTGTAGGAAGACACAGAGATTTTCGTTTAACTCTGATTCTGAAGGAAAATTCAGACCAGTGTTCTCATCCATGAAACATACTCTGTTTTAATGCAAGAAGCATGCTCTTCTTTCCAGCGTCTACAATACAGCAAGAAATATGAGAATGTCCAGAAAAAAAGAACTGTGTTTCCTACTCATACGGACCATATCTAGTTGAAATCTGCTTATGAAACTGTAACAAACCACAGCATGTGTTACATAGATGCTCTTTAGTTAATAGTGAAAAACGTGTTGGGTTCATGAACTGTGTAAATTCATTTGAGCCGAAAAATCATGGGTTTACCGGAAATGAACTCTTGCTTGTAGGAAGACACAGGGGCTTTGGTTTCACTCCGTTTGTGAAGGGAAATTCAGGCCAGAGTTCTCACCCATGAAACATACTCTGTTTTAACGCAAGAAGAATGCTCTTCTTTCCAGCATCTCTAATACAGCAAGAAACATGAGCATGCCCAGAAAAAAGGAACTGTGTTCCCTACTCATACGGACAGTATCTAGTTGAACTCTGCTTATGAAACTGTAGCAAACCACAGCATCCCTTAAATAGATGCTCTGTAGTTAATAGTGAAAAACGTGTTGGGTTCGTGAACTGTGTAAATTCATTTGAGCCGAAAAATCACTGGGTTTACCGGAAATGAACTCTTGCTTTTAGTAAGACACAGAGGCTTTGGTTTAACTCCATTTGTGAAGGGAAATTCAGACCAGTGTTCTCATCCATGAAACACCCTCTGTTTTAACGCAAGAAGCACCTCTTCTTTCCAGAGTCCACAATACAGCAAGAAATATGAGCATGTCCAGAAAAAAAGAACTGTGTTTCCTACTAATAAGGACCATATCTAGTTGAAATCTGCTTATGAAACTGTAACAAACCACAGCATCTCTTATATAGATGCTCTTTAGTTAATAGTGAAAATCGGATTGGGTTCATGAACTGTGTAAATTCATTTGAGCCAAAAAATCACTGGGTATACCAGAAATGAACACTTGCTTGTAGGAAGACACAGGGTTTGTTTTAACTCCGTTTGTGAAGGGAAATTCAGACCAGTGTTCTCATCCATGAAACACCCTCTGTTTTAACGCAAGAAGCATCCTCTTCTTTCCAGAGTCAGTAATACAGCAAGAAATATGAGCATGTCCAGAAAAAAAGAACTGTGTTTCCTACTCATACGGACCATATCTAGTTGAAATCTGTTCAGGAAACTTTAACAAACAACAGGATCTCCTACATAGATGCTCTTTAGTTAATAGTGAAAAACATGTTGGGTTCGTAAACTGTGTAAATTCATTTGAGCCGAAAAATCAGTGGGTTTCCCGGATATGAACTCTTGCTTGTAGGAAGACACAGAGTATTTGGTTTAACTCTGATTCTGAAGGAAAATTCAGACCACTGTTCTCATCCATGAAACATACTCTGTTTTAATTCAAGACGCATGCTCTTCTTTCCAGCGTCTCCAATACAGCAAGAAACATGAGCATGCCCAGAAAAAAAGAACTGTGTTTCTTACTCATACGGACCATATCCAGTTAAACTCTACTTATGAAAGTGTAACAAACCACAGCATCTCTTACAAAAATGCTCAATCATTTATAGTGAAAAACGTGTTGGATTCGTGAACTGTGTAAATTCATTTGAGCCGAAAAATCACTGGGTTTACCAGGAAAGAACTCTTGCTTGTAGTAAGACACAGAGGCTTTGGTTTAACTCCATTTGTGAAGGGATATTCAGACCAGTGTTCTCATCCATGAAACACCCTCTGTTTTAACACAAGAAGCATCCTCTTCTTTCCAGAGTCCACAATACAGGAGGAAATATGAGCATGTCCAGAAAAAAAGAACTGTGTTTCCTACTAATACGGACCATATCTAGTTGAAATCTGCTTATGAAACTGTACCAAACGACAGCATCTCTTACATAGATGCTCTTTAGTTAATAGTGAAAAACATGTTGGGTTAGTAAACTGTGTAAATTCAATTGACCCGAAAAATCAGTGGGTTAACCGGATATGAACTCTTGCTTGTAGGAAGACAAAGAGACATTGGTTGCACTCTGATTCTGAAGGAAAATTCAGACCAGTGTTCTCATCCATGAAACATACTCTGTTTTAATGCGAGAAGCATGCTCTTCTTTCCAGGGTCTCCAATACATCAAGAAACATGAGCATGCCCAGAAAAAAAGAACTGTGTTTCCAACTCATACAGACCACATCTAGTTGAACTCTGCTTATGAAACTGTAACAAACCACAGCATCTCTTAAATAGATGCTCTTTAGTTAATAGTGAAAATCGTGTTGGGTTCGTGAACTGTGGAAATTCATTTGAGCCGAAAAATCCCTGGGTTTACTGGAAATGAACTCTTGCTTGTAGGAAGACACAGAGGCTTTGGTTTAACTCCGTTTGTGAAGGGAAATACAGACCAGTGTTCTCATCCATGAAACACCCTCTGTTTTAACGCAAGAAGCATCCTCTTCTTTCCAGAGTCAGTAATACAGCAAGAAATATGAGCATGTCCAGAAAAAAAGAACTGTGTTTCCTACTCATATGGACCATATCTAGTTGAAATCTGTTTAGGAAACTTTAACAAACAACAGGATCTCCTACATAGATGCTCCTTAGTTAATAGTGAAAAACATGTTGGGTTCGTAAACTGTGTAAATTCATTTGAGCCGAAAAATCAGTGGGTTTACCGGAAATGAACTCTTGCTTGTAGGAAGACACAGAGTATTTGGTTTAACTCTGATTCTGAAGGAAAATTCAGACCACTGTTCTCATCCATGAAACATACTCTGTTTTAATTCAAGACGCATGCTCTTCTTTCCAGAGTCAGTAATACAGCAAGAAATATGAGCATGTCCAGAAAAAAGAACTGTGTTTCCTACTCATACGGACCATATCTAGTTTAACTCTGCTTATGAAACTGTAACAAACGACAGCATCTCTTACATAGATGCTCTTTAGTTAATAGTGAAAAACATGTTGGGTTCGTAAACTGTGTAAATTCATTTGAGCCGAAAAATCAGTGGGTTAACCGGATATGAACTCTTGCTTGTAGGAAGACAAAGAGACATTGGTTTAACTCTGATTCTGAAGGAAAATTCAGACCAGTGTTCTCATCCATGAAACATACTCTGTTTTAATGCAAGAAGCATGCTTTTCTTTCCAGGGTCTCCAATACATCAAGAAACATGAGCATGCCCAGAAAAAAAGAACTGTGTTTCCAACTCATACAGACCATATCTAGTTGAACTCTGCTTATGAAACTGTAACAAACCACAGCATCTCTTATATAGATGCTCTTTAGTTAATAGTGAAAATCGTGTTGGGTTCGTGAACTGTGGAAATTCATTTGAGCCGAAAAATCCCTGGGTTTACTGGAAATGAACTCTTGCTTGTAGGAAGACACAGAGGCTTTGGTTTAACTCCGTTTGTGAAGGGAAATACAGACCAGTGTTCTCATCCATGAAACACCCTCTGTTTTAACGCAAGAAGCATCCTCTTCTTTCCAGAGTCCACAAACAGCAAGAAATATGAGCATGTCCAGAAAAAAAGAACTGTGTTTCCTACTAATACGGACCATATCTAGTTGAAATCTGCTTATGAAACTGTAACAAACGACAGCATCTCTTACATAGATGCTCTTTAGTTAATAGTGAAAAACATGTTGGGTTCGTAAACTGTGTAAATTCATTTGAGCCGAAAAATCCGTGGGTTTACCGGAAATGAACTCTTGCTTGTAGGAAGACACAGAGATTTTCGTTTAACTCTGATTCTGAAGGAAAATTCAGACCAGTGTTCTCATCCATGAAACATACTCTGTTTTAATGCAAGAAGCATGCTCTTCTTTCCAGCGTCTCCAATACATCAAGTACATGAGCAAGTCCAGAAAAAATGAACTGTGTTTCCAACTCATACAGACCATATCTAGTTGAACTCTGCTTATGAAACTGTAACAAACCACAGCATCTCTTATAAAGATGCTCTTTAGTTAATAGTGAAAATCGGGTTGGGTTCGTGAACTGTGTAAATTCATTGAGCCGAAAAATCACTGGGTATACCAGAAATGAACACTTGCTTGTAGGAAGACACAGGGTTTGTTTTAACTCCGTTTGTGAAGGGAAATTCAGACCAGAGTTCTCATCCATGAAATACACTCCTTGTAACACAAGAAGAATGCTCTTCTTTCCAGCATCTCTAATACAGCAAGAAATGTGAGCATGTCCAGAAAAAATGAACTGTATTTCCTACTCATACGGACCATATCTAGTTGAACTCTGATTATGAAACTGTAACAAACTACAGCATCTCGTACATAGATGCTCTTTAGTTAATAGTGAAAAACGTGTTGGGTTCGTGAACTGTGTAAATTCATTTGAGCAGAAAAATCACTGGGCTTACCGGAAATGAACTCTTGCTTGTAGGAAGACACAGAGCCTTTGGTTTAACTCCGTTTCTGATGGAAAATTCAGACCGGTGTTCTCATCCATGAAACACTCTGTGTTTTAACGCCAGAAGCATCCTCTTCTTTCCAGAGTCCACAAACAGCAAGAAATATGAGCATGTCCAGAAAAAAAGAACTGTGTTTCCTACTTATACGGACCATATGTAGTTGAAATCTGCTTATGAAACTGTAACAAACGACAGCATCTCTTACATAGATGCTCTTTAGTTAATAGTGAAAAACATGTTGGGTTCGTAAACTGTGTAAATTCATTTGAGCCGAAAAATCAGTGGGTTTACCAGAAATGAACTCTTGCTTGTAGGAAGACACAGAGAATTTCGTTTAACTCTGATTCTGAAGGAAAATTCAGACCAGTGTTCTCATCCATGAAACATACTCTGTTTTAATGCAAGAAGCATGCTCTTCTTTCCAGGGTCTCCAATTCATCAAGAAACATGAGCATGACCAGAAAAAAAGAACTGTGTTTCCAACTCATACAGACCATATCTAGTTGAACTCTGCTTATGAAACTGTAACAAACCACAGCATCTCTTATATAGATGCTCTTTAGTTAATAGTGAAAATCGTGTTGGGTTCGTGAACTGTGGAAATTCATTTGAGCCGAAAAATCCCTGGGTTTACTGGAAATGAACTCTTGCTTGTAGGAAGACACAGAGGCTTTGGTTTAACTCCGTTTGTGAAGGGAAATACAGACCAGTGTTCTCATCCATGAAACACCCTCTGTTTTAACGCAAGAAGCATCCTCTTCTTTCCAGAGTCCACAAACAGCAAGAAATATGAGCATGTCCAGAAAAAAAGAACTGTGTTTCCTACTAATACGGACCATATCTAGTTGAAATCTGCTTATGAAACTGTAACAAACGACAGCATCTCTTACATAGATGCTCTTTAGTTAATAGTGAAAAACATGTTGGGTTCGTAAACTGTGTAAATTCATTTGAGCCGAAAAATCCGTGGGTTTACCGGAAATGAACTCTTGCTTGTAGGAAGACACAGAGATTTTCGTTTAACTCTGATTCTGAAGGAAAATTCAGACCAGTGTTCTCATCCATGAAACATACTCTGTTTTAATGCAAGAAGCATGCTCTTCTTTCCAGCGTCTCCAATACATCAAGTACATGAGCAAGTCCAGAAAAAATGAACTGTGTTTCCAACTCATACAGACCATATCTAGTTGAACTCTGCTTATGAAACTGTAACAAACCACAGCATCTCTTATAAAGATGCTCTTTAGTTAATAGTGAAAATCGGGTTGGGTTCGTGAACCGTGTAAATTCATTGAGCCGAAAAATCACTGGGTATACCAGAAATGAACACTTGCTTGTAGGAAGACACAGGGTTTGTTTTAACTCCGTTTGTGAAGGGAAATTCAGACCAGAGTTCTCATCCATGAAATACACTCCTTGTAACACAAGAAGAATGCTCTTCTTTCCAGCATCTCTAATACAGCAAGAAATGTGAGCATGTCCAGAAAAAAAGAACTGTATTTCCTACTCATACGGACCATATCTAGTTGAACTCTGATTATGAAACTGTAACAAACTACAGCATCTCGTACATAGATGCTCTTTAGTTAATAGTGAAAAACGTGTTGGGTTCGTGAACTGTGTAAATTCATTTGAGCAGAAAAATCACTGGGCTTACCGGAAATGAACTCTTGCTTGTAGGAAGACACAGAGCCTTTGGTTTAACTCCGTTTCTGATGGAAAATTCAGACCGGTGTTCTCATCCATGAAACACTCTGTGTTTTAACGCCAGAAGCATCCTCTTCATTCCAGAGTCCACAAACAGCAAGAAATATGAGCATGTCCAGAAAAAAAGAACTGTGTTTCCTACTCATACGGACCATATCTAGTTGAAATCTGCTTATGAAACTGTAACAAACGACAGCATCTCTTACATAGATGCTCTTTAGTTAATAGTGAAAAACATGTTGGGTTCGTAAACTGTGTAAATTCATTTGAGCCGAAAAATCAGTGGGTTAACCGGATATGAACTCTTGCTTGTAGGAAGACACAGAGACTTTGGTTTAACTCTGATTCTGAAGGAAAATTCAGACCAGTGTTCTCATCCATGAAACATACTCTGTTTTAATGCAAGAAGCATGCTCTTCTTTCCAGCGTCTCCAATACATCAAGAAACATGAGCATGCCCAGAAAAAAAGAACAGTGTTTCCAACTCATACAGACCATATCTAGTTGAACTCTGCTTATGAAACTGTAACAAACCACAGCATCTCTTATATAGATGCTCTTTAGTTAATAGTGAAAATCGTGTTGGGTTCGTGAACTGTGTAAATTCATTTGAGCCGAAAAATCACTGGGCATACCAGAAATGAACACTTGCTTGTAGGAAGACACAGGGTTTGGTTTAACTCCGTTTATGAAGGGAAATTTAGACCAGTTTTCTAATCCATGAAACACCCTCTGCTTTAACGCAAGAAGCATCCTCTTCATTCCAGAGTCAGCAATACAGCAAGAAATATGAGCATGTCCAGAAAAAAAGAACTGTGTTTCCTACTCATACAGACCATATCCAGTTAAACTCTGCTTATGAAATTGTAACAAACCACTGCATCTCTTACATAGATGCTCTTTAGTTAATAGTGAAAATCGTGTTGGGTTCGTGAACTGTGGAAATCCATTTGAGCCGAAAAATCACTGGGTTTACCGGAAATGAACTCTTGCTTGTAGGAAGACACAGAGGCTTTGGTTTAACTCCGTTTGTGAAGGGAAATACAGACCAGTGTTCTCATCCATGAAACACCCTCTGTTTTAACGCAAGAAGCATCCTCTTCTTTCCAGAGTCCACAAACAGCAAGAAATATGAGCATGTCCAGAAAAAAAGAACTGTGTTTCCTACTAATACGGACCATATCTAGTTGAAATCTGCTTATGAAACTGTAACAAACGACAGCATCTCTTACATAGATGCTCTTTAGTTAATAGTGAAAAACATGTTGGGTTCGTAAACTGTGTAAATTCATTTGAGCCGAAAAATCAGTGGGTTTACCGGAAATGAACTCTTGCTTGTAGGAAGACACAGAGATTTTCGTTTAACTCTGATTCTGAAGGAAAATTCAGACCAGTGTTCTTATCCATGAAACATACTCTGTTTTAATGCAAGAAGCATGCTCTTCTTTCCAACGTCTCCAATACAGCAAGAAATATGAGCATGTCCAGAAAAAAAGAACTGTGTTTCCTACTCATACGGACCATATCTAGTTGAACTCTGCTTATGAAACTGTAACAAACCACACCATCTCTTATATAGATGCTCTTTAGTTAATAGTGAAAATCGGGTTGGGTTCATGAACTGTGTAAATTCATTTGAGCCAAAAAATCACTGGGTATACCAGAAATGAACACTTGCTTGTAGGAAGACACAGGGTTTGTTTTAACTCCGTTTGTGAAGGGAAATTCAGACCAGAGTTCTCATCCATGAAATACACTCCTTTTAACACAAGAAGAATGCTCTTCTTTCCAGCATCTCTAATACAGCAAGAAATGTGAGCATGTCCAGAAAAAATGAACTGTGTTTGCTACTCATACGGACCATATCTAGTTGAACTCTGATTATGAAACTGTAACAAACCACAGCATGTGTTACATAGATGCTCTTTAGTTTATAGTGAAAAACGTGTTGGGTTCATGAACTGTGTAAATTCATTTGAGCCGAAAAATCATGGGTTTACCGGAAATGAACACTTGCTTGTAGGAAGACACAGGGGATTTGGTTTCACTCCGTTTGTGAAGGGAAATTCAGACCAGAGTTCTCATCCATGAAACATACTCTGTTTTAACGCAAGAAGAATGCTCTTCTTTCCAGCATCTCTAATACAGCAAGAAACATGAGCATGCCCAGAAAAAAAGAACTGTGTTCCCTACTCATACGGACAGTATCTAGTTGAACTCTGCTTATGAAACTGTAGCAAACCACAGCATCTCTTAAATAGATGCTCTTTAGTTAATAGTGAAAAACGTGTTGGGTTCGTGAACTGTGTAAATTCATTTGAGCCGAAAAATCACTGGGTTTACCGGAAATGAACTCTTGCTTGTAGTAAGACACAGAGGCTTTGGTTTAACTCCATTTGTGAAGGGAAATTCAGACCAGTGTTCTCATCCATGAAACACCCTCTGTTTTAACGCAAGAAGCACCTCTTCTTTCCAGAGTCCACAATACAGCAAGAAATATGAGCATGTCCAGAAAAAAAGAACTGTGTTTCCTACTAATAAGGAACATATCTAGTTGAAATCTGCTTATGAAACTGTAACAAATGACAGCATCTCTTACATAGATGCTCTTTAGTTAATAGTGAAAAACATGTTGGGTTCGTAAACTGTGTAAATTCATTTGAGGCAAAAAATCAGGGGGTTAACCGGATATGAACTCTTGCTTGTAGGAAGACAAAGAGACATTGGTTTAACTCTGATTCTGAAGGAAAATTAAGACCAGTGTTCTCATCCATGAAACATTCTCTGTTTTAATGCAAGAAGCATGCTCTTCTTTCCAGCGTCTCCAATACATCAAGAAACATGAGCATGCCCAGAAAAAAAGAACTGTGTTTCCAACTCATACAGACCATATCTAGTTGAACTCTGCTTATGAAACTGTAACAAACCACAGCATCTCTTATACAGATGCTCTTTAGTTAATAGTGAAAATCGGGTTGGGTTCATGAACTGTGTAAATTCATTTGAGCCGAAAAATCACTGGGTATACCAGAAATGAACACTTGCTTGTAGGAAGACACAGGGTTTGTTTTAACTCCGTTTGTGAAGGGAAATTCAGACCAGAGTTCTCATCCCTGAAATACACTCTGTTTTAACACAAGAAGAATGCTCTTCTTTCCAGCATCTCTAATACAGCAAGAAATATGAGCATGTCCAGAAAAAATGAACTGTGTTTCCTACTCATACGGACCATATCTAGTTGAACTCTGATTATGAAACTACAACAAACTACAGCATCTCGTACATAGATGCTCTTTAGTTAATAGTGAAAAACGTGTTGGGTTCGTGAACTGTGTGAATTCATTTGAGCAGAAAAATCACTGGGCTTACCGGAAATGAACTCTTGCTTGTAGGAAGACACAGAGCCTTTGGTTTAACTCCGTTTCGGATGGAAAATTCAGACCAGTGTTCTCATCCATGAAACACCCTCTGTTTTAACGCAAGAAGCACCTCTTCTTTCCAGAGTCCACAATACAGCAAGAAATATGAGCATGTCCAGAAAAAAAGAACAGTGTTTCCTACTAATAAGGACCATATCTAGTTGAAATCTGCTTATGAAACTGCAACAAACGACAGCATCTCTTACATAGATGCTCTTTAGTTAATAGTGAAAATCATGTTGGGTTCGTAAACTGTGTAAATTCATTTGAGCCGAAAAATCAGTGGGTTAACCGGAAATGAACTCTTGCTTGTAGGAAGACACAGGGGCTTTGGTTTCACTCCGTTTGTGAAGGGAAATTCAGGCCAGAGTTCTCATCCATGAAACATACTCTGTTTTAACGCAAGAAGAATGCTCTTCTTTCCAGCATCTCTAATACAGCAAGAAACATGAGCATGCCCAGAAAAAAGGAACTGTGTTTCCAACTCATACAGACCATATCTAGTTGAACTCTACTTATGAAACTGTAATAAACCACAGCATCTCTTAAATAGATGCTCTTTAGTTAATAGTGAAAAACGTGTTGGGTTCGTGAACTGTGTAAATTCATTTGAGCCGAAAAATCAGTGGGTTAACCGGAAATGAACTCTTGCTTGTAGGAAGACACAGGGGCTTTGGTTTCACTCCGTTTGTGAAGGGAAATTCAGGCCAGAGTTCTCATCCATGAAACATACTCTGTTTTAACGCAAGAAGAATGCTCTTCTTTCCAGCATCTCTAATACAGCAAGAAACATGAGCATGCCCAGAAAAAAGGAACTGTGTTTCCAACTCATACAGACCATATCTAGTTGAACTCTACTTATGAAACTGTAATAAACCACAGCATCTCTTAAATAGATGCTCTTTAGTTAATAGTGAAAAACGTGTTGGGTTCGTGAACTGTGTAAATTCATTTGAGCCGAAAAATCACTGGGTTTACCGGAAATGAACTCTTGCTTTTAGTAAGACACAGAGGCTTTGGTTTAACTCCATTTGTGAAGGGAAATTCAGACCAGTGTTCTCATCCATGAAACACCCTCTGTTTTAACGCAAGAAGCACCTCTTCTTTCCAGAGTCCACAATACAGCAAGAAATATGAGCATGTCCAGAAAAAAAGAACTGTGTTTCCTACTAATAAGGACCATATCTAGTTGAAATCTGCTTATGAATCTGTAACAAACGACAGCATCTCTTACATAGATGCTCTTTAGTTAATAGTGAAAAACATGTTGGGTTCGTAAACTGTGTAAATTCATTTGAGCCGAAAAATCAGTGGGTTAACCGGATATGAACTCTTGCTTGTAGGAAGACAAAGAGACATTGGTTGCACTCTGATTCTGAAGGAAAATTCAGACCAGTGTTCTCATCCATGAAACATACTCTGTTTTAATGCGAGAAGCATGCTCTTCTTTCCAGGGTCTCCAATACATCAAGAAACATGAGCATGCCCAGAAAAAAAGAACTGTGTTTCCAACTCATACAGACCATATCTAGTTGAACTCTGCTTATGAAACTGTAACAAACCACAGCATCTCTTATATAGATGCTCTTTAGTTAATAGTGAAAATCGTGTTGGGTTCGTGAACTGTGGAAATTCATTTGAGCCGAAAAATCCCTGGGTTTACTGGAAATGAACTCTTGCTTCTAGGAAGACACAGAGGCTTTGGTTTAACTCCGTTTGTTAAGGGAAATACAGACCAGTGTTGTCATCCATGAAACACCCTCTGTTTTAACGCAAGAAGCATCCTCTTCTTTCCAGAGTCCACAAACAGCAAGAAATATGAGCATGTCCAGAAAAAAAGAACTGTGTTTCCTACCAATACGGACCATATCTAGTTGAAATCTGCTTATGAAACTGTAACAAACGACAGCATCTCTTACATAGATGCTCTTTAGTTAATAGTGAAAAACATGTTGGGTTCGTAAACTGTGTAAATTCATTTGAGCCGAAAAATCAGTAGGTTAACCGGATATGAACTCTTGCTTGTAGGAAGACACAGAGACTTTGGTTTAACTCTGATTCTGAAGGAAAATTCAGACCAGTGTTCTCATCCATGAAACATACTCTGTTTTAATGCAAGAAGCATGCTCTTCTTTCCAGCATCTCCAATACATCAAGAAACATGAGCATGCCCAGAAAAAAAGAACAGTGTTTCCAACTCATACAGACCATATCTAGTTGAACTCTGCTTATGAAACTGTAACAAACCACAGCATCTCTTATATAGATGCTCTTTAGTTAATAGTGAAAATCGTGTTGGGTTCGTGAACTGTGTAAATTCATTTGAGCCGAAAAATCACTGGGCATACCAGAAATGAACACTTGCTTGTATCAAGACACAGGGTTTGGTTTAACTCCGTTTATGAAGGGAAATTTAGACCAGTTTTCTAATCCATGAAACACCCTCTGCTTTAACGCAAGAAGCATCCTCTTCATTCCAGAGTCAGCAATACAGCAAGAAATATGAGCATGTCCAGAAAAAAAGAACTGTGTTTCCTACTCATACAGACCATATCCAGTTAAACTCTGCTTATGAAATTGTAACAAACCACTGCATCTCTTACATAGATGCTCTTTAGTTAATAGTGAAAATCGTGTTGGGTTCGTGAACTGTGGAAATTCATTTGAGCCGAAAAATCACTGGGTTTACTGGAAATGAACTCTTGCTTGTAGGAAGACACAGAGGCTTTGGTTTAACTCCGTTTGTGAAGGGAAATACAGACAAGTGTTCTCATCCATGAAACACCCTCTGTTTTAACGCAAGAAGCATCCTCTTTTTTCCAGAGTCCACAAACAGCAAGAAATATGAGCATGTCCAGAAAAAAAGAACTGTGTTTCCTACTAATACGGACCCGATCTAGTTGAAACCTGCTTATGAAACTGTAACAAACGACAGCATCTCTTACATAGATGCTCTTTAGTTAATAGTGAAAAACATGTTGGGTTCGTAAACTGTGTAAATTCATTTGAGCCGAAAAATCAGTGGGTTACCGGATATGAACTCTTGCTTGTAGGAAGACAAAGAGACATTGGTTTAACTCTGATTCTGAAGGAAAATTCAGACCAGTGTTCTCATCCATGAAACATACTCTATTTCAATGCAAGAAGCATGCTCTTCTTTCCAGCGTCTCCAATACATCAAGAAACATGAGCATGCCCAGAAAAAAAGAACTGTGTTTCCAACTCATACAGACCATATCTAGTTGAACTCTGCTTATGAAACTGTAACAAACCACAGCATCTCTTATATAGATGCTCTTTAGTTAATAGTGAAAATCGGATTGGGTTCATGAACTGTGTAAATTCATTTGAGCCAAAAAATCACTGGGTATACCAGAAATGAACACTTGCTTGTAGGAAGACACAGGGTTTGTTTTAACTCCGTTTGTGAAGGGAAATTCAGACCAGAGTTCTCATCCATGAAATATACTCCTTTTAACACAAGAAGAATGCTCTTCTTTCCAGCATCTCTAATACAGCAAGAAATGTGAGCATCTCCAGAAAAAATGAACTGTGTTTCCTACTCATACGGACCATATCGAGTTAAACTCTGCTTCGGAAATTGTAACAAACCACTGCATCTCTTACATAGATGCTCTTTAGTTAATAGTGAAAATCGTGTTGGGTTCGTGAACTGTGGAAATTCATTTGAGCCGAAAAATCACTGGGCTTACCGGAAATGAACTCTTGCTTGTAGGAAGTCACAGAGGCTTTGGTTTAACTCTGATTCTGAAGGAAAATTCAGACCAGTGTTCTCATCCATGAAACATACTCTGATTTAATGCAAGAAGCATGCTCTTCTTTCCAGCTTCTCCAATACATCAAGAAACATGAGCATGCCCAGAAAAAATGAACTGTGTTTCCAACTCATACAGACCATATCTAGTTGAACTCTGCTTATGAAACTGTAAGAAACCACAGCATCTCTTATAAAGATGCTCTTTAGTTAATAGTGAAAATCGGGTTGGGTTCGTGAACTGTGAAAATTCATTGAGCCGAAAAATCACTGGGTATACCAGAAATGAACACTTGCTTGTAGGAAGACACAGGGTTTGTTTTAACTCCGTTTGTGCAGGGAAATTCAGACCAGTGTTCTCATCCATGAAACACCCTCTGTTTTAACGCAAGAAGCATCCTCTTCTTTCCAGAGTCAGTAATACAGCAAGAAATATGAGCATGTCCAGAAAAAAAGAACTGTGTTTCCTACTCATACGGACCATATCTTGTTGAACACTGCTTATGAAACTGTAACAAACCACAGCATGTGTTACATAGATGCTCTTTAGTTAATAGTGAAAAACGTGTTGGGTTCATGAACTGTGTAAATTCATTTGAGCCGAAAAATCATTGGTTTACCGGAAATGAACACTTGCTTGTAGGAAGACACAGGGGCTTTGGTTTCACTCCGTTTGTGATTGGAAATTCAGACCAGAGTTCTCATCCATGAAACATACTCTGTTTTAACGCAAGAAGAATGCTCTTCTTTCCAGCATCTCTAATACAGCAAGAAACATGAGCATGCCCAGAAAAAAAGAACTGTGTTCCCTACTCATACGGACAGTATCTAGTTGAACTCTGCTTATGAAACTGTAGCAAACCACAGCATCTCTAAAATAGATGCTCTTTAGTTAATAGTGAAAAACGTGTTGGGTTCGTGAACTGTGTAAATTCATTTGAGCCGAAAAATCACTGGGTTTACCGGAAATGAACTCTTGCTTGTAGTAAGACACAGAGGCTTTGGTTTAACTCCATTTGTGAAGGGAAATTCAGACCAGTGTTCTCATCCATGAAACACCCTCTGTTTTAACGCAAGAAGCACCTCTTCTTTCCAGAGTCCACAATACAGCAAGAAATATGAGCATGTCCAGAAAAAATGAACTGTGTTTCCAACTCATACAGACCATATCTAGTTGAACTCTGCTTATGAAACTGTAAGAAACCACAGCATCTCTTATAAAGATGCTCTTTAGTTAATAGTGAAAATCGGGTTGGGTTTGTGAACTGTGTAAATTCATTGAGCCGAGAAATCACTGGGTATACCAGAAATGAACACTTGCTTGTAGGAAGACACAGGGTTTGTTTTAACTCCGTTTGTGAAGGGAAATTCAGACCAGTGTTCTCATCCATGAAACACCCACTGTTTTAACGCAAGAAGCATCCTCTTCTTTCCAGAGTCAGTAATACAGCAAGAAATATGAGCATGTCCAGAAAAAAAGAACTGTGTTTCCTACTCATACGGACCATATCTAGTTGAAATCTGTTTAGGAAACTTTAACAAACAACAGGATCTCCTACATAGATGCTCTTTAGTTAATAGTGAAAAACATGTTGGGTTCGTAAACTGTGTAAATTCATTTGAGCCGAAAAATCAGTGGGTTTACCGGATATGAACTCTTGCTTGTAGGAAGACACAGAGTATTGGGTTTAACTCTGATTCTGAAGGAAAATTCAGACCACTGTTCTCATCCATGAAACATACTCTGTTTTAATTCAAGACGCATGCTCTTCTTTCCAGCGTCTCCAATACAGCAAGAAACATGAGCATGCCCAGAAAAAAAGAACTGTGTTTCTTACTCATACGGACCATATCCAGTTAAACTCTGCTTATGAAAGTGTAACAAACCACAGCATCTCTTACAAAAATGCTCAATCATTTATAGTGAAAAACGTGTTGGATTCGTGAACTGTGTAAATTCATTTGAGCCGAAAAATCCCTGGGTTTACCAGGAAAGAACTCTTGCTTGTAGTAAGACACAGAGGCTTTGGTTTAACTCCATTTGTGAAGGGATATTCAGACCAGTGTTCTCATCCATGAAACACCCTCTGTTTTAACGCAAGAAGCATCCTCTTCTTTCCAGAGTCCACAATACAGGAAGAAATATGAGCATGTACAGAAAAAAAGAACTGTGTTTCCTACTCATACGGATCATATCTAGTTGAAATCTGCTTATGAAACTGTAACAAACGACAGCATCTCTTACATAGATGCTCTTTAGTTAATAGTGAAAAACCTGTTGGGTTCGTAAACTGTGTAAATTCATTTGAGCCAAAAAATCAGGGGGTTAACGGGATATGAACTCTTGCTTGTAGGAAAACAAAGAGACATTGGTTTAACTCTGATTTTGAAGGAAAATTCAGACCAGTGTTCTCATCCATGAAACATTCTCTGTTTTAATGCAAGAAGCATGCTCTTCTTTCCAGCGTCTCCAATACATCAAGAAACATGAGCATGCCCAGAAAAAAAGAACTGTGTTTCCAACTCATACAGACCATATCTAGTTGAACTCTGCTTATGAAACTGTAACAAACCACAGCATCTCTTATACAGATGCTCTTTAGTTAATAGTGAAAATCGGGTTGGGTTCATGAACTGTGTAAATTCATTTCAGCCGAAAAATCACTGGGTATACCAGAAATGAACACTTGCTTGTAGGAAGACACAGGGTTTGTTTTAACTCCGTTTGTGAAGGGAAATTCAGACCAGAGTTCTCATCCCTGAAATACACTCTGTTTTAACACAAGAAGAATGCTCTTCTTTCCAGCATCTCTAATACAGCAAGAAATATGAGCATGTCCAGAAAAAATGAACTGTGTTTCCTACTCATACGGACCATATCTAGTTGAACTCTGATTATGAAACTATAACAAACTACAGCATCTCGTACATAGATGCTCTTTAGTTAATAGTGAAAAACGTGTTGGGTTCGTGAACTGTGTAAATTCATTTGAGCAGAAAAATCACTGGGCTTACTGGAAATGAACTCTTGCTTGTAGGAAGACACAGAGCCTTTGGTTTAACTCCGTTTCTGATGGAAAATTCAGACCGGTGTTCTCATCCATGAAACACTCTGTGTTTTAACGCCAGAAGCATGCTCTTCTTTCCAGCGTCTCCAATACAGCAAGAAACATGAACATGCCCGGAAAAAAAGAACTGTGTTTCCTACTCATACGGACCATATCCAATTAAACTCTGCTTATGAAATTGTAACAAACCACTGCATCTCTTAAATAGATGCTCCTTAATTAATAGTGATAATCGTGTTGGGTTCGTGAACTGTGGAAATTCATTTGAGCCGAAAAATCACTGGGTTTACCGGAAATGAACTCTTGCTTGTAGGAAGACACAGAGGCTTTGGTATAACTCCATTTGTGAATGGAAATACAGACCAGTGTTCTCATCCATGAAACACCCTCTGTTTTAACGCAAGAAGCATCCTCTTCTTTCCAGAGTCCACAAACAGCAAGAAATATGAGCATGTCCAGAAAAAAAGAACTGTGTTTCCTACTAATACGGACCATATCTAGTTGAAATCTGCTTATGAAACTGTAACAAACGACAGCATCTCTTACATAGATGCTCTTTAGTTAATAGTGAAAAACATGCTGGGTTGGTAAACTGTGTAAATTCATTTGAGCCGAAAAATCAGTGGGTTAACCGGATATGAACTCTTGCTTGTAGGAAGACAAAGAGACATTGGTTGCACTCTGATTCTGAAGGAAAATTCAGACCAGTGTTCTCATCCATGAAACATACTCTGTTTTAATGCGAGAAGCATGCTCTTCTTTCCAGGGTCTCCAATACATCAAGAAACATGAGCATGCCCAGAAAAAAAGAACTGTGTTTCCAACTCATACAGACCATATCTAGTTGAACTCTGCTTATGAAACTGTAACAAACCACAGCATCTCTTATATAGATGCTCTTTAGTTAATAGTGAAAATCGTGTTGGGTTCGTGAACTGTGGAAATTCATTTGAGCCGAAAAATCCCTGGGTTTACTGGAAATGAACTCTTGCTTGTAGAAAGACACAGAGCCTTTGGTTTAACTCCGTTTCTGATGGAAAATTCAGACCGGTGTTCTCATCCATGAAACACTCTGTGTTTTAACGCCAGAAGCATCCTCTTCTTTCCAGAGTCCACAAACAGCAAGAAATATGAGCATGTCCAGAAAAAAAGAACTGTGTTTCCTACTTATACGGACCATATCTAGTTGAAATCTGCTTATGAAACTGTAACAAACGACAGCATCTCTTACATAGATGCTCTTTAGTTAATAGTGAAAAACATGTTGGGTTCATAATCTGTGTAAATTCATTTGAGCCGAAAAATCAGTGGGTTTACCGGAAATGAACTCTTGCTTGTAGGAAGACACAGAGAATTTCGTTTAACTCTGATTCTGAAGGAAAATTCAGACCAGTGTTCTCATCCATGAAACATACTCTGTTTTAATGCAAGAAGCATGCTCTTCTCTCCAGGTTCTCCAATTCATCAAGAAACATGAGCATGCCCAGAAAAAATGAACTGTGTTTCCAACTCATACAGACCATATCTAGTAGAACTCTGCTTATGAAACTGTAAGAAACCACAGCATCTCTTATATAGATGCTCTTTAGTTAATAGTGAAAATCGGGTTGGGTTTGTGAACTGTGTAAATTCATTGAGCCGAGAAATCACTGGGTATACTAGAAATGAACACTTGCTTGTAGGAAGACACAGGGTTTGTTTTAACTCCGTTTGTGAAGGGAAATTCAGACCAGTGTTCTCATCCATGAAACACCCACTGTTTTAATGCAAGAAGCATCCTCTTCTTTCCAGAGTCAGTAATACAGCAAGAAATATGAGCATGTCCAGAAAAAAAGAACTGTGTTTCCTACTCATACGGACAATATCTAGTTGAAATCTGTTTAGGAAACTTTAACAAACAACAGGATCTCCTACATAGATGCTCCTTAGTTAATAGTGAAAAACATGTTGGGTTCGTAAACTGTGTAAATTCATTTGAGCCGAAAAATCAGTGGGTTTACCGGAAATGAACTCTTGCTTGTAGGAAGACACAGAGTATTTGGTTTAACTCTGATTCTGAAGGAAAATTCAGACCACTGTTCTCATCCATGAAACATACTCTGTTTTAATTCAAGACGCATGCTCTTCTTTCCAGCGTCTCCAATACAGCAAGAAACATGAGCATGCCCAGAAAAAAAGAACTGTGTTTCTTACTCATACGGACCATATCCAGTTAAACTCTGCTTATGAAAGTGTAACAAACCACAGCATCTCTTACAAAAATGCTCAATCATTTATAGTGAAAAACGTGTTGGATTCGTGAACTGTGTAAATTCATTTGAGCCGAAAAATCACTGGGTTTACCAGGAGAACTCTTGCTTGTAGTAAGACACAGAGGCTTTGGTTTAACTCCATTTGTGAAGGGATATTCAGACCAGTGTTCTCATCCATGAAACACCCTCTGTTTTAACGCAAGAAGCATCCTCTTCTTTCCAGAGTCCACAATACAGGAAGAAATATGAGCATGTCCAGAAAAAAAGAACTGTGTTTCCTACTCATACGGACCATATCTAGTTGAAATCTGCTTATGAAACTGTAACAAACGACAGCATCTCTTACATAGATGCTCTTTAGTTAATAGTGAAAAACATGTTGGGTTCGTAAACTGTGTAAATTCATTTGAGCCGAAAAATCAGTGGGTTAACCGGATATGAACTCTTGCTTGAAGGAAGACACAGAGACTTTGGTTTAACTCTGATTCTGAAGGAAAATTCAGACCAGTGTTCTCATCCATGAAACATACTCTGTTTTAATGCAAGAAGCATGCTCTTCATTCCAGCGTCTCCAATACATCAAGAAACATGAGCATGCCCAGAAAAAAAGAACAGTGTTTCCAACTCATACAAACCATATCTAGTTGAACTCTGCTTATGAAACTGTAACAAACCACAGCATCGCTTATATAGATGCTCTTTAGTTAATAGTGAAAATCGTGTTGGGTTCGTGAACTGTGTAAATTCATTTGAGCCGAAAAATCACTGGGCATACCAGAAATGAACACTTGCTTGTAGGAAGACACAGGGTTTGGTTTAACTCCGTTTATGAAGGGAAATTTAGACCAGTTTTCTAATCCATGAAACACACTCTGCTTTAACGCAAGAAGCATCCTCTTCATTCCAGAGTCAGCAATACAGCAAGAAATATGAGCATGTCCAGAAAAAAAGAACTGTGTTTCCTACTCATACAGACCATATCCAGTTAAACTCTGCTTATGAAATTGTAACAAACCACTGCATCTCTTACATAGATGCTCTTTAGTTAATAGTGAAAATCGTGTTGGGTTCGTGAACTGTGGAAATTCATTTGAGCCGAAAAATCACTGGGTTTACTGGAAATGAACTCTTGCTTGTAGGAAGACACAGAGGCTTTGGTTTAACTCCTTTTGTGAATGGAAATACAGACCAGTGTTCTCATCCATGAAACACCCTCTGTTTTAACGCAAGAAGCATCCTCTTTTTTCCAGAGTCCACAAACAGCAAGAAATATGAGCATGTCCAGAAAAAAAGAACTGTGTTTCCTACTAATACGGACCCTATCTAGTTGAAATCTGCTTATGAAACTGTAACAAACGACAGCATCTCTTACATAGATGCTCTTTAGTTAATAGTGAAAAACATGTTGGGTTCGTAAACTGTGTAAATTCATTTGAGCCGAAAAATCAGTGGGTTTACCGGAAATGAACTCTTGCTTGTAGGAAGACACAGAGATTTTCGTTTAACTCTGATTCTGAAGGAAAATTCAGACCAGTGTTCTCATCCATGAAACATACTCTGTTTTAATGCAAGAAGCATGCTCTTCTTTCCAGCGTCTACAATACAGCAAGAAATATGAGAATGTCCAGAAAAAAAGAACTGTGTTTCCTACTCATACGGACCATATCTAGTTGAAATCTGCTTATGAAACTGTAACAAACCACAGCATGTGTTACATAGATGCTCTTTAGTTAATAGTGAAAAACGTGTTGGGTTCATGAACTGTGTAAATTCATTTGAGCCGAAAAATCATGGGTTTACCGGAAATGAACTCTTGCTTGTAGGAAGACACAGGGGCTTTGGTTTCACTCCGTTTGTGAAGGGAAATTCAGGCCAGAGTTCTCACCCATGAAACATACTCTGTTTTAACGCAAGAAGAATGCTCTTCTTTCCAGCATCTCTAATACAGCAAGAAACATGAGCATGCCCAGAAAAAAGGAACTGTGTTCCCTACTCATACGGACAGTATCTAGTTGAACTCTGCTTATGAAACTGTAGCAAACCACAGCATCTCTTAAATAGATGCTCTTTAGTTAATAGTGAAAAACGTGTTGGGTTCGTGAACTGTGTAAATTCATTTGAGCCGAAAAATCACTGGGTTTACCGGAAATGAACTCTTGCTTTTAGTAAGACACAGAGGCTTTGGTTTAACTCCATTTGTGAAGGGAAATTCAGACCAGTGTTCTCATCCATGAAACACCCTCTGTTTTAACGCAAGAAGCACCTCTTCTTTCCAGAGTCCACAATACAGCAAGAAATATGAGCATGTCCAGAAAAAAAGAACTGTGTTTCCTACTAATAAGGACCATATCTAGTTGAAATCTGCTTATGAAACTGTAACAAACCACAGCATCTCTTATATAGATGCTCTTTAGTTAATAGTGAAAATCGGATTGGGTTCATGAACTGTGTAAATTCATTTGAGCCAAAAAATCACTGGGTATTCCAGAAATGAACACTTGCTTGTAGGAAGACACAGGGTTTGTTTTAACTCCGTTTGTGAAGGGAAATTCAGACCAGTGTTCTCATCCATGAAACACCCTCTGTTTTAACGCAAGAAGCATCCTCTTCTTTCCAGAGTCAGTAATACAGCAAGAAATATGAGCATGTCCAGTAAAAAAGAACTGTGTTTCCTACTCATACGGACCATATCTAGTTGAAATCTGTTTAGGAAACTTTAACAAACAACATGATCTCCTACATAGATGCTCTTTAGTTAATAGTGAAAAACATGTTGGGTTTGTAAACTGTGTAAATTCATTTGAGCCGAAAAATCAGTGGGTTTCCCGGATATGAACTCTTGCTTGTAGGAAGACACAGAGTATTTGGTTTAACTCTGATTCTGAAGGAAAATTCAGACCACTGTTCTCATCCATGAAACATACTCTGTTTTAATTCAAGACGCATGCTCTTCTTTCCAGCGTCTCCAATACAGCAAGAAACATGAGCATGCCCAGAAAAAAAGAACTGTGTTTCTTACTCATACGGACCATATCCAGTTAAACTCTGCTTATGAAAGTGTAACAAACCACAGCATCTCTTACAAAAATGCTCAATCATTTATAGTGAAAAACGTGTTGGATTCGTGAACTGTGTAAATTCATTTGAGCCGAAAAATCACTGGGTTTACCAGGAAAGAACTCTTGCTTGTAGTAAGACACAGAGGCTTTGGTTTAACTCCATTTGTGAAGGGATATTCAGACCAGTGTTCTCATCCATGAAACACCCTCTGTTTTAACACAAGAAGCATCCTCTTCTTTCCAGAGTCCACAAAACAGGAGGAAATATGAGCATGTCCAGAAAAAAAGAACTGTGTTTCCTACTCATACGGACCATATCTAGTTGAAATCTGCTTATGAAACTGTAACAAACGACAGCATCTCTTACATAGATGCTCTTTAGTTAATAGTGAAAAACATGTTGGGTTCGTAAACTGTGTAAATTCATTTGAGCCGAAAAATCAGTGGGTTAACCGGATATGAACTCTTGCTTGTAGGAAGACAAAGAGACATTGGTTGCACTCTGATTCTGAAGGAAAATTCAGACCAGTGTTCTCATCCATGAAACATACTCTGTTTTAATGCGAGAAGCATGCTCTTCTTTCCAGGGTCTCCAATACATCAAGAAACATGAGCATGCCCAGAAAAAAAGAACTGTGTTTCCAACTCATACAGACCATATCTAGTTGAACTCTGCTTATGAAACTGTAACAAACCACAGCATCTCTTAAATAGATGCTCTTTAGTTAATAGTGAAAATCGTGTTGGGTTCGTGAACTGTGGAAATTCATTTGAGCCGAAAAATCATGGGTTTACTGGAAATGAACTCTTGCTTGTAGGAAGACACAGAGGCTTTGGTTTAACTCCGTTTGTGAAGGGAAATACAGACCAGTGTTCTCATCCATGAAACACCCTCTGTTTTAACGCAAGAAGCATCCTCTTCTTTCCAGAGTCAACAAACAGCAAGAAATATGAGCATGTCCAGAAAAAAAGAACTGTGTTTCCTACTTATACGGACCATATCTAGTTGAAATCTGCTTATGAAACTGTAACAAATGACAGCATCTCTTACATAGATGCTCTTTAGTTAATAGTGAAAAACATGTTGGGTTCGTAAACTGTGTAAATTCATTTGAGCCGAAAAATCAGTGGTTTTACCGGAAATGAACTCTTGCTTGTAGGAAGACACAGAGAATTTCGTTTAACTCTGATTCTGAAGGAAAATTCAGACCAGTGTTCTCATCCATGAAACATACTCTGTTTTAATGCAAGAAGCATGCTCTTCTCTCCAGGGTCTCCAATTCATCAAGAAACATGAGCATGCCCAGAAAAAATGAACTGTGTTTCCAACTCATACAGACCATATCTAGTTGAACTCTGCTTATGAAACTGTAAGAAACCACAGCATCTCTTATATAGATGCTCTTTAGTTAATAGTGAAAATCGGGTTGGGTTTGTGAACTGTGTAAATTCATTGAGCCGAGAAATCACTGGGTATACTAGAAATGAACACTTGCTTGTAGGAAGACACAGGGTTTGTTTTAACTCCGTTTGTGAAGGGAAATTCAGACCAGTGTTCTCATCCATGAAACACCCACTGTTTTAATGCAAGAAGCATCCTCTTCTTTCCAGAGTCAGTAATACAGCAAGAAATATGAGCATGTCCAGAAAAAAAGAACTGTGTTTCCTACTCATACGGACCATATCTAGTTGAAATCTGTTTAGGAAACTTTAACAAACAACAGGATCTCCTACATAGATGCTCCTTAGTTAATAGTGAAAAACATGTTGGGTTTGTAAACTGTGTAAATTCATTTGAGCCGAAAAATCAGTGGGTTTACCGGAAATGAACTCTTGCTTGTAGGAAGACACAGAGTATTTGGTTTAACTCTGATTCTGAAGGAAAATTCAGACCACTGTTCTCATCCATGAAACATACTCTGTTTTAATTCAAGACGCATGCTCTTCTTTCCAGCGTCTCCAATACAGCAAGAAACATGAGCATGCCCAGAAAAAAAGAACTGTGTTTCTTACTCATACGGACCATATCCAGTTAAACTCTGCTTATGAAAGTGTAACAAACCACAGCATCTCTTACAAAAATGCTCAATCATTTATAGTGAAAAACGTGTTGGATTCGTGAACTGTGTAAATTCATTTGAGCCGAAAAATCACTGGGTTTACCAGGAGAACTCTTGCTTGTAGTAAGACACAGAGGCTTTGGTTTAACTCCATTTGTGAAGGGATATTCAGACCAGTGTTCTCATCCATGAAACACCCTCTGTTTTAACGCAAGAAGCATCCTCTTCTTTCCAGAGTCCACAATACAGGAAGAAATATGAGCATGTCCAGAAAAAAAGAACTGTGTTTCCTACTAATACGGACCATATCTAGTTGAAATCTGCTTATGAAACTGTAACAAACGACAGCATCTCTTACATAGATGCTCTTTAGTTAATAGTGAAAAACATGTTGGGTTCGTAAACTGTGTAAATACATTTGAGCCGAAAAATCAGTGGGTTAACCGGATATGAACTCTTGCTTGTAGGAAGACACAGAGACTTTGGTTTAACTCTGATTCTGAAGGAAAATTCAGACCAGTGTTCTCATCCATGAAACATACTCTGTTTTAATGCAAGAAGCATGCTCTTCATTCCAGCGTCTCCAATACATCAAGAAACATGAGCATGCCCAGAAAAAAAGAACAGTGTTTCCAACTCATACAAACCATATCTAGTTGAACTCTGCTTATGAAACTGTAACAAACCACAGCATCGCTTATATAGATGCTCTTTAGTTAATAGTGAAAATCGTGTTGGGTTCGTGAACTGTGTAAATTCATTTGAGCCGAAAAATCACTGGGCATACCAGAAATGAACACTTGCTTGTAGGAAGACACAGGGTTTGGTTTAACTCCGTTTATGAAGGGAAATTTAGACCAGTTTTCTAATCCATGAAACACCCTCTGCTTTAACGCAAGAAGCATCCTCTTCATTCCAGAGTCAGCAATACAGCAAGAAATATGAGCATGTCCAGAAAAAAAGAACTGTGTTTCCTACTCATACAGACCATATCCAGTTAAACTCTGCTTATGAAATTGTAACAAACCACTGCATCTCTTACATAGATGCTCTTTAGTTAATAGTGAAAATCGTGTTGGGTTCGTGAACTGTGGAAATTCATTTGAGCCGAAAAATCACTGGGTTTACCGGAAATGAACTCTTGCTTGTAGGAAGACACAGAGGCTTTGGTTTAACTCCTTTTGTGAATGGAAATACAGACCAGTGTTCTCATCCATGAAACACCCTCTGTTTTAACGCAAGAAGCATCCTCTTTTTTCCAGAGTCCACAAACAGCAAGAAATATGAGCATGTCCAGAAAAAAAGAACTGTGTTTCCTACTAATACGGACCCTATCTAGTTGAAATCTGCTTATGAAACTGTAACAAACGACAGCATCTCTTACATAGATGCTCTTTAGTTAATAGTGAAAAACATGTTGGGTTCGTAAACTGTGTAAATTCATTTGAGCCGAAAAATCAGTGGGTTTACCGGAAATGAACTCTTGCTTGTAGGAAGACACAGAGATTTTCGTTTAACTCTGATTCTGAAGGAAAATTCAGACCAGTGTTCTCATCCATGAAACATACTCTGTTTTAATGCAAGAAGCATGCTCTTCTTTCCAGCGTCTCCAATACAGCAAGAAATATGAGCATGTCCAGAAAAAAAGAACTGTGTTTCCTACTCATACGGACCATATCTAGTTGAAATCTGCTTATGAAACTGTAACAAACCACAGCATGTGTTACATAGATGCTCTTTAGTTAATAGTGAAAAACGTGTTGGGTTCATGAACTGTGTAAATTCATTTGAGCCGAAAAATCATGGGTTTACCGGAAATGAACTCTTGCTTGTAGGAAGACACAGGGGCTTTGGTTTCACTCCGTTTGTGAAGGGAAATTCAGGCCAGAGTTCTCATCCATGAAACATACTCTGTTTTAACGCAAGAAGAATGCTCTTCTTTCCAGCATCTCTAATACAGCAAGAAACATGAGCATGCCCAGAAAAAAGGAACTGTGTTCCCTACTCATACGGACAGTATCTAGTTGAACTCTGCTTATGAAACTGTAGCAAACCACAGCATCTCTTAAATAGATGCTCTTTAGTTAATAGTGAAAAACGTGTTGGGTTCGTGAACTGTGTAAATTCATTTGAGCCGAAAAATCACTGGGTTTACCGGAAATGAACTCTTGCTTTTAGTAAGACACAGAGGCTTTGGTTTAACTCCATTTGTGAAGGGAAATTCAGACCAGTGTTCTCATCCATGAAACACCCTCTGTTTTAACGCAAGAAGCACCTCTTCTTTCCAGAGTCCACAATACAGCAAGAAATATGAGCATGTCCAGAAAAAAAGAACTGTGTTTCCTACTAATAAGGACCATATCTAGTTGAAATCTGCTTATGAAACTGTAACAAACCACAGCATCTCTTATATAGATGCTCTTTAGTTAATAGTGAAAATCGGATTGGGTTCATGAACTGTGTAAATTCATTTGAGCCAAAAAATCACTGGGTATACCAGAAATGAACACTTGCTTGTAGGAAGACACAGGGTTTGTTTTAACTCCGTTTCTGAAGGGAAATTCAGACCAGTGTTCTCATCCATGAAACACCCTCTGTTTTAACGCAAGAAGCATCCTCTTCTTTCCAGAGTCAGTAATACAGCAAGAAATATGAGCATGTCCAGAAAAAAAGAACTGTGTTTCCTACTCATACGGACCATATCTAGTTGAAATCTGTTTAGGGAACTTTAACAAACAACAGGATCTCCTACATAGATGCTCTTTAGTTAATAGTGAAAAACATGTTGGGTTCGTAAACTGTGTAAATTCATTTGAGCCGAAAAATCAGTGGGTTTCCCGGATATGAACTCTTGCTTGTAGGAAGACACAGAGTATTTGGTTTAACTCTGATTCTGAAGGAAAATTCAGACCACTGTTCTCATCCATGAAACATACTCTGTTTTAATGCGAGAAGCATGCTCTTCTTTCCAGGGTCTCCAATACATCAAGAAACATGAGCATGCCCAGAAAAAAAGAACTGTGTTTCCAACTCATACAGACCATATCTAGTTGAACTCTGCTTATGAAACTGTAACAAACCACAGCATCTCTTATATAGATGCTCTTTAGTTAATAGTGAAAATCGTGTTGGGTTCGTGAACTGTGTAAATTCATTTGAGCCGAAAAATCACTGGGCATACCAGAAATGAACACTTGCTTGTAGGAAGACACAGGGTTTGGTTTAACTCCGTTTATGAAGGGAAATTTAGACCAGTTTTCTAATCCATGAAACACCCTCTGCTTTAACGCAAGAAGCATCCTCTTCATTCCAGAGTCAGCAATACAGCAAGAAATATGAGCATGTCCAGAAAAAAAGAACTGTGTTTCCTACTCATACAGACCATATCCAGTTAAACTCTGCTTATGAAATTGTAACAAACCACTGCATCTCTTATATAGATGCTCTTTAGTTAATAGTGAAAATCGTGTTGGGTTCGTGAACTGTGGAAATTCATTTGAGCCGAAAAATCACTGGGTTTACTGGAAATGAACTCTTGCTTGTAGGAAGACACAGAGGCTTTGGTTTAACTCCGTTTGTGAAGGGAAATACAGACCAGTGTTCTCATCCATGAAACACCCTCTGTTTTAACGCAAGAAGCATCCTCTTTTTTCCAGAGTCCACAAACAGCAAGAAATATGAGCATGTCCAGAAAAAAAGAACTGTGTTTCCTACTAATACGGACCCTATCTAGTTGAAATCTGCTTATGAAACTGTAACAAACGACAGCATCTCTTACATAGATGCTCTTTAGTTAATAGTGAAAAACATGTTGGGTTCGTAAACTGTGTGAATTCATTTGAGCCGAAAAATCAGTGGGTTACCGGATATGAACTCTTGCTTGTAGGAAGACAAAGAGACATTGGTTTAACTCTGATTCTGAAGGAAAATTCAGACCAGTGTTCTCATCCATGAAACATACTCTATTTCAATGCAAGAAGCATGCTCTTCTTTCCAGCGTCTCCAATACATCAAGAAACATGAGCATGCCCAGAAAAAAAGAACTGTGTTTCCAACTCATACAGACCATATCTAGTTGAACTCTGCTTATGAAACTGTAACAAACCACAGCATCTCTTATATAGATGCTCTTTAGTTAATAGTGAAAATCGGATTGGGTTCATGAACTGTGTAAATTCATTTGAGCCAAAATATCACTGGGTATACCAGAAATGAACACTTGCTTGTAGGAAGACACAGGGTTTGTTTTAACTCCGTTTGTGAAGGGAAATTCAGACCAGTGTTCTCATCCATGAAACACCCTCTGTTTTAACGCAAGAAGCATCCTCTTCTTTCCAGAGTCAGTAATACAGCAAGAAATATGAGCATGTCCAGAAAAAAAGAACTGTGTTTCCTACTCATACGGACCATATCTAGTTGAAATCTGTTTAGGAATCTTTAACAAACAACAGGATCTCCTCCATAGATGCTCTTTAGTTAATAATGAAAAACATGTTGGGTTCGTAAACTGTGTAAATTCATTTGAGCCGAAAAATCAGTGGGTTTACCGGATATGAACTCTTGCTTGTAGGAAGACACAGAGTATTTGGTTTAACTCTGATTCTGAAGGAAAATTCAGACCACTGTTCTCATCCATGAAACATACTCTGTTTTAATTCAAGACGCATGCTCTTCTTTCCAGCGTCTCCAATACAGCAAGAAACATGAGCATGCCCAGAAAAAAAGAACTGTGTTTCTTACTCATACGGACCATATCCAGTTAAACTCTGCTTATGAAAGTGTAACAAACCACAGCATCTCTTACAAAAATGCTCAATCATTTATAGTGAAAAACGTGTTGGATTCGTGAACTGTGTAAATTCATTTGAGCCGAAATATCACTGGGTTTACCAGGAAAGAACTCTTGCTTGTAGTAAGACACAGAGGCTTTGGTTTAACTCCATTTGTGAAGGGATATTCAGACCAGTGTTCTCATCCATGAAACACCCTCTGTTTTAACGCAAGAAGCATCCTCTTCTTTCCAGAGTCCACAATACAGGAAGAAATATGAGCATGTCCAGAAAAAAAGAACTGTGTTTCCTACTCATACGGACCATATCTAGTTGAAATCTGCTTATGAAACTGTAACAAACGACAGCATCTCTTACATAGATGCTCTTTAGTTAATAGTGAAAAACATGTTGGGTTCGTAAACTGTGTGAATTCATTTGAGCCGAAAAATCAGTGGGTTACCGGATATGAACTCTTGCTTGTAGGAAGACAAAGAGACATTGGTTTAACTCTGATTCTGAAGGAAAATTCAGACCAGTGTTCTCATCCATGAAACATACTCTATTTCAATGCAAGAAGCATGCTCTTCTTTCCAGCGTCTCCAATACATCAAGAAACATGAGCATGCCCAGAAAAAAAGAACTGTGTTTCCAACTCATACAGAACATATCTAGTTGAAATCTGCTTATGAAACTGTAACAAACGACAGCATCTCTTACATAGATGCTCTTTAGTTAATAGTGAAAAACATGTTGTGTTCGTAAACTGTGTAAATTCATTTGAGCCGAAAAATCAGTGGGTTAACCGAATATGAACTCTTGCTTGTAGGAAGACACAGAGACTTTGGTTTAACTCTGATTCTGAAGGAAAATTCAGACCAGTGTTCTCATCCATGAAACATACTCTGTTTTAATGCAAGAAGCATGCTCTTCTTTCCAGCGTCTCCAATACATCAAGAAACATGAGCATGCCCAGAAAAAAAGAACAGTGTTTCCAACTCATACAGACCATATCTAGTTGAACTCTGCTTATGAAACTGTAACAAACCACAGCATCTCTTATATAGATGCTCTTTAGTTAATAGTGAAAATCGTGTTGGGTTCGTGAACTGTGGAAATTCATTTGAGCCGAAAAATCACTGGGTTTACTGGAAATGAACTCTTGCTTGTAGGAAGACACAGAGGCTTTGGTTTAACTCCGTTTGTGAAGGGAAATACAGACCAGTGTTCTCATCCATGAAACACCCTCTGTTTTAACGCAAGAAGCATCCTCTTTTTTCCAGAGTCCACAAACAGCAAGAAATATGAGCATGTCCAGAAAAAAAGAACTGTGTTTCCTACTAATACGGACCCTATCTAGTTGAAATCTGCTTATGAAACTGTAACAAACGACAGCATCTCTTACATAGATGCTCTTTAGTTAATAGTGAAAAACATGTTGGGTTCGTAAACTGTGTGAATTCATTTGAGCCGAAAAATCAGTGGGTTACCGGATATGAACTCTTGCTTGTAGGAAGACAAAGAGACATTGGTTTAACTCTGATTCTGAAGGAAAATTCAGACCAGTGTTCTCATCCATGAAACATACTCTATTTCAATGCAAGAAGCATGCTCTTCTTTCCAGCGTCTCCAATACATCAAGAAACATGAGCATGCCCAGAAAAAAAGAACTGTGTTTCCAACTCATACAGACCATATCTAGTTGAACTCTGCTTATGAAACTGTAACAAACCACAGCATCTCTTATATAGATGCTCTTTAGTTAATAGTGAAAATCGGATTGGGTTCATGAACTGTGTAAATTCATTTGAGCCAAAATATCACTGGGTATACCAGAAATGAACACTTGCTTGTAGGAAGACACAGGGTTTGTTTTAACTCCGTTTGTGAAGGGAAATTCAGACCAGTGTTCTCATCCATGAAACACCCTCTGTTTTAACGCAAGAAGCATCCTCTTCTTTCCAGAGTCAGTAATACAGCAAGAAATATGAGCATGTCCAGAAAAAAAGAACTGTGTTTCCTACTCATACGGACCATATCTAGTTGAAATCTGTTTAGGAATCTTTAACAAACAACAGGATCTCCTCCATAGATGCTCTTTAGTTAATAATGAAAAACATGTTGGGTTCGTAAACTGTGTAAATTCATTTGAGCCGAAAAATCAGTGGGTTTACCGGATATGAACTCTTGCTTGTAGGAAGACACAGAGTATTTGGTTTAACTCTGATTCTGAAGGAAAATTCAGACCACTGTTCTCATCCATGAAACATACTCTGTTTTAATTCAAGACGCATGCTCTTCTTTCCAGCGTCTCCAATACAGCAAGAAACATGAGCATGCCCAGAAAAAAAGAACTGTGTTTCTTACTCATACGGACCATATCCAGTTAAACTCTGCTTATGAAAGTGTAACAAACCACAGCATCTCTTACAAAAATGCTCAATCATTTATAGTGAAAAACGTGTTGGATTCGTGAACTGTGTAAATTCATTTGAGCCGAAAAATCACTGGGTTTACCAGGAAAGAACTCTTGCTTGTAGTAAGACACAGAGGCTTTGGTTTAACTCCATTTGTGAAGGGATATTCAGACCAGTGTTCTCATCCATGAAACACCCTCTGTTTTAACGCAAGAAGCATCCTCTTCTTTCCAGAGTCCACAATACAGGAAGAAATATGAGCATGTCCAGAAAAAAAGAACTGTGTTTCCTACTCATACGGACCATATCTAGTTGAAATCTGCTTATGAAACTGTAACAAACGACAGCATCTCTTACATAGATGCTCTTTAGTTAATAGTGAAAAACATGTTGGGTTCGTAAACTGTGTAAATTCATTTGAGCCGAAAAATCAGTGGGTTAACCGGATATGAACTCTTGCTTGTAGGAAGACACAGAGACTTTGGTTTAACTCTGATTCTGAAGGAAAATTCAGACCAGTGTTCTCATCCATGAAACATACTCTGTTTTAATGCAAGAAGCATGCTCTTCTTTCCAGCGTCTCCAATACATCAAGAAACATGAGCATGCCCAGAAAAAAAGAACAGTGTTTCCAACTCATACAGACCATATCTAGTTGAACTCTGCTTATGAAACTGTAACAAACCACAGCATCTCTTATATAGATGCTCTTTAGTTAATAGTGAAAATCGTGTTGGGTTCGTGAACTGTGTAAATTCATTTGAGCCGAAAAATCACTGGGCATACCAGAAATGAACACTTGCTTGTAGGAAGACACAGGGTTTGGTTTAACTCCGTTTATGAAGGGAAATTTAGACCAGTTTTCTAATCCATGAAACACCCTCTGCTTTAACGCAAGAAGCATCCTCTTCATTCCAGAGTCAGCAATACAGCAAGAAATATGAGCATGTCCAGAAAAAAAGAACTGTGTTTCCTACTCATACAGACCATATCCAGTTAAACTCTGCTTATGAAATTGTAACAAACCACTGCATCTCTTACATAGATGCTCTTTAATTAATAGTGAAAATCGTGTTGGGTTCGTGAACTGTGTAAATTCATTTGAGCCGAAAAATCACTGGGTTTACTGGAAATGAACTCTTGCTTGTAGGAAGACACAGAGGCTTTGGTTTAACTCCGTTTGTGAAGGGAAATACAGACCAGTGTTCTCATCCATGAAACACCCTCTGTTTTAACGCAAGAAGCATCCTCTTTTTTCCAGAGTCCACAAACAGCAAGAAATATGAGCATGTCCAGAAAAAAAGAACTGTGTTTCCTACTAATACGGACCCTATCTAGTTGAAATCTGCTTATGAAACTGTAACAAACGACAGCATCTCTTACATAGATGCTCTTTAGTTAATAGTGAAAAACATGTTGGGTTCGTAAACTGTGTAAATTCATTTGAGCCGAAAAATCAGTGGGTTTACCGGAAATGAACTCTTGCTTGTAGGAAGACACAGAGATTTTCGTTTAACTCTGATTCTGAAGGAAAATTCAGACCAGTGTTCTCATCCATGAAACATACTCTGTTTTAATGCAAGAAGCATGCTCTTCTTTCCAGCGTCTCCAATACAGCAAGAAATATGAGCATGTCCAGAAAAAAAGAACTGTGTTTCCTACTCATACGGACCATATCTAGTTGAAATCTGCTTATGAAACTGTAACAAACCACAGCATGTGTTACATAGATGCTCTTTAGTTAATAGTGAAAAACGTGTTGGGTTCATGAACTGTGTAAATTCATTTGAGCCGAAAAATCATGGGTTTACCGGAAATGAACTCTTGCTTGTAGGAAGACACAGGGGCTTTGGTTTCACTCCGTTTGTGAAGGGAAATTCAGGCCAGAGTTCTCATCCATGAAACATACTCTGTTTTAACGCAAGAAGAATGCTCTTCTTTCCAGCATCTCTAATACAGCAAGAAACATGAACATGCCCAGAAAAAGGAACTGTGTTCCCTACTCATACGGACAGTATCTAGTTGAACTCTGCTTATGAAACTGTAGCAAACCACAGCATCTCTTAAATAGATGCTCTTTAGTTAATAGTGAAAAACGTGTTGGGTTCGTGAACTGTGTAAATTCATTTGAGCCGAAAAATCACTGGGTTTACCGGAAATGAACTCTTGCTTTTAGTAAGACACAGAGGCTTTGGTTTAACTCCATTTGTGAAGGGAAATTCAGACCAGTGTTCTCATCGATGAAACACCCTCTGTTTTAACGCAAGAAGCACCTCTTCTTTCCAGAGTCCACAATACAGCAAGAAATATGAGCATGTCCAGAAAAAAAGAACTGTGTTTCCTACTAATAAGGACCATATCTAGTTGAAATCTGCTTATGAAACTGTAACAAACGACAGCATCTCTTACATAAATGCTCTTTAGTTAATAGTGAAAAACATGTTGGGTTCGTAAACTGTGTGAATTCATTTGAGCCGAAAAATCAGTGGGTTACCGGATATGAACTCTTGTTTGTAGGAAGACAAAGAGACATTGGTTTAACTCTGATTCTGAAGGAAAATTCAGACCAGTGTTCTCATCCATGAAACATACTCTATTTCAATGCAAGAAGCATGCTCTTCTTTCCAGCGTCTCCAATACATCAAGAAACATGAGCATGCCCAGAAAAAAAGAACTGTGTTTCCAAATCATACAGACCATATCTAGTTGAACTCTGCTTATGAAACTGTAACAAACCACAGCATCTCTTATATAGATGCTCTTTAGTTAATAGTGAAAATCGGAATGGGTTCATGAACTGTGTAAATTCATTTGAGCCAAAAAATCACTGGGTATACCAGAAATGAACACTTGCTTGTAGGAAGACACAGGGTTTGTTTTAACTCCGTTTGTGAAGGGAAATTCAGACCAGAGTTCTCATCCATGAAATACACTCCTTTTAACACAAGAAGAATGCTCTTCTTTCCAGCATCTCTAATACAGCAAGAAATGTGAGCATGTCCAGAAAAAATGAACTGTGTTTCCTACTCATACGGACCATATCTAGTTGAAATCTGTTTAGGAAACTTTAACAAACAACAGGATCTCCTACATAGATGCTCTTTAGTTAATAGTGAAAAACATGTTGGGTTCGTAAACTGTGTAAATTCATTTGAGCCGAAAAATCAGTGGGTTTACCGGATATGAACTCTTGCTTGTAGGAAGACACAGAGTATTTGGTTTAACTCTGATTCTGAAGGAAAATTCAGACCACTGTTCTCATCCATGAAACATACTCTGTTTTAATTCAAGACGCATGCTCTTCTTTCCAGCGTCTCCAATACAGCAAGAAACATGAGCATGCCCAGAAAAAAAGAACTGTGTTTCTTACTCATACGGACCATATCCAGTTAAACTCTGCTTATGAAAGTGTAACAAACCACAGCATCTCTTACAAAAATGCTCAATCATTTATAGTGAAAAACGTGTTGGATTCGTGAACTGTGTAAATTCATTTGAGCCGAAAAATCACTGGGTTTACCAGGAAAGAACTCTTGCTTGTAGTAAGACACAGAGGCTTTGGTTTAACTCCATTTGTGAAGGGATATTCAGACCAGTGTTCTCATCCATGAAACACCCTCTGTTTTAACGCAAGAAGCATCCTCTTCTTTCCAGAGTCCACAATACAGGAAGAAATATGAGCATGTCCAGAAAAAAAGAACTGTGTTTCCTACTCATACGGACCATATCTAGTTGAAATCTGCTTATGAAACTGTAACAAACGACAGCATCTCTTACATAGATGCTCTTTAGTTAATAGTGAAAAACATGTTGGGTTCGTAAACTGTGTGAATTCATTTGAGCCGAAAAATCAGTGGGTTACCGGATATGAACTCTTGCTTGTAGGAAGACAAAGAGACATTGGTTTAACTCTGATTCTGAAGGAAAATTCAGACCAGTGTTCTCATCCATGAAACATACTCTATTTCAATGCAAGAAGCATGCTCTTCTTTCCAGCGTCTCCAATACATCAAGAAACATGAGCATGCCCAGAAAAAAAGAACTGTGTTTCCAACTCATACAGAACATATCTAGTTGAAATCTGCTTATGAAACTGTAACAAACGACAGCATCTCTTACATAGATGCTCTTTAGTTAATAGTGAAAAACATGTTGGGTTCGTAAACTGTGTAAATTCATTTGAGCCGAAAAATCAGTGGGTTAACCGAATATGAACTCTTGCTTGTAGGAAGACACAGAGACTTTGGTTTAACTCTGATTCTGAAGGAAAATTCAGACCAGTGTTCTCATCCATGAAACATACTCTGTTTTAATGCAAGAAGCATGCTCTTCTTTCCAGCGTCTCCAATACATCAAGAAACATGAGCATGCCCAGAAAAAAAGAACAGTGTTTCCAACTCATACAGACCATATCTAGTTGAACTCTGCTTATGAAACTGTAACAAACCACAGCATCTCTTATATAGATGCTCTTTAGTTAATAGTGAAAATCGTGTTGGGTTCGTGAACTGTGGAAATTCATTTGAGCCGAAAAATCACTGGGTTTACTGGAAATGAACTCTTGCTTGTAGGAAGACACAGAGGCTTTGGTTTAACTCCGTTTGTGAAGGGAAATACAGACCAGTGTTCTCATCCATGAAACACCCTCTGTTTTAACGCAAGAAGCATCCTCTTTTTTCCAGAGTCCACAAACAGCAAGAAATATGAGCATGTCCAGAAAAAAAGAACTGTGTTTCCTACTAATACGGACCCTATCTAGTTGAAATCTGCTTATGAAACTGTAACAAACGACAGCATCTCTTACATAGATGCTCTTTAGTTAATAGTGAAAAACATGTTGGGTTCGTAAACTGTGTGAATTCATTTGAGCCGAAAAATCAGTGGGTTACCGGATATGAACTCTTGCTTGTAGGAAGACAAAGAGACATTGGTTTAACTCTGATTCTGAAGGAAAATTCAGACCAGTGTTCTCATCCATGAAACATACTCTATTTCAATGCAAGAAGCATGCTCTTCTTTCCAGCGTCTCCAATACATCAAGAAACATGAGCATGCCCAGAAAAAAAGAACTGTGTTTCCAACTCATACAGACCATATCTAGTTGAACTCTGCTTATGAAACTGTAACAAACCACAGCATCTCTTATATAGATGCTCTTTAGTTAATAGTGAAAATCGGATTGGGTTCATGAACTGTGTAAATTCATTTGAGCCAAAATATCACTGGGTATACCAGAAATGAACACTTGCTTGTAGGAAGACACAGGGTTTGTTTTAACTCCGTTTGTGAAGGGAAATTCAGACCAGTGTTCTCATCCATGAAACACCCTCTGTTTTAACGCAAGAAGCATCCTCTTCTTTCCAGAGTCAGTAATACAGCAAGAAATATGAGCATGTCCAGAAAAAAAGAACTGTGTTTCCTACTCATACGGACCATATCTAGTTGAAATCTGTTTAGGAATCTTTAACAAACAACAGGATCTCCTCCATAGATGCTCTTTAGTTAATAGTGAAAAACATGTTGGGTTCGTAAACTGTGTAAATTCATTTGAGCCGAAAAATCAGTGGGTTTACCGGATATGAACTCTTGCTTGTAGGAAGACACAGAGTATTTGGTTTAACTCTGATTCTGAAGGAAAATTCAGACCACTGTTCTCATCCATGAAACATACTCTGTTTTAATTCAAGACGCATGCTCTTCTTTCCAGCGTCTCCAATACAGCAAGAAACATGAGCATGCCCAGAAAAAAAGAACTGTGTTTCTTACTCATACGGACCATATCCAGTTAAACTCTGCTTATGAAAGTGTAACAAACCACAGCATCTCTTACAAAAATGCTCAATCATTTATAGTGAAAAACGTGTTGGATTCGTGAACTGTGTAAATTCATTTGAGCCGAAAAATCACTGGGTTTACCAGGAAAGAACTCTTGCTTGTAGTAAGACACAGAGGCTTTGGTTTAACTCCATTTGTGAAGGGATATTCAGACCAGTGTTCTCATCCATGAAACACCCTCTGTTTTAACGCAAGAAGCATCCTCTTCTTTCCAGAGTCCACAATACAGGAAGAAATATGAGCATGTCCAGAAAAAAAGAACTGTGTTTCCTACTCATACGGACCATATCTAGTTGAAATCTGCTTATGAAACTGTAACAAACGACAGCATCTCTTACATAGATGCTCTTTAGTTAATAGTGAAAAACATGTTGGGTTCGTAAACTGTGTAAATTCATTTGAGCCGAAAAATCAGTGGGTTAACCTGATATGAACTCTTGCTTGTAGGAAGACACAGAGACTTTGGTTTAACTCTGATTCTGAAGGAAAATTCAGACCAGTGTTCTCATCCATGAAACATACTCTGTTTTAATGCAAGAAGCATGCTCTTCTTTCCAGCGTCTCCAATACATCAAGAAACATGAGCATGCCCAGAAAAAAAGAACAGTGTTTCCAACTCATACAGACCATATCTAGTTGAACTCTGCTTATGAAACTGTAACAAACCACAGCATCTCTTATATAGATGCTCTTTAGTTAATAGTGAAAATCGTGTTGGGTTCGTGAACTGTGTAAATTCATTTGAGCCGAAAAATCACTGGGCATACCAGAAATGAACACTTGCTTGTAGGAAGACACAGGGTTTGGTTTAACTCCGTTTATGAAGGGAAATTTAGACCAGTTTTCTAATCCATGAAACACCCTCTGCTTTAACGCAAGAAGCATCCTCTTCATTCCAGAGTCAGCAATACAGCAAGAAATATGAGCATGTCCAGAAAAAAAGAACTGTGTTTCCTACTCATACAGACCATATCCAGTTAAACTCTGCTTATGAAATTGTAACAAACCACTGCATCTCTTACATAGATGCTCTTTAATTAATAGTGAAAATCGTGTTGGGTTCGTGAACTGTGGAAATTCATTTGAGCCGAAAAATCACTGGGTTTACTGGAAATGAACTCTTGCTTGTAGGAAGACACAGAGGCTTTGGTTTAACTCCGTTTGTGAAGGGAAATACAGACCAGTGTTCTCATCCATGAAACACCCTCTGTTTTAACGCAAGAAGCATCCTCTTTTTTCCAGAGTCCACAAACAGCAAGAAATATGAGCATGTCCAGAAAAAAAGAACTGTGTTTCCTACTAATACGGACCCTATCTAGTTGAAATCTGCTTATGAAACTGTAACAAACGACAGCATCTCTTACATAGATGCTCTTTAGTTAATAGTGAAAAACATGTTGGGTTCGTAAACTGTGTAAATTCATTTGAGCCGAAAAATCAGTGGGTTTACCGGAAATGAACTCTTGCTTGTAGGAAGACACAGAGATTTTCGTTTAACTCTGATTCTGAAGGAAAATTCAGACCAGTGTTCTCATCCATGAAACATACTCTGTTTTAATGCAAGAAGCATGCTCTTCTTTCCAGCGTCTCCAATACAGCAAGAAATATGAGCATGTCCAGAAAAAAAGAACTGTGTTTCCTACTCATACGGACCATATCTAGTTGAAATCTGCTTATGAAACTGTAACAAACCACAGCATGTGTTACATAGATGCTCTTTAGTTAATAGTGAAAAACGTGTTGGGTTCATGAACTGTGTAAATTCATTTGAGCCGAAAAATCATGGGTTTACCGGAAATGAACTCTTGCTTGTAGGAAGACACAGGGGCTTTGGTTTCACTCCGTTTGTGAAGGGAAATTCAGGCCAGAGTTCTCATCCATGAAACATACTCTGTTTTAACGCAAGAAGAATGCTCTTCTTTCCAGCATCTCTAATACAGCAAGAAACATGAACATGCCCAGAAAAAGGAACTGTGTTCCCTACTCATACGGACAGTATCTAGTTGAACTCTGCTTATGAAACTGTAGCAAACCACAGCATCTCTTAAATAGATGCTCTTTAGTTAATAGTGAAAAACGTGTTGGGTTCGTGAACTGTGTAAATTCATTTGAGCCGAAAAATCACTGGGTTTACCGGAAATGAACTCTTGCTTTTAGTAAGACACAGAGGCTTTGGTTTAACTCCATTTGTGAAGGGAAATTCAGACCAGTGTTCTCATCGATGAAACACCCTCTGTTTTAACGCAAGAAGCACCTCTTCTTTCCAGAGTCCACAATACAGCAAGAAATATGAGCATGTCCAGAAAAAAAGAACTGTGTTTCCTACTAATAAGGACCATATCTAGTTGAAATCTGCTTATGAAACTGTAACAAACGACAGCATCTCTTACATAGATGCTCTTTAGTTAATAGTGAAAAACATGTTGGGTTCGTAAACTGTGTGAATTCATTTGAGCCGAAAAATCAGTGGGTTACCGGATATGAACTCTTGTTTGTAGGAAGACAAAGAGACATTGGTTTAACTCTGATTCTGAAGGAAAATTCAGACCAGTGTTCTCATCCATGAAACATACTCTATTTCAATGCAAGAAGCATGCTCTTCTTTCCAGCGTCTCCAATACATCAAGAAACATGAGCATGCCCAGAAAAAAAGAACTGTGTTTCCAAATCATACAGACCATATCTAGTTGAACTCTGCTTATGAAACTGTAACAAACCACAGCATCTCTTATATAGATGCTCTTTAGTTAATAGTGAAAATCGGAATGGGTTCATGAACTGTGTAAATTCATTTGAGCCAAAAAATCACTGGGTATGCCAGAAATGAACACTTGCTTGTAGGAAGACACAGGGTTTGTTTTAACTCCGTTTGTGAAGGGAAATTCAGACCAGAGTTCTCATCCATGAAATACACTCCTTTTAACACAAGAAGAATGCTCTTCTTTCCAGCATCTCTAATACAGCAAGAAATGTGAGCATGTCCAGAAAAAATGAACTGTGTTTCCTACTCATACGGACCATATCTAGTTGAAATCTGTTTAGGAAACTTTAACAAACAACAGGATCTCCTACATAGATGCTCTTTAGTTAATAGTGAAAAACATGTTGGGTTCGTAAACTGTGTAAATTCATTTGAGCCGAAAAATCAGTGGGTTTACCGGATATGAACTCTTGCTTGTAGGAAGACACAGAGTATTTGGTTTAACTCTGATTCTGAAGGAAAATTCAGACCACTGTTCTCATCCATGAAACATACTCTGTTTTAATTCAAGACGCATGCTCTTCTTTCCAGCGTCTCCAATACAGCAAGAAACATGAGCATGCCCAGAAAAAAAGAACTGTGTTTCTTACTCATACGGACCATATCCAGTTAAACTCTGCTTATGAAAGTGTAACAAACCACAGCATCTCTTACAAAAATGCTCAATCATTTATAGTGAAAAACGTGTTGGATTCGTGAACTGTGTAAATTCATTTGAGCCGAAAAATCACTGGGTTTACCAGGAAAGAACTCTTGCTTGTAGTAAGACACAGAGGCTTTGGTTTAACTCCATTTGTGAAGGGATATTCAGACCAGTGTTCTCATCCATGAAACACCCTCTGTTTTAACGCAAGAAGCATCCTCTTCTTTCCAGAGTCCACAATACAGGAAGAAATATGAGCATGTCCAGAAAAAAAGAACTGTGTTTCCTACTCATACGGACCATATCTAGTTGAAATCTGCTTATGAAACTGTAACAAACGACAGCATCTCTTACATAGATGCTCTTTAGTTAATAGTGAAAAACATGTTGGGTTCGTAAACTGTGTAAATTCATTTGAGCCGAAAAATCAGTGGGTTAACCGGATATGAACTCTTGCTTGTAGGAAGACACAGAGACTTTGGTTTAACTCTGATTCTGAAGGAAAATTCAGACCAGTGTTCTCATCCATGAAACATACTCTGTTTTAATGCAAGAAGCATGCTCTTCTTTCCAGCGTCTCCAATACATCAAGAAACATGAGCATGCCCAGAAAAAAAGAACAGTGTTTCCAACTCATACAGACCATATCTAGTTGAACTCTGCTTATGAAACTGTAACAAACCACAGCATCTCTTATATAGATGCTCTTTAGTTAATAGTGAAAATCGTGTTGGGTTCGTGAACTGTGTAAATTCATTTGAGCCGAAAAATCACTGGGCATACCAGAAATGAACACTTGCTTGTAGGAAGACACAGGGTTTGGTTTAACTCCGTTTATGAAGGGAAATTTAGACCAGTTTTCTAATCCATGAAACACCCTCTGCTTTAACGCAAGAAGCATCCTCTTCATTCCAGAGTCAGCAATACAGCAAGAAATATGAGCATGTCCAGAAAAAAAGAACTGTGTTTCCTACTCATACAGACCATATCCAGTTAAACTCTGCTTATGAAATTGTAACAAACCACTGCATCTCTTACATAGATGCTCTTTAATTAATAGTGAAAATCGTGTTGGGTTCGTGAACTGTGGAAATTCATTTGAGCCGAAAAATCACTGGGTTTACTGGAAATGAACTCTTGCTTGTAGGAAGACACAGAGGCTTTGGTTTAACTCCGTTTGTGAAGGGAAATACAGACCAGTGTTCTCATCCATGAAACACCCTCTGTTTTAACGCAAGAAGCATCCTCTTTTTTCCAGAGTCCACAAACAGCAAGAAATATGAGCATGTCCAGAAAAAAAGAACTGTGTTTCCTACTCATACGGACCCTATCTAGTTGAAATCTGCTTATGAAACTGTAACAAACGACAGCATCTCTTACATAGATGCTCTTTAGTTAATAGTGAAAAACATGTTGGGTTCGTAAACTGTGTCAATTCATTTGAGCCGAAAAATCAGTGGGTTTACCGGAAATGAACTCTTGCTTGTAGGAAGACACAGAGATTTTCGTTTAACTCTGATTCTGAAGGAAAATTCAGACCAGTGTTCTCATCCATGAAACATACTCTGTTTTAATGCAAGAAGCATGCTCTTCTTTCCAGCGTCTCCAATACAGCAAGAAATATGAGCATGTCCAGAAAAAAAGAACTGTGTTTCCTACTCATACGGACCATATCTAGTTGAAATCTGCTTATGAAACTGTAACAAACCACAGCATGTGTTACATAGATGCTCTTTAGTTAATAGTGAAAAACGTGTTGGGTTCATGAACTGTGTAAATTCATTTGAGCCGAAAAATCATGGGTTTACCGGAAATGAACTCTTGCTTGTAGGAAGACACAGGGGCTTTGGTTTCACTCCGTTTGTGAAGGGAAATTCAGGCCAGAGTTCTCATCCATGAAACATACTCTGTTTTAACGCAAGAAGAATGCTCTTCTTTCCAGCATCTCTAATACAGCAAGAAACATGAGCATGCCCAGAAAAAAGGAACTGTGTTCCCTACTCATACGGACAGTATCTAGTTGAACTCTGCTTATGAAACTGTAGCAAACCACAGCATCTCTTAAATAGATGCTCTTTAGTTAATAGTGAAAAACGTGTTGGGTTCGTGAACTGTGTAAATTCATTTGAGCCGAAAAATCACTGGGTTTACCGGAAATGAACTCTTGCTTTTAGTAAGACACAGAGGCTTTGGTTTAACTCCATTTGTGAAGGGAAATTCAGACCAGTGTTCTCATCCATGAAACACCCTCTGTTTTAACGCAAGAAGCACCTCTTCTTTCCAGAGTCCACAATACAGCAAGAAATATGAGCATGTCCAGAAAAAAAGAACTGTGTTTCCTACTAATAAGGACCATATCTAGTTGAAATCTGCTTATGAAACTGTAACAAACGACAGCATCTCTTACATAGATGCTCTTTAGTTAATAGTGAAAAACATGTTGGGTTCGTAAACTGTGTGAATTCATTTGAGCCGAAAAATCAGTGGGTTACCGGATATGAACTCTTGTTTGTAGGAAGACAAAGAGACATTGGTTTAACTCTGATTCTGAAGGAAAATTCAGACCAGTGTTCTCATCCATGAAACATACTCTATTTCAATGCAAGAAGCATGCTCTTCTTTCCAGCGTCTCCAATACATCAAGAAACATGAGCATGCCCAGAAAAAAAGAACTGTGTTTCCAACTCATACAGACCATATCTAGTTGAACTCTGCTTATGAAACTGTAACAAACCACAGCATCTCTTATATAGATGCTCTTTAGTTAATAGTGAAAATCGGAATGGGTTCATGAACTGTGTAAATTCATTTGAGCCAAAAAATCACTGGGTATACCAGAAAAGAACACTTGCTTGTAGGAAGACACAGGGTTTGTTTTAACTCCGTTTGTGAAGGGAAATTCAGACCAGAGTTCTCATCCATGAAATACACTCCTTTTAACACAAGAAGAATGCTCTTCTTTCCAGCATCTCTAATACAGCAAGAAATGTGAGCATGTCCAGAAAAAATGAACTGTGTTTCCTACTCATACGGACCATATCCAGTTAAACTCTGCTTAGGAAATTGTAACAAACCACTGCATCTCTTACATAGATGCTATTTAGTTAATAGTGAAAATCGTGTTGGGTTCGTGAACTGTGGAAATTCATTTGAGCCGAAAAATCACTGGGCTTACCGGAAATGAAATCTTGCTTGTAGGAAGACACAGAGGCTTTGGTTTAACTCTGATTCTGAAGGAAAATTCAGACCAGTGTTCTCATCCATGAAACACCCTCTGTTTTAACGCAAGAAGCATCCTCTTTTTTCCAGAGTCCACAAACAGCAAGAAATATGAGCATGTCCAGAAAAAAAGAACTGTGTTTCCTACTAATACGGACCCTATCTAGTGGAAATCTGCTTATGAAACTGTAACAAACGACAGCATCTCTTACATAGATGCTCTTTAGTTAATAGTGAAAAACATGTTGGGTTCGTAAACTGTGTAAATTCATTTGAGCCGAAAAATCAGTGGGTTTACCGGAAATGAACTCTTGCTTGTAGGAAGACACAGAGATTTTCGTTTAACTCTGATTCTGAAGGAAAATTCAGACCAGTGTTCTCATCCATGAAACATACTCTGTTTTAATGCAAGAAGCATGCTCTTCTTTCCAGCGTCTCCAATACAGCAAGAAATATGAGCATGTCCAGAAAAAAAGAACTGTGTTTCCTACTCATACGGACCATATCTAGTTGAAATCTGCTTATGAAACTGTAACAAACCACAGCATGTGTTACATAGATGCTCTTTAGTTAATAGTGAAAAACGTGTTGGGTTCATGAACTGTGTAAATTCATTTGAGCCGAAAAATCATGGGTTTACCGGAAATGAACTCTTGCTTGTAGGAAGACACAGGGGCTTTGGTTTCACTCCGTTTGTGAAGGGAAATTCAGGCCAGAGTTCTCATCCATGAAACATACTCTGTTTTAACGCAAGAAGAATGCTCTTCTTTCCAGCATCTCTAATACAGCAAGAAACATGAGCATGCCCAGAAAAAAGGAACTGTGTTCCCTACTCATACGGACAGTATCTAGTTGAACTCTGCTTATGAAACTGTAGCAAACCACAGCATCTCTTAAATAGATGCTCTTTAGTTAATAGTGAAAAACGTGTTGGGTTCGTGAACTGTGTAAATTCATTTGAGCCGAAAAATCACTGGGTTTACCGGAAATGAACTCTTGCTTTTAGTAAGACACAGAGGCTTTGGTTTAACTCCATTTGTGAAGGGAAATTCAGACCAGTGTTCTCATCCATGAAACACCCTCTGTTTTAACGCAAGAAGCACCTCTTCTTTCCAGAGTCCACAATACAGCAAGAAATATGAGCATGTCCAGAAAAAAAGAACTGTGTTTCCTACTAATAAGGACCATATCTAGTTGAAATCTGCTTATGAAACTGTAACAAACGACAGCATCTCTTACATAGATGCTCTTTAGTTAATAGTGAAAAACATGTTGGGTTCATAAACTGTGTGAATTCATTTGAGCCGAAAAATCAGTGGGTTACCGGATATGAACTCTTGTTTGTAGGAAGACAAAGAGACATTGGTTTAACTCTGATTCTGAAGGAAAATTCAGACCAGTGTTCTCATCCATGAAACATACTCTATTTCAATGCAAGAAGCATGCTCTTCTTTCCAGCGTCTCCAATACATCAAGAAACATGAGCATGCCCAGAAAAAAAGAACTGTGTTTCCAACTCATACAGACCATATCTAGTTGAACTCTGCTTATGAAACTGTAACAAACCACAGCATCCCTTATATAGATGCTCTTTAGTTAATAGTGAAAATCGGAATGGGTTCATGAACTGTGTAAATTCATTTGAGCCAAAAAATCACTGGGTATACCAGAAATGAACACTTGCTTGTAGGAAGACACAGGGTTTGTTTTAACTCCGTTTGTGAAGGGAAATTCAGACCAGAGTTCTCATCCATGAAATACACTCCTTTTAACACAAGAAGAATGCTCTTCTTTCCAGCATCTCTAATACAGCAAGAAATGTGAGCATGTCCAGAAAAAATGAACTGTGTTTCCTACTCATACGGACCATATCTAGTTGAAATCTGTTTAGGAAACTTTAACAAACAACAGGATCTCCTACATAGATGCTCTTTAGTTAATAGTGAAAAACATGTTGGGTTCGTAAACTGTGTAAATTCATTTGAGCCGAAAAATCAGTGGGTTTACCGGATATGAACTCTTGCTTGTAGGAAGACACAGAGTATTTGGTTTAACTCTGATTCTGAAGGAAAATTCAGACCACTGTTCTCATCCATGAAACATACTCTGTTTTAATTCAAGACGCATGCTCTTCTTTCCAGCGTCTCCAATACAGCAAGAAACATGAGCATGCCCAGAAAAAAAGAACTGTGTTTCTTACTCATACGGACCATATCCAGTTAAACTCTGCTTATGAAAGTGTAACAAACCACAGCATCTCTTACAAAAATGCTCAATCATTTATAGTGAAAAACGTGTTGGATTCGTGAACTGTGTAAATTCACTTGAGCCGAAAAATCACTGGGTTTACCAGGAAAGAACTCTTGCTTGTAGTAAGACACAGAGGCTTTGGTTTAACTCCATTTGTGAAGGGATATTCAGACCAGTGTTCTCATCCATGAAACACCCTCTGTTTTAACGCAAGAAGCATCCTCTTCTTTCCAGAGTCCACAATACAGGAAGAAATATGAGCATGTCCAGAAAAAAAGAACTGTGTTTCCTACTCATACGGACCATATCTAGTTGAAATCTGCTTATGAAACTGTAACAAACGACAGCATCTCTTACATAGATGCTCTTTAGTTAATAGTGAAAAACATGTTGGGTTCGTAAACTGTGTAAATTCATTTGAGCCGAAAAATCAGTGGGTTAACCGGATATGAACTCTTGCTTGTAGGAAGACACAGAGACTTTGGTTTAACTCTGATTCTGAAGGAAAATTCAGACCAGTGTTCTCATCCATGAAACATACTCTGTTTTAATGCAAGAAGCATGCTCTTCTTTCCAGCGTCTCCAATACATCAAGAAACATGAGCATGCCCAGAAAAAAAGAACAGTGTTTCCAACTCATACAGACCATATCTAGTTGAACTCTGCTTATGAAACTGTAACAAACCACAGCATCTCTTATATAGATGCTCTTTAGTTAATAGTGAAAATCGTGTTGGGTTCGTGAACTGTGTAAATTCATTTGAGCCGAAAAATCACTGGGCATACCAGAAATGAACACTTGCTTGTAGGAAGACACAGGGTTTGGTTTAACTCCGTTTATGAAGGGAAATTTAGACCAGTTTTCTAATCCATGAAACACCCTCTGCTTTAACGCAAGAAGCATCCTCTTCATTCCAGAGTCAGCAATACAGCAAGAAATATGAGCATGTCCAGAAAAAAAGAACTGTGTTTCCTACTCATACAGACCATATCCAGTTAAACTCTGCTTATGAAATTGTAACAAACCACTGCATCTCTTACATAGATGCTCTTTAATTAATAGTGAAAATCGTGTTGGGTTCGTGAACTGTGGAAATTCATTTGAGCCGAAAAATCACTGGGTTTACTGGAAATGAACTCTTGCTTGTAGGAAGACACAGAGGCTTTGGTTTAACTCCGTTTGTGAAGGGAAATACAGACCAGTGTTCTCATCCATGAAACACCCTCTGTTTTAACGCAAGAAGCATCCTCTTTTTTCCAGAGTCCACAAACAGCAAGAAATATGAGCATGTCCAGAAAAAAAGAACTGTGTTTCCTACTCATACGGACCCTATCTAGTTGAAATCTGCTTATGAAACTGTAACAAACGACAGCATCTCTTACATAGATGCTCTTTAGTTAATAGTGAAAAACATGTTGGGTTCGTAAACTGTGTCAATTCATTTGAGCCGAAAAATCAGTGGGTTTACCGGAAATGAACTCTTGCTTGTAGGAAGACACAGAGATTTTCGTTTAACTCTGATTCTGAAGGAAAATTCAGACCAGTGTTCTCATCCATGAAACATACTCTGTTTTAATGCAAGAAGCATGCTCTTCTTTCCAGCGTCTCCAATACAGCAAGAAATATGAGCATGTCCAGAAAAAAAGAACTGTGTTTCCTACTCATACGGACCATATCTAGTTGAAATCTGCTTATGAAACTGTAACAAACCACAGCATGTGTTACATAGATGCTCTTTAGTTAATAGTGAAAAACGTGTTGGGTTCATGAACTGTGTAAATTCATTTGAGCCGAAAAATCATGGGTTTACCGGAAATGAACTCTTGCTTGTAGGAAGACACAGGGGCTTTGGTTTCACTCCGTTTGTGAAGGGAAATTCAGGCCAGAGTTCTCATCCATGAAACATACTCTGTTTTAACGCAAGAAGAATGCTCTTCTTTCCAGCATCTCTAATACAGCAAGAAACATGAGCATGCCCAGAAAAAAGGAACTGTGTTCCCTACTCATACGGACAGTATCTAGTTGAACTCTGCTTATGAAACTGTAGCAAACCACAGCATCTCTTAAATAGATGCTCTTTAGTTAATAGTGAAAAACGTGTTGGGTTCGTGAACTGTGTAAATTCATTTGAGCCGAAAAATCACTGGGTTTACCGGAAATGAACTCTTGCTTTTAGTAAGACACATAGGCTTTGGTTTAACTCCATTTGTGAAGGGAAATTCAGACCAGTGTTCTCATCCATGAAACACCCTCTGTTTTAACGCAAGAAGCACCTCTTCTTTCCAGAGTCCACAATACAGCAAGAAATATGAGCATGTCCAGAAAAAAAGAACTGTGTTTCCTACTAATAAGGACCATATCTAGTTGAAATCTGCTTATGAAACTGTAACAAACGACAGCATCTCTTACATAGATGCTCTTTAGTTAATAGTGAAAAACATGTTGGGTTCGTAAACTGTGTGAATTCATTTGAGCCGAAAAATCAGTGGGTTACCGGATATGAACTCTTGTTTGTAGGAAGACAAAGAGACATTGGTTTAACTCTGATTCTGAAGGAAAATTCAGACCAGTGTTCTCATCCATGAAACATACTCTATTTCAATGCAAGAAGCATGCTCTTCTTTCCAGCGTCTCCAATACATCAAGAAACATGAGCATGCCCAGAAAAAAAGAACTGTGTTTCCAACTCATACAGACCATATCTAGTTGAACTCTGCTTATGAAACTGTAACAAACCACAGCATCTCTTATATAGATGCTCTTTAGTTAATAGTGAAAATCGGAATGGGTTCATGAACTGTGTAAATTCATTTGAGCCAAAAAATCACTGGGTATACCAGAAAAGAACACTTGCTTGTAGGAAGACACAGGGTTTGTTTTAACTCCGTTTGTGAAGGGAAATTCAGACCAGAGTTCTCATCCATGAAATACACTCCTTTTAACACAAGAAGAATGCTCTTCTTTCCAGCATCTCTAATACAGCAAGAAATGTGAGCATGTCCAGAAAAAATGAACTGTGTTTCCTACTCATACGGACCATATCCAGTTAAACTCTGCTTAGGAAATTGTAACAAACCACTGCATCTCTTACATAGATGCTATTTAGTTAATAGTGAAAATCGTGTTGGGTTCGTGAACTGTGGAAATTCATTTGAGCCGAAAAATCACTGGGCTTACCGGAAATGAAATCTTGCTTGTAGGAAGACACAGAGGCTTTGGTTTAACTCTGATTCTGAAGGAAAATTCAGACCAGTGTTCTCATCCATGAAACACCCTCTGTTTTAACGCAAGAAGCATCCTCTTTTTTCCAGAGTCCACAAACAGCAAGAAATATGAGCATGTCCAGAAAAAAAGAACTGTGTTTCCTACTAATACGGACCCTATCTAGTTGAAATCTGCTTATGAAACTGTAACAAACGACAGCATCTCTTACATAGATGCTCTTTAGTTAATAGTGAAAAACATGTTGGGTTCGTAAACTGTGTAAATTCATTTGAGCCGAAAAATCAGTGGGTTTACCGGAAATGAACTCTTGCTTGTAGGAAGACACAGAGATTTTCGTTTAACTCTGATTCTGAAGGAAAATTCAGACCAGTGTTCTCATCCATGAAACATACTCTGTTTTAATGCAAGAAGCATGCTCTTCTTTCCAGCGTCTCCAATACAGCAAGAAATATGAGCATGTCCAGAAAAAAAGAACTGTGTTTCCTACTCATACGGACCATATCTAGTTGAAATCTGCTTATGAAACTGTAACAAACCACAGCATGTGTTACATAGATGCTCTTTAGTTAATAGTGAAAAACGTGTTGGGTTCATGAACTGTGTAAATTCATTTGAGCCGAAAAATCATGGGTTTACCGGAAATGAACTCTTGCTTGTAGGAAGACACAGGGGCTTTGGTTTCACTCCGTTTGTGAAGGGAAATTCAGGCCAGAGTTCTCATCCATGAAACATACTCTGTTTTAACGCAAGAAGAATGCTCTTCTTTCCAGCATCTCTAATACAGCAAGAAACATGAGCATGCCCAGAAAAAAGGAACTGTGTTCCCTACTCATACGGACAGTATCTAGTTGAACTCTGCTTATGAAACTGTAGCAAACCACAGCATCTCTTAAATAGATGCTCTTTAGTTAATAGTGAAAAACGTGTTGGGTTCGTGAACTGTGTAAATTCATTTGAGCCGAAAAATCACTGGGTTTACCGGAAATGAACTCTTGCTTTTAGTAAGACACAGAGGCTTTGGTTTAACTCCATTTGTGAAGGGAAATTCAGACCAGTGTTCTCATCCATGAAACACCCTCTGTTTTAACGCAAGAAGCACCTCTTCTTTCCAGAGTCCACAATACAGCAAGAAATATGAGCATGTCCAGAAAAAAAGAACTGTGTTTCCTACTAATAAGGACCATATCTAGTTGAAATCTGCTTATGAAACTGTAACAAACGACAGCATCTCTTACATAGATGCTCTTTAGTTAATAGTGAAAAACATGTTGGGTTCATAAACTGTGTGAATTCATTTGAGCCGAAAAATCAGTGGGTTACCGGATATGAACTCTTGTTTGTAGGAAGACAAAGAGACATTGGTTTAACTCTGATTCTGAAGGAAAATTCAGACCAGTGTTCTCATCCATGAAACATACTCTATTTCAATGCAAGAAGCATGCTCTTCTTTCCAGCGTCTCCAATACATCAAGAAACATGAGCATGCCCAGAAAAAAAGAACTGTGTTTCCAACTCATACAGACCATATCTAGTTGAACTCTGCTTATGAAACTGTAACAAACCACAGCATCTCTTATATAGATGCTCTTTAGTTAATAGTGAAAATCGGAATGGGTTCATGAACTGTGTAAATTCATTTGAGCCAAAAAATCACTGGGTATACCAGAAATGAACACTTGCTTGTAGGAAGACACAGGGTTTGTTTTAACTCCGTTTGTGAAGGGAAATTCAGACCAGAGTTCTCATCCATGAAATACACTCCTTTTAACACAAGAAGAATGCTCTTCTTTCCAGCATCTCTAATACAGCAAGAAATGTGAGCATGTCCAGAAAAAATGAACTGTGTTTCCTACTCATACGGACCATATCTAGTTGAAATCTGTTTAGGAAACTTTAACAAACAACAGGATCTCCTACATAGATGCTCTTTAGTTAATAGTGAAAAACATGTTGGGTTCGTAAACTGTGTAAATTCATTTGAGCCGAAAAATCAGTGGGTTTACCGGATATGAACTCTTGCTTGTAGGAAGACACAGAGTATTTGGTTTAACTCTGATTCTGAAGGAAAATTCAGACCACTGTTCTCATCCATGAAACATAATCTGTTTTAATTCAAGACACATGCTCTTCTTTCCAGCATCTCCAATACAGCAAGAAACATGAGCATGCCCAGAAAAAAAGAACTGTGTTTCTTACTCATACGGACCATATCCAGTTAAACTCTGCTTATGAAAGTGTAACAAACCACAGCATCTCTTACAAAAATGCTCAATCATTTATAGTGAAAAACGTGTTGGATTCGTGAACTGTGTAAATTCATTTGAGCCGAAAAATCACTGGGTTTACCAGGAAAGAACTCTTGCTTGTAGTAAGACACAGAGGCTTTGGTTTAACTCCATTTGTGAAGGGATATTCAGACCAGTGTTCTCATCCATGAAACACCCTCTGTTTTAACGCAAGAAGCATCCTCTTCTTTCCAGAGTCCACAATACAGGAAGAAATATGAGCATGTCCAGAAAAAAAGAACTGTGTTTCCTACTCATACGGACCATATCTAGTTGAAATCTGCTTATGAAACTGTAACAAACGACAGCATCTCTTATATAGATGCTCTTTAGTTAATAGTGAAAATCGTGTTGGGTTCGTGAACTGTGTAAATTCATTTGAGCCGAAAAATCACTGGGCATACCAGAAATGAACACTTGCTTGTAGGAAGACACAGGGTTTGGTTTAACTCCGTTTATGAAGGGAAATTTAGACCAGTTTTCTAATCCATGAAACACCCTCCGCTTTAACGCAAGAAGCATCCTCTTCATTCCAGAGTCAGCAATACAGCAAGAAATATGAGCATGTCCAGAAAAAAAGAACTGTGTTTCCTACTCATACAGACCATATCCAGTTAAACTCTGCTTATGAAACTGTAACAAACCACAGCATGTGTTACATAGATGCTCTTTAGTTAATAGTGAAAAACGTGTTGGGTTCATGAACTGTGTAAATTCATTTGAGCCGAAAAATCATGGGTTTACCGGAAATGAACTCTTGCTTGTAGGAAGACACAGGGGCTTTGGTTTCACTCCGTTTGTGAAGGGAAATTCAGGCCAGAGTTCTCATCCATGAAACATACTCTGTTTTAACGCAAGAAGAATGCTCTTCTTTCCAGCATCTCTAATACAGCAAGAAACATGAGCATGCCCAGAAAAAAGGAACTGTGTTCCCTACTCATACGGACAGTATCTAGTTGAACTCTGCTTATGAAACTGTAGCAAACCACAGCATCTCTTAAATAGATGCTCTTTAGTTAATAGTGAAAAACGTGTTGGGTTCGTGAACTGTGTAAATTCATTTGAGCCGAAAAATCACTGGGTTTACCGGAAATGAACTCTTGCTTTTAGTAAGACACAGAGGCTTTGGTTTAACTCCATTTGTGAAGGGAAATTCAGACCAGTGTTCTCATCCATGAAACACCCTCTGTTTTAACGCAAGAAGCACCTCTTCTTTCCAGAGTCCACAATACAGCAAGAAATATGAGCATGTCCAGAAAAAAAGAACTGTGTTTCCTACTAATAAGGACCATATCTAGTTGAAATCTGCTTATGAAACTGTAACAAACGACAGCATCTCTTACATAGATGCTCTTTAGTTAATAGTGAAAAACATGTTGGGTTCGTAAACTGTGTGAATTCATTTGAGCCGAAAAATCAGTGGGTTACCGGATATGAACTCTTGTTTGTAGGAAGACAAAGAGACATTGGTTTAACTCTGATTCTGAAGGAAAATTCAGACCAGTGTTCTCATCCATGAAACATACTCTATTTCAATGCAAGAAGCATGCTCTTCTTTCCAGCGTCTCCAATACATCAAGAAACATGAGCATGCCCAGAAAAAAAGAACTGTGTTTCCAACTCATACAGACCATATCTAGTTGAACTCTGCTTATGAAACTGTAACAAACCACAGCATCTCTTATATAGATGCTCTTTAGTTAATAGTGAAAATCGGAATGGGTTCATGAACTGTGTAAATTCATTTGAGCCAAAAAATCACTGGGTATACCAGAAAAGAACACTTGCTTGTAGGAAGACACAGGGTTTGTTTTAACTCCGTTTGTGAAGGGAAATTCAGACCAGAGTTCTCATCAATGAAATACACTCCTTTTAACACAAGAAGAATGCTCTTCTTTCCAGCATCTCTAATACAGCAAGAAATGTGAGCATGTCCAGAAAAAATGAACTGTGTTTCCTACTCATACGGACCATATCCAGTTAAACTCTGCTTAGGAAATTGTAACAAACCACTGCATCTCTTACATAGATGCTCTTTAGTTAATAGTGAAAATCGTGTTGGGTTCGTGAACTGTGGAAATTCATTTGAGCCGAAAAATCACTGGGCTTACCGGAAATGAACTCTTGCTTGTAGGAAGACACAGAGGCTTTGGTTTAACTCTGATTTTGAAGGAAAATTCAGACCAGTGTTCTCATCCATGAAACATACTCTGATTTAATGCAAGAAGCATGCTCTTCTTTCCAGCGTCTCCAATACATCAAGAAACATGAGCATGCCCAGAAAAAATGAACTGTGTTTCCAACTCATACAGACCATATCTAGTTGAACTCTGCTTATGAAACTGTAAGAAACCACAGCATCTCTTATAAAGATGCTCTTTAGTTAATAGTGAAAATCGGGTTGGGTTCGTGAACTGTGAAAATTCATTGAGCCGAAAAATCACTGGGTATACCAGAAATGAACACTTGCTTGTAGGAAGACACAGGGTTTGTTTTAACTCCGTTTGTGAAGGGAAATTCAGACCAGTGTTGTCATCCATGAAACACCCTCTGTTTTAACGCAAGAAGCATCCTCTTCTTTCCAGAGTCAGTAATACAGCAAGAAATATGAGCATGTCCAGAAAAAAAGAACTGTGTTTCCTACTCATACGGACCATATCTTGTTGAACACTGCTTATGAAACTGTAACAAACCACAGCATGTGTTACATAGATGCTCTTTAGTTAATAGTGAAAAACGTGTTGGGTTCATGAACTGTGTAAATTCATTTGAGCCGAAAAATCATTGGTTTACCGGAAATGAACACTTGCTTGTAGGAAGACACAGGGGCTTTGGTTTCACTCCTTTGTGATTGGAAATTCAGACCAGAGTTCTCATCCATGAAACATACTCTGTTTTAACGCAAGAAGAATGCTCTTCTTTCCAGCATCTCTAGTACAGCAAGAAACATGAGCATGCCCAGAAAAAAAGAACTGTGTTCCCTACTCATACGGACAGTATCTAGTTGAACTCTGCTTATGAAACTGTAGCAAACCACAGCATCTCTAAAATAGATGCTCTTTAGTTAATAGTGAAAAACGTGTTGGGTTCGTGAACTGTGTAAATTCGTTTGAGCCGAAAAATCACTGGGTTTACCGGAAATGAACTCTTGCTTGTAGTAAGACACAGAGGCTTTGGTTTAACTCCGTTTCTGATGGAAAATTCAGACCGGTGTTCTCATCCATGAAACACTCTGTGTTTTAACGCCAGAAGCATGCTCTTCTTTCCAGCGTCTCCAATACAGCAAGAAACATGAACATGCCCAGAAAAAAAGAACTGTGTTTCCTACTCATACGGACCATATCCAATTAAACTCTGCTTATGAAATTGTAACAAACCACTGCATCTCTTAAATAGATGCTCTTTAGTTAATAGTGATAATCGTGTTGGGTTCGTGAACTGTGGAAATTCATTTGAGCCGAAAAATCACTGGGTTTACCGGAAATGAACTCTTGCTTGTAGGAAGACACAGAGGCTTTGGTTTAACTCCATTTGTGAATGGAAATACAGACCAGTGTTCTCATCCATGAAACACCCTCTGTTTTAACGCAAGAAGCATCCTCTTCTTTCCAGAGTCCACAAACAGCAAGAAATATGAGCATGTCCAGAAAAAAAGAACTGTGTTTCCTACTAATACGGACCATATCTAGTTGAAATCTGCTTATGAAACTGTAACAAACGACAGTATCTCTTACATAGATGCTCTTTAGTTAATAGTGAAAAACATGTTGGGTTCGTAAACTGTGTAAATTCATTTGAGCCGAAAAATCAGTGGGTTTACCGGAAATGAACTCTTGCTTGTAGGAAGACACAGAGAATTTCGTTTAACTCTGATTCTGAAGGAAAATTCAGACCAGTGTTCTGATCCATGAAACATACTCTGTTTTAATGCAAGAAGCATGCTCTTCTTTCCAGGGTCTCCAATTCATCAAGAAACATGAGCATGCCCAGAAAAAATGAACTGTGTTTCCAACTCATACAGACCATATCTAGTTGGACTCTGCTTATGAAACTGTAAGAAACCACAGCATCTCTTATAAAGATGCACTTTAGTTAATAGTGAAAATCGGGTTGGGTTCGTGAACTGTGTAAATTCATTGAGCTGAAACATCACTGGGTATACTAGAAATGAACACTTGCTTGTAGGAAGACACAGGGTTTGTTTTAACTCCGTTTGTTAAGGGAAATTCAGACCAGAGTTCTCATCCATGAAATACACTCCTTTTAACACAAGAAGAATGCTCTTCTTTCCAGCATCTCTAATACAGCAAGAAATGTGAGCATGTCCAGAAAAAATGAACTGTGTTTCCTACTCATACGGACCATATCTAGTTGAACTCTGATTATGAAACTGTAACAAACTACAGCATCTCGTACATAGATGCTCTTTAGTTAATAGTGAAAAACGTGTTGGGTTCATGAACTGTGTAAATTCATTTGAGCAGAAAAATCACTGGGCTTACCGGAAATGAACTCTTGCTTGTAGGAAGACACAGAGCCTTTGGTTTAACTCCGTTTCTGATGGAAAATTCAGACCGGTGTTCTCATCCATGAAACACTCTGTGTTTTAACGCCAGAAGCATGCTCTTCTTTCCAGCGTCTCCAATACAGCAAGAAACATGAGCATGCCCAGAAAAATGAACTGTGTTTCCTACTCATACGGACCATATCCAGTTAAACTCTGCTTATGAAATTGTAACAAACCACTGCATCTCTTACATAGATGCTCTTTAGTTAATAGTGAAAAACGTGTTGGGTTCATGAACTGTGTAAATTCATTTGAGCCGAAAAATCATGGGTTTACCGGAAATGAACTCTTGCTTGTAGGAAGACACAGGGGCTTTGGTTTCACTCCGTTTGTGAAGGGAAATTCAGGCCAGAGTTCTCATCCATGAAACATACTCTGTTTTAACGCAAGAAGAATGCTCTTCTTTCCAGCATCTCTAATACAGCAAGAAACATGAGCATGCCCAGAAAAAAGGAACTGTGTTCCCTACTCATACGGACAGTATCTAGTTGAACTCTGCTTATGAAACTGTAGCAAACCACAGCATCTCTTAAATAGATGCTCTTTAGTTAATAGTGAAAAACGTGTTGGGTTCGTGAACTGTGTAAATTCATTTGAGCCGAAAAATCACTGGGTTTACCGGAAATGAACTCTTGCTTTTAGTAAGACACAGAGGCTTTGGTTTAACTCCATTTGTGAAGGGAAATTCAGACCAGTGTTCTCATCCATGAAACACCCTCTGTTTTAACGCAAGAAGCACCTCTTCTTTCCAGAGTCCACAAAACAGCAAGAAATATGAGCATGTCCAGAAAAAAAGAACTGTGTTTCCTACTAATAAGGACCATATCTAGTTGAAATCTGCTTATGAAACTGTAACAAACGACAGCATCTCTTACATAGATGCTCTTTAGTTAATAGTGAAAAACATGTTGGGTTCGTAAACTGTGTGAATTCATTTGAGCCGAAAAATCAGTGGGTTACCGGATATGAACTCTTGTTTGTAGGAAGACAAAGAGACATTGGTTTAACTCTGATTCTGAAGGAAAATTCAGACCAGTGTTCTCATCCATGAAACATACTCTATTTCAATGCAAGAAGCATGCTCTTCTTTCCAGCGTCTCCAATACATCAAGAAACATGAGCATGCCCAGAAAAAAAGAACTGTGTTTCCAACTCATACAGACCATATCTAGTTGAACTCTGCTTATGAAACTGTAACAAACCACAGCATCTCTTATATAGATGCTCTTTAGTTAATAGTGAAAATCGGAATGGGTTCATGAACTGTGTAAATTCATTTGAGCCAAAAAATCACTGGGTATACCAGAAATGAACACTTGCTTGTAGGAAGACACAGGGTTTGTTTTAACTCCGTTTGTGAAGGGAAATTCAGACCAGAGTTCTCATCCATGAAATACACTCCTTTTAACACAAGAAGAATGCTCTTCTTTCCAGCATCTCTAATACAGCAAGAAATGTGAGCATGTCCAGAAAAAATGAACTGTGTTTCCTACTCATACGGACCATATCTAGTTGAAATCTGTTTAGGAAACTTTAACAAACAACAGGATCTCCTACATAGATGCTCTTTAGTTAATAGTGAAAAACATGTTGGGTTCGTAAACTGTGTAAATTCATTTGAGCCGAAAAATCAGTGGGTTTACCGGATATGAACTCTTGCTTGTAGGAAGACACAGAGTATTTGGTTTAACTCTGATTCTGAAGGAAAATTCAGACCACTGTTCTCATCCATGAAACATACTCTGTTTTAATTCAAGACGCATGCTCTTCTTTCCAGCGTCTCCAATACAGCAAGAAACATGAGCATGCCCAGAAAAAAAGAACTGTGTTTCTTACTCATACGGACCATATCCAGTTAAACTCTGCTTATGAAAGTGTAACAAACCACAGCATCTCTTACAAAAATGCTCAATCATTTATAGTGAAAAACGTGTTGGATTCGTGAACTGTGTAAATTCATTTGAGCCAAAAAATCACTGGGTTTACCAGGAAAGAACTCTTGCTTGTAGTAAGACACAGAGGCTTTGGTTTAACTCCATTTGTGAAGGGATATTCAGACCAGTGTTCTCATCCATGAAACACCCTCTGTTTTAACGCAAGAAGCATCCTCTTCTTTCCAGAGTCCACAATACAGGAAGAAATATGAGCATGTCCAGAAAAAAAGAACTGTGTTTCCTACTCATACGGACCATATCTAGTTGAAATCTGCTTATGAAACTGTAACAAACGACAGCATCTCTTACATAGATGCTCTTTAGTTAATAGTGAAAAACATGTTGGGTTCGTAAACTGTGTAAATTCATTTGAGCCGAAAAATCAGTGGGTTAACCGGATATGAACTCTTGCTTGTAGGAAGACACAGAGACTTTGGTTTAACTCTGATTCTGAAGGAAAATTCAGACCAGTGTTCTCATCCATGAAACATACTCTGTTTTAATGCAAGAAGCATGCTCTTCTTTCCAGCGTCTCCAATACATCAAGAAACATGAGCATGCCCAGAAAAAAAGAACAGTGTTTCCAACTCATACAGACCATATCTAGTTGAACTCTGCTTATGAAACTGTAACAAACCACAGCATCTCTTATATAGATGCTCTTTAGTTAATAGTGAAAATCGTGTTGGGTTCGTGAACTGTGTAAATTCATTTGAGCCGAAAAATCACTGGGCATACCAGAAATGAACACTTGCTTGTAGGAAGACACAGGGTTTGGTTTAACTCCGTTTATGAAGGGAAATTTAGACCAGTTTTCTAATCCATGAAACACCCTCTGCTTTAACGCAAGAAGCATCCTCTTCATTCCAGAGTCAGCAATACAGCAAGAAATATGAGCATGTCCAGAAAAAAAGAACTGTGTTTCCTACTCATACAGACCATATCCAGTTAAACTCTGCTTATGAAATTGTAACAAACCACTGCATCTCTTACATAGATGCTCTTTAATTAATAGTGAAAATCGTGTTGGGTTCGTGAACTGTGGAAATTCATTTGAGCCGAAAAATCACTGGGTTTACTGGAAATGAACTCTTGCTTGTAGGAAGACACAGAGGCTTTGGTTTAACTCCGTTTGTGAAGGGAAATACAGACCAGTGTTCTCATCCATGAAACACCCTCTGTTTTAACGCAAGAAGCATCCTCTTTTTTCCAGAGTCCACAAACAGCAAGAAATATGAGCATGTCCAGAAAAAATGAACTGTGTTTCCTACTAATACGGACCCTATCTAGTTGAAATCTGCTTATGAAACTGTAACAAACGACAGCATCTCTTACATAGATGCTCTTTAGTTAATAGTGAAAAACATGTTGGGTTCGTAAACTGTGTAAATTCATTTGAGCCGAAAAATCAGTGGGTTTACCGGAAATGAACTCTTGCTTGTAGGAAGACACAGAGATTTTCGTTTAACTCTGATTCTGAAGGAAAATTCAGACCAGTGTTCTCATCCATGAAACATACTCTGTTTTAATGCAAGAAGCATGCTCTTCTTTCCAGCGTCTCCAATACAGCAAGAAATATGAGCATGTCCAGAAAAAAAGAACTGTGTTTCCTACTCATACGGACCATATCTAGTTGAAATCTGCTTATGAAACTGTAACAAACCACAGCATGTGTTACATAGATGCTCTTTAGTTAATAGTGAAAAACGTGTTGGGTTCATGAACTGTGTAAATTCATTTGAGCCGAAAAATCATGGGTTTACCGGAAATGAACTCTTGCTTGTAGGAAGACACAGGGGCTTTGGTTTCACTCCGTTTGTGAAGGGAAATTCAGGCCAGAGTTCTCATCCATGAAACATACTCTGTTTTAACGCAAGAAGAATGCTCTTCTTTCCAGCATCTCTAATACAGCAAGAAACATGAGCATGCCCAGAAAAAAGGAACTGTGTTCCCTACTCATACGGACAGTATCTAGTTGAACTCTGCTTATGAAACTGTAGCAAACCACAGCATCTCTTAAATAGATGCTCTTTAGTTAATAGTGAAAAACGTGTTGGGTTCGTGAACTGTGTAAATTCATTTGAGCCGAAAAATCACTGGGTTTACCGGAAATGAACTCTTGCTTTTAGTAAGACACAGAGGCTTTGGTTTAACTCCATTTGTGAAGGGAAATTCAGACCAGTGTTCTCATCCATGAAACACCCTCTGTTTTAACGCAAGAAGCACCTCTTCTTTCCAGAGTCCACAATACAGCAAGAAATATGAGCATGTCCAGAAAAAAAGAACTGTGTTTCCTACTAATAAGGACCATATCTAGTTGAAATCTGCTTATGAAACTGTAACAAACGACAGCATCTCTTACATAGATGCTCTTTAGTTAATAGTGAAAAACATGTTGGGTTCGTAAACTGTGTGAATTCATTTGAGCCGAAAAATCAGTGGGTTACCGGATATGAACTCTTGTTTGTAGGAAGACAAAGAGACATTGGTTTAACACTGATTCTGAAGGAAAATTCAGACCAGTGTTCTCATCCATGAAACATACTCTATTTCAATGCAAGAAGCATGCTCTTCTTTCCAGCGTCTCCAATACATCAAGAAACATGAGCATGCCCAGAAAAAAAGAACTGTGTTTCCAACTCATACAGACCATATCTAGTTGAACTCTGCTTATGAAACTGTAACAAACCACAGCATCTCTTATATAGATGCTCTTTAGTTAATAGTGAAAATCGGAATGGGTTCATGAACTGTGTAAATTCATTTGAGCCAAAAAATCACTGGGTATACCAGAAATGAACACTTGCTTGTAGGAAGACACAGGGTTTGTTTTAACTCCGTTTGTGAAGGGAAATTCAGACCAGAGTTCTCATCCATGAAATACACTCCTTTTAACACAAGAAGAATGCTCTTCTTTCCAGCATCTCTAATACAGCAAGAAATGTGAGCATGTCCAGAAAAAATGAACTGTGTTTCCTACTCATACGGACCATATCCAGTTAAACTCTGCTTAGGAAATTGTAACAAACCACTGCATCTCTTACATAGATGCTCTTTAGTTAATAGTGAAAATCGTGTTGGGTTCGTGAACTGTGGAAATTCATTTGAGCCGAAAAATCACTGGGCTTACCGGAAATGAACTCTTGCTTGTAGGAAGACACAGAGGCTTTGGTTTAACTCTGATTCTGAAGGAAAATTCAGACCAGTGTTCTCATCCATGAAACATACTCTGATTTAATGCAAGAAGCATGCTCTTCTTTCCAGCGTCTCCAATACATCAAGAAACATGAGCATGCCCAGAAAAAATGAACTGTGTTTCCAACTCATACAGACCATATCTAGTTGAACTCTGCTTATGAAACTGTAAGAAACCACAGCATCTCTTATAAAGATGCTCTTTAGTTAATAGTGAAAATCGGGTTGGGTTCGTGAACTGTGAAAATTCATTGAGCCGAAAAATCACTGGGTATACCAGAAATGAACACTTGCTTGTAGGAAGACACAGGGTTTGTTTTAACTCCGTTTGTGAAGGGAAATTCAGACCAGTGTTCTCATCCATGAAACACCCTCTGTTTTAACGCAAGAAGCATCCTCTTCTTTCCAGAGTCAGTAATACAGCAAGAAATATGAGCATGTCCAGAAAAAAAGAACTGTGTTTCCTACTCATACGGACCATATCTTGTTGAACACTGCTTATGAAACTGTAACAAACCACAGCATGTGTTACATAGATGCTCTTTAGTTAATAGTGAAAAACGTGTTGGGTTCATGAACTGTGTAAATTCATTTGAGCCGAAAAATCATTGGTTTACCGAAATGAACACTTGCTTGTAGGAAGACACAGAGGCTTTGGTTTAACTCCATTTGTGAATGGAAATACAGACCAGTGTTCTCATCCATGAAACACCCTCTGTTTTAACGCAAGAAGCATCCTCTTCTTTCCAGAGTCCACAAACAGCAAGAAATATGAGCATGTCCAGAAAAAAAGAACTGTGTTTCCTACTAATACGGACCATATCTAGTTGAAATCTGCTTATGAAACTGTAACAAACGACAGCATCTCTTACATAGATGCTCTTTAGTTAATAGTGAAAAACATGTTGGGTTCGTAAACTGTGTAAATTCATTTGAGCCGAAAAATCAGTGGGTTTACCGGAAATGAACTCTTGCTTGTAGGAAGACACAGAGAATTTCGTTTAACTCTGATTCTGAAGGAAAATTCAGACCAGTGTTCTCATCCATGAAACATACTCTGTTTTAATGCAAGAAGCATGCTCTTCTTTCCAGGGTCTCCAATTCATCAAGAAACATGAGCATGCCCAGAAAAAATGAACTGTGTTTCCAACTCATACAGACCATATCTAGTTGAACTCTGCTTATGAAACTGTAAGAAACCACAGCATCTCTTATAAAGATGCACTTTAGTTAATAGTGAAAATCGGGTTGGGTTCGTGAACTGTGTAAATTCATTGAGCTGAAACATCACTGGGTATACTAGAAATGAACACTGGCTTGTAGGAAGACACAGGGTTTGTTTTAACTCCGTTTGTTAAGGGAAATTCAGACCAGAGTTCTCATCCATGAAATACACTCCTTTTAACACAAGAAGAATGCTCTTCTTTCCAGCATCTCTAATACAGCAAGAAATGTGAGCATGTCCAGAAAAAATGAACTGTGTTTCCTACTCATACGGACCATATCTAGTTGAACTCTGATTATGAAACTGTAACAAACTACAGCATCTCGTACATAGATGCTCTTTAGTTAATAGTGAAAAACGTGTTGGGTTCATGAACTGTGTAAATTCATTTGAGCAGAAAAATCACTGGGCTTACCGGAAATGAACTCTTGCTTGTAGGAAGACACAGAGCCTTTGGTTTAACTCCGTTTCTGATGGAAAATTCAGACCGGTGTTCTCATCCATGAAACACTCTGTGTTTTAACGCCAGAAGCATGCTCTTCTTTCCAGCGTCTCCAATACAGCAAGAAACATGAGCATGCCCAGAAAAATGAACTGTGTTTCCTACTCATACAGACCATATCCAGTTAAACTCTGCTTATGAAATTGTAACAAACCACTGCATCTCTTACATAGATGCTCTTTAGTTAATAGTGAAAATCGTGTTGGGTTCGTGAACTGTGTAAATTCATTTGAGCCGAAAAATCACTGGGTTTACCGGAAATGAACTCTTGCTTGTAGTAAGACACAGAGGCTTTGGTTTAACTCCATTTGTGAAGGGAAATTCAGACCAGTGTTCTCATCCATGAAACACCCTCTGTTTTAACGCAAGAAGCACCTCTTCTTTCCAGAGTCCACAATACAGCAAGAAATATGAGCATGTCCAGAAAAAAAGAACTGTGTTTCCTACTAATAAGGACCATATCTAGTTGAAATCTGCTTATGAAACTGTAACAAACGACAGCATCTCTTACATAGATGCTCTTTAGTTAATAGTGAAAAACATGTTGGGTTCGTAAACTGTGTAAATTCATTTGAGCCGAAAAATCAGGGGTTTAACCGGATATGAACTCTTGCTTGTAGGAAGACAAAGAGACATTGGCTTAACTCTGATTCTGAAGGAAAATTCAGACCACTGTTCTCATCCATGAAACATACTCTGTTTTAATGCAAGAAGCATGCTCTTCTTTCCAGCGTCTCCAATACATCAAGAAACATGAGCATGCCCAGAAAAAAAGAACTGTGTTTCCAACTCATACAGACCATATCTAGTTGAACTCTGCTTATGAAACTGTAACAAACCACAGCATCTCTTATATAGATGCTCTTTAGTTAATAGTGAAAATCGGGTTGGGTTCATGAACTGTGTAAATTCATTTGAGCCGAAAAATCACTGGGTATACCAGAAATGAACACTTGCTTGTAGGAAGACACAGGGTTTGTTTTAACTCCGTTTGTGAAGGGAAATTCAGACCAGAGTTCTCATCCATGAAATACACTCTGTTTTAACACAAGAAGAATGCTCTTCTTTCCAGCATCTCTAATACAGAAAGAAATATGAGCATGTCCAGAAAAAATGAACTGTGTTTCCTACTCATACGGACCATATCTAGTTGAACTCTGCTTATGAAACTATAACAAACTACAGCATCTCGTACATAGATGCTCTTTAGTTAATAGTGAAAATCGGGTTGGGTTCGTGAACTGTGTAAATTCATTGAGCCGAAAAATCACTGGGTATACCAGAAATGAACACTTGCTTGTAGGAAGACACCGGGTTTGTTTTAACTCCGTTTGTGAAGGGAAATTCAGACCAGTGTTCTCATCCATGTAACACCCTCTGTTTTAACGCAAGAAGCATCCTCTTCTTTCCAGAGTCAGTAATACAGCAAGAAATATGAGCATGTCCAGAAAAAATGAACTGTGTTTCCTACTCATACGAACCATATCTAGTTGAACTCTGATTATGAAACTGTAACAAACTACAGCATCTCGTACATAGATGCTCTTTAGTTAATAGTGAAAAACGTGTTGTGTTCGTGAACTGTGTAAATTCATTTTAGCAGAAAAATAACTGGGCTTACCGGATGTGAACTCTTGCTTGTAGGAAGACACAGAGAATTTGGTTTAACTCCGATTCTGAAGGAAAATTCAGACCACTGTTCTCATCCATGAAACATACTCTGTTTTAATGCAAGAAGCATGCTCTTCTTTCCAGCGTCTCCAATACATCAAGAAACATGAGCATGCCCAGAAAAAAAGAACTGTGTTTCCAACTCATACAGACCATATCTAGTTGAACTCTGCTTATGAAACTGTAACAAACCACAGCATCTCTTATATAGATGCTCTTTAGTTAATAGTGAAAATCGGGTTGGGTTCATGAACTGTGTAAATTCATTTGAGCCGAAAAATCACTGGGTATACCAGAAATGAACACTTGCTTGTAGGAAGACACAGGGTTTGTTTTAACTCCGTTTGTGAAGGGAAATTCAGAACAGAGTTCTCATCCATGAAATACACTCTGTTTTAACACAAGAAGAATGCTCTTCTTTCCAGCATCTCTAATACAGCAAGAAATATAAGCATGTCCAGAAAAAATGAACTGTGTTTCCTACTCATACGGACCATATCTAGTTGAACTCTGATTATGAAACTATAACAAACTACAGCATCTCGTACATAGATGCTCTTTAGTTAATAGTGAAAATCGTGTTGGGTTCGTGAACTGTGTAAATTCATTGAGCCGAAAAATCACTGGCTATACCAGAAATGAACACTTGCTTGTAGGAAGACACAGGGTTTGTTTTAACTCCGTTTGTGAAGGGAAATTCAGACCAGTGTTCTCATCCATGAAACACCCTCTGTTTTAACGCAAGAAGCATCCTCTTCTTTCCAGAGTCAGTAATACAGCAAGAAATATGAGCATGTCCAGAAAAAAAGAACTGTGTTTCCTACTCATACGAACCATATCTAGTTGAACTCTGATTATGAAACTGTAACAAACTACAGCATCTCGTACATAGATGCTCTTTAGTTAATAGTGAAAAACGTGTTGGGTTCGCGAACTGTGTAAATTCATTTTAGCAGAAAAATCACTGGGCTTACCGGATGTGAACTCTTGCTTGTAGGAAGACACAGAGAATTTGGTTTAACTCCGATTCTGAAGGAAAATTCAGACCACTGTTCTCATCCATGAAACATACTCTGTTTTAGTTCAAGACGCATGCTCTTCTTTCCAGCGTCTAAAATACATCAAGAAACATGAGCATGCCCAGAAAAAATGAACTGTGTTTCCTACTCATACGGACCATATCTAGTTGAACTCTGCTCATTAAATTGTAACAAACCACAGCATCTCTTACATAGATGCTGTTTAGTTAATAGTGAAAATCGTGTTGGGTTCGTGAACTGTTTAAATTCATTTGAGACAAAAAATCACTGGGTTTACCGGAAATGAACTCTTGGTTGTAGGAAGACACAGAGCCTTTGGTTTAACTCCGTTTCTGATGGAAAATTCAGAACGGTGTTCTCATCCATGAAACACACTCTGTTTTAACGCAAGAAGCATGGTCTTCTTTCCAGGGTCTCCAATACAGCAAGAAACATGAGCATGCCCAGAAAAATACGAACTGTGTTTCCAACTGATACGGATCATATCCAGTTAAACTCTGCTTATGAAACTGTAACAAACCACAGCATCTCTTACAAAAATGTTCAATCATTTATAGTGAAAAACATGTTGGGTTCGTGAACTGTGTAAATTCATTTGAGCCGAAAAATCACTGGGTTTACCGGAAATGAACTCTTGCTTGTAGTAAGACACAGAGGCTTTGGTTTAACTCCGTTTGTGAAGGGAAATTCAGACCAGTGTTCTCATCCATGAAATAACCTCTGTTTTAAAGCAAGAAGCATCATCTTCTGTCCAGAGTCTGCAATACAGCAAGAAATATGAGCATGTCCAGAAAAAAAGAACTGTGTTTCCTACTCATACGACCATATCTAGTTGAACGCTCCTTATGAAGTGTAACAAACCACAGCATCTCTTAAATAGATGCTATTTAGTTAATAGTGAAAAATGTGTTGGGTTCGTGAACTGTGTAAATTCATTTGAGCCGAAAAATCCCTGGGCTTACTGGAAATGTACTCTTGCTTGTACGAAGACACAGAGCCTTTGGTTTAACTCCGTTTCTCATGGAAAATTCAGACCGGTGTTCTAATCCATGAAACATACACTGTTTTAACGCGAGAAGCATGTTCTCCTTTCCAGCGTCTCCAATACAGCAAGAAACATGAGCATGCCGTGAAAAAAAGAACTGTGTTTCCAAATGATACGGACATTATCTAGTTGAACTCTGCTTATGAAACTGTAACAAACCACAGCATGTGTTACATAGACGCTCTTTAGTTAATAGTGAAAAACCTGTTGGGTTCATGAAGTGTGTAAATTCATTTGAGCCGAAAAACCCTGGGATTCCCGGAAATGAACTCTTGCTTGTAGTTAGACACAGAGGCTTTGGTTTCACTTAGTTTGTGAAGGGAAATTCGGACCAGAGTTCTCATCCATGAAACACACTCTGTTTTAAATCAAGAAGCATGCACTTCTTTCCTGCATCTCTAATACAGCATGAAACATGAGCATGCCCAGAAAAAAAGAACTGGGTTTCCTACTCATACGGACCATATCTAGTTGAACTCTGCTCATTAAACTGTAACAAACCACAGCATCTCTTACATAGATGCTCTTTAGTTTATAGTGAAAAACGTGTTGGGTTCATGAACTGTGTAAATTGATTTGAGCCGAAAAATCACTGGGTTTACCGAAAATGAACTCTTGCTTGTACGAAGACACAGAGGATTTGGTTTCACTCCGTTTATGAAGGAAAATTCAGACCAGTGTTCTCATCCATGAAATATACTCTGTTTTAACGACAGAAGCAAGCTCTACTCTCCAGCGTCTCTAATACAGCAAGAAACATGAGCATGCCCAGAAAAACAGAACTGTGTTTCCTACTCATACGGACCATATCTAGTTGAACTCTGCTTATGAAACTGTAACAAACCACAGCATGTGTTACATAGATGCTCTTTAGTTAATAGTGAAAAACGTGTTGGGTTCATGAACTGTGTAAATTCATTTGAGCCTAAAACCCTGGGATTCCCGGAAATGAACTCATGCTTGTAGGAAGACACAGAGGCTTTGGTTTCACTCAGTTTGTGAAGGGAAATTAAGACCAGAATTCTCATCCATGAAATACACTCTGTTTTATCGCAAGAAGCCTCCTCTTCTTTCCAGTGTCTCCAATACAGCAAGAAACATGAGCATGCCCAGAAAAATGAACTGTGTTTCCTACTCATACAGACCATATCTAGATGAACACTGCTTATGAAACTGTTACAAACCACAGCATGTGTTACATAGATGCTCTTTAGTTAATAGTGAAAAACGTATTGGGTTCATGAACTGTGTAAATTCATTTGAGGCGAATAATCACTGGGTTTACCGGAAATGAACTCTTGCATATAGGAAGACACAGAGGTTTTGGTTTCACTCCGTTTGTGAAGGGAAATTCAGACCAGAGTTTTCATCCATGAAACACACTCTGTTTTAACGCAAGAAGCATGCTCTTCTTTCCAGCATCTCTAATACAGCAAGAAACATGAGCATGCCCAGAAAAAAAGAACTGTGTTATCTACTTATATGGACCATATCTAGATGAACTATACTCATTAAACTGTAACAAACCACAGCATCTCTTACATAGATGCTGTTTAGTTAATAGTGAAAATCGTGTTGGGTTTGTGAACTGTGCAAATTCATTTGAGTCGAAAAATCACTGGGTTTACCGAAAATGAACTCGTGCTTGTAGGAAGACAAAGAGACTTTGGGTTAACTCCATTTCTGAAGGGAAATTCAGACCAGTGTTCTCATCCATGAAACACCCTCTGTTTTAACGCATGAAGCATCCTCTTCTGTCCAGAATCTGCAATACAGCAAGAAATATGAGCATGTACAGAAAAAATGAACTGTGTTTCCTACTCATACGAACCATATCTGGTTAAACTCTGATTATGAAACTGTATCAAACTACAGCATCTCTTACATAGATGCTATTTAGTTAATAGTGAATAACGTGTTGGGTTCGAGAACTGTGTAAATTCATTTGAGCAGAAAAATCACTTGGCTTACCGGAAAAGAACTCTTGCTTGTAGGAAGACACAGAGCCTTTGGTTTACCTCCGATTCTGATGGAAAATTCAGAACGGTGTTCTCATCCATGAAACATACTCTGTTTTAACGCAAGAAGCATGGTCTTCTTTCCAGCGTCTCCAATACAGCAAGTAACATGAGCATGCCCAGAAAAAAAGAACTGTGTTTCCAACTGATACGGACATTATCTAGTTGAACTCTGCTTATGAAACTGTAACAAACCACAGCATGTGTTACTTAGATGGTCTTTAGTTAATAGTGAAAAACGTGTTGGGTTCATGAACTGTGTAAATTCATTTGAGCCGAAAAATCACTGGGTTTACCGGAAATGAACTCTTGCTTGTAGTAAGACACAGAGGCTTGGGTTTAACTGCGTTTGTGAAGGGAAATTCAGACCAGTGTTCTCATCCATGAAATACCCTCTGTTTTAAAGCAAGAAGCATCCTCTTCTTTCCAGAGTCTGCAATACAGCAAGAAATATGAGCATGTCCAGAAAAAAAGAAGTGTGTTTCCTACTCATACGGACGATATCTAGTTGAACGCTCCTAATGAAACTGTAACAAACCACAGCATCTCTTATATAGATGCTATTTAGTTAATAGTGAAAAACGTGTTGGGTTCATGAAGTGTGTAAATTCATTTGTGCCGAAAAACCCTGGGATTCCCGGAAATGAACTCTTGCTTGTAGGAAGACACAGAAACTTTGGGTTCACTCAGATTGTGAAGGGAAATTCGGACAAGAGTTCTCATCCATGAAACACACTCTGTTTTAAATCAAGAAGCATGCACTTCTTTCCAGCATCTCTAATACAGCATGAAAAATGAGCATGCCCAGAAAAAAAAGAACTGTGATTCCTACTCATACAGACCAAAACTCGCTGAACACTGCTTATGAAACTGTAACAAAACACAGCATGTGTTACATAGATGCTCTTTAGTTTATAGTGAAAAACGTGTTGGGTTCGTGAACTGTGTAAATTCATTTGAGCAGAAAAATCACTGGGCTTACCGGAAAAGAACACTAGCTTGTAGGAAGACACAGAGCCTTTGGTTTAACTCCGCTTCTGATGGAAAATTCAGAACGGTGTTCTCATCCATGAAACATACTGTGTTTTAACGCAAGAAGCATGGTCTTCTTTCCAGCGTCTCCAATACAGCAAGAAACATGAGCATGCCCAGAAAAAAAGAACTGTGTTTCCAACTGATACAGATCATATCCAGTTAAACTCTGCTTATGAAACTGTAACAAACTACAGCATCTCTTACAAAAATGTTCAATCATTTATAGTGAAAAACGTGTTGGGTTCGTGAACTGTGTAAATTCATTTGAGCCGAAAAATCACTGTGTTTACCGGAAATGAACTCTTGCTTGTAGTAAGACACAGAGGCTTTGGTTTAACTCTGTTTGTGAAGGGAAATGCAGACCAGAGTTCTCATCCATGAAACACACTCTGTTTTAACACAAGAAGAATGCTCTTCTTTCAAGCATCTGCAAAACAGCAAGAAACATGAGCATGCCCAGAAAAAAAGAACTGTGTTTCCTACTCTTACGGACCATATCTAGTTGAACACTGCTTATGAAACTGTAACAAACCACAGCATGTGTTACATAGATGCTCTTTAGTTAATAGTGAAAAAAGTATTGGGTTCATGAACTGTGTAAATTATTTGAGCCGAAAAATCACTGGGTTTACCGGAAATGAACTCTTGCTTGTAGGAAGACACAGAGCCTTTGGTTTAACTCTGTTTTTGATGGAAAATTCAGACCAGTGTTCTCATCCATGAAATACCCTCTGTTTTAAAGCAAGAAGCATCCTCTTCTTTCCAGAGTCTGCAATACAGCAAGAAATATGAGCATGTCCAGAAAAAAAGAACTGTGTTTCCTACTCATACGGACGATATCTAGTTGAACGCTCCTTATGAAACTGTAACAAACCACAGCATCTCTTAAATAGATGCTATTTAGTTAATAGTGAAAAACGTGTTGGGTTCGTGAACTGTGTAAATTCATTTGAGCCGAAAAATCCCTGGGCTTACTGGAAATGAACTCTTGCTTGTAGGAAGACACAGAGCCTTTGGTTTAACTCCGTTTTTGATGGAAAATTCAACCGGTGTTCTCATCCATGAAACATACTCTGTTTTAACGCGAGAAGCATGTTCTTCTTTCCAGCGTCTCCAATACAGCAAGAAACATGAGCATGCCGTGAAAAAAAGAACTGTTTCCAAATGATACGGACATTATCTAGTTGAACTCTGCTTATGAAACTGTAACAAACCACAGCATGTGTTACATAGATCCTCTTTAGTTAATAGTGAAAAACGTGTTGGGTTCATGAAGTGTGTAAATTCATTTGAGCCGAAAAACCCTGGGATTCCCGGAAATGAACTCTTGCTTGTAGGAAGACACAGAGGCTTTGGGTTCACTCAGTTTGTGAAGGGAAATTCGGACCAGAGTTCTCATCCATGAAACACACTCTGTTTTAAATCAAGAAGCACGCACTTCTTTCCAGCATCTCAAATACAGCATGAAACATGAGCATGCCCAGAAAAAAAGAACTGGGTTTCCTACTCATACGGACCATATCTAGTTGAACTCTGCTCATTAAACTGTAACAAACCACAGCATCTCTTACATAGATGCTTTTTAGTTTATAATGAAAAACGTGTTGGGTTCGTTTACTGTGTAAATTCATTTGAGCCGAAAAATCACTGGGTTTACCGGAAATGAACTCTTGCTTGTAGAAAAACACAGAGAATTTGGTTCACTCCATTTCTGAAAGAAAATTCAGACCAATGTTCTCATCCATGAAACACCCTCTGTTTTAACACAAGAAGCATGCTCTTCTTTCCAGCATCTCTAATATAGCAAGAAATATGAGCATGACCAGAAAAAAGAACTGTGTTTCCTACTCATACGGACCATATCTAGTTGAACACTGCTTATGAAACTGTTACAAACCACAGCATGTGTTACATAGATGCTCTTTAGTTAATAGTGAAAATCGTGTTGGGTTCGTGAAATATGTAAATTCATTTGAGCAGAAAAATCACTGGGCTTACCGGAAAAGAACTCTAGCTTGTAGGAAGACACAGAGCCTTTGGTTTAACTCCGCTTCTGATGGAAAATTCAGAACGGTGTTCTCATCCATGAAACATACTCTGTTTCAACGCAAGAAGCATGCTCTTCTTTCCAGCGTCTCCAACACAGCAAGAAACATGAGCATGCCCAGAAAAAAAGAACTGTGTTTCCAACTGATACAGATCATATCCAGTTAAACTCTGCTTATGAAACTGTAACAAACCACAGCATCTCTTACAAAAATGTTCAATCATTTATAGTGAAAAACGTGTTGGGTTCGTGAACTGTGTAAATTCATTTGAGCCGAAAAATCACTGTGTTTACCGGAAATGAACTCTTGCTTGTAGTAAGACACAGAGGCTTTGGTTTAACTCTGTTTGTGAAGGGAAATGCAGACCAGAGTTCTCATCCATGAAACACACTCTGTTTTAACGCAAGAAGAATGCTCTTCTTTCAAGCATCTGCAAAACAGCAAGAAACATGAGCATGCCCAGAAAAAAAGAACTGTGTTTCCTACTCTTACGGACCATATCTAGTTGAACACTGCTTATGAAACTGTTACAAACCACAGCATGTGTTACATAGATGCTGTTTAGTTAATAGTGAAAAACGTGTTGGGTTCATGAACTGTGTAAATTCATTTGAGCCAAAAACCCTGGGATTCCCGGAAATGAACTCTTGCTTGTAGGAAGACACAGAGGCTTTGGTTACACTCAGTTTGTGAAGGGAAATTAAGACCAGAATTCTCATCCATGAAACATACTCTGTTTTACCGCAAGAAGCATCCTCTTCGTTCCAGTGTCTCCAATACAGCAAGAAACATGAGCATGCCCAGAAAAATGAACTGTGTTTCCTACTAATACGGACCATATCTAGTTGAACACTGCTTATGAAACTGTTACAAACCACAGCATGTGTTACGTAGATGCTCTTTAGTTAATAGTGAAAAACGTATTGGGTTCATGAACTGTGTAAATTCATTTGAGCCGAAAAACCCTGGGATTCCCGGAAATGAACTCCTGCTTGTAGGAAGACACAGAGGCTTTGTGTCACTCAGTTTGTGAAGGGAAATTCGGACCAGAGTTCTCATCCATGAAACACACTCTGTTTTAAATAGAGAAGCACGCACTTCTTTCCAGCATCTCTAATACAGCATGAAACATGAGCATGCCCAGAAAAAAAGAACTGGGTTTCCTACTCATACGGACCATATCTAGTTGAACTCTGCTCATTAAA